>CP139503.1:78434666-79044666 GCA_021014915.2 Artemisia tridentata subsp. tridentata | reverse complement strand
CCATAAGGGAGCTTGTTGACATAGTGAAGAAAATTCTCGAGTTAGGTGCTCGAGGAGTGGTGTAGGGCAAGGAAGGTGTCCTTGTAGCCGAACCACTATAAATCCTTTGTCTCACGGTTCGATCTTTCCATCAATATCTTTTATTTCATTTCATTACTTTACTTGCATTGTTAATTTAGATTTACTTATATTTGTTCATATTGTTCAAGAGTTGAGTTCACATAAATTCGATTCTAAGTTTTTTTTTTTTAAAAGTAAACAAAGTTTTTATAATAAATTAAAAAGACGTAAAACTCTTCAACCCCCCCTTCTAGTTTTCCACAATTGGTATCAAGAGCCACGTCAAACAAGATTTTTAAAATATATTGTATTTTAAAACTTGAATCGATCTATGGAATCGGAAAAATATTTAGAAGGGCAATCTATGCAAAGACCACCGCTATTTGAAAGTGATGGTTTTCTTTATTGGAAAATTAGATTCGAAACTTATGTGAAATCAAAAGATCTTGATCTTTGGCATGTTATTACCTATGGTGATTTTCCCCCTATTCAAAATAATCCTTTTTATAAAATAGATGAAATTGTACTTTTTGAAAAACAAAATGATGATTTTAAAAAGAAACTAGCAAAAAATAATGAGGCTAAAATGGTAATTTATAATGCATTACCACGCAAAGAATATGAACGAATTTTTATGTGTCAAACCGCAAAAGAAATTTGGGATTCTTTATTAATCACTCACCAAGGTAATAGTCAAGTCAAAGACAACAAAATAGATCTTCTTGTTCAACAATACGAACAATTTACAATTCCTGAAGAGGAATCTATTGATAATGCATTTCCTTAATTTAACACTATTATCACAAGTTTAAAAGCACTTGATGAGACCTTTTCTAGCAAAAATTGTGTAAGGAAATTTCTTAGGGCATTACATCCAAAATGGCGCGCGAAGGTTACGGCTATTGAAGAATTGAAGAACTTGATGACGTTATCGCTTGATGAACTTATAGGCAACTTGAAGGTCCATGAAGAAATTATAAAGAGAGACTCGGAAACGGTCAAGAGCAAGAAAGATCAAATCAAATCTATTGCGCTAAAAGCCAAAAAGGAACTTAGTGATGATAACGATTCAAGTGACTATAGTGAAGACGAAGAATATGCAATGGCCGTAAGAGAGTTCAATAAATTTTTCAAGAGACGAGGAAGATTCACAAGACAACCACGAGATGAAAGAAGATCGCTTCAAAGAAATAGGAATGATAACTACGGGAAAAGAAAGTGCTTTAGATGTGGAAGCCCAAACCATCTCATTGGCGAATGTCCAAAGCCACCGGGTTATGATTACCAAAGCGCCTTTGTTAGTGGAGCTTGGAGTGATAGCGATGAAGATGAGAAAGAAACCACAAAGGAGGAGAAGTGTCTTATGGCTAAGACATCAAGTGAGGTACATTTCGAAACCGGATACTTTAGTGATGAAAATTTATCATTAGACGAAAAAGACTTAGATAATGAATATAATAGATTATGCAAATTAGGTAAAAAAGTAATGACTAAAAACAAATCACTAAAACGCATAAATAACCAATTAGAAAATGAAATATTTGAATTAAAAATTAAACTACACCATTTAGAAAAGGGTAAAGAAGTTTTTGTAGAGTGTGGAACATGTCAAGATTTTAAAAATGAAAACGAAAAACTTAAAGAAGAAATTGGCAAACTCAACAAATTTGAAAATAGTAGTAATTCACTTAAGAAAATAATTAGTGTCCAAAGAATATCTGGAGATAAAACTGGTTTAGGATTCAATTCAACGGAAACTTCAACTAGTGAAACTAAAAATGTAAAATTTGAATGTGAATCTAGTAAACAAAATAATTTAGAGTCAAAACCTAAATATATACTTTTAAAAAATAGAAAAATACCCATTGCTAGCAATAAGGAAGTAAAAAGCCTTTACAAACCATCTTTAAAAACCGAAGTAGAATCTTCTAAAACGAAATTAAGGTCAAAAACACCTCCCCTAAGAAGACCAAATAGTCCTCACCCTCGGGCTAAAACTCCTCAACCTAGAAGAAACCAAAATAGACAAAACCTCCATAATAATAGTCAGCCAATGTGGAATTATTCAAATCCACCAAGTTTCAATCATTGGGGAATACTTCCACCATATATGTATCCTAGTCAATTGCAAACCATATTTGGTTCAAACAACTATGGACCAATTAGACAATGGGCACCAAGTGGCTAAATTGTCAACTCATCGGGAAATTCTGTATCGCATCTATGATTGACTTCTATAAGTCAATATAACACCTTGAAGTATTTGAAGAAAATCTACTGAAGACTAAAAGGTACATTTCTTTTTAAGCTCATTGTTATAATATATAGATTAATGACTAGTTATTTCATGCCTATTTAGCTCATAATGCCAAGTTATATATATACACATAATAGCTTATATGAATCTACTTATAACCTAGAATCACTTGTTCTTTTCCCTTTGGCCCTCTTAAGCTATAACGTTTAAAAAGGAAATCTTCTATGTCCACTATTAGAAAACTCATGGTGATGAAGAGAAATGAGTTAAGTGGATTAATCATTAACATAGAAGTAAGATTAGATTTCTCGCGTTAGAAAACTATGGATGAAACAAGCTCTCGTAGACTATGGCATCAAATTAGATAAGTGTGCGACAACAAAGGAGCTATAGATGTTAGGTTATACCCCATTCAACACTCTCGCATCAAACATATAGAATTTCGTCATCGCTTCCTTATGACCATATGATATGTAGAAAAGGGTAGCATGTGACAATAGCCTTAACCAATTCCCTTGAGCATGAGATCTTTAACAACCATTTTTTTAAAATCTAGGATTAATGGTATTTGTTGTCAAAAATCTAGTATCTTTAAAAATATACAGAAACTTCACATTTTGGAAAAATGATTTTTTAGATGACTATTTCACTTTTCTATTAACATGTTTTACCATCTCATTTTTCTTCTTAATCTATGTCCATAATTCTGTTTCGATCAAAGTCAAAGATTGGGAATTTTTTTTCTTACCCATTCTTCATAAACACATTTTGAAATAAAACCCAATCTATTTTATTCAAATAACTTTCACATCTACATAAAAACCCACTTTCAAACATTGTTGAATAATGCTAAAAATATTTCTTTAAATCATGCATGGTGATCTCATATTTTCCATCTATATTTATGTACATGACATTTATAAGTGAACTAAGTCAAATCAAGCGGACCATGGTTTGTTTATTAAGATTTTGTTTGTAACAAGTCTAGAAGTCCATGCTATCTTAAGTTCCCATTTATTGCACATAGGCACACATTAGGATCCATCAAATAGTTCATTAATCTTCCTACTTACATATAATTAAGAAAATACTTGGTGTAGTTTATTGTTTCCTAGTCCATATATATTACTTGCTTGATGAGTATGTTTACATGCTAGATGAAATTACTTGTTTGCTTAATCTCTTTAATTAACATGTTTTGCATAAATATCTATTACATGCTTAATAGCCTCAAAGAGTTGGACTTGCTTGAAACTAAAGCCAAAAACACAACCCTTTCTACAATTTTCTGCCAAAAACCCATTTTTAGTAATCTGGGAACCAACAGATGGGCGGCCCCCTTAAATCATAAGGCGGCCCCCTTAATTTTTAAGGGGACCGGCCCCTATTTAAGGGGACCGACCATCTGACGGTCGAAGGTGCTGTTTCCTTTTCTATTTTTTAGCCCATTTCATCCTAAACTTCCTAAAATTCATAAACATATCTTATTCCAATCCATCCAACAAATTTTATCCATTCCTTAATCCCATAAATCCTACACTATAAACACTTCCATTCCTCATAATCTTCCATCATCTCATCATGCCATCTCCCATCAAACCAAAGCCAAAAACCTTAAGGTTAGCAAGGATGACCGAAAAACCCGTTTGGAGAAGAAAACCTAACCCCCCGAAACAAGTCCATCTCAACAAATGATGTGGCTAAACAAACAACACCTCCACCCACATTTGTTCCCAACTATACTCCCAATCCTCAAGCTCATTCCAATGAACACTTTCACAAACCTCATCATAATAACCAACCATCCATTTTTACTCCCAAAAATACAATTTCATCTTCATCCATTAATGATTACCGAAACTCAAAAATGTCTCCACCACCAAAAGTATCACCACCACTTCCTACCAACTCACATGCTACTTCTAAGTTGCATATCCAAACATCCATCCAAAATAACAACCACACTCCACCATCATCACCTTCTTTCGAACACTTGAAGTTCATTGAAGAACTTAATGAAGCCCATGAGCTTGGTGCTCCTCTTGCCTTATACCTTGCTCAACTCAAGTTGGATCAACTCCCTTCTAGCTCTTCTTCATCACAAACTAACCTCAACCTCCACCTTCGTTCCAAACTACACATCTCAACTTTAAACTAACATCATTGAAATCTTTCAAAACCCTCATCATATTGGTCAAACATCCAACTTTACTTCCAACTACACACCCCAATTTCATCCACTTCCACCAAATGACCAAATCCACATTCCCACGGAAAAGGAAAAGTTCCGTGAAGAGATAAACCAAATCCATGACCGTAGTGATCTCCTTGCTATGCACCTTGCACAACGCAACAAGGGCCAACCTTCATCCTCCATCCTCCATCCTATCCCTACTCAAATTTCTTACCTCACCCCCACAACTTGAATCAAGTTAATAATCATGTCAACTATTGTCCTTGTCGTATCCTTCTCCAAAAACAAAGCATTGCCTTAAATGAACATTTCACTTGGATTAAGTATCTTATCACTAGATCTCATCCAACACCTCCACTCCAAACTCTAGCACAACACCTCCACTAGCACAACACTCTAACCCTCAATCAACCTACTCCGCTCCAAACTCTTCACCTCCAAAAATATACCTCAATTAATCCAACATTCTTACCCTCACTCAACCAATTCCATCCCAAACACTTTACCATCAACCATTTAAGCATACTATATGCTTATGTTTCTTATTTTCCAAGCTTTCGTGCCGCAAGCAAGTCCGAAAGCTCTCTTTGGCAATTTAGGGCCTTTTTCTTGTCATATGTTTCAAGCATACTAAATGTCGTTGCAATGATTATGTGTTTCACATAATCACTTTAAATTAATGAATGTCTTGATATGTGTTCTTAATATTTGTTTGCCATGATTTTTGTTTTTATATTCCATATTTTGCTATGTATGTTAGTACTTCTAATATTTTTGCAGCCAAGATTTCCATAGCTCGACTCCTTGGTGCCCTCGAACGAGGGGGAGCACACATCAAGGGGGAGTTCTCATTTCGACAAATTTCGTAACTTGTCGGCATAACCTTTTTGATTCTACAAAAAGGGGGAGAAGTAGATATAAACTCACTAAATACTTGCCTAAAAATTAATTTTTTAATTTAATGAGTTTAGATTTTGTAATCATCAAAAAGGGGGAGATTGTTGATATAAATAATGCCTAAAAACGTTATTAATATTTTTCGATACCTCTACGTTTTGATAATCACAAAATGTAAAATCATTAAACGAAAGATTATAACATAAACAAGTATTTAGTTGTAAATATCTATTTTAACAACTTAATCACTTAAGGTATGAATAAACAAATGCCTAATGCATTATATGATCAAAGGAACTTTTTCTTAATCACTAGCTTTTTTATAAAATGATACAAACATTTTATATCTTTTACAAAATCATTTTTGAAAATTAAAGGAAAATGTTTAATCCATAATAAATTTATGAATTCAAATTTTCAACCAAAAATGGCAAAAATGTTCCAGAAAAACATTCCCCACAAAAAGACAAAGCTGGGCAACGGATATAAGGGGCGGCCCCCTTAATTATCTAGGCGGCCCCCTTAATTATTAAGGGGACCGGCCCCCTATTTAAGGGGACCGCCCACGCTCCTCTAGCCCCCAGATTTGCCTTTAAATACTGGTTCATTCCTGGACTTTTTCCTCACCTTTTGCACCCCAAACCTTCTGTTCTAAATCTCTTCTTATATCTTTTTAAATCCTTTCTAAATCCTTTGATCATATATTCTTAAGCATTGGTTTCTAAGTGATCCAAGCTTCTACCATCCAAGTGCAAAAAAAGAATACTTCTATCAATCAAGACTAGAAGTATTACAACTTAGTATCATCTTGTTACCTAAGTTGTTAGTTTAGTAAACTTTGTAAATCATTCATTCATTTGTGTATAAGGTGTGTATATTAATTAGATAGGTTTGAACATAAAGTGGTTAGATTAGTTTAGTGTGTAAGAAGTATAGTAAAGGTGTGAAGAAGCAAAGGTGTGAAGAAGTAGAGGCGTGAAGAAGTAGTATTAGGAAGTGAAGAAGTAGTGTATAGTTGTGAACTAGATTGTAGTTGTGAAGAAATAGTAGTCTTGTAAAGAAGAAGTAGAGTAGAAATTGTGAAGTAGTTGTGGTGTGTAGTAGTCGTGAGAAGTCGTGAAGAAGTTGTGAAGCCGTAGTGAAGAAGTTGTGAAGAAGTCGTGAAGAAGTCGTGAAGTAGTTGTGATTGAAGTTGTGAGATTGGTTCTAGCTACGATTAGAACTCGACATTTAGCTTTGTGTCGTAAAATTGGTGTAAGCGAAAGTTGTGTAAGGTTTTCTCTGCCATAAGGGAGCTTGTTGACATAGTGAAGAAAATTCTCGAGTTAGGTGCTCGAGGAGTGGTGTAGGGCAAGGAAGGTGTCCTTGTAGCCGAACCACTATAAATCCTTTGTCTCGCGGTTCAATCTTTCCATCTCTATCTTTCATTTCATTTCATTACTTTACTTGCATTGTTAATTTAGATTTACTTATATTTGTTCATGTTATTCAAGAGTTGAGTTCACATAAATTCGAATCTAAGTTTTTTTTTTTAAAGTAAACAAAGTTTTTATAATAAATTAAAAAGACGTAAAACTATTCAACCCCCCCTCTAGTTTTCCACAATATATATTAGTATACTTAGATTTAAGAGGGTACTATCTTCAAATAATATTATATGAGGGCTAGGGAAGAAACTTGATTCACTCATCATGCTCAACTCAAACTTGTCACGCATGATCTTTGAGCGATCATTGTACATTTTTGGACAAGTTGAGTCTGATATAATTGTCGTCGACAAATATTTGAGCAATGATGGGATGTGAATTTCGTTTCTTTGTGAAAAGCACGTTGTCAACCATTTTCATGGTATATTCATGTTTATGTAAGAGAGCCTTTAATATGTCGTACCAAGCTTAGAAGGCTTGTTTAAGATCATAAAGTGCTTTCTTGAGTTTATAAACATGATATGGTTTTTATGGATCAACAAATCCTGGAGGTTGTACTATATATACCTCCGTGTTGACAAAACCATTTGGGGATGCACTTTTCACGTCCATTATGTTAGTGCTTACTAAGTTAGATTCTAATAACACTACATGCTTAATAAATCTACTAGCAAGGGGGTTTTAGGAAAGCGTACCTTAGCCTGAGGTGTTTCCTTTTAAACTAGGAGACTTGACTTCCTTTGTTAAAAGCAAAGTAAGATAAGGAAATACTTGATTTTCCATCATGAGATTAGTGCAATCACTAATCATACTCTATTCGTCGGACTCCAAGTCGATTCACAACCATACCTATCTAGCAAGACAGAAGCTCAAACATTTGGTCCCCAATATCTCATGGGTCCAAAGTTGTTAGTGTTAAACATCCCATGCATTTGTTGCATTTGGTTAGGATGTTGGAATGGGGAACAAATTTCCCATGGTAAGTAACTTCGTAGTTGACAATTATTCCAAGTTACGGGATAATTACTTGGATAACTTTGTCTTCTAAAGTTACCTCTCGGTAGAGGAGTTCTTGACCGAGGTTTAGGAACATTTGTTTTTCTAGGTGGAAGAGTCTTTGATCTAGTATCGGGTTTTACAAAACCAAGCCTGGGGGTTGACAAAAGTTTGTAAAAAATTTTGACTTCCTTTTTACTAGCAATAGGTACTTCAATATTATTAACTACTATGTGACTCGGTTTAGGACTTAAGTTATTTTTCAAAATCGACCTTGATATTACTTTAGCACCAGACGGTACCACAGTACCACTAATTTTAGTGGTGCCGTCTGTACCTTTAACGGTAGCGTCCTCTGCTATTTCAGATTCTCCAGACTTTACAAATTTTACTTGTTTAGTATCACTTGTAGAAGCTTTGTTTAGGTCAAATCCTAAGCCCGCTCCGGCATGTTCACTATGCCTAACGTTTTCAAGCATATCATTAAGTTTCTTTGTTCCTTTTTCAAACTTAAGGATTCTTAATGCATTTTCTTTGAGTTTTTCATTCTCTATTTGAAGACATATACATGACCTACATCCTACATCTATTTCTTTATTTTTCTCAAGTCTTTTTACTTGATCTTTTAGTTCTAAAATTTGCACTTCGAGTTCATGCAATGTTCCTTTTAGTGTTTTGTTTCTACTTATGATTTTAGAACTTACTTCACATAGTTTATTATATTCATCATATAGTCTATTATCATCTATTGATGAATTATCAACACAATAATAAGAAGAGTCGGAATGTACCTCATTCGAAGCTTGAGCTATTAGACATGTTTCGTTGTTGGGCTTCTTCTCTTCTTCTTCACCGCTATCACTCCAAGAGCCTCCTATGAAAACTCTTTGGTTGTTTGTTCTCAGTGGTTTAGGACATTCTCCTATGAGATGATTAGAATCTCCACATCTAAAACATCTCCTATCACTCTTTCCTTTCTTCTCTTCTCGGTTCTTTTGTGACGACTTCTTTTCATCACGAGGTTGTCTAACGAACGTTCCTCTTCTCCTAAAGAACTTCTTTAAGTCTCTAACGGCTAGTGCATATTCTTCGTCTTCACTATCGGAATCCGAACTTTCCTCATCACTAGACTCCTTTTTGGCTTTCAATGCTAGAGATCTAACTCTCTCTCTTTTGCCTTTGACTATGTCAGAGTCTTTCTTGATTATCATTTCATGAACCTTCAAGTTTCCTATTAGTTCATCAAGTGATAATGTCGCCAAGTTCTTTGACTCTTCAATGGCGGTGACCTTTGCTCTCCATTTAGGATGTAGAGCCCTAAGAAACTTCCTAACATAGTTCTTGCTAGAATAACCTTCATCAAGAGCTTTAAGACTAGTAATAATAGTATTAAATCTAGCAAAAGCATTATCAATAGATTCATCTTCCGGAATGGAAAATTGTTCATATTGTTGCACAAGAAGATCTATCTTGTTCTCTTTGACTTGATTATTACCTTAGTGAGTGACTAACAAAGTTTTCCAAATTTCTTTTTCCGTGTTACACATAAAAATTCTTTCAAATTCCTTTTTTGGCAAAGCATTATAAATCATCATTTTAGCCTCATCATTTTTGGCTAGTTTTCTTTTAAGGTCATCACTTTGTTTACTATAAGGAACTATTTCATCCCTTTTAGTTTTCAGATTCTTTTGAATCGGTTGAAAGTCACCCTAGGTAATAATATGCCAAAGATCAATGTCTTTTGATTTCACATACGTTTCGAATCTTGTTTTCCAATATATAAAACAATTGGTTTCAAAAAGTGGTGGTCTTTGCATAAATTGCCCTTCTTGATATTTGTCGAAATCCATTGATCGATTCAAGTTTTAAAATACAATTTATTTTAAAATCTTGCCTGACCTATCTCTGGTACCAATTGTGGAAAACTAGAAGGGGGGTTGAATAGTTTTACCGGTTTTTAATTTGTTTCAAAACTTTACTAGTGAAAAACTTTGATTCGATTCTTTTGTGAAATCGATCAACACCAATATGAACACTAAACAATACTAACTAATATAAACAATAAATATAAAGAAAAGAGATGGAAAGATCAAACCGGGACAAAGAGATTTATAGTGGTTCGGTCACGAAGCTCTTCTTCGCCCTACTCCACTCCCCGAGTACCACACTCGAGAGTTTCAAGCACTATGTCAACAAAGCTCCCTTCAGGCGAAGAAAACAGTACAACATCGCTTATCCTTACTACGATCCACACGATCCTTACTACTTCACACAATTAACACACTTGACTCGATCTACCCGATCTACCCTTGATCCACTTGATCAACACACAAGCCCACAAGCTACAAGAGATCTCCAAGATCTCAACAAGATCACAATGATCTACTCTCACTTGACTCTATCTACCCAATCTACCCTTGATCAACTTGATCAACTCACAAGCTCACAAGCTACAAGAGATCTCCAAGATCTCAACAAGATCACAATGATCTACTCTCACTTGACTCTATCTACCCAATCTACCCTTGATCAACTTGATCAACTCACAAGCTCACAAGTTATAAGAGATCTCCAAGATCTCGACAAGATCACAATGAGGAAATCTAGATGATACACTTTGATTCGACGTGTAATGTGTATTGGGTTTTAGTATGTGTATTAGTTTATTTAGTAGTTGATATGTATTATGTGTATCAGCTTATGTATAAGATATCAATTTTTTGAGATTTTGATGTATCGGAATAAAAATTTTAATTGTATATCTGTAATCCAAATTAATGTATCAATTGGTTATTAGTTGCTAAAATATTAATTCGTACTAATATTTTATTTTTTGTGTATTATTGCTAAAATGGTTATTTATAAATGTTTTTAACGGTTGTTTAGACTGAATCTTATTTTTACAACTTTAAGTTTGATCTCACATTAACTCTCCCCTATATAGAATGGGGTTCATGTGAGATAGTTCTTCAAATAAGAAGTGTTGGAAGCCAATCAAAAGATGACATGTGTAACTAATGATTTTAAATCAATGATAAGTTGGTCTAGTGGTTGGGACTTCCCTTGGTGACCTTTAGGTCTCAAGTTCAAATCCCACTAATGCCAACTTTGAGATATTAGGAAGTCCCTCTATGAGGGCTTGGCTTGGGTATACTCAGGTTCAAGTCTGAGGGGGCAGGGTTTACCCCTATTAATCATCGTGCCTTCGGGCGGATTAGTAGGGGGTTTTCCCCCCATCGGGTATTTGAATAGGCATTCCTACTTCGAAGGAGCTCTCTAGCGCGGACCCGGTTAAGACAACGTAAGCTAAACCTCCCGCTGTCGAATCGCGACACGAAGTTTCAACGAAATTCACCTTTCAAAAAAAAAAAAAAAAAAAAAAAAACTAATGATTTAAAGATAATTAAAATTAAATTAAGTTAAAAGGTTATTTTGGTAATTAGATCATTCCTTAAATATCTTAAATTATCCCTACCCTAATAACCTCACCTTATCAAAAGCACATGTTAGGTTTCTCTCTCTCTCGTATGAAAAACGGCAACAGCATGTCGAACTCATTTTTTGAAAATTCTGTTACGTAAAAAAATCTGCTGCACAGCCGCCTCTACGTTTTCGGTGATGGCCTCTAAAGAAGTTTACTTCATGGGACGGGGTGCGACAATCATCGAATATTTTGGTTAAAAACCACCATCGATATATTCAGATAGGAACCATCTATATCGAAACCATTGCTTCGATTGATACAAAGGTGATGCATGAATCTTTGTTACATGCGTTTTGAAATTTTCATGACGTACCTTAGAGGGATTATGCATCAAAGGCTCATTATTTTATAAATTAATGGTTTGTGTATCAATTATTAGTGGATTTTTTTTATTTTTTATTTATTTATTTATTTATTTTTTATATAGAAGGCAAATTATTAGTGGATTCTTATTGTAATTTGATTATCGAATATAGTCTTGCGTCAATATTTGGGATCATGTATATCAATATTAAAGTATATTTTGCTAAAAAAAATATTAAAGTATTAAACTAGTTGTGCACCACAAATTTGGATAAAGTTAATTGTGTATCAAATAATTAATAATGGTTTGTTTGTTGTGTGTCACTAAATTATAATCATTTTCTGTGTCAATTCGTAAGTTTTATTCGTGTCAAAGGATAATACTTTTAAATTATTATGTGTATCATTGTATTTCTATTCTTTGTGTTGTATTATCTACGTTCTGTAACAATCAACTACTAGTGGTGTATCAATGGTTGTGAATCAATATTAACGTAAAAGGCTTTACTATAAAAGTTGACTAGAAAAGTAAAAAGTCAAAAATCGATTTTTACGTAGCACTCAGAATTCAGAATTGAGTTATATTAAAAGATTCGAGTTATTTTAGAAACCAAACATTCCTCACATACCAAGGGACTCATCCCCACCATCCATCTAAAAAGAAATCAATGGTTGAGATTAAAAGCATTTAATATTTCACCCATTTTTTATAATTTAAATATCTCTTAAACCGTTAATCGTTAAGCGAAAATAATTACACCATCGCGACAAGCATTTAATTATCTTTCTATAGACGGGCATTTTGATATACTTTCGACAAAAAAAAAAAAATCATTTTTTTCACGTTTTATTTCGTAGCCGAAAAAATCATATATGATATTACATATCATATATGATATATATGATATATCATATATGATATTACATATAATATCATATATATCATATATGATATTTAATATCATATATGATATGTATATCATATATGATATCATATATATCATATATGATATGTCAATATATCATATATGATATATCATATATGATTTTTTCGGCCACGAAAAAAAACGTAAAAAAATGAAGAAAAAAAAAATTGTCGAAAATATATCAAATTGCCTATCTATAGAAAGATAATTAAATGCTCGTCGTAACGGCATATTTTTTTTCGCTTAACGATTAACGGTTTGAAAGATATTAATATTTGAAAAAAAAGGATGAAAGTGGGTTTTTTAAATTGTTGGGATTAATCTCATCCATTAGATCAAATAAAGATGGAGGGTGGAGATTAGTCCCTTGGTATGTAAAAAAAGTTTGGTCCTCAAATGATCTTAAATCATATTAAAATGCCATTTATCTTCAATATATTGACAATATTGCCATCCATGTCTTTAATTCCTATATTTAAGCAAAATGAACACATGTCGATATGATACACCTTCCTACACTAACCTATTTTATTCACTATCTTACGTTAACCTCCCTAGTACTCCCTCCGTCTAAAAATTATAGTCTACATTTTCTTTTTGGGTATCTCAAAATAATTGTCCACTTTCCTTTTTAAGTAAAAGCTAGAGAATATATCAGAGAAATATTCTCTTTGAGTGGTTGAGATTTATAGTGGTCCCATTTTTATGAAACTTTGTGATTTCTCTCTCATGACAATAATTTTGAGACGGAGGGAGTATATATATACATATATACATATATGTATACATATATAGATATATTGACCGGATCTACACACACTCCTTGTGTTAGATGTGATACTAAGAATTATACTAAGTCTAGCACGCGGAATTTGCTAGCTAGCACTTAGAAGATCTTATGTGTTTTGTAAGATTAGAATGAAACAAAGAACACAAAATAATAACTTCCAACGATTCAATATTATTAGAAAATAATACGAGTGATCTTCCTATCACTAGGGTTTACAACCTCGAATCTTTCTAATACGTATGAACTCACATATCTGTATGTTAACCTAGGCAATCCTTTTATAGACTAAGGATTCCTGTACAAGATAACTATCAATCTATTCTTATATGATATAAACAATATATTTTCCATAATTATCTACTTTACATAAATCATAAACAGTCTTAACTTCTTCACTCAGCAGTCTTAACTGCTCATGTCTTCAACACTCTTCAGCAGTCTTAACTTCAATCTTCAACAGTCCTAACTGTTACCTCCAACAGTCTTAACTGCTTAAGCTTAATTCCTAACAATCCTCCCCTAAACTTATGATTTCTTCCCAATCATTAAGTTTCTTCAAATTAAGCTTCTTCTTCTTAATGCTGAAAATTCTTTCAAATACCCATCAAGCAAATCTCTTCGATCTAGCTTTTACTTCTTGTGCAAGGTTGAATATCTTCGTTACCAGCATATTAGCCATCTCAGACTCTTCATTAGCTTCTAGTTTAGTAAATACTAGCATAGTCAAAACACCTGGTCTGAGTGGATAATTCCTTTCAACCAGCATATATATCTCTAATCTTTCCTTTGTAGATACTCTGTGTACTCCACATGTACCAAATAACTTTCAAGAGATATCCTTGACTTGAGCTTGAAATCTCCATATTGATTCTCCACCATCTGGTTCATACAGTCTCTTCAATTGAACCCATAGTTCTTTGTCTTTATCTTCAACTGGATCAATATCTCTGAACTTCTCTTTCACTAAACTCCAAAGTTGATTTAGATCTTCTCTGTCAAAGCCTTTAAGCAAATCTTCAAACAACTTATATCTTTCAGAAATATCTCCTAACCTGATAATCTTCCAACCCTTCATTCTACCATCAGTAAACACTTCCCAGTCAATAATTGGATGTTTGACTTGCAAAGGTTTAATGTGAGAATACTCTGGAATAATCACCATCATGCTTTTAATCTTCTCATCAGTTAATCCTTCTTCATCAGACTTTTGTTTCTTAGCAACTTCTGATTCCATAGATTCTGCTTCCCTCTTCTTACCTGTTTTGACACTTCTTTTTGGAGAATTCAAAATAGCATAAGTTTCACAGAATTCTTTTTCAATAATAGCTTAAGACTTTCCCTTGAAATCTTTCATTGAGTAATTTGCTGAGTTCTTCAAATAATGCTTCATATCCTCAACAAGTTCCCTCTTTGTTGGTAACTTAGTCTTGTACCCTGACTTCTGACTGTCTCTTATTCTATGAATCAGATCATCCCATTTTGTAACTTCATTCTTCTTAAGTATAAATTCCTTAAGCTCCTCTGTCTTCTCATCTTCATTTAACTCTTGATCTCTAAGAACCATAGAAGCTTGTGCTCTTACCATCACATCAGAATCTAGAAAATATTGCAACTGATCATTGAATTCTTCTTCATCTACTTCATTTGATCTTTTCCTTCCCATGAATTCAGCTATATTCCTTATATCATCAGCAGCTAATTTCCTTGCAAATTCTTCATCATGATCCATCTGGGCTTGTTTAGCTTCCTTTTCAGCTTCCTTATCAGCCAAATCTTCTTCTAACATTTGCCTTGCAACCTCTGCATCATGAGCAATCTGTTCTTGAGTTTTTGGTTTCAACCTTTTAAGCCTTTCAAGCTCTTGAACAGCAGCCACTTCTTCAGATGTCATAGGATTCTTTCCTTTATCTGCTCTTCTCCTTTCATAAACTTGTTCATCAGAAATTTCTTCAGTTTGAACTTCTTGTTGCTCTGACCCAACAGTTTGAACTGTTACTTGCTCTGTCTCTTGCTCTGTCTCAGCAGTTTGAACTGTTTCTTCATTTGGAACTGCTTGATATTTCTCAGCTATTTCTTCATGAACATTACCAGAACCTGAACCAATATCAAAACCTTCTTGTTCAGAATCTTCTTAATTCCTCCCCTGAGATGCTGATCTATCTTTATCATCAAATTTCCTCTCTTTACCAGATTTCCTCCCCTGTTTGGAAGAATTTTCATCATCCCCTTCAGAGCCATCTGAATCATCATCATCAGAATCTGTAGCCAGTACCACTCTTTCCCTTTTCTTCTTCAACTGTTCTTCAAGCTGCTTCACTCTTTTTGTTAGCTTTGTATAAACTTTGGCAAAAGTCTCCTTGTGAGCTTTGAAATCCTCCTTGGTTTGCTTTAGCTCCTTCTCCAAATTGTCAACCTTGTTTACTAACTTGGTACATAAAGCCATCAATTCAGTTTGTGAAGAACTACCCTCATCACTTCTAGCTGTATTACCTGCTATGAGAGGTGAATCTTTGGGCAAGGATTCAGTCACCACCCTAGTTAGACTAGGTTTAGACATTCTCCTATAAGTGATAGGTGGTTGTTGGGTTGTTTCAAATACTTGAGTGGATGTGTGATGGGGATCAGTTGGAACTGCTGAACCTTCACCCAACTCAGTTTGAATCATTTGAGGAAATAATGGAACTGGTTTCCCTTGAAAAAGTTTACTAGCCATAGTCATATTTTGACAGACCTTTGATTGTAGACTAGGCATAGGAAAAATGTCAGTTGGTACTGTAAGCAGGTTTTTCTTTTTATTCAAAATTGTTTGAACAAACCTGTGATACATTAAAAACTTTGTTTTACTATCAACATTTGATGCCATACCCTCAAAAATATATTTTGACCAGTTAAAAACTCTGTTTGTAGACAAGCAAATGAGAGCAATAGCAATATTGCTACTGAATTGTTCCCAAGCAGTCTTTTTATTACTTAAACATAACAGAGGAGTATGTATCAAAAATCTCCATTGGGGTGAAAAACATGCTTTTTGAAAAGTCAACTTATGTTCAGATGTATCATACCCCATTTTTTCAAGTTCTTCCCAAATTTCAGTATTTAGCATAGTGTCAATACCATCTGAGTCATTTAGTTTAAGATGTCTCCTAAGTATAGACTCAGTAACAACAAATTTAATGCCATCTACTTTAGTATGAATTTCTAAGTTTCCATCACCACGTGTCAAGATAGATGAATTCTGCCAGAACTGTGTGATGTGCGAAACATAAAGAGTAGGAGAAACAGTTAGAGCATACCTTATGTGAGAGTGGTTGAGAAAGTCCACAACCTCATAAAATTTTGGCCCATCTCCTTGCTCTGTTTGCTCTAAAAACGCAACCTGGTTGTGACGCTTAGCAAAATCCAATCTTGCCATTCTTAGTAGAAAATGTTAGTTAACAGCCGTGAATAGTAATAATGGTGAGTGAAAAGATAGAAGATGAAAGTAAAATTGAGAGTTTATGGAGAGAGTTAGGGTTTTAAGTTGACCGACTTAAAGAATATGGTAACTATTTATTTTAGTATAAGAATATAATAAAATAAAAGTTAAAATATCTATAAGAGGATCCCTCGAAATCCGTAATTCATCAAGTAAAAATCGCAACAAACCGCCAACGGCTAGTTTTTACTCCAAAATTAATTACCGACACGTCAGTCATAACGGCTAGTTGAACCATACCAATATTTTGTACTACCCATCTCAACTGTTGAAAAATTTTATTGAGCCGTCCCAACTTTTTGAAATAAGAATTTTAAAAATAACATGGCTCAAACATAGTTTTTAGCAAACTATCAGCTATCAACGGATTTGATATGTCTTTACCAATAGCCGTTTGCTTTGGACTAGCCAACTCTTCACATTTAGATATGGTGAGCTGATAACCATACAATTTTTGGTAAATTGTCAACCATAAACGGATTTGATTAGTCTTTACCAGAAACCGTTTGCTCTGGACTAGTTGGTTCTTATGTGGATAAGACATGGTGAACCAATTACCATTTGTTGTATGCAAGAATCACATACTAATCTCCAGAACACCATTTAGTCCAAAACATCAAGCATTCATAATCCCTTGGTGTTTTCTCTCCAATCCTGCAATTGTTAGTCCAAACACAAAGAAACCAAATACAAGCATATGACTAACAATGCATATAACAAGAAAAATTAGTTTACTTGTCGAACCCAAGCCAAAACAGACTTAGGCTTTCCTCTAGCATCAACATAATTCATTCTTTTCAAAACAGTCTTAGCACCATTAGGTTGAATTGGTCTCCATACCCAACATGCTGAAGCATTCACCCCATTACCCATGTTTCCCTTAGTAGTGTTTTTATTCACACCAGTACCAATTACCTTGCTAGCAGCTGGAACTGCTGGCTTGGCAGTTATTACTTTTGGCTTCCAAACTTGGTTTTTCACCACTGCTTTCTCATAAAAAGTTCTTTTACCAGTTTTGTAAGATGGTTTAAAAACATTTAGTTGATTTTGAACTGGTGGCCTTGGGTGAATCTGTCTCATAGGTCTGACAGTTGGAACTGCTGGTCTAGCAATTGGAACTGCTCTAGGTCCAGACCTCAAAAGAACTGATCTGGCTATCATCATGTCATTCCTAGGAGGAGTTTTAGGTCTTGCAATGCTTAACCTATGATTTGTATATCCAGATACCCATTTATCACAATAATCTGCAAGATGATCAAAACTACCACAAGAGTAACAAGCTTTCCTATAGCAAACAAAATCCTTTCCTAATTGGTGGGATTTGAGGTCATTCCAATTCCTCTGGTTACCTCTTGGCTTGTTTGTGGTTCTATACATCTCTGCATACCTAACTGTTGGTCTAAAAGGTTTGGCATTAGAACTAGGCCTAACAGTCTCAGGTTTAACCATCTTTGGAACTTTTGGTTCCTCCACTTTATCACTAACAGGCTTAACCACAGCCTGATCATCCTCATCATCAGAAGTCCATTCCTCAATTGTTGGAGCATCTGAGTCCTTAGGTGAGGACCTATCAGAAGACACCTTGTCCTCAGATAGTGACTTATCACTTGCACTTACAAACACAGGTTTATCAACTACATCCTTCTTAGGTTGAGGGCCATAATTAAGTTCAGGTAATTGAAATTCAGGGAGTCCTGTATGTTCTAAGTCTATACCTTTGGGTGATGGTATTCCTCTATAAGGAGGTGGAACTGACTTATATCCTAGGCCTGACTTAGCTTTATTCTGAATCTGACTCTCAATTATCTTTTTAACACCTTGTGATGTGTATGCAAGTTTATCTACACTCATCTGTATATTCTCCTTAGCTTTCTTAACCTGTTCTAGCTCATGTTTTAAAACAGTAATCTCATTCTCTCTAAACATTAAGTCCCTCTTAACAATAATCATATCATCAGAAAACTTAGACTCATTGTTTTGATAATGAACAATTTTCTCTTCTAACACAGCTAAAGCTCTCTTATGATTTGCTAAGCTAAAAGCAGTTTCTTTTAATTCTTTCCACTGACTCTCATATCTTGTTTTAAGTGTTTCTAATTCTTTTAAAGATTCACAAGATTTAGAACATTTTGAAACTTGTACCTCAGAATCAGAAAATGCCATGAGAGCAACCTCTGTAGATGCTTCTGCTTCCTCCTCTGCAATATAGCTCCAGTCAAATCCTAAGCCATCAATAGCAACCATGGCTTTCGAGCTTGAATCAGTAACCTCCACAACTCTTGACTTGTTTCCATATGCTCTACTCTTTCCATCTTGTTGACTAGGCAATCTGCACTCCCTTGAGTAATGACCTTTCTTGTGGCAGTTGTAGCACTCAATCTTGGACTTGTCATACCCTGCAACATCATTACTGTTTATGACAATCTTCTTGCCAGTCTTCTTCAAGAATCTTCTAGCTCTCAAACTGAGAAGAGAGAGCTGCCACTTAATATCCATCTCTTCAATATCATCTTCATCAATCTCTTGAAGATCTGAATGAGTCAACATACTTCCATTGTGCTGAGTAGTCAGAAAAGCACAATAAGTATCATCATTCAAAAGTCCACTAGTACTGCTCGAGGTGCTAGCAGTACCAAGATTTGCACTAGCAGTTCCAACTGCTCCAGCAACTTGCACTTCTTCATCTGGATTTGAGGAACTGGGAGTTGATACAAAGGCCAAATTCCCTGAGCTTGAGCTTGAACTTGATCCAGCAGAATTCTTAATCTCATGTTCAATTATCTTGAAGTTGCTATATAGATCCATAAACCTCATGGAATCTATATCAGGCTTGTTTTTCCATACTACCACATGCATAGCCCATTCAGAAGGTAGACTTCTCAGAAACTTTGAGTTGAGATCTTCCTGAGGCATCTCAATCCCTAAAACAGCCAGTTGACTCACCAACTTTTGAAGCCTATTGAACATATGATCCAACGACTCATTACTTGTTGCAGTAAAGTTCTCAAACTGATGCTTGAGAAGAGTCTTCTGAGTTTTCGTGGTGGCTTCATTCCCACCATATCTTGCAACAATAGCTTCGAAAAGAGATTTAGCACGCTTGAACTTACTAAAATTCAGCAACTGATCATTGGGAATAGTCATCAGAAGCAAAATTCTAGCCTTAATATCATTCTTGTATCTTGCCTTCTCTTCATTAGTAGTCGGCTTTGTCTGTACTGTAGTCTCAGATTTACCTTCAACAACAGCTGTTGTTTTAACAGGGGTAAACGAGTTTCCATCTTCAATGATCTCCCATAGTGCATAGTCTTGCACTTGGAAAAACTGCTCAATACGAAGTCTCCACATGTCGAACTCATTAGGTTTAAGCATAGGAAGCTTAGCAGCAATGTTAGTTGTGGATGGTGTTGTTTCCATGTCCATCTTTGTTCTTCTCGGAACTTCTAAATCTATGTATCAGCAACCTGGCTCTGATACCACTTGACCGGATCTACACACACTCCTTGTGTTAGATGTGATACTAAGAATTATACTAAGTCTAGCACGCGGAATTTACTAGCTAGCACTTAGAAGATCTTATGTGTTTTGTAAGATTAGAATGAAACAAAGAACACAGAATAATAACTTCTAACGATTCAATACTATTAGCAAATAATACGAGTGATCTTCCTATCACTAGGGTTTACAACCTTGATCTTTCTAATACGTATGAACTCACATATCTGTATGTTAACCTAGGCAATCCTTTTATAGACTAAGGATTCCTGTACAAGATAACTATCAATCTATTCTTATACGATATACACAATATATTTTCCATAATTATCTACTTTACATAAATCATAAACAGTCTTAACTTCTTCACTCAGCAGTCTTAACTGCTCATGTCTTCAACACTCTTCAGCAGTCTTAACTTCAATCTTCAATAGTCCTAACTGTTACCTCCAACAGTCTTAACTGCTTAAGCTTAATTCCTAACATATATGTATACAGATATACATATATGTACACACACACACACACACACACACACACACACACACACACACACACACACACACACACATATATATATATATATATATTATATATATATATATATATATATATAATATATATATATATATATATATAATCCAACCTACACAGTCTTGATTCCTCTCACTCACCATCTACATCTGAGCATCTTCATTGCCACCACCACACAGCCACCGCACCGCCGCCAGTCAACATCGAACCACAACGGTATCAACACCATACCTCCACCACAACATCATACCATCAATTCTCAATCCGGTTTGTTTTCTTCACGAATTCATCTTCCCATTCATTTGTTTAACTTAATATTTCTAGTTCATATTATTGATTTAAACATGCTATAATTGTGTATAATTATCAATTTCAGTAATTAGAATAAGCTTTTAATTATGTAAGTTTTTAATTGTCTATTATCTGTAAGTTTTTAATTATGATGTAATGATTTTTTAAGTTTTATTGAAAGTTTATAATCATATCATCATATTTTCTATAAGATTTGGAACAAATTTGACGAAAAAATGCATATAAAATGTGTTTATTAATGTTGCACACTAGGTGTTTAATAAAACGTCTGAATATGATTTTATAGCTGTGATGCACTGATTTGCAGTATACGTGCTTAAAATTGAATGATATGACATCTTAGGGCATCTGTGTGTATGTTTGCAGCATCAAAATTACAAGTTAGGGCATTAGTTTGTATTAGTGCATTTGTGTTTGTGGTTGCTGGAAATACTTCAGCATCTATTTGTATGTTTAGTGCATCCTTGGAAATACTTGGGCATCTTTTTGTATGCTTAGTGCATCGATGGACATATTAGGGTTTCAATAAGTATGATTAATGCATCATTGAACATATTAGATCATCAGTGAGTATGATTACATCAGTGAGTAAGATTAGTGCATCATCAGACATATTAAGGGTGTGTTTGTTTCATTAAGATGTTTAAGGTCTAAATCTGACTACCACATCTTACCGGTAAGAGGTGGCTAAAAAGTCTGAATCTGAACGAAATAATGTTGTTTGTTTTTGTGTAATTGTTCGAATAATTTTAAGTGCTCGTTTCCGCAATTTATTTATTAAACCAACGCAATGCGATAATAAGTAAATTATGTAAATATGAAACAAGACTTTTTATCATAAATATAACATAGTTAATAAAACATCAAATATATTATATTAACACAAGTCTTCAATCCCTTATCGAGTAAGAGGCAATAAGACAAGCCCCCCCACCTCTTACTGAGTAAGATGTTATATGTCTAACTGGGTCTGACTCAAAAGAAAAAAAAAACAAACAACACTAATGTCTAACCACCTCTTACCGCCTCTGACTCGGTAAGAGTAAGAGGCTAGTAAGACATTTCTTTTTAAAAAACAAACACACCCTAAGGCATCAGTGTGTATGTTTAGTGCATCGTTGGTCATAGTAGGGCATCCATTTGTATGTTTAGTGCATCGCTAAAAATACTTCAGCATCTGTTTGTATTTTTAGTGCGTCGATAAACACATTAGGGCATCAGTGAGTATGATTAGTGCATTGTCAGAGATATTAAGGCATCAGTGTGTATATTTAGTGTATCCGTTTGTATGTTTAGTGCATCGGAGTTGGTCTACGACATCATATTGATCAATTTGGGGAATCATTTTTGGCACAAGTTGTTGATGAGCAATTAAGGATAGAAATATATGTGCTGTATATTCTGCAACAAACAAACTGATTGGATTCACCATGTTTATCTTATTTATTAATATCTGATAATGCTTGCGATTAGGTCTACCCGCATATTGCTACTGGTTTTTTGGACACATCTGCCTTTCTGCGTGAGTTAACATTTAAATTTATGCTTGTTCTTGCCCCAAAGGATCTTCATCTCTCTGTTTGCATCCTTAGCTAGTTACTTGATCTTAACAATCTTTATTTGCAACCAGTCATCTGCTTTATCGTTATATTATGTTATTTTTGTGATCTTATCAAGTTGTTTGCTTATATGCTATTCACTTGCAGCTATCCCAATACACATTATCTGGGTAACTCTTGAAGTATATTTCAAAGCTTCAGGTAAAATACTCTTCTTTTGTTAATACTCTCTCCACCCTAATAAAATTTGCATTCTTGTTATATATTATGTCCATCTAGCATTTGTTTTTATTGTTCTCGTTACACAAGTAGAAGTAACTACAAAGTTAATCTAATTGTGTTCTATGACTGAATTAACGTAATGATTAATTTAAACAAATAAGTAAAACCTAAATATAAAAACACAAGTTTTTCAACGTTTAAATTCTTATTAGAAATCAATCAAAAGAATCTATTACCCAAGTGTTTGCGGAATAAACACTTGGGATCGAATAGACAAGGTATGGTATGTTCTCATCTCTAAACTCAAGTTTTTTCTTGAGTGACAACAATAAAGACCCACTGAGCTATCTCAGGGATGTGGTTGCTCTTTGGAGGAGAAAAGTGACTTTGTGAAAGTCTAAGCTTTTAATGCACAAAAACTTATTCCACTTTTCTCCATCTGTTCCTATTTATACACAAGTATAAAAGAGCACATATGATTAAAAAATACAAAAAGAATAACATAGTGTGTCTGACAAATACAGCAGTATTTGTCATTTCCAAGAACCAATGGGTATAAGCTAAAAAGTCTTTCCTAGTGTCAGCTATGACACTTCTTGACTTTAAGCCGTTTTAGGGAAGGTTCGCTTCTGGCCCGATAATACTTCTCCTTATCTTTTCAAACTCTTCCCGCCTAATCCCGCCTTTCTTTCATACTTCAGATTTTTCAGTCTAGGTCTTCAGTCTTCAATCATTTATTATTGTTGAGGAGTGATCCGTGCTAAAGTATATATATAATTAATATCAGACGGATACACGTGAATAAAGACAAATTAACCCTTTAGGAAAAAGGCTAACTTGCAAAACTTACGTTTGTGATATGTGTGATAACAGGTAAGTGATTACCCAGGTCATGTCCCAACAAGGTGTGAATGGGCGATATCGTTTGAGGTTTGGAATTAAAGTGACTGATGTTTGGAATATAGAATTTTGATTTTTTAATTCTAATTAACAAATGAGAAACAAATTCTCAAGGGAAAATTAAGGTTTAAACAATTTAAATTAAAATCGCGATTCGGAAATTCTAAAAACGGGTTTACAACTGAAATATTTGGAAATCTAATCTTACAATTGCAAAATTATTTTTCTTAAATCCTAAATAATAAAAGAAAATTTTAGAAAAAAGATTTATATTTTTCTGATTTTTATATTTTTTTATTATGAATAAAAAACTATAATAAAAAGATAAATAGATTAAAAATACTAAATGGAAATAGAAAATTACCAAAAATAACATAAAAGTGCTAAATAATATTCTAGTCCTAGGAAAAATAGAATGGATGCAACAGCTTATTCGGATAAGCAGTAAATAGGCAAAAAAGGGAATAAGCTATAAGAACTAAAAATGTGTTAAAAGAATTATAGGTGGGAAGTCTAACGCAAAAGACCCAAGGGCACGTTTGGTTAGGCTGTGCTGTATTGAGGCTTTGCTAGGCAAGAGGTCAAGGGTTCGAATCCCAAGCCTTGCCTTTTTTCTAAACTATATATATATATATATATATATATATATATATATATATATATATATATATATATATATATATATATATATATATTTTGTTTTCTTTATGCAACTTATAAATAAGCTAAAGACTAATACTTTATGTAAAAGAAATATTTTTATAAACTACTAAATAAGCTTCTAATAAGTTGCAATTCACAACAGTTTAGTTTTAAGCTAAACTAGAACTAGGTTGAATGAAATAAGCTATAGGGCTAATTTTAAGCTAAAGTTAAGCTATCTATAAGCTAAAGTTAGGCTTCCAAACTGATATTACAATAACTTTATACTATGAACTTATTATAAACCAAGATTCAGACCTTGTGGTGGCTTAATTACAGCTTATAAAGAGGCTGCAAATCAGCCAAATGGTTGATTATGCTGCTGATCTAAGCAGTGATAGGGGAAAAAGTGCAGTTTTCAATCTACAAAAAAGCAGGTAAAAAAAATTATTAAAAATAAACTAAAAATATGACCAAATACACAAGCCAACAAACTCTATGCGTACCAAATTTTAGCTGAATTGGACTTAAGATAAAGAAATGAAAAATAAAAGAAATTTACTGCAGATTAAAAAAAATCTGAAAATATAGTCTGCTATTACTTGTGTGGGCTGTTTTAAGGGAATTAGAGAACAAGGCTTAAGACAATAGAACTAGTTACTGATTATAGACTATATGGATCTTAGAAATACCAAAATGATTGCCAAATAAGCTCAGGCTTATTGCAAGCTTATGTGAGCAGTTTAAGTGCTAGGATTGACACAGTCAACTCAAATCTATGAAACCTATCAAATTGACTCTAAATAACTTAAAAACAACTTATTTAAACTATTTTAAGCAAGATCAAAGTTAAGCTTATGACAAATGAACAGTAGAGGTCAATTTTTACCCGTTTGACCCAATGAGCCAAACAATTCTTAAGGGTGGGCTGATTTGGATTTTTTAAGGAAACAGACAATTTTAAGCTAGGTTTTGATTTCTAGGATGACTACTAGGTATAATAAGCTTTAAATAGTAACTAAGAATGGAAATTAAGCAGTTTAATATGCTATTTTATATAAGAGCTATTTTTGGCTTTTTTAGAGTTTTTAAGCAAAATGAAGAAACAGGCTATTTTAAATTAAGAATACAAACAATAAGCAATACTAGAGTACTTATAAGCAGAATAATAAAGAAATAAGCTATAATAAGCTATGTAACAGTAACTTGCAAAAATAATTTGAAAATGCTTACGACTGTGAGGATTTGAAACAGTGGAACTTATGATCACCCAACAAGCCTAGCTTGTCAATATTAACCTAGAACACCCATTTAAGCTTTCCAGAATTGCTTATTCCACCAGAACAGCTTAATTTGAGCTTCTTTGACTTTCGTTGACTTTTTTGGAAATTTCACAATTAGAACTGTTCTTAACTAATATAAGCTTACAAAAGCTATGATAAGCTTATATAAGCTTATAGCAAGGGTTATGAGTGTTTGTGGTGATTCTTAACAACTGAATAGCTTAATTCGAGTTAATAAAAACTTGAATTCCTATTATAACTGAAACTGAGTACAAAGCTGCTTGAAATTAGAACAATTAACTTAAAAAACACTTGAATTAATACTGAAATGTGGAATACAATAATTTTAGACAACATAAATTAAAACTAATTTACACTATGAATGGTCTAAAACAGGACAAGTATTTCTGTGTGCTGTGAGGGCTTTTTATGCTCTTCAAAAAGTTTCTTGGAGTCTTCTGAGCAAATCCCAGCTGTTGGATAATCTTGAGGTGATCACAGCCCTTGATTGCAGATTTTGGCGGGAAAAGATATAATGGGTAAAACCCACTTGGGTTTAACGTGTGAGGGGGAGGAGTGCATTAAATGCACTTTGGATTGTTAGGAGAAGTGCTAGAGAAGCTTGGAGGGGGGTGGTGGAGTGTCAGGGGATAAGGTGATGGGATATGGTGGTATTGGGCGGGTAATGGTTTAGGGAAGAAGGTTTTGACTGGTTGGTGTTGTGTTTGACCCCGGTATTTAGAGTTTTAGCTTTTGGGATTGGGCCAAGGGTTGTGATGGGCTGGTGGGTTAAAGGGATAAAGGGGTAAATGGGTTTGTAATTATTTTGGGATAAGGGGTTGGGTTTTTAATTATAGGGTAAATGGGTTTGTTAAGTTAGGATTGGAAATGGATTCGATGTAAGTTAAAGGACCAATTCTGCCAACTTTCAAACTTCAGGGACCAATCTTATATTTTCTGAAAATCATCTCCAAGGGTTATTTGTGACATTTCAATATTCTTGAAAGTTGACTTTGATAATTTGAGCACTATCCCGGTCCAAACTTGTAAATTTCTTCCCCGTCCTAGGCTTTTCACGCTTTTCCAATCTTGTGCTCGGTTTTGTCTGTTTTTGCCTCGTTTTCAATCCTTTTGTACCTGAAACACATAAAACACAAACCAAGGATATCTGCAATATATATTGGGTGTTTTTGGTCATTTTAGTGTCTTTTATGGGTATAAAATGATGAGTATTTAGACACTCATCAATCCCCCACACTAAGCTATTGCTAGTCCCTAGCAATCCGATCATATAAAGTAATGAAAGGATCAAAAGAATACCAAGTATACCCCGTTTTGATTTTTTATAAAATGCAAGAAATTCAAACTTAGAACAAAAATATATAACATGCTTGATTTACAAAAATGGTATCATGGAACGGGATTCACACAAAATGGGTGTCTCCAGGGAATTAAAATCGTCATCCTCTTTTTTATACTCCCAACTAAGCTTAAACTCAATGTGCAAATGCTTTTGTAAAATGCTAACACTACTTATACTAATAATATATGTAAGTCGAAACTTAACTTTTCACTCCCACATTTATTCAAGTTTAGGTGACTGGGCTCATTTTTCAAATTTTGACCGAAAAAATCGACGTTTATTATGGTTGCCATTCGTTTAAGCCAAATACTAATTTACCGGGAACCTCGAAAATCTAAGGATCAAAAAGGGCCTTTTCCATGTAGCGGCTTTCTTCTCGGCACATCCCAAGCCAGTTGGTTTTAGGTGACCAGGCTTTTGACACCCCACAGAGAATAGTACCGGAATCAGCGGAATTTCGATATCAAAGATTTAAGATATTCCCACTAAGCTAGTATTAAAATACTTAAATAGATAACAACAAATGATCATTTAGAGATTAGAGACTCAAAGATGAGATAACTCCATGTAACGGCTTTCTTCTCAGCACATCCCAAACCAGTTGGTTTTAGGTAACCAGGCTTTTGACACCTCACAGAGAATAATACCGGAGCTTTCGGGATCTTTGAAATCAACAATCTACTAAATTACCGTTTAACCTTTATACAAAATTGACGAATCCAAGTTCAAGTTCCGATTTAAATTTAAGAGAAAACAATTTTCCTACATTTATTCATATAAACAACATATACATCTTTTATTTTTGCAACATAAAAACTTATTGCATTTTGCAATATCATTCCATTTTCTTATTTTTCTTTTTTATTTTTTCATTTTTTTCATCATTTTTTTTACTTTAATAATATACATACATATATGCTTTCTCAAAAATAAAAATAAAAAGTTGAACTCGGGCTCTATATCAAAATTGTATAAAAATTCGTTTTGCATAACAACATGAATTTTACGTTCAAACGTTTGAAAACAGCACACATTTAATCAGATTAGTTATCTCCTGTGAGGAAAAGCCATAGATTACTTATATAAGCTCTAAAGAAAACCAACTATTCTACGCTTAGCATTTTCATTTGCACATATCGTAAAACTTTAGTCTAATCGTTAAGGAAGCAGCCAGATCAATACTCTGGCAGAGTCGGGATTCCCTTTGTTCTAACCTAATCAAGACTAAACGCTTTTTCTTTTTTATTGCAATTTCTTATCTAAAAACGAAAAAAATTTAAAATTTTGGCCAAAACTGGGGTACTAGGGCACTAGAAGGTACATATGTGACAAAATTCGTGTGAATTCCCCCCCACACTTAGAATTGAATATTTTCCTCAATATTCAAAGTACCGGCTATTATGCCGAGACTTAGAACGTAAAAAGGTAATACTAATAGCCAAGTGTGTGAAAGAAATCTCTATTTTGACAAACAGGATTAAAAAGATATCCCTAGATAATCCTTAGTAAAAAGATAGGATATTGGGCGGCTGGATTGAAAACAGGCGCGACAATCATCACAATCCAAGGGAAACCTGCAAACAAGAGCAAACAACACACAAACAAAGCACAGTAGAGGAATCCCCCCACACTTAGTGTCAGAAAATAGAAAGAAGTCAGAAACATGGGTGTTTACCCATGCAATGCTAATGTTTTTGTTAACCGAGTCACTAGCTTGACTCGACCCCGAATTCATTGGTTCATGGGGAAGCAAGTGGAAGAAACCATCTCCATCGGACTTTCATTCAATGTGTTTGGATTAACATTTGAACATAAGAAAGTTCCACACCGATGAGATACCCTCGGTTTTAAAGAAAGAAGAACCATAAATGGTAATACCGGGGTCAAAGATGGTATCCTCACTCCCGACTGAGTGAAGAAGAGGAGAAATCACATCATACGTGATGAAGAGAAGAAAGATTTTTATGATT
This sequence comes from Artemisia tridentata subsp. tridentata, assembly GCA_021014915.2. Classification (NCBI taxonomy): domain Eukaryota; kingdom Viridiplantae; phylum Streptophyta; class Magnoliopsida; order Asterales; family Asteraceae; genus Artemisia; species Artemisia tridentata. The sequence goes on along the minus strand of CP139503.1, from coordinate 79,015,577 downwards.
ATCATATAAAACTCTTCATCATCAAAAGCAAATTTTTCTTCAAAATTAAAGCTCTTCGGTTCATTTGCAATAAAAGTCTCGGGAGGGAGGGTTGGGATGAAATCATCAATAAGCAAATACTTATGAGAAAGTACACCTCCCCCCAGACTAGAATCTTCCTCAAGATCAAAATAGAAATGATCATATTCCGTAGGAGATATAATATGAGAGAGTTCACCGGAGAACTCCTCAAAGATAAACGAATCATACTCGGGAAGAGAGATATAAGAATGAGAAGTGGTATTGCCACTACTCGTCTCTTTAGTATGATCGATATCAAGACGGAATGCTTCATATTCCAGAAGAGAATAATCGGAAAAAGCCTCCAGCTCAGGAAATGTTTCGGGCTTTTCCAAAATAAAGTCACTATCCTCAACGGGGATAGGAGATGAAGTTGGTTTATCATTTAATGCCTCGATCTTAGAAATGAGAAGATTGATATTCAATAATTTATCACAAAGTGCATCGTCCTTGATTTGAAGAATATCAGTGTCAATCTCTCCATCATTTGGATCAAAATCCTTTTCTTCCTCTAAGCTGACGAGCTCAGAAGGTAATTTCTCAACATAATCGATGTCTTCACAAGATAAAGAATTATCATCACTCGAAGTACAATCATCGTCAGAGTCAGAAAACATCTCAACATGATCATTTGAAATGTCAAGAGGAGGCAAATCACTAATTTTGCCGGAAATACCCTCGGACTCACTTTGGATTGGGACAAGGTCCTTAACACTAGACTTTATTACTTTGTCCGATTCCGTTTCCGGAATTGTGCTAAGATGCTCGTCCCCCATTATGAGAGAGTCCTCCGGGACGGGTGTGATTGCAGCTGACGAATCTTTATAATATTCATGCATTTGAATAGAATCCTCATCATCATCGTCAAAGTAGATGAAAGTCTTGCAAAATTGCGCACTCACTTTGGCTACTTGTTCTTCGTCTAGGAATTCTTCATTGCGAAATTGGGAACTTACTACCGGTTTGTTTTGTGCAGTGCGAACTTTTGATTTGTTTTCGATAATCGTCAAGATGTCCTTCGGAGTTCGATAAAAGATATTGCCACCGGCGGCTGCATTAAGCGAATCTTGATCGGTTTGCGTCAAAGCATTATAAAACATATCAATTTGTTGCAATTCCGAAAATCCATGAGGTGGGCACTCATAAAGAAGATCTTTGAATCGATCCCATGCCTCACCAAAATTTTCATCAAAAAGTTGTTGAAAATTTGTAATATCGTTCTTAAGATTCGCAATCTTAGAATAAGGAAAGAAATGATTCACGAATTTAGAAACGAGATCTTCCCAAGTCGAAATCGAACGAGGGGGTTCTTTATCGAGCCAACTCCGGGCTGCCCCTTCGAGAGAAAACGGGAATAAAATCAACTTAATCGCGCAATGAGGAACATCCTTATATTTGACAGTCAAAGTCAACTTATTAAACCATCGGATGTGAGCGTAGGGATCGTCCCTCTCGAATCCATGAAATTGATTTGACATAATAAGTTGAATTAAACCAGTTTTTATCTCGAAGTTCTCGGAAAGAATTGTCGGTAAAATGATAGCATCTTCGTTCCCTCGGTGGGTACTTGAAGTAATTCCGACATCGTACGCGTGTCCGCCATAATAATTAAAGATTACAGAGGGATAAGAAGATAGAATTAATTAGTTTAAGAGGATAAAGAAGATTATTTTTGAAAATTATTAAAAGAGAATATTTTTGATTTTTGATTTTTTTTTTTTTTTTTTTTTTTTTTTTTTTTTTATTTTTAATGGAAAACAAATCAATTTAAACAAGACCGAAGCAAAACACAAGTGAACTTAAACCTTAAATCAAACAAGCGTACGGTAACTCTCTGAAAGAAAAAGGCACAGAGTGGCGGAGGAGCAAAGGTGGGCAATAAATGCTCCTTAAAAACTCGCTCCTTTCGGTTTGTCAATTTAATGCCAAACCTCCTGAAACCTCCGTTAGAGTTTATTTATCAATCAAAGGTGAGCCGAATTCGCAAGCGACACAAAGGCAAGTTTTAATCTGATGTTTGGGAACTTATTATGATAATACTCCAAGTTGATGAATATTATATTGATTTTGCTTTTATCTTTTATTTTAACACAAGAAAACGAGAAATGTTTTTGGGTTTTTATTTTTATATGATAATATATATAGAAAAGAAAAGAAAAATATTTTTGTACGCCAAAATTTGATCCGTGCTAAAGTATATATATAATTAATATCAGACGGATACACGTGAATAAAGACAAATTAACCCTTTAGAAAAAAGGCTAACTTGCAAAACTCACGTTTGTGATATGTGTGATACCAGGTAAGTGATTACCCAGGTCGTGTCCCAACGAGGTATGAATGGGCGATATCGTTTGAGGTTTGGAATTAGAGTGACTGATGTTTGGAATATGGAATTTTGATTTTTTAATTCTAATTAACAAATGAGAAACAAATTCTCACGGGAAAATTAAGGTTTAAACAATTTAAATTAAAAACACGATTCGAAAATTCTAAAAACGGGTTTACAACTGAAATATTTGAAAATCTAATCTTACAATTGCAAAATTATTTTTCTTAAATCCTAAACAATAAAAGAAAATTTTAGAAAAAAGATTTATATTTTTCTGATTTTTATATTTTTTATTATGAATAAAAAACTATATTAAAAAGATAAATAGATTAAAAATACTAAATGGAAATGGAAAATTACCAAAAATTACAGAAAGGTGCTAAATAATATTCTAGTCCTAGGAAAAATAGAAGGGATGCAACAGCTTATTCGGATAAGCAGTAAATAGGCAAAAAAGGGAATAAGCTATAAGAACTAAAAATGTGTTAAAAGAATTATAGGTGGGAAGTCTAACACAAAAGACCCAAGGGCACGTTTGGTTAGGCCGTGTTGTTGTGAGGCTTTGCTAGGCAAGAGGTCAAGGGTTCGAATCCCAGGACTTGCCTTTTTTCTAAGCTATATATATATATATATATATATATGTATATATATATATATATATATATATGTATGTATATATATATATATATATATATATTTTTTTTTTCTTTTTCTTTTTGCAACTTATAAATAAGCTAAAGACTAATACTTTTTGTAAAAGAAACATTTTTATAAACTACTAAATAAGCTTCTAGTAAGCTGCAATTCACAACAGTTTAGTTTTAAGCTAAACTAGAACTAGGTTGAATGAAATAAGCTATAGGGCTAATTTTAAGCTAAAGTTAAGCTATCTATAAGCTAAAGTTAGGCTTCCAAACTGATATTACAATAACTTTATACTATGAACTTATTATAAACCAAGATTTAGACCTTGTGGTGGCTTAATTACAGCTTATAAAGAGGCTGCAAATCAGCTAAATGGTTGATTATGCTGCTGATCTAAGCAGTGACAGGGGAAAAAGTGCAGTTTTCAAGCTACGAAAAAGCAGGTAAAAAAAATTATTAAAAATAAACTAGAAATATGACCAAATACACAAGCCAACAAACTCTATGCGTACCAAATTTTAGCCGAATTGGACTTAAGATGAAGAAATGAAAAATAAAAGAAATTTACTGCAGATTAAAAAAAATCCGAAAATATAGTCTGCTATTACTTGTGTGGGTTGTTTTAAGGGAATTAGAGAACAAGGCTTAAGACAATAGAACTAGTTACTGATTATAGACTATATGGATCTTAGAAATACCAAAATGATTGCAAAATAAGCTCAGGCTTATTGCAAGCTTATGTGAGCAGTTTAAGTGCTAGGATTGACATAGTCAACTCAAATCTATGAAACCTATCAAATTGACTCTAAATAACTTAAAAACAACTTATTTAAACTATTTTAAGCTAGATCAAAGTTAAGCTTATGACAAATGAACAGTAGAGATCAATTTTTACCCGTTTGACCCAATGAGCCAAACAATCCTTAAAGGTGGGCTGATTTGGATTTTTTAAGGAAACAAACAATTTTAAGCTAGGTTTTGATTTCTAGGATGACTACTAGGTATAATAAGCTTTAAATAGTAACTAAGAATGGAAATTAAGCAGTTTAATAAGCTATTTTATATAAGAGTTATTTTTGGCTTTTTTAGAGTTTTTAAGCAAAATGAAGAAACAGGCTATTTTAAATTAAGAATACAGACAATAAGCAATACTAGAGTACTTATAAGCAGAATAATAAAGAAATAAGCTATAATAAGCTATGTAACAGTAACTTGCAAAAATAATTTGAAAATGCTTACAACTGTGAGGATTTGAAACAGTGGAACTTATGATCACCCAACGAGCCTAGCTTGTCAATATTAACCTAGAACACCCATTTAAGCTTTCCAGAATTGCTTATTCCACCAGAACAGCTTAATTCGAGCTTCTTTGACTTTCGTTGACTTTTTTGGAAATTTCACAATTAGAACTGTTCTTAACTAATATAAGCTTACAAAAGCTATGATAAGCTTATATAAGCTTATAGCAAGGGTTATGAGTGTTTGTGGTGATTCTTAACAACTGAATAGCTTAATTCGAGTTAATAAAAACTTGAATTCCTATTATAACTGAAACTGAGTACAAAGCTGCTTGAAATTAGAACAATTAACTTTAAAAACACTTGAATTAATACTGAAATGTGGAATACAATAATTTTAGACAACATAAATTAAAACTAATTTACACTATGAATGGTCTAAAAACAGGACAAGTATTTCTGTGTGCTGTGAGGGCTTTTTATGCTCTTCAAAAAGTTTCTTGGAGTCTTCTGAGCAAATCCCAGCTGTTGGTTAAGCTTGAGGTGATCACAGCCCTTGATTGCAGATTTTGGCGGGAAAAGATATAATGGGTAAAACCCACTTGGGTTTAATGTGTGAGTGGGAGGAGTGCATTAAATGCACTTTGGATTGTTAGGAGAAGTGCTAGAGAAGCTTGGAGGGGGGTGGTGGAGTGTCAGGGGATCAGGTGATGGGATATGGTGGTATTGGGCGGGTAATGGTTTAGAGAATAAGGTTTTGACTGGTTGGTGTTGTGTTTGACCTCGGTATTTAGAGTTTTAACTTTTTGGGATTGGGCCAAGGGTTGTGATGGGCTGGTGGGTTAAAGGGATAAAGGGGTAAATGGGTTTGTAATTATTTTGGGATAAGGGGTTGGGTTTTTAATTATAGGGTAAATGGGTTTGTTTAGTTAGGATTGGAAATGGATTTGATGTAAGTTAAAGGACCAATTCTGCTAACTTTCAAACTTCAGGGACCAATCTTATATTTTCTGAAAATCGTCTCCAAGGGTTATTTGTGACATTTCAATATTCTTGAAAGTTGACTTTGATAATTTGAGAACTATCCCGGTCCAAACTTTTAAATTTCTTCCCCGTCCTCGGCTTTTCACGCTTTTCCAATCTTGTGCTCCGTTTTGTCTATTTTTGCCTCGTTTTCAATCCTTTTGTACCTGAAACACATAAAACACAAACCAAGGATATCTGCAATATATATTGGGTGTTTTTGGTCATTTTAGTGTCTTTTATGGGTATAAAATGATGAGTATTTAGACAGTCATCAATCCCCCACACTAAGCTATTGCTAGTCCCTAGCAATCCGATCATATAAAGTAATGAAAGGATCAAAAGAATACCAAGTATACCCCGTTTTGATTTTTTATAAAATGCAAGAAATTCAAAATTAGAACAAAAATATATAACATGCTTGATTTACAAAAATGGTATCATGGAACGGGATTCACACAAAATGGGTGTCTCCAGGGAATTAAAATCGTCATCCTCTTTTTTATACTCCCAACTAAGCTTAAACTCAATGTGCAAATGCTTTTGTAAAATGCTAACACTACTTATACTAATAATCTATGTAAGTCGAAACTTAACTTTTCACTCCCACATTTATTCAAGTTTAGGTGACTGTGCTCATTTTCAAAATTTTGACCTCAAAAATCGACGTTTATTATGGTTGCCATTCGTTTAAGTCAAATACTAATTTACCGGGAACCTCGAAAATCTAAGGATCAAAAAGGGCCTTTTCCATGTAGCGGCTTTCTTCTCGGCACATCCCAAGCCAGTTGGTTTTAGGTGACCAGGCTTTTGACACCCCACAGAGAATAGTACCGGAATCAGCGGAATTTCGATATCAAAGATTTAAGATATTCCCACTAAGCTAGTATTAAAATACTTAAATAGATAACAACAAATGATCATTTAGAGATTAGAGACTCAAAGATGAGATCACTCCATGTAACGGCTTTCTTCTCGGCACATCCCAAACCAGTTGGTTTTAGGTGACCAGGCTTTTGACACCTCACAGAGAATAATACCGGAGCTTTCGGGAGCTTTGAAATCAACAATCTACTAAATTACCGTTTAACCTTTATACAAAATTGACGAATCCAAGTTCAAGTTCCGATTTAAATTTAAGAGAAAACAATTTTCCTACATTTATTCATATAAACAACATATACATCTTTTATTTTTGCAACATCAAAACTTATTGCATTTTGCAATATCATTCCATTTTCTTATTTTTCTTTTTTATTTTTTCATTTTTTTCATCATTTTTTTTTACTTTAATAATATACATACATATATGCTTTCTCAAAAATAAAAATAAAAAGTTGAACTCGGGCTCTATATCAAAATTGTATAAAAAATCGTTTTGCATAACAACATGATTTTAACGTTCAAACGTTTGAAAACAGCATACATTTAATCATATTAGTTATCTCCTGTGAGGAAAAGCCATAGATTACTTATATAAGCTTTAAAGAAAACCAACTATTCTATGCTTAGCATTTTCATTTGCACATATCGTAAAACTTTAGTCTAATCGTTAAGGAAGCAGCCAGATCAATACTCTGGCAGAGTCGGGATTCCCTTTGTTCTAACCTAATCAAGACTAAACGCTTTTTCTTTTTTATTGCAATTTCTTATCTAAAAATGAAAAAATTTTAAAATTTTGGCCAAAACTGGGGTACTAGGGCAGTAGAAGGTACATATGTGACAAAATTCGTGAGAATTGCCCCCCACATTTAGAATTGAATATTTTTCTCAATATTCAAAGTACCGGCTATTATGCCGAGACTTAGAACGTAAAAAGGTAATACTAATAGCCAAGTGTGTGAAAGAAATCTCTATTTTCACAAACAGGATTAAAAAGATATCCCTAGATAATCCTTAGTAAAAAGATAGGATATTGGGCGGCTGGATTGAAAACAGGCGCGACAATCATCACAATCCAAGGGAAACCTGCAAACAAGAGCAAACAACACACAAACAAAGCACAGTAGAGGAATCCCCCCACACTTAGTGTCAGAAAATAGAAAGAAGTCAGAAACATGGATGTTTACCCATGCAATGCTAATGTTTTTGTTAACCGAGTCACTAGCTTGACTCGACCCCGAATTCATTGGTTCATGGGGAAGCAAGTGGAAGAAACAATCTCCATCGGACTTTCATTCAATGTGTTTAGATTAACATTTGAACATAAGAAAGTTCCACACCGATGAGATACCCTCGGTTTTAAAGAAAGAAGAACCATAAATGGTAATACCAGGGTCAAAGATGGTATCCTCACTCCCGACTGAGTGAAGAAGAGGAGAAATCACATCATACGTGATGAAGAGAAGAAAGATTTTTATGATTATCATATAAAACTCTTCATCATCAAAAGCAAATTTTTCTTCAAAATTAAAGCTCTTCGGTTCATTTGCAATAAAAGTCTCGGGAGGGAGGGTTGGGATGAAATCATCAATAAGCAAATACTTATGAGAAAGTACACCTCCCCCAAGACTAGAATCTTCCTCAAGATCAAAATAGAAATGATCATGTTCCGTAGAAGATATAATATGAGAGAGTTCACCGGAGAACTCCTCAAAGATAAACGAATCATACTCGGGAAGAGAGATATAAGAATGAGAAGTGGTATTGCCACTACTCGTCTCTTCAGTATGATCGATATCAAGACGGAATGCTTCATATTCCGGAAGAGAATAATCGGAAAAAGCCTCCAGCTCAGGAAATGTTTCGGGCTTTTCCAAGATAAAGTCACTATCCTCAACGGGGATAGGAGATGAAGTTGGTTTATCATTTAATGCCTCGATCTTAGAAATGAGAAGATTGATATTCAATAATTTATCACAAAGTGCATCGTCCTTGATTTGAAGAATATCAGTGTCAATCTCTCCATCATTTGGATCAAAATCCTTTTCTTCCTCTAAGCTGACGAGCTCAGAAGGTAATTTCTCAACATAATCGATGTCTTCACAAGATAAAGAATTATCATCACTCAAAGTACAATCATCGTCAGAGTCAGAAAACATCTCAACATGATCATTTGAAATGTCAAGAGGAGGCAAATCACAAATTTTGCCGGAAATACCCTCGGACTCACATTGGATTGGGACAAGGTCCTTAACACTAGACTTTATTACTTTGTCCGATTCCATTTCCGGAATAGTGCTAAGATGCTCGTCCCCCATTATGAGAGAGTCCTCCGGGACTGGTGTGATTGCAGCTGACGAATCTTTATAATATTCTTGCATTTGAATAGAATCCTCATCATCATCGTCAAAGTAGATGAAAGTCTTGCAAAATTGCGCACTCACTTTGGCTACTTGTTCTTCGGCTAGGAATTCTTCATTGTGAAATTGGGAACTTACTACCGGTTTGTTTTGTGTACTGCGAACTTTCGATTTGTTTTCGATAATCGTCAAGATGTCCTTCGGAGTTCGATAAAAGATATTGCCACCGACGGCTGCATTAAGCGAATCTTGATCGGTTTGCGTCAAAGCATTATAAAACATATCAATTTGTTGCAATTCCGAAAATCCATGAGGTGGGCACTCATAAAGAAGATCTTTGAATCGATCCCATGCCTCACCAAAATTTTCATCAAAAAGTTGTTGAAAATTTGTAATATCGTTCTTAAGATTCGCAATCTTAGAATAAGGAAAGAAATGATTCACGAATTTAGAAACGAGATCTTCCCAAGTCGAAATCGAACGAGGGGGTTCTTTATCGAGCCAACTCCGGGCTGCCCCTTCGAGAGAAAACGGGAATAAAATCAACTTAATCGCGCAATGAGGAACATCCTTATATTTGACAGTCAAAGTCAACTTATTAAACCATCGGATGTGAGCGTAGGGATCGTCCCTCTCGAATCCATGAAATTGATTTGACATAATAAGTTGAATTAAACCAGTTTTTATCTCGAAGTTCTCGGAAAGAATTGTCGGTAAAATGATAGCATCTTCGTTCCCTCGGTGGGTACTTGAAGTAATTCCGACATCGTACGCGTGTCCGCCATAATAATTAAAGATTACAGAGGGATAAGAAGATAGAATTAATCAGTTTAAGAGGATAAAGAAGATTATTTTTGAAAATTATTAAAAGAGAATATTTTATTTATTTATTTTATTTTTATTTTTTTTTAATGGAAAACAAATCAATTAAAACAAGACCGAAGCAAAACACAAGTGAACTTAAACCTTAAATCAAACAAGCGTACGGTAACTCTCTGAAAGAAAAAGGCACAGAGTGGCGGAGGAGCAAAGGTGGGCAATAAATGCTCCTTAAAAACTCGCTCCTTTCGGTTTGTCAATTTAATGCCAAACCTCCTGAAACCTCCGTTAGAGTTTATTTATCAATCAAAGGTGAGCCGAATTCGCAAGCGACACAAAGGCAAGTTTTAATCTGATGTTTGGGAACTTATTATGATAATACTCCAAGTTGATGAATATTATATTGATTTTGCTTTTATCTTTTATTTTAACACAAAAAAACGAGAAATGTTTTTGGGTTTTTATTTTTATATGATAATATATATAGAAAAGAAAAGAAAAATATTTTTGTACGCCAAAATTTGATCCGTGCTAAAGTATATATATAATTAATATCAGACGGATACACGTGAATAAAGACAAATTAACCCTTTAGAAAAAAGGCTAACTTGCAAAACTCACGTTTGTGATATGTGTGATACCAGGTAAGTGATTACCCAGGTCGTGTCCCAACGAGGTATGAATGGGCGATATCGTTTGAGGTTTGGAATTAGAGTGACTGATGTTTGGAATATGGAATTTTGATTTTTTAATTCTAATTAACAAATGAGAAACAAATTCTCACGGGAAAATTAAGGTTTAAACAATTTAAATTAAAAATGCGATTCGGAAATTCTAAAAACGGGTTTACAACTGAAATATTTGAAAATCTAATCTTACAATTGCAAAATTATTTTTCTTAAATCCTAAACAATAAAAGAAGATTTTAGAAAAAAGATTTATATTTTTCTGATTTTTATATTTTTTATTATGAATAAAAAACTATATTAAAAAGATAAATAGATTAAAAATACTAAATGGAAATGGAAAATTACCAAAAATTACAGAAAGGTGCTAAATAATATTCTAGTCCTAGGAAAAATAGAAGGGATGCAACAGCTTATTCGGATAAGCAGTAAATAGGCAAAAAAGGGAATAAGCTATAAGAACTAAAAATGTGTTAAAAGAATTATAGGTGGGAAGTCTAACGCAAAAGACCCAAGGGCACGTTTGATTAGGCCGTGCTGTTGTGAGGCTTTGCTAGGCAAGAGGTCAAGGGTTCGAATCCCAGGCCTTGCCTTTTTTCAACATATATATATTATATATATATTATATTATAATATATATATATATATATATATTATATATATTTTTTTTAAGAAATATTTTTATAAACTACTAAATAAGCTTCTAATAAGCTGCAATTCCCAACAGTTTAGTTTTAAGCTAAACTAGAACTAGGTTGAATGAAATAAGCTATAGGGCTAATTTTAAGCTAAAGTTAAGCTATCTATAAGCTAAAGTTAGGCTTCCAAACTGATATTACAATAAGTTTATACTATGAACTTATTATAAACCAAGATTTAGACCTTGTGGTGGCTTAATTACAGCTTATAAAGAGGCTGCAAATTAGCCAAATGGTTGATTATGCTGCTGATCTAAGTAGTGACAGGGGAAAAAGTGCAGTTTTCAAGCTACGAAAAAGCAGGTAAAAAAAATTATTAAAAATAAACTAGAAATATGACCAAATACACAAGCCAACAATCTCTATGCGTACCAAATTTTAGCCAAATTGGACTTAAGATGAAGAAATGAAAAATAAAAGAAATTTACTGCAGATTAAAAAAAATCCGAAAATATAGTATGCTATTACTTGTGTGGGCTGTTTTAGGGGAATTAGAGAACAAGGCTTAAGACAATAGAACTAGTTACTGATTATAGACTATATGGATCTTAGATATACCAAAATGATTGCCAAATAAGCTCAGGCTTATTGCAAGCTTATGTGAGCAGTTTAAGTGCTAGGATTGACATAGTCAACTCAAATCTATGAAACCTATCAAATTGACTCTAAATAACTTAAAAACAACTTATTTAAACTATTTTAAGCAAGATCAAAGTTAAGCTTATGACAAATGAACAGTAGAGGTCAATTTTTACCCGTTTGACCCAATGAGCCAAACAATCCTTAAGGGTGGGCTGATTTGGATTTTTTAAGGAAACAGAAAATTTTAAGCTAGGTTTTGATTTCTAGGATGACTACTAGGTATAATAAGCTTTAAATAGTAACTAAGAATGGAAATTAAGCAGTTTAATAAGCTATTTTATATATGAGCTATTTTTGGCTTTTTTTAGAGTTTTTAAGCAAAATGAAGAAACAGGCTATTTTAAATTAAGAATACAGACAATAAGCAATACTAGAGTACTTATAAGCAGAATAATAAAGAAATAAGCTATAATAAGCTATGTAACAGTAACTTGCAAAAATAATTTGAAAGTACTTACAAGTGTGAGGATTTGAAACAGTGGAACTTATGATCACCCAACAAGCCTAGCTTGTCAATATTAACCTAGAACACCCATTTAAGCTTTCCAGAATTGCTTATTCCACCAGAACAGCTTAATATGAGCTTCTTTGACTTTCGTTGACTTTTTTGGAAATTTCACATTTAGAATTGTTCTTAACTAATATAAGCTTACAAAAGCTATGATAAGCTTATATAAGCTTATAGCAAGGGTTATGAGTGTTTGTGGTGATTCTTAACAACTGAATAGCTTAATTCGAGTTAATAAAAACTTGAATTCCTATTATAACTGAAACTGAGTACAAAGCTGCTTGAAATTAGAACAATTAACTTAAAAAACACTTGAATTAATACTGAAATGTGGAATACAATAATTTTAGACAACAAAAATTAAAACTAATATACACTACGAATGGTCTAAAACAGGACAAGTATTTCTGTGTGCTGTGAGGGCTTTTTATGCTCTTCAAAAAGTTTCTTGGAGTCTTCTGAGCAAATCCTAGCTGTTGGTTAAGCTTGAGGTGATCACAGCCCTTGATTGCAGATTTTGGCTGGAAAAGATATAATGGGTAAAACCCACTTGGGTTTAACGTGTGAGGGGGATGAGTGCATTATATGCACTTTGGATTGTTAGGAGAAGTGCTAGAGAAGCTTGGAGGGGGGTGGTGGAGTGTCAGGGGATAAGGTGATGGGATATGGTGGTATTGGGCGAGTAATGGTTTAGAGAAGAAGGTTTTGACTGGTTGGTGTTGTGTTTGACCCCGGTATTTAGAGTTTTAGCTTTTTGGGATTGGGCCAAGGGTGGTGATGGGCTGGTGGGTTAAAGGGATAAAGGGGTAAATGGGTTTGTAATTATTTTAGGATAAGGAGTTGGGTTTTTAATTATAGGGTAAGGGTTTGTTAAGTTAGGATTGGAAATGGATTTGATGTAAGTTAAAGGACCAATTCTGCCAACTTTCAAACTTCAGGGACCAATCTTATATTTTCTGAAAATCATCTCCAAGGGTTATTTGTGATATTTCAATATTCTTGAAAGTTGACTTTGATAATTTGAGCACTATCTCGGTCTAAACTTGTAAATTTCTTCCCCGTCCTCGGCTTTTCACGCTTTTCCAATCTCGTGCTCGGTTTTGTCTGTTTTTGCCTCGTTTTCAACCCTTTTGTACCTGAAACACATAAAACACAAACCAAGGATATCTGCAATATATATTGGGTGTTTTTGGTCATTTTAGTGTCTTTTATCGGTATAAAATGATGAATATTTAGACACTCATCAAGGAGACTGAGGGTTCAGTGAGTTCTTGTCAAATACTCACTGAACCAATTACCTTCTTCTTTGGCTTAAGTGACACTCAGGGAGTTCCGCCTCACTTAATGGTGAATCTTTCTTCTTAGACTCGTCCTAAACATCTTGAAGGTAAATCACTGAGTGATTGTTCACTCAGTGACTTGAGAGTGTTTAAGGTTGATTAACACTTGGCTAATTTGTGAACAAATCCTATTTTCTGGACGCTTGGGTACTGACGGACCCAACAATCTCCCCCTATTTGGATATAAATTATGCCTAAGTGTTTTGATCAGTTATGAGTGAGCAAATGGGCTTCTTCTCATACTTAATATACTAGATAGCTATGAAAGGATACTGATATAACAAAACATGGGCCATCATTTTATTATTATCATTACAAAGTCCTAACCTTTAAACATAATACTCAGGGTCCAAGATACCCATGAGTTCCAACTTAGCTTTCTTCGACACTAACACTTGTTGGGAATTAAATATTCTGAAGATTAAGTATCGGGAAATTCTCTTAAGTGATTAATTCTGGTTGCAGTAGTGATTAAGTCTGGTTGGTGCCTCGTTAAGTCTGCTGGTTAAGTCTGGTCTTTGAATGTTAAGTCTGGTGACTAAGTCTAGTGATTAATTCTGGTGAGTACCAAAATTAAGTCTGCTCTTCCAATGTTAAGTCTGCTTGCTGGATGGATAAGTGTACGAAGATATTTTGTACTAAAGTCAAGTATATATGGTAGATAATATCTTAGACTTTGTGGTTAGTCATCAACTAGTTGGTAAACTTAGATACATGTTGTATCTTAATGTCTGACACAATGCAAGTGTATCCATGCATTTGCTCGACAAGACTTAACATAGATTGTAATGATCTCCTTTGTTTTCATATAAAAGGGAGATCATAGTCTAGATATTGAGAGAGTCTTGTGAATGTGCTTAATTCATATGCTTAGAACAACAAAACTACAACCATATCACAAGTTATAGAAACATTAAGATTCAAGGTTTTGTAACCCTAGTGATAGTGAAGATCACTCGTATTATTTGGAATAATATTGAATCGTTTGGTGATAAGCTTTCATTGTTCATTGTTAAATAACAAACATAACCGTTCCATTTCCATAACTAAAATAAACCTTCTAAGTGTGATTAAGTAGATTCCGCATACTTAATCATATTAACTCAATATATCATATACACAAAGTCACAAAGGTTTAACCATCTTATAGTGTATCGATCAACCTCTCAGTTGGTATCAGAGCTTGGCTGATATAGTTGATTTAGAAGAAGAAGAAGAAATGGACGTTCAAGATATTCAGGCTACAAATATTGCTGTAAAGTTGCCCATGATCAAAACAGAATGAGTTTGAGTTTTGGAGGTTAAGGATTGAGCAATACTTTATGGTTCAGGATTATGCTCTTTGGGATATCATTATGAATGGTGATTCTTTTACACTAGGTTATACAGATGTCATTCTTGAAGGCAAAACAAGATAGGAGAAGAAATACTGGACCAGTTACTGGTGAAGAAAAGATGTAGAAAAGAAATGATCAAAAAGCAAGAAACTTGTTGCTTATGACCATTCCTGGTAAACAGATGCTATCCTTTAGCAAGTATCCTGATGCAAAAACTCTTTTTGAAGAGATTTGTGCATGGTTTGGTGGTAATGAAACTACCAAGAAAACTCAGAAGACATTGCTGAAACAACAATTTGAAAACTTTAATTCAAATAGCAATGAATCTCTTGATAAGTTGTTCTCAAGACTGCATAAGCTTGTCAGTCAGTTAGCTGTGTTGGGGGTTGAGATAGCCAAGGAAGATCTCAACATGAAGTTTTTGAGAAGCCTACCTGATGAGTTCCATACTCATGTGGTTGTCTGGATGAACAAGCCAGACATTGAAACCATGAAACTCAATGATTTGTAAAACAACTTCAAAATTGTTGAACAAAGTCTAAAGAAGTCTAAAAACTATAGTACTAGTTCTGGGAATGTGGCACTCTTGTCATCTCCTAGTATTAGTAAGTCAGAAGAGGTAGATGAAGATGCATGTGTTTCTACTGCTAACTATGGTGGTCCTAATGCTAGTTCACAAAAGAATGCTGCTGGACTTGGAGATCCAGCATACTATATATTCATGTCTAGTCAAACTAGTGGTTCTCCTCTAACTTATGAAGATCTTGATCAGTTGGATGATAATGATTTGGAAGAGATGGACATCAAATGGCAGGTTGCTTTACTTAGCATGAGGGCTAAGAAGTTCTGGCAGAGAACTGGTAAGCAGATTACCATTGATGGTAATGAAACTGCTGGGTTTGATAAGAAGAAAGTAGAGTGTTTCAACTGTCACATGTTAGGACACTTTGCTAAAGAATGTAGAAACCCAAGGAAGCAGGATAATAGAAGCACATGGTATAGGCAAGAGAAGAAGAAGGAAGTCACAGTGGAAGAGCCAAGGGCTATGCTAGCCATAGATGGTGTTAACTATGATTGGAGCTTCATGGCTGATGAGGAGGAAGCACCAAAAGAAGCTGCAATGGTGGCTACTGAGACTGCACTAATGGCCTTTTCTGATTCAGAGGTAAATTCCATAATTAAATGTACTGAATCATGCTCTGCTCTTAAAGCTTATGAAAATCTTAAAAAGAGATTTGATGATCAACTAGAACAGTTATATGATGCATTAGCTAATTTAGCTAATCATAAAAGAGGTCTAGCAGTTCTTGAAAAACAAATCTTGCATTTTCAAGGAAATGAATCTAGGTTTACTGATGACATGAATGCACTAAAAAGAAACATAGAATTCAAAGATGATTGTATTACTAAACTGAATAAATCCTTAGCAGATCACAAAAATAAAAGTGAAAATGTTAAGATAACAGTAAATGCTTTAGCTCATGCCTCAGAGGGAATAAATAAAATTTGGGAAGCTCAAGTAATCAATAAAGCTAAGTCTGGTTTTAGATACAAATCTGTTCCTCCACTCTACAGAGGTGTTCCTTCACCTCCAGGTATTGACCTAGAACACATAGGATTTACTGAGTTTCAAGAACCAATAATGGAATATGGTTCTAAGTTTACTGAGAGTCCCAAGGTAGAGAAAGTAAGTAAGAGTTTATGTAAAACTTCACTTCAAGAAGACAAGGTGTCTTCTATTAGGAAATCAGATGATATAGTTGTTGAGGATTGGACATCTGATGATGATGATGAACAGGTTATGTCTAAACCTGAAGTAGTTAAGAAAGTAGGAACAAGGGTTCCTAAAGTGATCAAAAAGGATACTATTAAGCCTAGAACAAACATTAAACATGTTAGGCAACCAGTTAAATATTGTGAACAATATAGATCCACTAGCAAGCCCAGAGGTAACCAAAGAAACTGGAATGGCCTCAAGTCTAACCAATTAGGTGATGACTTTTTCTTTTATAATAAAGCTTGTTACACATGTGGTAGTTTTGATCATCTTGCAGCTTTCTGTAACCAATGGGTATCTGGGTATGAAAACAATAGAGTGAACTACAAAAGGCAAACATCTAAATCTCACTTTCACTCTAATTCTAATAGAACAAAACCCGGAGTAGTCTCAAACAAGTCTGGATCAAACACAGATCCTGCTGATAGACCATTTAAGACTAGTTACCCAAAATCAACAGCTAAGGGTGCAAAAACAACTTACCAAAATGCATAAAAAACTGTTAAAAGGCCCATTCAATCAAAAGCAGTGGTCCAAAAACAAGTTTGGAAAATCAAGGGTACAACTGCAAAGCCAGCAGTTAATACTGCTAGGCAAGTAGTTAATACTGCTTCTTGGGAAAACAGGGCAAATGTTGTTAAGGCCTCAGCATGTTGGATTCTTAAATCCAATGTTGCATCAACTATTCTTAAGAGATTAAATTACATTGATGCAAGAGGCAGATCCAAGTCAGTAATGGCTTGGGTCTCCAAAGAAAACTAATACTCCTTATTACTGTGCAGGAACATTCATCTGATAAACAAGAGGATCAAGGATACTCAGATAGTGGATGTTCAAGGCACATGACAGGCAACAAGTCTTGTCTCTCAGATTTTCAATCAATAGATGGAGGCTATGTTACCTTTGGAGGAGGTGTTGGTGACAAAATTTCCGGTAAAGGTACCATTAAAATTGGAAATTTAGATTTTGAAGATGTGTTCTATGTGCAAGAACTTAAGTATAATCTTTTTAGTATCTCACAAATGTATGATAAAAAGAACAAAGTTCTTTTCTGTGACACTGAATGTCTTGTGCTTTCTCCTGATTTTAAGATGCCTGATGAAAGTCAAGTACTTCTTAAAATTCCTAGAAAGGGCAATATGTACAGTGTTGATTTGAAGAACATTGTTCCTAAAAAGGCTTTAACTTGTCTTGTAGCAAAGGCCACATTGGATGAATCAATGAAATGGCATAGAAGGCTTGGTCACATTAACTACAAAACCATAAATCAGATTGTTAAGAATGGTTTGGTAGGAGGTTTACCTCAAAAACGATTTGAAAATGACCAAACATGCATTGCTTGTCTTAAAGACAAACAACACAAAGCCACTTGTAAGCCCAGGATTTTTAACTCTATCAATCAATCATTGTTTATGCTTCATATGGACTTATTTGGTCCTACAAATGTTAGAAGTATGCAGCATAAGAGATATTGTCTAGTCATTACTGATGACTATAGTAGATTTACATGGGTTTTCTTTTTAGCTACTAAGGATGAGACTTCTAGCATCCTTAAGACTTTCATTACACAGATAGAAAACCAAGTAGACAAGAAAATAAAAGTCATTAGATGTGATAATGGGACAGAGTTTAAGAACAGAGTTATGGATGATTTCAGCAAAGAAAAGGGTATTAAGGGAGAATTTAGTGTTGCTAGAACTCCACAACAGAATGGAGTAGTTGAAAGGAAAAACAGAACACTAATAGAAGCTGCTAAAACTATGTTAGCTGACTCTAAGTTGCCTATCACTTTTTGGGCTGAAGCAGTCAACACTGCTTCCTATGTCCAAAATAGAGTTTTAGTTGTAAAATCTCACAATAAGATATCATATGAACTTTTTAGAGGTAGAACTCCTGCAATAGGATTTCTTAGACCTTTTGGATGTCATGTGACAATTCTAAATACCTTAGACCATCTAGGAAAGTTTGATGGTAAAGCAGATGAAGGTTTCTTAGTTGGATATTCTCTCAATAGCAAAGCTTTTAGATTATACAACTCAAGAACTAGAATAGTAGAGGAAAACCTACAAGTGGAATTTTTAGAGCATAAATCCAATGTAGAAGGTCAAGGACCCAAATGGCTATTTGATCTTGAGACTCTAACCCATTCAATGAATTATGTGCCTATTGTTGTAGAAACTAATGAATTTTAAGGTTCAAAAGCTGATGAAACAACAGATGAGGAAGGGTTAGAAAAGGAGACAAATCAAGATTATGTGATGATGCCAATATGGTCAAGTACAAGTGTGGATTTAACTTCAATAAATGGTGAATCTTCTTCTGGTAAACCTAAAGAAGATGTTGAAGATGAACACAAGGAAGATGGAACAAAGGAACAAGAAAATAGTTCTGCTGTTGATAATGCTGCTGAAACAGAATTAACAGAAGAAGCAGAATTAACAGAAGATGGGGTGGATTTGAGCAATCTCCCACCTGTTTATCATGTTCCTTCTACACCACACACAAGGATTCACAAAGTCCACTCCCTGGAAAATGTGATTGGAAATGTACAATCAGGTGTGAAGACAAGACAACAACTGATGTCTTCAGACCAACAAGGGCTTCTTGATGCCCTTTATGCTTCAAAACAGCATGAGTTTTCAAACTCTTGCTTGTTTGTATGTTTTCTCTCACAAGATGAACCAAAGAACATTCTTAAAGCCCTAGATGATTCAAGCTGGGTAGAGGCTATGCAAGAGGAGCTTTTTCAGTTCAAGATTCAGAAGGTATGGGTGCTAGTTGATTTACCTAAGGATGAAAAGGTAATTGGCACTAGACGAGTTTTCAAGAATAAAAGGGATGAAAGGGGAATAGTGATCAGGAATAAGGCTAGATTAGTAACCCAAGGGTACACACAACAAGAAGGGATAGACTATGATGAGGTTTTTGCTCCAGTAGCAAGAATTGAGGCAATTAGGCTTTTCTTAGCTTATGCTTCCTTTTTAGGCTTCACAGTTTATCAAATGGATGTCAAGAGTTCTTTTTTATATGGTACTATTGAAGAAGAGGTTTATGTTTCACAACCTCCTGGTTTCATTAATCCAGAACATCCAGACAGAGTACAGAGTAGTTAAAGCTCTATATGGCCTTCATCAGGCACCAAGAGCTTGGTATGCAACACTGGCTTCCTACTTAATAGAGAATGGATTTCAAAGAGGAAAGATTGATCAGACACTTTTCATCAAACAGCACAAGAAGGATCTTCTGTTAGTGCAGGTTTATGTGGATGACATTATCTTTGGATCTAGAAGGAAGGAGATGTGTTTGGAGTTTGAGAAACTTATGCATGATAAGTGTTAGGAATATGAATATTCAGCAGAAGACTCGGTCACCCCGAGTACTTATTAGATCATCATAGCTCGTAGGATTATCTGTAATATTATCAGTAGCTTAGTATTATTAGTATTAGTATTAGTAGTATCTATATTTGTGGAGTGGGTCGGGGCTTTCCCCACTGTCAGCTCGCTCCACAGTCCACTAGGGACGTAATATGTAGTAGTATATATACCCCTTCCCACACATGGGAAGGGTTGGACCTTTTCAATCTAATATTACACAAGTTACTTTCTCTCACTAAAAGGCTCCCATTTCTCTCTCTAAAACATCTTCTATTCGATCCAAACTAGCCTCAAGATAGTGATTCTTGCATTGTGAATACCCTACAATTGGTATCAAGAGCCATGGTTAGGTCCATGTGAGTTGGTATTCACGAATTTGTGTAGTTCTTGAGGTTTTCTTGTTGGATTCGACTTGTAGTTTTAAGTTTTTTTTATTTTGTTTGTTTAGTAGCATAAATCTCAATTTGTACTTTGTTTAGTGATTAGAAGTTGTTTTTCTTTGTACTTTCTTGATTAAGATTAGTATTAGAGTGGTATTTAGTGTTTGGATTCACAGATTTAAGGCTCGTGTGGTGTTTGTGGGTGATTCGAGGGTTTTTCTTTCAAAAGTTCTTGGATGCGGTTTGTGTTGTTTGGACGATTCTTGAATGCGGTTTGTGTAGCATCGAGTACTCGGTTTGTCTTTATACTAGTTTAGGCAAAAGGACAAACGGCATTGATAGTGACAGGTTTGGAAGTTTGAGCCAACGCGGTTTGTCTCTACGGTGCGTACGCGGTTTGTGTCTACGGTGTGAACTCGGTTTGTCTCTTTGACGCACACGCGGTTTGTGTCTACGCGGTTTGTATATCCGGTGTGAACTCGGTTTGTCTATTTGGCGCACACGCGGTTTGTGTCATACGCGGTTTGTATCTTTGGTGTGAACTCGGTTTGTATCTTCATTGTGAACTCGGTTTGTCTCTTGGCACATACGCGGTTTGTATCTCCATTGTGAACTCGGTTTGTCTCTTGGCACATACGCGGTTTGTATATCCGGTGTGAACTCGGTTTGTCTATTTGGTGAATACGCGGTTTGTATCTTTGGTGTGAACTCGGTTTGTCTCTTGGCACATACGCGGTTTGTATATCCGGTGTGAACTCGGTTTGTCTATTTGGCGAATACGCGGTTTGTGTCTTTGGTGTGAACTCGGTTTGTCTCTTTGGCGCACACGCGGTTTGTGTCTCCTGTGTGAACTCGGTTTGTCTCTTAGGCATATACGCGGTTTGTGTCTACGCTGTTTGTCTAGGCGGTTTGTGTCTTGGTGATTTTAGAAATTCCCGCGAAAGATTCGATTTCTCGGTTAAATCACAAGATCAGTAAAATCCCGTAGTTACTATGGCTACCACATCAAGTACATCATCAGATGATATTCAGGCAGCAGGATCTGACACTCGTCCACCTATGCTAGATAGGACGGATTATGAGTCTTGGGCACAACGAATTAGACTTTACTGCTTGGGAAAAGATAATGGTGTTAACATTCTTAAGTCAATTGACGAAGGACCTTATCAGATGGGTACCACCAGAGACGTTGTTACAACTGGTGAACATGGTACTGTAACTTGGGGCATCGACAGACCTAGAAACTACAATGATCTTAATGAAGAAGAAAAGAAGAGGTATGATGCTGATATTAGAGCCTCCAACATAGTTATTCAAGGTCTTCCAAAGGATGTATACAAGCTCATCAATTTTAACACTGAAGCCAAGGCTGTGTGGGACAACGTTAAAATGTTGTTAGCAGGGTCAGAACTCACAAAGGAAGATCGTGAGTCACAGCTGTATGATGAGTTCGAGCATTTCAAAATGAACCAAGGAGAAAATGTCACAGATTACTATGTGAGATTTCATAAGTTGGTGAATGATATGAGGATGATCAGAATGACTATGCCCAACATCCAACTTAACTCAAAGTTTGTGAACAACATGACTCCTGAATGGGACAGATTTGTTACTGCCGTCAAACTCAACAAAGGTTTAAGGGAGACTAACTATGAACAGCTGTATGCTTACCTGCAACAACATGAGAAGCATGCTGCCTATGATCGAGTGCTGAGAGAAAAGTTGAATCCTTCAACTACGAATGACCCACTGGCTTTCATGACAAATGTACAACCAACAATCCAATCATCATCCTATCCAAGCTATCACCAACTTCACTCACAAGTACCTGCTATGAGTTCACAACTTGACTCAGGCTACTCTCAGACCGACAAAATGATTGACAACCTCACCAATCAAGTATCTCTACTGGTTCAACAGTTTCAAGCATCACTCCCTCAGACCAACAATCAGTTAAGGAATTCTTCCAACCCACGCAATCTAGCAATGGTGGAGGACGGGAAAATTGTGGTCCAGAATGTGCAAGGGAGAGCTGGTAGAAACATGGGTCGAGGCTATGTGCAGAACAGAGCAGGGAATGCCAATCAGGGGCAAGGGAAACAGATCAAGTGTTATAATTGTGGGGGGCTTGGACACATTGCTAGAAACTGCAATCAACCTAAACGTCCTCAGAACTCAGATTACTTCAAAGACAAGATGCTGTTAATGCAAGCTCAAGAAAATGGTGCTGTATTGGATGAGGAAGAGTTATTGTTCTTGGCAGGAGATGGAGGAAATACTTTTGATGAAGATGTGGATGAGAAACCTGTTCAGGATCTGGCACTTAATGATCCTAACATCTTCAAGGCAGATGACTGTGATGCATTTGACTCTGATGTGGATGATGAACCTACTGCTCAAACTATCTTCATGGCTAACTTGTCTTCCCTGGCCTCATCTCGTCAAGCTGGTCCTTCTAATGCATCCGTGATATCTGAGGTACTAAAAATTTATGACACATATAATATTGTCGAGGGACAACAGATTCCCGAAGAAGTACATCAGGCAGTTGTTTCTGACTCAAGTGATGTTGATATGGAAAATAGCAATATTGTCTCATATGAACAGTATTTGAATAGCAACAACTCGCCTGATGTACCAAATGGTGAATCCTTTGTCAATAATGATGTGTGTGCTATGAGTAATGTATGTGCCTTAGACAATGCGAGTAATGTAGATAATGCATGTGTGTACCATGAGAACCAATTGCCTGTCCCTGATAATAACTTGATCACTAGACTTAACATCTATAAAGAACAAGTTGCTATGTATGAACAGCGTGCTAAGTTTGAGCTTAATGATCGTGAGCAGAAATTAGAAGGTCAAATGAGTACACTTATTAAAGAGTCTAGAGTGCGAGAAGAAACATTAAAATTAGAGTTAAGTTCTTTGAAAAGTCAGCTAGAACAGTCTGTCATACAAAAACAGGAAGCACAAAAGTGTGTAACAACACTTAGGCAAGAATTCAAACAAAAAGAAACAACTCTTTTAAATGATTTCTCTAAACTCAAGACGTTAAAAAATAAGCTTGAAGATAAGTTGTACACACAAAATCAAACCATACAAACTGCTCAAATGATTCATAAGCACAGAAAGTTGAGTGATAAGCATAGTAAAATCATGATAGGTGAACCAAAGTCAACCATCCTTAGGGGACATGCAAGTACTTCAACCAGCCCTATATGATGGTAATGTGATGATTAAGCCTATTCATGACCAACCTGAGCATATCTACACTGATGAAGAGGATGAGTTAAGTGATAAAACGAAAGAAAAAATGAATGAGAAAATGAGGGATCCCGAGTGCATAGCCAGACGAATAATAATCAAACCCCATGATTATTATGAGGAAAATCGTTTGACTGTGTTTGCTCCTCAAAAGAAGTTAACACCTGAACAGATATTTTGGAAACAAGATAGTGAAAAACTTAAGGAAGATAAACTTAAGGCCAACACCCCCCTCATTCGAAAAGTTGCGTCCATAACGGTGTATCCTCCCAATACACCTAGGAATCTGGTGCCTTGTCTCTTCCCACTGAATGCAAAACCTTTATTAGCTTATATGTGCTTTGGCAACTATTTGCTGATTTTGATAAAACATGTAAGAAGAGAATCACACCAACCGGCATTACTGAGGGGGAAAGGTGTTTTGAACATGCAAAAAGGTGTTACTTAACTGAGGTCATGCCATTCTTTAAACTACTTAAAGAACACTTTGAAGGGTTGCAAACTGCCCTTAAAGCCGAAATAAATGAAATGAAAGTAGTATTTAAAGATATGGAAAATGAGGTGAATGAACATGCAATAGAACTTAAGAGTCGAGAGATTGAAAGAAAAAACATACTCATTACTAACGACAACTTGATTGCTAAATGTATTGCACAAGATGTATTTTACACTGTCACTGATTCTGCATTGTCTGCTTGTCAATTTAATGAGTATGCTATTGCGTTAAATGTCACCCAGAATCGTGTTGTTGAGCTTGAGGGGGAGAATTTGAAATTGCTTGAAAAAATTCAAAATGACGACCATGATAACATGGTTAAACGTTTTTCGAAACTAGAAGTTGATTATCTGAACTTGCAACTTAAACATCAACACTTAGAAGAAAAATGCAAAATATCAAATGTCAAGACATCCACGGATGTTCCTGAGTTTGATACATATTTTGAATTAAGCAAACGTGATGAAACAATTCAAGCTCACACGAACACGATTCGACTGCTGAGGGCCCAAATTGCCCAATTGAAATCCAACAAGTGTGAAGTATATGGCACCAATAAACCTTCGTCTTCAGATTCTCAGAATTTTCAATATCAAAACACCATAAATAAGCTACATTATGAAAATGAGTGTTATCGAGAAGAAAATTCAAAGGTTAAAC
Source organism: Artemisia tridentata subsp. tridentata (assembly GCA_021014915.2). NCBI lineage: Eukaryota > Viridiplantae > Streptophyta > Magnoliopsida > Asterales > Asteraceae > Artemisia > Artemisia tridentata. Next base: position 78,991,050 of record CP139503.1, on the reverse strand, counting down.
AACATTTCAAAGAGTTATATGATTCTATTAAAGTTACAAGAAGCAATCATAATGATCAAATAACCTCTTTGACAAATGAAATTGAGAATCTTAAGGCTCGGGTGAAAGGTAAAATGCCATGCACCACTTGTAATTGTGATGCACCAAAGGGTACTGATAGTAAAAAGTATGATGTTGATGTTGGGCGTATTCCACTTAAGCTTAGAAACAACTGCCTTGCCCATCAAACATATCTCGATCATCTTAGAGAAGGCCTTGACACACTTCGTGAGATAGTTGAAGAGGATAGGAATGATAAGCCACTCGATCAAGCAGTTGTCTATGCATGCAAACTCACGAAAAGGATTCAGGAAAACTTAGAATATGCCATAGGCTCAATTCCTAAGTTTAGAGGCCATAGAGATAGATTTGTTGCATCATCATCTAATGTTGTGAACAAGCATGTAGCCTTTGATCTACCACCCAAAACATCAGAACCCAACACATCATTATCAGGAAGGCATGTGACAGGAAAACAAACTAATGTTACCTTCGATACTTCTACAGGAGTAAAAAGTGACACACAAGCTAGCGGGTCAAGGTCTAGAGGAAATGAAAGAAAGGATATGACTGCGCCAGCTAAGAATGTTCACTTGAAGAATGTAGAAGTCCAACCTAGGAACAATAAGTTTACAATGAGTAGAATGAATCGTGTTGATTCTAGTATCAAAAGTACTGTAATTAATTCGAATTCTAATGCTATCTGTAAAACATGCGACAATTGTTTAATTTATGCTAATCATGATGAATGTGTTGTGTCTTTCCTGATGTCTTCTGCATCATCCCACGATAAGAATGGTAGGATAACTGAAGCATGCACAAAGGTTTGGAAAGCAACAGGAAAAACATTTGCTAGCATAGGCTATCAATGGAGACCCACTGGAAGGAAATTCAATTTAGGAAAACAGTGCACGTTACCTAAAATGAATAAGCATAAAATTGTGAAAGTTAAGGAATGGAGACCCACTGGAAGGAAATTCAATTTAGGAAAACAGAGATCATTACCTAAAATGAATATGCATAAAATTGTGAAGAATAAGGAATGGAGACCAACTGGTAGAATCCTGCCTTTAGAATCACAATGCCTTCCATCTAGGTCTTGTCCTACCTCTAGTTCTGTCTCCTCAGCAAAGACAGTAGCATCTGTGAAATCTGTGGCTTCTGAATATGTATGTGCTGACCAAATGGACCCCAATTGTACGTGGGGATCCACATTTTTCAGTTATCCATTGTTGTCTGGTTTCAAATGCAGGTCGTACAAATCGTCCTGTGGTATTTGGACTCAGGCTGCTCAAAACATATGACTGGGGATCGCTCACGGCTCAAGAACTTCGTGAAAAAGTTTATCGGGACAGTTAGATTCGGGAACGACCACTTTGGTGCTATTATGGGTTATGGAGATTATGTGTTTGGTAACAGTGTAATCTCAAGGGTATATTATGTGGAAGGACTAGGACACAATCTGTTTTCTGTGGGTCAATTTTGTGATTCAGATCTGGAAGTGGCTTTCAGAAAGCATACATGTTTCGTCAGAGAATTGGATGGTTTAGATCTCCTCAAGGGCAGTCGGGGCACCAATCTATACACCATTTCAATTGAAGAAATGTTGAAGTCCTCTCCCATATGCTTGCTCTCTAAAGCCTCTAAAACAAAATCATGGCTGTGGCATCGTCGTTTGAACCATTTGAACTTCGGTACCATAAATAATCTTTCCCGTAAAGATCTTGTTAGAGGGATGCCCAGACTGAAGTATGAGAAAGATCATCTCTGCTCTGCATGTCAACTGGGCAAAAGCAAGAAACAAACCCACAAACCTAAAACCATCAACACCAACTTGGAAGCTCTTCATACCCTCCACATGGACTTGTGCGGTCCAATGAGAATACAAACCATTAATGGAAAGAAGTACGTTCTGGTGATAGTTGATGACTATTCTCGGTTCACATGGGTAAAGTTTTTGAGAACCAAGGACGAAACTCCAGAGGTTATCATTAAACTGATAAAACAGCTGCAAGTAAGGCTCGATAAAACTGTCAGAATCATCCGCACAGATAATGGTACGGAGTTTGTTAACCAACAACTCCGTAATTTCTATGAAAGTATTGGCATCACGCATCAGAAAAGTATCCCTCGCACCCCTCAACAGAACGGGGTGGTTGAACGAAGGAACCGTACTCTGGTGGAGGCTGCAAGAACTATGCTTATATTTTCAAAGACCCCGATGTTTCTCTGGGCAGAGGCTATTGCAACAGCATGTTACACTCAAAACCGATCCCTAATTCATCCGGTTCATGAGAAGACTCCCTTCGAGTTAATTCATAACAAGAAACCAGATCTTTCCTTTCTACGTGTGTTTGGTGCACTCTGCTATCCAACTAACGATAGTCAAGACTTGGGAAAGTTAAGAGCTAAAGCAGATATAGGTATTTTCGTTGGATACGCACCAGACAGTAAAGGGTATCGAATCTACAATAAAAGAACCCGTAAAATCATGGAAACCATTCATGTTACGTTCGATGAGCTGAGTGAGCTACCTGTTTCAGGACAAATCAGTTCTGGACCCGATCTTCACCTTTTGTCTCCTGGACCCATTAGTTCAGGACTTGTACAGAATTCCACGCCTGAAGATTCTTATGTGCCACCTACATGTGAGGAGTTGAAGAAGTTATTCGATCCCATGTTTAATGAATACTTTGAGCCAACAAATGGAACCATCCCGAGTGAATCAGCTGTAATTCCTATGGATGAGGTTCAAGCCCCACAAGATTCAGAAGGACCTGCAGCTTCAGTATCAGTCAGTCACAATGCTCCTGCTGCCAGTCAATCGCCTTCGTCATCAAACACTCAAACTTCTCCAGTAATGCAAGAATCTTCAGATAATAACTCTTTGGAAGTTAATCCTTTTGCTCCTGTTGAAGAGGTTCCTTTTGAAAACATATTTGCTCCTGAACATCCATCAGACACATCCTTACCTGAGGAAAACAGCACTGCTACTTCTGTTCATAACCATCAACCTCACGACCATCTCAGGAAATGGACCAGTGATCATCCAATCGACAACATCATAGGCAATCCCTCACGTCCAGTATCCACACGTAATCAACTAGCCACTGATGCACTATGGTGCTTCTTCAATTCCGTACTGTCTAAAGTCGAACCAAAAGATGCCAAAGAAGCAATGACTAAAGATTGCTGGTTCCAGGCTATGCAGGATGAAATCCATGAATTTGATCGACTTGAAGTATGGGAATTAGTGCCTCCTCCGGAGCGTGCAATGATCATTGCTTTAAAGTGGATCTTCAAAGTGAAGCTTGACGAGTATGGTGATGTCTTAAAGAACAAGGCACGGCTAGTTGCTAAAGGGTTTAGACAAGAAGAGGGCATTGATTTTGAAGAATCGTTTGCTCCGGTTGCTAGAATTGAAGCTATAAGAATCTTCCTAGCTAATGCGGCCAGTCGTAATATGATAGTCTACCAGATGGATGTCAAAACGGCATTCTTGAATGGTGACTTAAAGGAAGAAGTTTATGTGAGTCAACCTGAAGGATTCGTGGATGCTGAACACCCTACTCATGTTTACCGCTTGAAGAAGGCTCTTTATGGGCTAAAACAGGCGCCAAGGGCATGGTACGATACATTGTCCAAGTTCCTCCTAGCAAACAAATTCTCCAAGGGTGTTGTTGATCCTACACTATTCACCAGGAAATCAAGAAACCATCTACTGCTAGTTCAGATATGCGTAGATGATATCATCTTTGCTTCAACAGATCCTGGTGAATGTGATAGTTTCTCAAAGGAGATGAATTCCAAGTTCCAAATGTCCATGATGGGACAAATGTCATTCTTCTTAGGACTACAAGTTTCTCAAAGTCCCGGAGGCATATTCATCAATCAATCCAAATACGCCAACGAGATCCTGAAAAAGTTTGGATTCCATTCAAGTGAACCTGTTGACACTCCCATGGTTGATAGAACGAAGCTGGATGAAGATCCTTCAGGGATTCCAGTTGATATCACACAGTATCGAAGCATGATTGGATCTTTGATGTACATCACGGCTAGCAGACCAGATCTTCTGTTTGCTGTGTGCATGTGTGCTCGGTATCAATCCAGACCAACCAAGAAGCATGTTGAAGCAGTGAAAAGGATCTTCCGATATCTTCAAGGCACGGTTCATATGGGTCTCTGGTATCCTAAGGACACTGCAATGGAGTTAACGGCATACGCAGATGCTGATCATGCGGGATGTCAAGACACTCGTCGAAGTACTTCAGGAGGAGCTCAATTTTTAGGGGAAAAGTTGGTTAGTTGGTCTTCTAAGAAGCAGATGAGTACTTCCATATCATCTACTGAAGCTGAGTACATTGCTATGTCTGCATGTTGTGCACAAATCCTTTGGATGCGATCACAGCTTTCGGACTATGGATTCTCATACAACAAAATTCCCCTATATTGTGACAACAAAAGCGCCATTGCTCTCTGTTGTAACAATGTTCAGCACTCCAGGTCAAAACACATCGACATCAGGCATCACTTCATCAGGGAACAGGTGGAAAAAGGAATTGTGGAACTATACTTCGTGAGGACAGAGTTTCAGTTAGCTGATATATTCACCAAGGCCCTCCCAAGAGAAAGGTTTCAGTTTATTCTCCCACGCCTTGGCATGAAAAGCATGACTCCAGAAACCATCAAGTGTCTTCAGGAAGAAAAAGGAGGAGTAAAGGATTGTCTTCTTATATCCTTGTACATAGTTGTATATATCTTAAATCAAAAAGAAAAATACAAAAATATAAAACCTATAAAAACCATAAAAATCGAAAAATCAGAAAATACCAAAAATAGTTCTACCTAGGCATGTCTTCTGTTTATCGATAACATTTACGTATCTAGAAATGTCATTCAACAATGGCACGGATTCTTAAATGAAGCTCGAGCAGAAGTTATACTAATCAGTTAAAACATGTCTTAATGGCTTGCAGTTACTTCATACTGCAACCCGCACTGTACACTGAGGAAAGCATGTCGCCAAAAAGACAGCTGTTTCTCCAACCGGGTGATGTTCACCTGGGCATGGATTACTTTATATCCATGTTCTCCCGACTTGATGTACGTTTCAGTGCGTCATTTCGTGTATTAGAAGAGAAGTCTTCTTTACATCAGACTCTTTATCTTGTTTGATTCTTCAAGAGAGTCTTGATGTTACACAAGGTGGTCAATTGACTTAAATTTTCAAATTTCTGACGCCTTACCAAATTTGTGCAACATCAGCAGTGACACTCTCTCGTTGTTTCAGGGGGAGCATCGTATGCTCCTAAATCAGAATACAGTTAAACCTGACCACATTTTCTCCCGAATTTTTCTAAACGTATTTAAATCAATTGGGATCACAAATCTCAAATGGTTTGAAATTTTTGATCGGGGGAGAGAATGTGATTTAAATAGGAAATTCTGATAAAATGTGATGATTTGGTAATTAATGTAAGCTCTCCCGTATGTGCTAGACCATTTTGCATATCAAGGCACATATTGAGGGGGAGCAAAATGTTTTGGTCACAAACGCAAGCTCTTCCATATGTGCTAAAATCTTTCTTATACCAATGCACATATTGAGGGGGAGCAAATGATTTTATCAAAACAAAGGATTTGGCATCTCATGTGGCTGTGACTCAGAATTGACGAAAATTGAACTGTCATCAATCGAAAGGATTCGTCTTGGCCGGGTAATAATTTCAAGCTGGTCTAACCAGTGATGTAAGCGTGTCTCGAAAAAGATGAATCTCAGTAGAGTGTACCGTTTCGAGAAACTTTCTGTGGACTTGACCAGGACGGGTAATAATTTCAAGCTGGTCTAACCAGTGATGTAAGCGTGTCTCGAATCGGTCATGTTCACTGAAAGTGGATCAATTCAAAAAGTGCAGGCTCTACCTAACATGTGCAAATTTATAAAACAATCAACCGAGCACATGTTGAGGGGGAGCATTTGAAAAATATAAAACTCTCAAGTGTTTACAAAATGTGTTTCAGAATCATGAACACTTGGAGAGATTTTTCAAAGATTTGGTTTGGCAATCGTGGATGAATACCAAAGACCGACCATTTTAACTAATGAATGGAGTTATAAGGATGGTTAGGTTAGGCTCAAGTTCCCACGATCCCGCCAGAGCCGGAGGGATCTACCCAGGGACAATCCACTAGTTAGTGTAGAGGTCCTTAGGTATGATTAAAAAGGAGATACGTGCATAAGGGAATAGTGCCGACTGAGATGGAGCTAACACTGGAACAAACCCAACAAGGTGTTAGTTATGAAGTCTCGGTAAGCACTGAAGGGGTTGAAGAATGAAAAAGAATTGTAAAGAGAAAGGGTGAAAAGAAATAGCCCTCCTTACAACTTAGGCAGAAACCGGGTCAATACATATACTGTCAGAATCACTTAGTTGATTGCTGGCATTGAAGACAAAGTATCATGGACCCAGTGATACGCTGCACAACCCTCCCTAGCCACTCAAGGTCCCTCAAAGGATTCTTGTTTCAATTGTCACGGAGTTCAATACATTCCTATCATCTCTCTCACTCCGAGTTAGATGATATTGAAAAGGTGGCAGTCCTCTCCAGCCTCCGATCACCAAATCAAAACGCACAATTGAGTCTAGAGCCACGAGATACATAATAAGATCTCATAGGGACACGAATCATTTCTACACTGGTTGTTCAACCTTAAGGACACCAGTTGTAATCTCATGAGTCCTACGCAGATCTTAGCAATCTGCCAGAACATTTATGAGAGAATTTACTTATGTAATTCTCAATGATTGAATGGAAATTCCTGCCAGGGTCAACATCAAGCAGCCCTGAAAGCAGGTCACTTAGGTAATTCCTCGTGGATTACGCTTAGTGGTCGCGGCGGTTTCAACCGGTCTACAGTCGTGGAGTGATCTCCAGCGACTCACCTAATCGTTGATTTACTACGGTAAAATCTTAAAAAGCCCTCTGTGGGTTTTCGTTTAGGAACGGTCTTGGTAAGGATTAGAGAGAGTCTTCACACTATGCTGTTGACGATCTCGAAGTCCAAACTAGTAAGTACCGGTCGAATTATTGCTAACTGTCGTATGCAGGAATTTCTGGCGGATGTTGCTGTGGAATGCTGTAGCTGGTTGCTGTTGTAGCTGGTTGCAGAAAAGATGCCAATCCATCACCACATGTTCACACCACATCATCATCAAAGAAGTCATGATCACCCTAAAAGACCTTCAACACAGCTTCTGCTCACTCTGATGCTGAAGATCATGACACCATATCGTGTGAGCATGTCGGCTCTAAGTATATTTCATCACATGGAGTATTACCACAGAAAGATGACTTGGAGACTCAAGTGGGATGATAATTTCAAGAATTGCTCAAAGTTCATCCAAGACAAAAGAGAAGTCATCTGCAGATCACTGATGTTTGCACAACAAGCTATGACATTGAAGATTCAATGATTGCGAGCTATGATGTCAAGATCCAAGGAAGAAGTGCTGAAATTCAAACATTACTTCTGGGGTGACCTCCCTTAGGGGGAGATTGTTAGGAATATGAATATTCAGCAGAAGACTCGGTCACCCCGAGTACTTATTAGATCATCATAGCTCGTAGGATTATCTGTAATATTATCAGTAGCTTAGTATTATTAGTATTAGTATTAGTAGTATCTATATTTGTGGAGTGGGTCGGGGCTTTCCCCACTGTCAGCTCGCTCCACAGTCCACTAGGGACGTAATATGTAGTAGTATATATACCCCTTCCCACACATGGGAAGGGTTGGACCTTTTCAATCTAATATTACACAAGTTACTTTCTCTCACTAAAAGGCTCCCATTTCTCTCTCTAAAACATCTTCTATTCGATCCAAACTAGCCTCAAGATAGTGATTCTTGCATTGTGAATACCCTACAATAAGTTTCAGATGAGTTCTATGGGAGAACTTACATTCTTTTTGGGTCTTCAAGTTAAGCAATCAAGTGAAGGAATCTTTATCTCTCAAGACAAATATGTTGCAGAGATACTTAGAAAGTTTTAATTTGCTGATTCAAAAGTAGCAAGCACACCAATGGACTCTGAGAAGCCACTTCTTAAAGACTTAGATGGAGAAAATGTAGATGTACACACTTACAGATCTATGATAGGTTCTTTGATGTATCTCACATCATCAAGACCTGACATCATGTTCTCTGTTTGTGCTTGTGCAAGATTTCAAGTAACTCCAAAGGTTTCTCATTTAACAGCAGTCAAGAGGATTTTTAGATATCTCAAGGGTCAACCTAGGTTGGGTCTATGGTATTCAAGGGAGTCACCTTTTGACTTGGTAGCATTCTCAGATAGTGATTATGCTGGTGCTAGCTTGGACAGAAAGTCAACAACTGGAGGATGTCAATTCCTTGGGTGTAGACTTATCTCATGGCAGTGTAAGAAGCAAATTATTGTGGCAACTTCAACCACTGAGGCTGAATATGTAGCTGTTGCAAGTTGTTGTGGTCAAGTTCTATGCCTTCAAAACCAACTTCTTGATTATGGGTACAATTTCATGAACACTGTCATTCATATTGATAATAGTAGTACAATTTTCATTATTAAAAATCCAATGCAACATTATAAAACAAAACACATTGAAATTAGACATCATTTTATTAGAGATTTCAATGACAAAAAGTTAATTCAAGTAATGAAAATAACTTCAGATCATAACTTTGCAGATCTTCTTACAAAAGCTTTTGATGTTGGAAGGTTTCAGTACTTGGTAGCAAGTATTGGAATGCTTAATCTTTGATTTTTTTTAATTATTCAATCTGATGTGTTTTTGTATATAAATTTTTGGTTGTGCTGTTAACTTTATAAATTAATGCTGCTATTACAAAAGTTTGTGCTGCTAGTACAAATTTACATTGTGTTATTCATACAGTTAGTCCTATGATTACTCTAGTTCAAGACAAGTACTTTGTATATTGTTCTTTTGGTTTTAGACTAACAATTTCAGGTATGAACATGTGAACACAAAGGATGTTTCAAGTGAAATGTGTGAGCAGCAGAATGATAATACAGTTGCTGACATAATAGGTTTATGATAGAAAGAGTTTGGGAATTTACACCTCCTTAAAACTTCTTTCTTGAAACTTGATTATGAAATTTCACATTGAATTGATGACTTAGTTGATCAGAAAGTAACTGATATAACTCACTTTCTATCATTTTATACTTTTAAGTATAATGAGCAAGTCTAAGGACATCTGATAGAAAGAACAACTAGCAACAGTGAATCTAACACTTGTGTTAGAGGAAACAATTGCTATGAGCTGGAAACCCTGTCAAGAAAGCCTTTTGAATAGGTTTATCTTTACACAGGCAGTTATTTATAATTGAAAAACATTGGTTCTCACACAACCAGAGGTTGCTTTAAACCAAAAATTTTGATTAAGTGTCTGTTATACACTTAATCCCTTCAAAATGGTTGTAAGCAGTATGATTTTTCATAATAAAATCATGTACATACTGCTAATGGCAAAAGTTTCTTAAAAAGGATTTTCAAAGAGACTCACAAAAACAATAAAATGATGGACCATGAGTCAAATGCCCCATGAATCACCTCTCATAGGAGTTAACATGCCTAGAAGTGATGAGGGCAGCACATAAACTCTTAAGGAATTGATGGCTACATGTACAACATTGTCTGATAACAAGTTCTAATTGATAGATCAGATGATGGGGAGAGAAATATTCTGGTACATTGTGAGAGATCTTGCAAACAGGGGAGGAAATGTTATTTGCAATCCAAGGGAGGAAATATCTCAGGGGAAGAAATAAACCCAAAGAAGGAAGATTAACCAATGAAAGGGAGGAAAAGACAAGAGCATACAAGATGATGACATAGAGGTTGAAAATGACAAGAATAGAGCTGATAATCTCTTCTTCATGAACAAGATTCTGGAGTATTATGTATATTCAGAAGGGATGAAGCATTCAAAAGGAGAAAGTTCTATCTAGGTCAAACGGAGAAAAGTTTCAATTTCAGTTCACTACATTTGTTCATCACTTGCAAAGGCATGCTGATAGTTGATTTCACTTGTTGAAACAAGCATCCAAGATACACAGCACCATTGCCTCTTATAATTCCTCCATCCAAGGAAATTGTACCATCTTTTAGGTCATGTTTGAAGCCTGAAGATGTGTATTGATATTGTTGAAGTCAAAAGAAGGTAGATGAGTTACTGAGATAGATATTAATCTTTCAGAATAGAAGAAAGTTCAGATCAAGGGTCGGACTATGAAGTATTTGGAAGATCTTCACAATTCCTCATTTAATTCAGAAAACATGTTGAATATGTTTCACATGTTTAGGGGAGGATTGTTGGGAATTAAATATTCTGAGGTTTAAGTATCGGGAAATTCTCTTAAGTGATTAATTCTGGTTGCAGTAGTGATTAAGTCTGGTTGGTACTTGGTTAAGTCTGCTGGTTAAGTCTGGTCTTTGAATGTTAAGTCTGGTGACTAAGTCTAGTGATTAATTCTAGTGAGTACCAAAATTAAGTATGCTCTTCCAATGTTAAGTCTGCTTGCTGGATGGATAAATATACGAAGATATTTTGTACTAAAGTCAAGTATATATGGTAGATAATATCTTAGACTTTGTGGTTACTAAGAGTTTGATCGATACACTATAAGGTGGTTAAACCTTTGTGACTTTCTGTATATGATATATTGAGTTAATATGATTAAGTATGCGGAATCTACTTAATCACACTTAGAAGGTTTATTTTAGTTATGGAAATAACGGTTATGTTTGTTATTTAACAATGAACAATGAAAGCTTATCACTAAACGATTCAATATTATTCAAAATAATACGAGTGATCTTCACTATCACTAGGGTTACAAAACCTTGAATCTTAATGTTTCTATGACTTGTGATATTGTTGTAGTTTTGTTGTTCTAAGCATATGAATTAAGCACATTCACAATACTCTCACAATATCTAGACTATGATCTCCCTTTTATATGAAAACAAAGGAGATCATTACAATCTATGTTAAGTCTTGTCGAGCACATGCATGGATACACTTGCATTGTGTCAGACATTAAGATACAACATGTATCTAAGATTACCAACTAGTTGATGACTAACCACAAAGTCTAAGATATTATCTACCGTATATACTTGACTTTAGTACAAAATATCTTCGTATACTTATCTATCCAGCAAGCAGACTTAACATTGGAAGAGCAGACTTAATTTTGGTACTCACTAGAATTAATCACTAGACTTAGTCACCAGACTTAACATTCAAAGACCAGACTTAACCAGCAGACTTAACCAGGTACCAACTAGACTTAATCACTACTGAAACCAGAATTAATCACTTAAGTGAATTTCCCGATACTTAATCTTCAGAATATTTAATTCCCAACAATCCTCCCCTAAACATGTGAAACCTATTCAACATGTTTTCTGAATTAAATGAGGAATTGTGAAGATCTTTCAAATACTTCATAGTCAGACCCTTGATCTGAACTTTCTTCTATTCTGAAAGATTAATATCTATCTCAGTAACTCATCTACCTTCTTTTGACTTCAACAATATCAATACACATCTTCAGGCTTCAAACATGACCTAAAAGATGGTACAATTTCCTTGGATGGAAGAATTATAAGAGGCAATGGTGCTGTGTATCGTGGATGCTTGTTTCAACAAGTGAAATCATCTACAGCATGCCTTTGCAAGTGATGAAAAAACGTAGTGAACTAAAACTGAAACTTTTCTCCGTTTGACCTAGATAGAACTTTCTCCTTTTGAATGCTTCATCCCTTCTGAATATACATAATACTTCAGAATCTTGTTCATGAAGAAGAGATTATCAGCTCTATTCTTGTCATTTTCAACCTCTATGTCATCATCTTGTATGCTCTTGTCTTTTCCTCCCTTTCATTGGTTAATCTTCCTTCTTTGGGTTTATTTCCTCCCCTGAGATATTTCCTCACCAGAGATAAAGATTCCTTCACTTGATTGCTTAACATGCAGACCCAAAAAGAATGTAAGTTCTCCCATAGAACTCATCTAAAACTTATCATGCATAAGTTTCTCAAACTCCAAACACATCTCCTTCCTTGTAGATCCATAGATAATATCAAGTTCCTTCTACACCACACACAAGGATTCACAAAGTCCACTCCCTGAAAAATGTGATTGGAGATGTACAATCAGGTGTGAAGACAAGACAACAACTGATGTCTTCAGAACAACAAGGGCTTCTTGATGCCCTTTATGCTTCAAAACAGCATGAGTTTTCAAACTCTTGCTTGTTTTTATGTTTTCTCTCACAAGATGAACCAAAGAAAATTATTAAAGCCCTAGATGATTCAAGCTGGGTAGAGGCTATGCAAGAGGAGCTTCTTCAGTTCAAGATTCAGAAGGTATGGGTTCTAGTTGATTTACCTAAGGATGAAAAGGTAATTGGCACTAGATGGGTTTTCAAGAATAAAAGAGATGAAAGGGGAATAGTGATTAGGAATAAGGCTAGATTAGTAGCCCAAGGGTACACACAACAAGAAAGGATAGACTATGATGAGGTTTTTGCTCCAGTAGCAAGAATTGAGGCAATTAGGCTTTTCTTAGCTTATGCTTCCTTTTTAGGCTTCACAGTTTATCAAATGGATGTCAAGAGTGCTTTTTTATGGTACTATTGAATAAGAGGTTTATGTTTCACAACCTCCTGGTTTCATTGATCCAGAACATCCAGATAGAGTGTACAGAGTAGTTAAAGCTCTATATGGCCTTCATCAGGCAATAAGAGCTTGGTATGCAACACTGGCTTCCTACTTAGTAGAGAATGGATTTCAAAGAGGAAAGATTGATCAGACACTTTTCATCAAACAACACAAGAAGGATCTTCTGTTAGTGCAGGTTTATGTGGATGACATTATCTTTGGATCTACAAGGAAGGAGATGTGTTTGGAGTTTGAGAAACTTATGCATGATAAGTTTCAGATGAGTTCTATGGGAGAACTTAAATTATTTTTGGGTCTACAAGTTAAGCAATCAAGTGAAGGAATCTTTATCTCTCAAGACAAATATGTTGCAGAGATACTTCGAAAGTTTCAATTTGCTGATTCAAAAGTATCAAGCACACCAATCGAATCTGAGAAGCCACTTCTTAAAGACTTAGATGGAGACAATGTAGATGTACACACTTACAGATCTATGATAGGTTCTTTGATGTATCTCACATCATCAAGAACTGACATCATGTTCTCTGTTTGTGCTTGTGCAAGATTTCAAGTAACTCCAAAGGTTTCTCATTTAACAGCAGTCAAGAGGATTTTTAGATATCTCAAGGGTAAACCTAGGTTGGGTCTATGGTATTCAAGGGAGTCACCTTTTGACTTGGTAGCATTCTCAGATAGTGATTATGTTGGTGCTAGCTTGGACAGAAAGTCAACAACTGGAGGATGTCAATTCCTTCGGTGTAGACTTATCTCATGGCAGTGTAAGAAGCAAACTATTGTGGCAACTTCAACCACTGAGGCTGAATATGTAGCTGCTGCAAGTTGCTGTGGTCAAGTTCTATGTCTTCAAAACCAACTTCTTAATTATGGGTACAATTTCATGAACACTGTCATTCATATTGATAATAGTAGTACAATTTGCATTATTAAAAATCCAGTGCAACATTCTAAAACAAAACACATTGAAATTAGGCATCATTTTATTAGAGATTGCAATGACAAAAAGTTAATTCAAGTAATGAAAATAGCTTCAGATCATAACTTTGCAAATCTTCTTACAAAATCTTTTAATGTTGGAAGGTTTCAGTACTTGGTAGCAAGTATTGGAATGCTTAATCTTTGAATTTTTTATTTTTATTTATTTTTTTTATCACCAGTAACTGGTCCAGTATTTCTTCTCTTATCTGTTTTGCCTTCAAGAATGACATCTGTATAACCTAGTGTAAAAGAATCACCATTCATAATGATATCCCAAAAAGCATAATCCTGAACCATAAAGTATTGCTCAATCCTTAACCTCCACAACTCAAAATCATTCTGTTTGATCATGGGCAACTTTGCAGCAATATTTGTAGCCTGAATATCTTGAACGTCCATTTCTTCTTCTTCTTCTAAATCAACTATATCAGCCAAGCTCTGATACCAACTGAGAGGTTGATCGATACACTATAAGGTGGTTAAACATTTGTGACTTTGTGTATATGATATATTGAGTTTGTATGATTAAGTATGCGGAATCTACTTAATCACACTTAGAAGGTTTATTTTAATTAAGGAAATGGAACGGTTATGTTTATTATTTAACAATGAACAATGAAAGCTTATCACCAAACGATTCAATATTATTCAAAATAATACGAGTGATCTTCACTATCACTAGGGTTACAAAACCTTGAATCTTAATGTTTCTATGACTTGTGATATTGTTGTAGTTTTGTTGTTCTAAGCATATGAATTAAGCACATTCACAAGACTCTCACAATATCTAGACTATGATCTCCCTTTTATATGAAAACAAAGGAGATCATTACAATCTATGTTAAGTCTTGTCGAGCACATGCATGGATACACTTGCATTACGTCAGACATTAAGATACAACATGTATCTAAGTTTACCAGCTAGTTGATGACTAACCACAAAGTCTAAGATATTATCTACCGTATATACTTGACTTTAGCACAAAATATCTTCGTATACTTTTCTATCCAGCAAGCAGACTTAACATTGGAAGAGCAGACTTAATTTTGGTACTCACCAGAATTAATCACTAGACTTAGTCACCAGACTTAACATTCAAAGACCAGAACTAACCAGCAGACTTAACCAGGTACCAACCAGACTTAATCACTACTGTAACCAGAATTAATCACTTAAGAGAATTTTCCGATACTTAATCTTTAGAATATTTAATTCCCAACAATACTTCTATGTCAGGTCGCTCATTCATCATCCTATCCAACTACTTGACAAAATCTTCATTCTCAGGGCTCTTCTCTTGAATCGCCATTAGCTTGTATGCCAGAAGAGTAGTCGTTTCCACAAAATGTATGTCACTGACCCTTTCGAATACCGGTTGTCCAAACTCATCAACGAATAAAATACCATACTCAGGAGTCTTGATGACTTTGTTGGGAACAAATTTCACTCCTTGAGGAGGAATCCTATTGCAATGAAGGGCGGCTATGAACTGTTCAGGCTCCTGTTCCACGGCTTTCCTTTTCTTCCCAATCTTCTGAGTAGGCTCAGGGATTGACAGTCCCTAAGAAGAAAGCGCCTTTTCATGATCTATTCCTAAACTCTTAGCCACCTTTTCCAGTTTCTCATATTTGGAGTTCAGTGTCTTCAGAAGGCTAGGAACAATCTTGCCTTGCTTCTTCCTCAGGATGGGCATCATCATGTCCCATTCCTTTAGCCCATAGTCTGAGAACTTGAAGGGTTTGTTTACCTTAGAATTTTGTGGCCCCCTGTGAACCGTTACGCTTATAGGCTTGGTCAGGTGAATGGTCATATCAGTGAAGGTGCCTTCTCCCTTGGTCTTCGTCATGTGCCACATATACCTCTCATAGGTTTTCTTCCTCCTTTCTTCACTAAGCTTGACCTGCTGATTGTGTTCCTTAATGAGGTCAACCTGAAGCTTGAGGAATTCTTCCCCCTTGATTTCTTGATAAGTCTCCTTGATTACCTCCTTGGTAACCTCAACAATTACAGGTCTGTTGAGTTCCTCAGCTTTTTCTTTGGCCCTTCTTATGTCTTGTTCATGCAAGACTACGGCCACTTCCGCTGGAGTTCCAAAGAATTTCCTTCCACCATCTAATTCAACCACAAATGGTGCATCAAGGTCTGGACACCTTTCAGTTAATGCCAGAACCAATTGCAATTGAGGAGATTTGTCAGTCACCATGATTCCCTTCCCTTTGTCAGTGAGAGGGGGTTGACTGGTGGAAGTCTCAGGCACTTCTGTTGCTATGGCTTCAGGTTGTACAGGGATTGTAGCAACAACATGTCCTAAGGATGAACATTCAGGAGTAAGATCATCAAGTTTCTCCCCCTCAACAGATGCTGGTGCGTCAGTAAAGGCATCTGTTGACTGAGGAGGTGGGGGAACCGGAGAGGCCTGAAGAATAGATAGAATACTGGAGACCATTTGATTGACATCAGAGGTCTCATTCTTCAGGGCGGAGATGTCTGCCGCCATTGTAGCCTGAGTTGTTGTGAGTTCAGTGACTTGGTGGTATGATGGTTGATCAGCTCATTATGTTTGTCAGAGAGCTGATCAAATGCTGTAGATATCTTGGTCAGGCACTCTTGGGAACTAGCGGCTGACTGTTGAATTGAGTCTTGCTGAGACCTCAGTGGTTTAAGATCCACCTCTTTCAAGAGATTGAGTAGTTCAGTAATGTTGGTGGAGGTGGTCTTCTGAGTATCCATATACTCAGTCGGCTTTGTGATCAGGACTGGATCATCTCTAAATTCCTCCTGAATAAAATCAAGAGTCTTCAATATGTTGGAGAGCTGCTTGTCTTGTTCAGAACCCATATTGTCCAGGGATGTGTTAAGTTCAGCCTGAGATGTTTCAACAGTAGCCCTGAAGTCGGCATAGGAGACTGCCGCTTCAATATGCTGGTCCCATTGTTCTTCAGTTATCTCACGGAAGAGGGTATGGTTGGCCTTGCGGAGGAACTTGACTAATTTCCTTTCCGTGAGAGGAAGAATGTTATCATACTTCTGCAGGTATTGAGGAGTTGCAGGAGCAGATGAGTGACCTGATGATGATGATGATGTTGATGGTTGGGTGAGTGGCTCTGGCTGATCCTCAGGAGGAGGAGATGGTTGTTCAGTGTGCTGAGAAGAATTGTATGTGTCAGTCTCCGTTTCCTCCCCAGCACAAAAAATTTATTCGTCCCCAAAATCTACCATCTCTTCGTCTGATACACCATTTATTAAGTTGTGAATATCCGCTAGAGTAGGAACCAGGGAAGAATCCAGCTCCCCCTCAGAAGAGGATTTGCCTTCGTTGTGGCGAGGTCCTGACCCCTCCAAGTGCACTGAGTGGGTTTCTCAGCCTGGACTGTGGAGTCAGTTCCCAAGTGACTGGATTCGCCATGGGAGTTTGTGGGTTTTGTATCAGCGGGTGGTTTTAATCCCTCTGAGTCTTTGTCCCCCTGAGTACTTTCAAGGACTGGCGGGTGTTTTCCAGTACTATCACTAGGCATTGATTGGGTGAGGTCCCCCTTCCCATCAGGGTTGTACTGCCCTTCTGGGGATTTAGGGACCGTTTCTCCCTGAGATCCCGAGTGTGATTTCTCAAGACCATAAACAGGATGTGATTGGGTGTGGGTCCCTTTCTCAGCAGAGTAGTGCTACTCCACTGAGGGTATAGGACCCTGTACTCCCTTAGGCAAAGGTTATGATTGACTAATGCCTTCATCGGGATGTGAAAGGGTGAAGGTTCCAGACCCCACTGACTTATGTATGTCTGTAGAGCAATGTGGAAAGGGTTTGCCCGAGGACACTGAGGATGATTTCTCAGTACCCTCCGTTGGCATTTGTTTTACGGTCAAGAGGGTCTCAGTAGTGGGTATCTCAGAGGTCTTGGCCGTTGTTTGCCTTTCTTTAGGCTTTGAGGCAGAATTCTCAAGGGCGAGTGGTTTGGGTTTAACCACCTTCTTGGACCCTGCCTTTTTCTTCTTCTCCTTCGTTGTAGGAGAAGGTACTGGTGAGACAGCATTTGCCCCCTGAATGACCATCAGCATGTATGTGATCAGGGGGACTGATTGTACCTCAGTAAGCTCTCTTGAATAGTTGGCTTTGTGTAAGACATCAGGTTTAGATCCCTCAACGTTTGGCCTAACATATTCAGAGCCTAGTAAGTCTTGAAGCACACAGGAAATGAACCTAGGGTAAGACATGTGTCTTTGCCTAGATTTTCCTGATAGCTTGGTTACGAGGTCTCGGAAGATTATCTCTCCGATGTCTATCTTTCTACCCTCCAAGAGGCTAAACACCATCATTTGTTGTGAGATGTTCAATTGCTCCGTGGAGGATTTATTGCCTCCAAGGACCTGAATGACAAAGGTCATCAGGATCCTACAGACAGCAGGGAACCAGGTCTTAATGATAGGCGCTTTGGCCGAAAGGGTTCCTGGGGCCACTTCAGGATGTTTTTCATCATGTGGCCCTAGTAAAAGCAATTTGGCCTTTACTTCTGCGTCAGTGGGCTGAGGTTCAAAGTATGCTTAATATTTTCTAAAAAACACACACACAATAGTTTTTGAAAGAAAAGGGCAAGAGTTTGCTTAATATTTTCTAAAAAATGTGTGTATGTTGATTTGTTTGGGGGTATTTATAAGGATGTGGAGGGAAGGGTGGTTTAGGCATTAAGCGGATTATTCTCAAAATTTTGAAAACCATTTTGTATAAAATGTTTGGGATCCGCATTAAATGTCACCACTCCACTTTCTCGGGTTTAGTGCAACAGTCGAGGTGAATAGTTGTGCCGTCTGCAAAAAGTGTAATTTGCAGAGTTTACATCACATACATATATGATGTGTGAGAAGAGGCATTAATTGCCAAGTAGGTAAGTGGGGGCCCAAGAGGTGCATGCCAAAAGGCAAAGGAACATATATTCCTATATTAAATAGGTATTCAGTTACCAACCTCGGACATTTACTAACTAGATACTTAGAGCATTTAAGTTAGCATTGAATGTCATCTTGAGGGCCCTGAATGAATTTTCATTCAGTGAGGGGTTCAGGGAAGGTGATTCAGTGATCTTTTTCACTGAGGAACACATTGAGTCAGGGACCTGAGGTTTTCAGAATTTACACTTAGTTGGATGGATTCAATCAGTGGACTGATTCTCAATATCCAACATTCCTAACTCGGCTTTCAGTCTTGTGAAAGTTGGTTCATCCAAAGGTTTGGTGAATATATCAGCTAGCTGATATTCAGTAGGAATGAAGTGTAATTCAATGTCACCATTCATGACATGGTCCCTGATGAAGTGATATCTAATATCAATGTGTTTTGTTCTCTGATAAAGAACAGGGTTGTTTGAGATAGCAATTACACTTGTATTATCACAAAAGATGGGAACCATCTTATACTGGATTCCATAATTACTGAGTTGACTTTTCATCCATAGTACATTTGCACAACAACTGGCTGCTGCAACATATTCAGCTTCTGCTGAGGACATGGCAACTGATTGTTGCTTTTTAGCACTCCAACAGACTAATTTTCCACCAAGGATTTGGCAGGAGCCTGAGGTGCTTTTTCTGTCCATGTTGCATCCAGCATAGTCAGAGTCTGAGTATCATTTGAGATCAAAGCCTGAACATTTTGGATAGTATAATCCAAGGTTTGGAGTACCTTTCAGGTACCTGAGTATCCTTTTCACAGCTGTGAGATGAGATTCTCTTGGGTCAGATTGATATCTGGCACACAAACAGACTGAGAATTGGATGTTAGGCCTTGATGCAAGTAGATACATCAGTGACCCAATCATTCCTCTGAAAAGAGATTGATTCACTGGTTTTCCAGTAAGGTCAGGACCAAGGTTATTTGGTGGGACCATGGGAATTTTGACTGAGGCACAGTCACTGAGCTCATACTTCTTCAGTAGGCTTCTGACATACTTCTCTTGAATGATAGTGGTTCCCTTATCAGTCTGTTTGATTTGTAGTCCAAGGAAGTAAGTCAGTTCTCCCATCATGCTCATTTTAAATTTCTTTGCCATCTGTTTTTCAAACTGTTTGCAAAGTTTATAACTTGTTGAGCCAAATATGATATCATCCACATATACTTGTACAAGGATGACATCACCATTTGTCCTATAGATAAATAATGTGTTGTCTATCTTGCCTCTGACAAATTTGTTTTGGATCAGGAAGGCTTAGAGAGTTTCATACCATGCCCTGGGTGATTGTTTTAGTCCATAAAGGGCTTTGTTAAGCTTGCAGACATAGTCAGGAAACTCACTACTTTCAAATCCAGGAGGTTGTTGTACATGATCTTCTTCTTTTAGTAAGCCATTTAAGAATGCACTTTTTACATCCAGTTGGTACACCTTGAAGTTCATGTAGGTTGCAAATGCAAGGAAGATCCTGATGGCT
Source organism: Artemisia tridentata subsp. tridentata (assembly GCA_021014915.2). Lineage (NCBI taxonomy): Eukaryota > Viridiplantae > Streptophyta > Magnoliopsida > Asterales > Asteraceae > Artemisia > Artemisia tridentata. Next base: position 78,970,865 of record CP139503.1, on the reverse strand, counting down.
TCCATCATTGCCACTGGTGCAAATGTTTCTTCATAGTCAATGCCTTCTTATTGATTATAGCCTTTGGCTACAAGTCTGGCCTTGTTTTTAATGACTATGCCATTTTCATCATATTTGCTTTTAAACACCCATTTCATTCCAATGACTGAAACATCTTCAGGACATTTTTCCAAGGTCATTACCTTGTTTCTGTCAAATTGTTCCAGTTCATCATGCATGGCCTGAACCCAACTTGGATGTTTAAGTGCTTCTTTGACACTTTTGGGTTCAATTGTGGAGATGAAGTCCACAAATAAGCATTCATTGGCTGAGGCTGCTCTTAGTTTAGCAGCTATGCTTCTGGTGAGCATGGCTTCAGTAGTCTCTCCAATTATATTGACAAGTTCTATATCTTGAGACCTAGTCCAACTGTCCTGAGGTCTTGGATACTGATTAGAACTTGTGGAGGCCTGATTAGTTGGAGGTGTAGGTTCTGGTGCAGACACCTGATGATCTTCAGGATCTTGAGTGTCTGACTGGGTGGACTGATCACTGAGATTGTTTGGTTCCTGAGCACTTTGTTCAGACTGATTGATTGCATCGGTACTTGTTTGTGCCTCAACAAACTCAGTGATGGTTGGGTAAGGAAGGTTGTGAGGGATGATGTAGTAAGAGATATCAGCATTTGCTTGATACTGAGTGGAAGGATCATTGTCAGAAAGATGTTCATCAGGAGGGTATCTTGATGAATCATCAATACCTATCTCTTCCACTGAGGTGTTTGAGAGACTGATTGCTTCAGTATTCTCATCAAAGGTAACATGGAATGTTTCCTCAGTTTTCTATCTCCTAGTGTTGAACACCCTAAAGGCTTTTGAGATAAGAGAGTATCCTAGGAAGTATCCATCATCAGCCTTAGCATCAAATTTCCCTAGGTGATCCTTGTGATTATGAATAAACACAGGACACCAAAGACATGAAAGTAGCTGATGTCAGGGATCCTTCCCTTGAATAACTCATATGGGGTTTTGCTATGTCTTTTGACAATGATGGATCTGTTCTGTGTATAACAGGCAGTTTTGACTACTTCAGTCCAAAAGTGTTTGAAAAGGACTGATCCATTTAGCATTGTCTTGGCAGCTTCAATGAGTGTTCTATTCTTCCTTTCAGCAACACCATTTTGTTCAGGTGTGTAAGGAGAGGAAAATTTTTAGGAAATTCCTTTCTCATCATAGAAACATTCAAGTTCATCGTTTCTGAACTCTATCCTATTGTCAGTCCTAATCTGTTTGACTTTAATGTCATTTTGATTTTCAATGTTCCTGACAAAGGACATGATTGTTCCTGCTGCCTGACTCTTTTTGGTCAGGAAGTAAACCCAAGTGTATCTTGAGTATTCATCCACAATGAACAGAGTATACTTCTCATGATTAATGGCTCTAGGACTGATGGGCCCAAAGAGATCCATATGGAGAAGATGAAGACAGTTCCTGATGGAAAAGTTTGTTTTCGTTTTAAAGGATGCTCTATGATATTTACCTTTTTCACAGGCAGAGCATGGTTTATCCTTTGAAATCACAAGTGATGGTAAGCCAAGGACCTTGTTTTGTTTCACAAGATTGTTTATGTTTTTGAAGTTCTGATGGGAGAGTCTCTTATGCCAAAGCCAGTTGAGGGTTTCAGTGGCCTTAGCAAAGAGACAAGTTCCATTCTGAGTTAGACTGGACATGTCTAACACATAAACATCTTGTTTTCTTGGCGCAATAAGGACAACTTCCTTACTTGCATTGAAGATGGTTCATTGCTTGTCATCAAACTGAACTATGTACTATGCATCACATAGTTGACTGACACTGATTAAATTGTACTTAAGACCATTCACATAAGCTATCCTAGTAAAGACTATACCACTACAGTTTACTGAACCATAACCTTCAGTGAGACATGATGAATTATCAGCAAATACCACCATGGGTCCTGGTTCTTCTACATATTTGTGCAGATACTCTTTCACACCAGTTATGCTCCTTGAACATCCACTAGCTAGATGCCAAACTGGCTCCCTGGCATGTCTCTGCACAAATGGTAAACTGAGTTAGTTCTTTCTAGGACCCCTCTTTTTGGAGGGCTTGGCTTTAACAACCTTCTTAAAAGTAATAATTGACTCATGGTCAGTGGTTGAGTGGACTGAGCTACCATAGTTTTGCATTTGATTGCAGAAGTAGACTCAGTAGACCGAGAGGATGTCTTGAGAATTCCTCTTCTAGTCTGAATGGCCTTCTCATGTCCTGAGGTGTCATGAGTGGGATCACCACATATGTCACAACTTGTGTCCATTAGGTAATCCTCAGGAAGGTGGTCATTGAAGCCACAGTGAGGGCAAGGTGCAAAAGGCTTTACCTTTTGTTTATGTTTCTGCTTAGAATCAAAAGGATACTTTAAAGCCTGTGCCTTAAAGTTTGCTATCTTTGATGTGGTTGTGTATGATTGGTGATCAGAGGTCATGTGATCTTTCTTTTTGCATCTCATGCAGTAAAGGATTCTAAAACAATCACCAGTAGAATGATTAGTATAGTGACACAGCTCACACCTTTTTAGTGGTTTGGAGGGTTTTGGTTTGGTGCTTGAGGAAGCTGATTTGGGTTCCTTCAACTTGGAATGAGAAGGCTTCTCAGAAGATTCAATCTTCTTACTCAGCTTCCTGACAAGCTCAGCCAACTGATCAATTTTTGAGTCAGGGCTTTCTGTTATTACTTCAGAAGGGATTGAAGTTGATGAGTCATCAGTATGAACTGATACTTCAGGGGTTTGCCTTTTCAGGATGGTTTTTCCCATTCCTAGCTTCTCCTTTGGAGAATGCTGAGAGTAGACCAATGGTGTGAGGTATGAGCTTGGTGCAGCTCCTTGAAGGACTTTCAAAGGTGGGAGTGGTATAAATGATTCTGATTCAGACTCATTGACTGACTCAGTACTACTGGGTTGGTCAGTGAGTCCAAGCATATTTTTCAGAGCCTGACTTTCAGGAAGCAAGATTTTCCCAGTCTCAAAGTTTGGTAACTTACTGACTCGGTTGTCCCTGACAATCCATTCATTTGACTTGGGTTCCATTTCCTGCTCAAAAGATATGCCAGCTAGAATAAAAGCCTTTTCTCTGTGACTTTCACTGGGGTTTTCAGTGAGTTGGTCTATTCCTATAACTTTCTTGTTTTCACTAGGAATTAGACTCACAGTTTCATAGACTTTGGGGTTCTTTTTAGTCCAGCCTTCAATGACAGCTTTTTCTTTGTTAAGTTCATTTTGAAGAGCTTGATTTTGTTTCAAAATCTCAGTGTTTTGAATTTGGAGTGTAGTAGTTTCTAACTTGGCTTGGTTTAATACAAGCAATTCATCTCTACACTTATTTAATTCTAACACAAGATTGATATATTTTGAAAGCAAATTAAGCCTTTGTTCTTCTACAAACTTAAGATCTACACAAATGTAATTCATATAGGACTGCCAATCAGAATCATCATCCATTGAAAGTAAAATATTTACCTTTTTCATGGTTATGTTGACTCATTCTCCATTCCTTGCATGGCTTTTTCCAACAGCCAGCTGATCACCTTCAGAAAGTGCCATTAGTGCACTTACTCTAATTTCCTCATCTTCTGAGGAAACCTCTTCTTCATCCCAGTTATATGCTTCGGCTACAAGAACCTTGTTCTTTGTCTGAACAGGTTTGGAAGTTTGAGTAGCCTGAGACATTGAGGGATTAGTTTCAAGGAGGGCAAGTTTAGCCTTAGCTTTCCTATATTTAGCCTCAAAATCTTTTTGACTCTTTTGAACATTATTGTTTTGAAAATGTTGGGTTGACTGAAGCATTTTAGGTTGAAACTTGCTAGTTCCTGAAGAACTGCTTCTAGAAAATTTATAAGAGGGTTCTGAGACGGTTTTTGAATAACAGTCTTTGGCAAATGACCCTTTTTACCACATCTGAAACATTCAGTGGTGTCATTTGCTTTAGCTTTTGAAAAGTTTGACTAATTTCTTTTGATAAAACATTTTAAATTAGAAGGGAGTGCCCTTTCTTGGAATTCCAAGTTTAAATCATTTAGGTACTCATCACTAGTTCTTTCATCAACCTCATCATCAGAATCCTCTTGAAAATCCTGCACAACACCATTAGAATAAAAGGCAGTTGATATGGGTGAGGAAGTCAGGGCCTTTTTGGTCTCAAGAGCTTTCTTTGAGTCTGGGTATCTCCTGGAGATTAAGTTGTCTTCATAGACAAATTTCCCATAGATCTCAGGGAGCTCAAGGGTTTGAATGTGATTAGCATTCCTGAGGCCCTATGAGAAGTTTAGCCACTTCTCAAGGAGACTGTTGACAAAGCCAACATTGATCTCATGCTTAGACAAAACTACACCATCATTTGACAATTCATTTATCAGGGTCTTGTATCTGGTATATGTCTGAGAGAGACTTTCAGAGTCCTTTTCCCTGAAAGTGTTGTACTCAAGTTTCAGGTCCATGATCTTGTTTTCCTTGGTATCTGAGGGACCTTTAAAGCTATTAATCAAGTCAACCCAAGTTTGTTTGGCTGTAGAGCAGTTAATGACTGATTCCATTATATCGTCAGGAAGAAAAGATATAATTATGCTTTTCAGGCGTTGGTCTTGATTGGCCACCCTTCTCTCATCTATAGTCCACTGAGCTTCAGGTTTGTTTAACCCCTCAGCAGTCTTAGGGACATAAGGACCTTCATTGATACAAGTGATGTAGTATGGTTCCATACCAGTCAAGTAGCAAAGCATTCACTTTTTCCACTTGCTAAATATTCCAGCTTCGAGTCTGGGAGCAACAGCTGAAAAGCTACCACCCTTTTTATCGACGAGCTGAGGCACATTAATATCAGCCATAGTAGGATCTTGGTTTAAAAAACCTTGAGCACTCTTAGTTTTTGAAAAAGATTTTATAAACAAGAGGCTCTGATACCACTTGTTGTTCCCGTTACACAAGTAGAAGTAACTACAAAGTTAATCTAATTGTGTTCTATGACTGAATTAACGTAATGATTAATTTGAACAAATAAGTAAAACGTAAATATAAAAAACAAGTTTTTTAACGTTTAAATTCTTATTATAAATCATTCAAAAGAATCTATTACCCAAGTGTTTGCGGAATAAACACTTGGGATCGAATAGACAAGGTATGGTGTGTTCTCCTCTCTAAACTCAAGTTTTTTCTTGAGTGACAACAATAAAGACCCACTGAGATATCTCAGGGATGTGGTTGCTCTTTGGAGGAGAAAAGTGGTTTTGTGAAAGTCTAAGCTTTTAATGCACAAAAACTTATTCCACTTTTCTCCATCTGTTCCTATTTATAAACAAGTATAAAAGAGCACATATGATTAAAAAATACAAAAAGAATAACCTAGCGTGTCTGACAAATACAACAGTATTTGTCATTTCCAAGAACCAATGGGTATAAGCTGAAAAGTCTTTCCTAGTGTCAGCTATGACACTTCTTGACTTTAAACCGTTTTAGGGAAGGTTCGTTTCTGGCCCGATAAGACTTCTCCTTATCTTTTCAAACTCTTCTCGCCTAATCCTGCCTTTCTTCTAGACTTCAGATTCTTCAGTCTAGGTCTTCAGTCTTCAGTCTTCAATCATTTATTGTTATTGAGGAGACTGGGGGTTCAGTGAGTTCTTGTCAAATACTCACGAAACCCATTACCTTCTTCTTTGGCTTAAGTGACACTCAGAGAGTTCCGCCTCACTGAATGGTGAATCTTCCTTCTTAGACTCGTCCTAAGCATCTTGAAGGCAACTCACTGAGTGACTGTTCACTCAGTGACTTGAGAGTGTTTAAGGTTGATTAACACTTGGCTAATTTGTGTCCAAATCCTGTTTTCAGGACGCTTGGGTACTGACGGACCCAACAGTTTTATATCTTATGATGTTTAATCTAGTATTTGATTTAGTGTATCCGTTTGTATGTTTAGTGCATCGTTAGTCATAGTATGGCATCCATTTGTATGTTTAGTGCATCGTTGGAAATACTTGGGCATCTTTTCGTATGTTTAGTGCATCGATGAACAAATTAGGGCATCAGTGAGTATGACTAGTGTTGTGCATCATCAAACATATTAAAGCATCAGTGTGTATGTTTAGTGCATCGGTTTGTATGTTTAGTGCATCGTTGGTCATAATAAGGCATCCATTTATATGTTTAGTGTATCGTTAGAACTACTTGGGCATATTGAGTGTTAGCTTTAGAATAATTATATGAGATTTTTCTTAAGAATGTTTTCTAACAGTTGGATGAACAAAGTCGATATAGCTTAATCGCGGAAACAGTTAGCTTATGCGATTGTGTGATTGTTGTGGTTGTAAGTAATGAATTAGATTGATCCAACCAGCCAATAACAGTTCTAAACATGGTAACTAAATTTATATCGATCATTTGGCTTGCTGATAGAAACTTTTTGATTATGTGTAGGCTAAGTGTATTACGGTTTGTGTGTAACTATTAGGTGGTGTTATATTTTAAAAAAAATGAGAACGAGTTCCAGAGAATGGAGAGGATAATTGTGGAGCTCCATTCACAGATGGAGACGCCAAATATGACTGATCGATATATTATGCATTTTTTTAGTTTGTTAGTCATAAGGATATCGTGACATAAGTGGACTAATATGTGTCTCTTAGTTTTAATGTTTGTTATTGGTATTTATTGAGAGACTTGGTGATGTTTTTATCATGTTTGTGGTTATTGACTTGCCGTGTTGTTGTACAGGGCGAGCTCTATGAGGTTGTATATGACTTGCATACGAAACAAACTAGAGGCTGCTATGTGTTTGTAGGTACATGGTTTTATTGTATATGCAGTAGGTTAGATTAACAAGGCTAGTTTGAATCTATTTGTAGTTTTATATGTCAAAAGTTAGTAAACCGTTAAGCAAGTCACTGGAACAATCGTGGGACTAATGCTTCTCCATCTTATAAATTTTTGTAGCTATTAACAGTTATATCTAGTATCGATGACTTGAACTACCCAGAAAAGACGGACACTTATTATATTGTGACATCAAAGAGGATTGCAGCAAGTCCTGTTTGAGGTAATTTAGTGAATCTGTTTGAGGTACTTTAGTGCAACCATTTAAGGACCCTTAGTGCATCCGTTTGAGGTACTTAAGTGCATCCGTTTGAGGACCTTTAGTGCATCCGTTTGAGGTACTTAAGAAGGAGATGTTCTACCGCAAGGAGGAAAGCCTGGATGGGCAGCAGTTCCTTGTCCTCAGATGACATCATGGTTGATACTCTTAAAGAAGATAGCACAGGCTCATAACTTGGTTCCTAAATTCTAGATAGTCTTAACTTTACATTCAAGCAAATTAATCATAACATAGATTATACCTTATCATTCTGATGCGAGTTAAACATTATTGTTCTATTGAGCACCTGACTAGTATTAACTTTCGTTAAATCGTCTGTTGTAGATTACATTGGTGGCTACTCATCATGGTCCTACAATTTTTATGAAGATAGGTAGCACTATTGATTGTTGGAAGAGGCAAGATGCTGCTCAAGTCATTGCTCAGGTTTACTTCATTTCTAACACTGTTATTTACTATTAGTTGTATACTTGCATTATTGTCTGATTTTTTGTACCCTTATAATCTGAATAATGTCATTCACATGTCACATGTTCCTTCATACTATATCGTATAGATCCACTAAACTCAACCACGATAGGATTGACCTAAGTCATACTATGTCTCATCATAAAGGTTTATTAACAAAATTCTTTTTGATTTTTGAAGTTATTTTGGGAAGGACTTGGACTTGGAGGAGGTGAAACTGGAACACGTATCATGATATAAATCAACTATTTGAAGAATTTGGACTCGCCACTGAAAAAGATGGTACTCTTCTCTTGGTTGAGGAAGTTGTCGATCCTAACAGACGGACTGATCAAGCGGAGTCTGAGAGTGACCTATTGTTGATGGTCCTAAAACCAAATTAAGTTAGATTATGTATTGTTATATACCTCTGTACTCAAACTGGATCATCAAAATATTAGCTTTTGAGACCACCGGTACTGATTGTTGCGAAAGATTAAAGTGTGTTTAGTTTTTTCATCTTTAATTTTTGGCCATTTGTGCTTTGAAAAACTGTAAACATCAGGATAAACAATGATTAACATATAATGACCTATTTAGAAACTAAAAACTATGTTTTCATACCGTTTCCTTAGTTTTTAATGGTTGTTTAAAATGTGGAATTGATTCATTTCTTTTCATGAATCACGGAAATTTGTTTGCAGTAAAAACATTATATTCATCTAGTAGTACGTACATAACACAAAGCTTCTATGCTATCTGGAAAAAAAAGTGTTTTTGTCCATATGTTCTCTAATTTCATAATCAGATACAAATAAACTTTATTTGCTATATTACAAAAATTGCTAAAGAAAATGCAACTGTAATCAAACAACATGTAATATTTCTTTCTCTTGTGCGACAACAAACCTTCTCATACAACAATACATTATACATCTGTTTTCCAATGTGTTAAGCACTAGTACCAGTAAAACTTCAGTTGTACACTTGTCTCCTAATTTTAAATCTCCAAAATCATTAGCCAAACTAAGAAAATGTCTCATCATCCGTAATAATCGTCAAAAACCATCATTGCCTAAACTTTCTGCGTACTACACTTGGGATTCAGAATTTGTCCTCGGTTTATGAGTTTCTTGGTCTGCATTACGGTATCCGACTGGGGCTGTGATAACAATGTTTTCTTTGAAGATATGTTGGCATGACTATTTTTGGTTTTCTGATCACTCGAGGTTTAGCGTTTAAACTCAAGCCAAACAGACTTAATGGTTCATCTTTATCATTAGCCATAATAGATGTAGGTGTTTCTTTTACTCTTGGTTCATATTGATCACTGTCATCTCCATGAACCGTCTTTCGGCAATGAATCATCTTGCACATCCTAATTACATCAAAGTGATATAGTTAGCAAACAAAATCGGTAATTGTACTTGAGAATGTACATTAGAGTAAGAAAAAAAAAATGTAGAATGTAACAAAGAGTAAAATAAGTGCATCACATTGTATAAATTAAGGCATCACACTATCTAATTCAAGGCATCAGTTAGTTAACAATTAGTGCATCATAGAGTTATCTAACTTGTAAAGGGCACTATCAACACATGCTAATATATAATACAAGTAATGTATAGTTTAGCTAATATTAGTGCATCACAATGTATGCGCATGCCACATTTCTTTTTATGCTAAACGGCTTATGCTTTTGAAAAATATTTGCATATTGTAGTTTCATGAATGGTACACTTAATTGATGGTTCTCAATATTAATAGAGTCAGTCACAAATGAAATTAATATGATTGAAATATACTTTTTAGTAACTTTTAGTACTATTTGGGTCATGACTCATGAGAAAGGCACGAGTCATCAGCCATGGCGCCTTTTCAGGGGTAGTGCCATGCTTGTAACACACCCATAACTCACTGAGACAACATGAAAAAGCTTCCAAATCAAAGAAAATAAACCATGTTAAAGCTAGGAGTGGACTGTGACTTGAAGCCATTATCATATAAATATGTTCCAATCAACTTAGTAAATGGATGTGTAAATGTAACCAACAACACTGATAGAATGCATACATTTATCATGGATTAAACAGACTCATAACTTGGTAATGAGATTAATATCTAAAATAAAGTTAAAAAAGATCTCAACATACACATTCCTAAAGATGTTCTTTGCATATGCTCCACCCTCATGACCAACATACATGAAAAGCGATCCAGAATGTTTGAGTGATATTATAATATGTAAATAAGGGGACTAAGACCAAATTATTAGCCATAAAATTATGCTTAAGAAAAATATCTACAAAAACATAGCAGGTACGACGTACTTCCAATTTGGCAAGGCTTTTCGATACCATTTCAAATATCCTTATCCTAACCTGAACCAAACATATATAAATATGCTTTCAACATCCAAAACTTATGTTAAAACCATGTATTGGAAACTAGATCACTGTCAACTAGTTTTGACAATAAGTAGGACATTTTATAAACTAAGACCAAAACTAGATATCAAAATAAACAGTTGGTGCATCACAGTTATAAAATTTCGTTGAGACATTTGATCAAACATGTTGTGTGCTGCCTTCTTAAACATGATTTGTATCTATTTTTTCTCAACTTTTTTTCAGATCTAGAAGTCAAGTCCGAGTATAACATGTTTAGATCAATAGTAACAAAAAAAATAAAAAATAAAAAAAATAAAAAAAAATGAACAAATTATTCCAAAGACGATCAGTAAACATCATATACATGCAAAACGAAGATTAATATGATCATAAATGAAAAAGGTTTTAAAACTTACTTTGATCGGAGATTTATGTCATTAGAATGAAATGATTTAGTGGATTTGATAATAGATTATGTTTATTGTGTGGTGATTGGACGCAATAGAAATGAGAAGCGATGTTTATGGAGAGAACCGGAAAGATGCACAAGAGGAAAAAAAAGAAAAAATGAAAAAATTTAGGCCTTTTATTTGATAGAGTGGTAAATAGGGACAAAATTACAAAACTTACCCTTAAAAATAAAGAAAGTTTAAATAAGGCCCCTTGAGTTGGGAAAAAAAAGAGGGGAAAGGGGAGGGGGTGATTTGTACACTTTTCTACTAAAATGAAATTTCCTCATGAACCAATATACATAAGCCCGCCTAATGGGCGGGCACGCTTTTTGATTTTTTCTTTAGCGTAATAAGTTTGAATAATGTGAAATATGTAGGGAATGGTTGTATTTGTGTGTAAATAATTAATTAGGGAGTTTATACTAAATGTTGATATATGAATTATGTAATGATTGGTTAAAAAATCTAATGAGTAACGTTTATATAATAAGAGAACTCGTATTATTATGTAAAAGATGTTGCTAATTATACATTTTAGTTTGTTGTTGTCTATTTATGTTGTGGTCTATTTATTATATCTAATTTGAGAATAATATTTAAATAAGTGAATTAACAATCTTATATCTAATTATAAGGTTGATTTGTTGTAAGTTATGTGTGCACGTAGATTGTTATGGATTTTAGGACAGATCCGTTATAAGGGTTTGTTTTGACAAATTCTGGTTAAAGGGCTATTGATAGTCGTAAAACAATATGGAGGTAGATGAATTTGTAGCTTTAATAATAAGGACCTACAGTGCAAAAGCTTGAAGGTTACAAATAAGTAACACTCGGTTAGACAACGGCTTGATCAAACCATAAGATGTCCTGATCTTATATATAGAATGTTACACAAAACCTTTGTTTGTTGATATTTATCTAATAAGGATTGATCTTTAGCTGATAAGGATTGTTCATATTTGTGATTACTTATTACATTATAAGATGACCTTATGTTATATATAGAATTTTACATGAAACTTTTCTTTGATGATTTTTAGCTGATATGAGTTTTTCATAGTTTGTTATTACTTGGTTGTTGTGAAATGGGTTGTGTTTTTTTTCAGGTGAGTTATAGTATTCTAAAAGTAATATAGGTTAGCATTTGTGTTTCTAATTATATATTGTTAAAAATGTTGGTGTTGCACAATTATTTATGTATCTGTAACTGGTGAAATAGGATGGCACAACAATTCTTTTTTCCGTTTCAGCATAACACCTTTGAAAGTGAGCAGGTAATGGTTCGTATGTTTGTATTCCATACTATATTCGTGTGAGTAAGTAACATTTGACGTATTATTTCTGTTTGAAATTTTGTGCAACAGATTCTACCGGATATTTTTAATGATTACTTCAAGTCTGGAAACAACTACTTGTACTTGACAGGAAACCGTATGAGAATCGTGTTTTGAGGATGAATGCATTCAGAGGGCAGGGATGGTCAGATTTGGTTAAAGCTGTGGATATACATTGGGGTTAGAGGATTGTGTTTACGAATCTTGAGTTATAAAGGTTATCAGTTGTTATCATAGGAGGGGATGGTTTGGGATTAAATAGGGAAGATATCCGTCCAACATTGCTAAAGAGGATCCAGTGACTTGTGTTTTATCGTGACAGAAATGGTAATAAATAGTTTTTAACAAACTTTGTATATTGTGTATTAAATTGTCTTTCATTATTAATTGTTGTTGTGTGTTTAATAACAGATGTGAGGTTGGAACAAATTTGCACTTGGCCACATCATACAGATCATGTTAATGAGGATGGAGTGTTATAGGTTCGGCTAAGTTCAGAAGTGTGCAGATCTTCTAAACTTGTAAGTTTGTAAAGATTTTATGTGTAAGATATATTGGTATATGGGGTATATAGTTTTGGTAAATGAAATTGAAACATTTAAATTTACGACAGATCCAAAAAGAAGATTTATGCGATCCAAAACAACTTGACAAGTGTGATAGCGCGTATGTTGTGCATATGAATGTAAGATTTCCAATGAAATTGAGAAAAAGTTTGCATTTGATGCGTTTGAAGGTAGTTCTAAAGGGTAAATTGGACGAGTTTGCTAAACAATGTGGTTTTGTTGAGAACAAAATGATGCATTTGAAGCTTGTGAGTATAGTTAATGAAGATGTTGATGTAGGTCAGGTGAAGGTTGCTGTTTTTAACGTTTGTTAGCAGACTGATGTGTGGTTGATGTCTTGAAACAAACTTGATTTTGTTGTGATATTGTTAGCATTATGTAATCTAATATTATCCATGTGTATTGGTCTGGATATTTTATCTTTCAGTAATATGTGTTAATGATATTTCAATCCTTATATTCTTGAATTTAAGTAAATTGTTGTTTAAAGATGTAATTTAAAGTCAATTTTTTATTTGTGCTTGCTAAGTTGGTATGGTGGCTGGAATTTTCGTCATTATGGTGAGATGTAAGTTTTCAGGAAAAGAAAATAAGCAGGAATTGTATAATTCTAGTATATTATAAGATGTATGAATTGAGAATATAAGTATCATAAAGATAAAATGGTTTAGTAATTTGTGTACTTAGTTGTGATACACGTTTACCCCGCTATAGTATGTTAACAGACATGGAATATAGGTACTTTGTGCAGTTCACCATTGATTGATTGAATCTCATAACCCACCAGTTTGAGGCGCATCATCTTTTGTTCTTTAAAGCCACAATCTTGACAAAACTGATGCCAGTTTCCCTCCATGGTCAAAGCTTTTATCTTAAAAGGGTTATGTCTGTGTAAAACCGCCTGCAGATTGACTCGGTAACACCATTTCCTATGTACGATCTCTCCTTCTGTGTACTTGTGCATGTTCAAGTCGTCCCAGATATTTGATTTAATTTTCTATTTGGTAATAGTTATTTTCGTATCAGTTGAACATATGAATAATTGAAAAGTAATGTTTGAGATTGTAATTTTATTACGTATGTCTTACCAGCTTATAGTAACATCCAACATCTGGATGGAATGGGGTGTAAACGACTCTGTTTTCATTTACATGAGCGTTGTGATGATACCAAGTGAAAACTTGCTACATTCTCAAGTCTGTGATGATAAGGTGTGTGTATTATGAGGTAATTTGCAGATAGATGTTTATAAAAATGTAGTTGTGTTAATTTATAAGTAAAACTGATATGTGGAATATAAGATTTACCATTACGGTCATGGTAAAGAACATGTCTTGGTGGTGTTTTTAGCAACCTTGGACGTATGTCTTCAGTGCTCAATCCTAAGCCATCATAATCTCGTATGACCATAACTGATAAGGTGTATGTTTCCAAGTTTGTAAACACAAGTCTCTGGCCCCACCGTATCCTTGTTTTGACAACAAAATAATCGCATTCGTACCCTGTGAAACCATTCATTCTGACAATATTGTCTTCCCATGGTTTTACCCTCTTGTGGTGAACAGGGAATGCCATTCTTTTGTATATGAGGGTGAAGTTGTTTTGCCAAATATCTTAAAAGAAATCCCCTGGTAGTAACTACATGTAGAACCATGTAACCAAGGAATTATACAATTATTAAAACAGTAAAGTTATTTTACAATAGAAACTTTGATTATAATATATATGTTGTTTTACCATGATTCCTGGTGCATAAGTTGCCAAACACCTGATTATTCTTGGTTCTACTGTGTGGTTATCGTATCTAGCACACTCTGATCCTTCAATGTCATAGATTGTGACATAGTAGTCATCTTCTCCTTGTTTTATAAAATGCATGGTTGTTTTGGTTAGAGGTACATTTGCAGTCACAAAATTAGACCACTCTTTGTCCCAAAGTACTCATTTTCCATTTATTTTCTGAACCTCTATTTTCTAACGGTATCTTTCGTTACCGGCCAAGTATAGCATGCTTTTTTGTGTCTTGAAATATTCTGCAAACACGTCAGGCATTCTGTTTGATAATTGCAGAGAAAAGGAAAGTCACATTTTCTTATATCTATAATCATTAAGCTATTAACCATTAACATAGACCATAAACTTGTTTTGATTAGTGTTACCTGGTGATTTTCTAACGTGTCATGTATGTATTTGAAGAGAAATTGTTGAGCCATCTTGTTTGAAGAATAATACGTAAATAAGTTAAATAGTATTTTAGCTTATTTAATATCAGACAGTGAATGTAACAAATACTTTTTACAAAGATTACATAGTAGTGTCATGAGAAGATTACATATTAATATAATTTCTACCTTCAATTACATTGACGATCAAATAATTTTTTTCACTATCATTAGGCATTTAGATATCCACATAACTGCAAGTTGTAATTTGTTGATCATATAATTGTTTTCAACATAATGTGATAGTTAACAATTAGGATAAACCTAAGTTTAACATAAATAAAACAATAGGAATCTATACACTGAGTATTTACTGTGGGTGTTGATGATTAGACTGTTAGTTTTTAAACATATGGAGTGGTAATCGTTATCATAAACCTATGTTTAACATGAAGTTTTGTTTAACATAAACCTAAGAAGACAAATATCACCAGCATGGCACACTTCCTGAGTTCTTATTTGGAGAGAAGAGAAGAGAAGAGGAGAGGAAATTATGCCAAAACTTCTCTCCTAATCTTCTTCCCAAATTGGGATGATTTGGAGAGAAGGAGGTTTTAAAGCCATTTTTTTCTTACATGCCATTTCTTTTCTCTCTAACTAGGGAACACAAAATTAAAAATCATTTTTTTTGCCTCTCCTCTTCTTTTCTCTCTTGTTTCCTCTCTTCATTTATCTTATTTTTGTTTTATACTCGGGAACAGAGTTAGGGTTAGAAGTAACCTGTGTTTAATATAAATCCAAGGATATAAATACACAAAATATTTGTAGGAGGTGTGATCGATATGTTACATGAAGACAGTTTGGTAACATAAATCGAAGGATATAAAAAACCAAACAAACATATAAATTTAGTATGATGGTGCAATACTAAGTTTTACAAATTCATGTTTGTTATTACCTTGAGATTTTAATAAGATCTGCAGTTGATTCACAAGTCTTTGCAAGAGGAGTCGATACCTAATAGTTTAGTGATGAGGTTGCTCGACTTAGGTTAAGCTGTGTAGCATGATTAAATATGTTGTTAGTCGACTCTTGTGTTGGTTTTGTAATGCGTGGGCTTATAGGCTTCTTTTTTTTTTTTTTTTTTTTATTTTTTTTTTTTTTTTTTATTAATATTATTTTTTTGGTCTTTTAAGTTTTGTTATACAAATTGTGTAATTTTTTTGGAGGTTGAATAAATAAGGCCCAACCATGTTAACTTTTCTTAACAATTAATATATTGGATTTGTTAGTAGCCCAATATTAATAACATGATATCTGTTATAGCCCAACATTTAAAGATTCTTTAGTTGGAAGGTTTATTGCGTGTTAGTTGTTTGTAAATGATTATCGGCTACATAATTGACATTTACTTCCATCATCAAGTATTTTCTTGTCGCACTTGTGGTAACTATTGCATGTTAAGGTTTTTTTTTTTTTTTTTTTTTTTTTTTTCACCTTGTTGAGTTTGATAATATTGAGAATGGAAACTCCATCACTCCCAAAATTACTGAATCAACAGGAGATGATGGTGTTAAAACCATAACTGTATTTGGTCTTATTACTGTTGATGAGAAGCTCCAGAAGAAAAACGATGTTAAAGCAAGGAGCATGTTGTTAATGACAATCCCCAATGAGCAACTGTTGAATTTCAGCAAATACAAGGATGCTAAAACCTTGTTTGAAGCCATTAAAACAAGGTTTGGTGGTAATGAAGCCACCAAGAAGACACAGAAGACTCTACTAAAGCAGATGTATGAAAATTTTAGTGCTTCAAGCACTGAATCACTTGATCATATCTTCAACAGGCTTCCGAAGATAGTGAGCCAACTGGCTGTGTTGGGTGTTGAGATACCACAGGAGGAACTAAATTTAAAATTCTTGAGAAGCTTACCTGTTGAATGGAACACTCATGTAGTGGTCTGGAGAAACCAGCCAGATCTTGCTACTATGAGTTTTGATGATTTGTACAACAACTTCAAAATTATTGAACAGGAGATCAAGAAGACTGGAAGCTCAAATTCCAACACTGGGAACATGGCATTTGTGTCATATCCTAGTAATAGTAGTCCAGAGAAGGTTCATGTTGCTTCAGAGGTTAGTAATGCTAGCCTAAAGTTAGTACTGCTAGTTCTCAAACTAGTACTGCTAACTTAGGAGATGATATTGTTTATGCTTTTCTGGCTAGTCAAGCTAATGGGTCACAGCTTGTGCATGAAGACCTAATTCAAATTCATGAAGATGATCTGGAAGAGATGGATTTAAAGTGGCAATTAGCTTTGCTGAGCATGAGGGCCAAGAGATTCTTTCAGAGGACAGGGAAGAAGATCACTATCAATGGTAGTGATACTGCTGGATTAGATAAATCAAAGGTAGAGTGTTACAACTGCCATAAGTTAGGACACTTTGCTAGAGAATGTAGAGGGCCCAGAAATCAAGAAATCAGAAGTAGAGGATCAAGGACTCAGGAGAGCAACAGGAAAGATGTAAGTTAGGAGGAGTCTTCTTCAAAGGAAATGGTGGCTATAGATGGACATGGTTTTCATTGGAGCTTCATGGCTGAGGAAGAAGCACCAACAGAGATGGCACTAATGGCTTTCTCTGACACTGAGGTGCATACTATTAAAGCTTGTTTAAAATCATGCTTAGCTTTAAAAGACTTTTAAACACTTAAAATACAGTATAATAACTTAAGAATAGAGGTAAACCAATCCAATTATCATTTAGCAAATCATAAAAGAGGCTTAGTTGTTGTAGAAGAACAACTAGTGTTCTATAAAAAGAATGAAATAGTATTCACTGAAGATATTGCTGCCTTAAAAATAGATATCATGTTTAAAGATATAGAGATTAAAGAGTTTAAAAGAGAACAAGAAAAGATTAAGCTTGATAAAGATAGCATTAAGGTGAATATAGAGAGGTATGAAGGGGCAACTAAAAGTCTAGATAAAATTGTAGAGTGTTAGCTAACAAACAATTTTAAAAAAGGTCTAGGCTATAAAAGTGTTGCACCACCACATAGAGGAAACTTTCCAGGACCAAAGCTTGATCTGTACCATCTAGAGGAAGAAAAGGAAACTGAATCTAAAGAAGTTAAGAGTGATAGTGAGGGTAGTTTCAAAGAAGTTGGTGAAACTTTTCACACATCTTTTGAAGGTGTCAAAAGAAAAGATGAATTCAGATGCACCAGTTATTGAAGATTGGGAATCTGATAATGAGGATCAGGTTGAGTCTAAACCTGAGGTAGAAAAACAAAATACTGTTCCTAGTGATGTTAAGGTAAAAACTGTTAAACCTAAAGAGCAAGTGAAACCAGCTAGGAAAACAGTCAAATATGCTGAGATGTATAGATCACACAGGCCTTGGGGTAACCAAAGAAATTGGATCAATTTAAAATCCAAACAACTAGGCAGTGATTTTGTTATCTACAATAAGGCTTGCTATGTCTGTGGTAGTTTTGACCATTTACAGGCTTATTATGATTACCATCCGGGGAAAAGAATGGTACATGGGAACAAAAGGGTATTAGGAAATACTAATGCAAGGGTGAATGACAACTATTTTGCTAAATCTACTCACCCTTGTGTTAACAGAAATATGGCTCCCAGAGCAATTTTGATGAAGTCTGGCCTTAAACCACTTTGTACTGCTAGACCCATTAATACTGCATACCCCAAACCATCAAGTGTTAGTGCTAAACCAACATCAAGCTTTTCTAAACCTGCACAACACACTGTTAGAAGGCCCTTTCAGTATAAAACAACATTATATAGCCAAACAGTTAAGACTGCTAGGCCAGCATTTTGTACTGCTAGGCCAAGAAATGTTGTCAGGGTAAAAAGGGGCAATGTTGTTAAGGCCTCAGCATGTTGGGTATGGATACCTATCAAACAGAATGGTGCATCAATCACAATGAAGAAATATGATTACATTGATGCACGAGGCAGATCCAAGTCAGTAATGGCTTGGGTCCCCAAAGGAAACTAATTTCCTTTATTTTTTGTGCAGGGACATCCACAACAAGATGATGAAGAAGATCAAGGATATGCTGATAGTGGATGCTCTAAGTACATGACTGGGAACATGTCTTACCTCTCAGATTTCAAAGCTTTTGATGGAGGATATGTTGCCTTTGGGGGGGAGCTAGAGGTGGAAAGATTACTCGTAAAGGTACAATTAAAACTTGTAAACTTGAACTTGAAGATGTGTATTTTGTGCAGGAACTTAAGTTTAATCTCTTTAGTGTCTTAGAAATGTGTGACAAAAAGAAAAAAGTTCTTTTTTCTGACACTTAATGTCTTGTCCTGTCTCCAGACTTTAAGTTACCTGAAGAAAGTCAAGTACTACTTAAAGTTCCTAGAAAGGGCAACATGTACAGTGTTGATATGAAGAAGATTGTTCTTAAAGAGAGTCTAACTTGTCTTGTAGCAAAATCCACATTGGATGAATCAATGCTTTGGAATAGGAGACTTGGTCATGTTAATTTTAAAACCAATAATAAGATTGTAAAAGATGGTTTGTTAAGAGGTTTACCTCGGAAACGTTTTGAAAATGACCAAACTTGTGTTGCCTGTCTTAAAGGCAAACAACACAAAGCTTCTTGTAAGCCCAAGACCCAAAACACTATTACTCAACCATTATTCATACTTCTTATGGACTTGTTTGGTCCTACATATGTAAGTAGTTTAATACATAAGAAGTATTGTCTTGTTGTAACAGATGATTATAGCAGGTTCACATGGGTTTTCTTTTTAAGAACTAAGGATGAAACCAGTAACATTCTTAAGAGCTTTATAATAGAAATAGAAAACCTAGTTGATAGAAAAGTAAAAATCATCAGATGTGACAATGGGACAGAGTTTAAAAATAGAGTTATGGATAATTTTATAAAGGAAAGGGTATTAGGAGAGAGTTTAGTATAGCTAGAACTCCTCAGCAGAATGGTGTTGCTGAAAGGAGGAATAGGACACTGATAGAGGCTGCTAGTACCATGTTAGCTGACTCTAAGCTACCTATCTCATTTTGGGCTGAAGCGGTCAATACTGCTTGTTATGTGCAGAACAGGGTTTTAGTGGTCAAACCTCATAACAAGACTCCTTATGAACTTTTTAGAGGTAGAACACCTGCAAGCTTCATGAGACCATTTGGATGTGATGTTACTATACTTAATACCTTAGATCATCCGGGTAAGTTTGATGGTAAATCAGATGAGGGATTCTTTATTGGTTACTCTACACATCGTAAAGCTTTTAGGGTATACAATATAAGAACCAGGATGGTAGAGGAAAACCTGCATGTAGAGTTTGTAAAGAATGAGCCTAATGTTGCAGGTGAAGGACCTAAGTGGCTATTTGACCTTGAGAAACTAACAGAATCTATGAATTATGTACCAGTTGTTGCAGGTACAAATACTAATGATTTTGCTGGTATGAGACTGGATCTAGCAAGGACTATTATGCCATGCCACTTTGGAAGGATGATTCTCTATTCCAACCAACTTCAAAGCATGATGATCCACCATCTTCCAGTGATGCTGATAAGGAGGATGATGCTGGAGTTAATAAAGAAGATGGAGTTGGTGCTCAAGCACAACAGGGAAATGATAATAGTACTAATAATGATGGTACTACTAAGCTGGAAGTTAGTACTGCTGTGCCAGATGTTAGTACTGCTGGGCCAAGTGATTGTACTGGTGGGCCAAATGTTGAAACTGTTTATCCAGCAGTTAATTCTGCTCCACATGCTGGATTTTCTGATGATGAAGTGGATCTGGGTAATGTTCCTAACAATTATGAGGTTCCAACAACTCCCCATACAAGAATTCACACGGAACATTCCTTTAATCTTGTGATTGGAGATATACAATCTGGTGTGAAGACAAGAAGGATGCAAATGGAGGCAGGTGAACAAGGTTTTGTCAGTGCTATCTATGAAGGAAAGACACATGAAGACCTTAATGCTTGCTTATTTTCTTGTTTCCTTTCTCAAGATAAACCCAAGAAGATTGCCAAAGCACTAAGTACCCATCCTAGGTAGAAGCAATGCAAGAGGAGTTGTTACAGTTCAAGCTGCAAAAGTTATGGGTTTTGGTGGATTTGCCTAAGGGAAAATGGGCAATTGGTACTAAATGGGTATTCAGAAATAAAAAGGATGAAAGAGGCATTGTCATCAGGAACAAAGCAAGTCTAGTTGCACAGGGATATACTCAAGAAGAGGGTATAGATTATGATGAAGTGTTTGCACCTGTGGCTAGGATTGAGGCTATAAGGCTGTTCTTAGCCTATGCTTCATTTATGGGATTCACAGTATATCAAATGGATGTGAATAGTGCCTTTCTGTATGGTACAATTGATGAAGAAGTGTATGTTATGCAACCACCAGGGTTTGAGGATCCTGATCATCCAGATAAGGTCTACAAGGTGGTAAAGGCACTATATGGTCTAAATTAAGCTCCAAGAGCCTGTTATGAAACATTGGCCAAGTATCTATTGGACAATGGATTTCACAGAGGACAGATAGACAAGACATTGTTTATCAAGAGGCAAAAGAGTGATATTTTTCTTGTCCAGGTTTATGTGGATGATATTATTTTTGTCTCCACTAAAAAGGAGATGTGTACTGCATTTAAGAAGCTGATGCATGACAAATTTCAGATGAGTTCAATGGGAGAACTCAGTTTCTTTTTAGGATTGCAAGTAAAGCAGTCAGAAGAAGGGATATTTATCATCCAAGATAAATATGTAACAGAGATTTTGCAGAAGTTTGGGTAGACAGATGCCAAGATTGCAAGCGCTCCTTTTGATAAAGAGAAGCCTTTGCTTAAAGAGGCAGATGGGAATGATGTTGATGTTCACTTATACAGGTCAATGATTGGATCATTGATGTATCTTACATCATCCAGACCAGATATTATGTTTGCTGTGTGTGCATGTGCCAGATTTCAAGTCACTCCTAAGGCTTCACATTTGCATGCTGTGAATAGGATTTTTAGGTATCTTAAAGGTCAGCCTAAATTGGGCCTTTGGTAACCTAGGGAGTCTTCATTTGATTTAGTGGCTTATAGTGATAGTGACTATGCTGGTGCAAGTTTGGATAGGAAGTTAACAACTGGTGGTTGTCAATTCCTAGGAAATAGGTTGATATCATGACAATGAAAAAAGCAGACTGTGGTGGCTAATTCTACAACTAAGGCTGAATATGTGGTTGTTGCTAGTTGCTGTAGACAAGTACTTTGGATTCAGAATCAAATGCTGGACTATGGGTACAATTTTATGAACACCATGATATTCATTGACAATAACAGTACAATTTGTATTATAAAAAATCCTGTTCAACATTCTAAAACAAAACACATAGAGATTAGACATCATTTTATAAGAGATTGTAATGAGAAAAAGTTAATTCAAGTTGTTAAAATACATACAGATAACAATTGGGCTGACTTACTTAATAAAGGTCTTGATGTTGGAAGATTTTAGTACTTGGTGGCAAGTATTGGAATACTTAATCTATAAAGATTTAATTTCTAAGTGTATTTGTAAAGTTTTGAAAAGGATTTGTACTGTTAGTTGTTTCTACCGCTAGTATGTTAAGTTTGTACTAGTAGTATCAATTTTGTACTATTTGTTCAAATTTTGTACTGCTAAGTCAAAATTGTTAGTCAAAATTGATACTGTTTTATAGAAAATGCTTTGCATTTTGTTTTCTTGGTTTTAGACTAACAGTTGCAGGATAAAGAAAGCAGTATGATTGAAGTTTATGATGTGTGAGAAGCTAGAGTGGTGGATGGATTGCTGTCATAATTGATTCATGATAGAAGAGGATTTGGGGATTACTTGACAAAGGTTTTACACCTGAGTTGGGAGGTTCTTTAAAATCTTATTCTTGAAACCAATTTATGCTTATTTAATGGTAAAATTGAACATGAATTGATGGTTATAGTTAGTCAGATAGTAACTGAGCTAACTCACTCTATACCATTCTATCAGTTGATAGTATGTTAGTCTAAGGACATCTGGTATAGAGAACAGCAAGAAAAAGTGAATCTAACACATTTGTGTTATAGGTAACACCTACCACGAGCTGGAAACCCTGTCAAGAAGGCTCTTTTAATGAGTCTATCTGATCACAAGCAGTTTTTATAACTGAAATTATTGGTTCTCACACAACCAGAGGTTAAATGCAACCGAAATTTGATTAAGTGTCTTCCTTTACACTTAATCCCTTCAACAATTTGTAGGCAGTATGGTTTTAAAAGAAAATTGAATCAATACTGCTAAGAAAACGATTTTCCAAAAGTTTGTACTGCTAGGAAAATGTTTGTACTGCTAGCATAAAACTTAGTACTGCTGGGTAGCCATTAGTACTGTTTGCGAAATAACCGCTTTTTAAATATAGTTGCTGGGGTAAATTTGTGTCAGTTACTTTCTTTAAGAGTTTGTGTAACTTGGAGATTTCACACTCTTTCTTTAATTACACAATTTATTTATTGTCAAGAAAAGATTTATTCAAGTCGATTAATTCTCAAACCCTAACTGCTCTTTATAAATTCTCATTTGGCTATACCACTGATGAGTGTCTAAATACTCATCATTTTTACCTAATCTGAGCTGCCAAAACTCTCAAAAACACTCAGAAATGCATCATAATACTGAAATTATCCCAGAATTGTGTTTTATATGTTTCAGATTGATGCGTGGGTTTTGCAACCTTACAACAGGTTTTACCTCTCGAGGGATCTCAAGAGGCTTACAACCCCACCAGGCAGTGTACCTGACCGATGTAGTATAGTGTAGTGGTAAGTACGGGGGATTGATCGTTCTCCACAGGGAATAGTGTTCGTTAGGCGTGAAAGACTACTCTAATTAGGTCTAAGGGTTGAGGAAGATTCTTTTTATGTTTTTATAATTTTTATGAAAGCAAGTAAAATCTCGGGTTTGAAAGAGTGGGCGGAATTAGTTGCTAGTCAACTAACCCAAATTACTACGAATGCAATAAAATAAAATAACTGAAATGAAAATGTTGGTGAGAAACTTATGTGTAGAGAAATGTGTTTACTTAGATTTCCTTACTCCCTAACTATCTTTCACCGGTTAATTAGTGTGTATTAGTCGCGTGGATGACGGGTGTATTCCTTAATACCATTCGTGGGGTGGCGTACTTACTTCCCCAACTCTACAAGCTCCTACTTCACTCCTATGTCGAGCCGGCTAGGAAGCTCCTAACATGGGATCACTAGAATTCGCTTGTGCATTAAATACAACCATAAAAACCTTTAGTACGCATTTGGTTCATGTTTCTTAAGACGTTCAAGCAAGTTACCGAATAGGAAGTTAGCCAGTTTTCTTAAGCCTAACATAGATAAACAATCATCCAATACAACTAACAACACACTAATAACCAATAATCAATAGCTAGGTTTCATTAGATCTAAGCAAACACAAGATAAATTTAGCCTAACATGTTAAACAAAAGACAAGAATAAGATAGAATCAAACAACACATAGACATATTGAATGATTAATTGATAACTTATCTTTCAATGTAACATGGAAGATCTCAAGGCAAAAAGCCTTGAAAAAGTAGCTAAAATCGTCTTAGGGTTTTCTCCCAAAATTCCACACACTAAGCTCTCCCTAATGACAAAAAATTAGAGAACTATATATAGATTTTTGCATCTGACGGCGTCACCTTATGGATTGTGACGCCGTCACCTCGCCGCTTCTAGGGTTCCCGGATGACCTTCTTGACGCCGTCCCTCTTTAGCTCTTCAAAAATCCATTCTGGCTTATCAAGGCTTGACGCCGTCAGCTCGTGAACGTGACGCCGTCCCCTTATGATTTAAGCCGTGACGCCCTTGATCAAGTTAAAGCGTGACGCCGTCAGAATTCACATGCTATTTTCACTGGCCTATCATGAGTAAATTTCACGTCCACTTTTTCTTGCCAAAGCATGACGCCGTCCAGAGTTAATTGTGACGCCGTCAAGAGTAACTTTTAGCCGATTTTTGAGACTTTGTCGTTTTCTTCACTTTTATGCTCCAAAAACGTCCAAAATGCCTCCTTTTCCAGATTTCTCCTCAAAAGTACCTAAAATGACAAAAGGAACGATTTAGGGCAATATTTGATCAAATAAATACGATTTAGGGCTTAAATGACCCCTTAAAAGCGGTACACTTTTCGCTTCATCAAATACCCTTACACTTGAGATTTGCTTGTCCTCAAGCAAATGCGCTTTTATTCTAATCAAAATACAAGTTAGGGGTCATTTAATGCTAATATAAAAGTAATTACAACAAATAATCGTTCCACTTTAATCATAATAAGCACGGTGATTACAAACTAGCACCTCACAAGTAGTGTTTAGATACTCACATCTCTCAAGTGTCATCAAAATAAATGTCATAAATGAAAACGGATAATATCTCTCACTACCTGTCATAGCAAATAGATTACCATAGGCTTGGGAAAGGATCGAAAACCTCCTCCACTAGGCGTAAGCACCTAAGATAAACTATCAAAGAGGGCTTTTAAATGGGTTATAATGTTAGGTGTAGGAAAAAGGAAAACACGGTTTTGTTGGATAAGGGATATTTTACTGGTGGCGAGTTAAAGATCTTGATTAATTACATGTACTATACAATGTTGCTAAGCCAATACTCGACTCAATCTTAAGCTAATGAAAGAAAACAACAAAAACATAAAATAAACATAAAATAAAACGGGATGGTAGTCCGTATGTTTTTTCTACTTTTCTTTTTCTCATTTTTTTGTATTTTTCTTGATTTTTCGATTTTTTTTTTTTTTTTTTTTTTTTTTTTTTTTTTTTTTTTTTGCATACACTTTTGCCCTACCATCCAAAATAATACATCATAGGGACATTGCATTCCCCTTACACTTGAACTTTTACATAACTTTACAAATAACTAATCTAATGACTCGAATTAAGATAATTGAAAAACTTGGAGTACTTTTTAAAACATTTAGCACATATGGGGGTAATAATGTTGTTCTTCCCCATTACTCCATTACACTAGTACTTTACCCATGAGTCCCAAGCGTCCCAAAACAATATGTACAAGGATATGACTCGACTTAGCAACCATGTAATCAGCTAGATAATTAACTTGGGTTTAAACAAATGTTGTAACAATAATGCACTAAAGATGAGTGCATACAAGGTAGGCTAAGGCGATTTGGGTGTACATTTAAGTGGGGTGTAACAAATTCTTCCTTTAAGTAAAATGCTTAAAGGTCGAAACGAAAGGATAGGCTCTGAGGGGTGTACTAGGGGTATCGTGTACTAAAAATGAGTACAACGCAAAGGGTGTGGGAGAATTACTTGACCAATGTAGCCAAAGTAATTATAACAAAAACACAGGTGTAAAACAATGGGTTAATCCTAATGCCTCTTATCATGTAGTAAATCTAACTACACGAATGTAGTCTCACTTGTGGCCTTGGAATGGTCCTAACGCAAGTTCTAGAATCTAAGTGCTACCGGTACACACATCATAGCATAAATGCTTTTCCTACCAATTCTAGGGGCGAACCTCACATATTTGGGGTGGAAAAATTTTTTTAGTGGTACGGTTTTTGTGCTAGTCATATAACTCCTATCCGTGAGACGCTCATTAAGATCAAAGTTTCACTCCTATATGTTGTAAAAAATTTTAAATTTGGCACTAAAATTACCTTAACAAGTATTTCTCTCAGTTTTATTACACATCTACTATTAAACAAACAAAAATCAAGCGTAATAGTATTCTCTAATCGTACTTTTAGCCTCCCCTTACACTTAAGATGAACATTGTCCCCAATGTTCAAATAACAAGATGTAAAAGCATAAAGTAAAAGAACGAAATCAAATACTCCCCTGATTCGCTCGGTGGATAATGAAGTAACACGGTTAGATCTTCTTTCAAAGTAATGTTGAAGCTTCATGACTAATGCATCGCCATAAGCTTGATTCAAAACATTTCCTTGTCCAAAATAACCTGTTAAACCTGAGAAAACAGACACGAAAACCTGCATAACATCGGCGGGAAAAATCTATATATAAGGATATAATGCTTGTGGAATGATAATTTTGCAGATTCCTGGAGATTATAAGTTGGAGATTTAATAAAAACTTTTTTAAAAACAAAACTTTCAAAAATTTCTGAAAATTAAATCTGATGCCGTCAGGTTATAAACCCTGACGCCGTCAGAAATGACCTGACAAAAATTCTCATTTTAAGTTTCCGGAAAATTCCTAGAGAAACCTTTACCTTACTTCCTGGAAATCCTGCAAAACATCATTATGACTCGATACAAGCATTTGACTCAAACAAATACGGATATGTATGTTAATTTATTATTATTACGATTCATGTTCATATGTGTTCTAATAAACCAATTTAGATTTCCCTTACACTTATCTTTTGCAAAATACCTTTATATGTAGTTAAGACGAAGTTAAAAACAAAATAAAGCATTTTCACAAATTACTTTTGAACATGAATCAATAATAATAAAAATTAAACATACATACGGAAGCAAATAAAATCAAACAAACAAATAAATAAACACACAAAGCAAATAAAGCTTGGGTTGCCTCCCAAGAAACGCTTTTCTTTATTAACGAGTCTTGTAGCTAGACTCAAAGTCACGGGGTCTACGTTTTTCCATTTTGCTTCTCAATTGCCCCTCTAATCATCCTAACAACCTCCATATCAATTTTGTATTTAGGTCCAAGGTTTAAGCAATCTTTATAATAAAGGCTTCTCTTATTCCAAACATAGTCCATGCCTTTTTCTTTATCCTCTTCATTGATGTCCTCAATCGCACCAATGTTTTCCATGTCAAATCGAGGCACAAAACGAAATTCATCAACCCGATAAGGCATCCTATATGTGATCCTATCTATGTGATTAGAAAACTGAACCGTGCCTTTCAAACGATCATACCTTAAATTGGATGCTTCAATAAATGGCTTACCTAACACTACGCGAGATAGGCGGCAGTCAACAACACTTGCCAAATCTTCTAAGATCATGAAGTTGGTGACAAAGGTAAAGTTCCCAACAAGGATATGTATATCCTTAATCCTTCCAACGAAGTTGCAAACTCCGCCTGGACACTTGGGGTCCATCCTAGGCTCAAGTGGTGTGTTTATGATTTGGCTATAAAGGCCTGAGGACATAACGTTGATTGGGGATTCACAGTCAATGTAAGCATGCTCAACGTATTGGTACCCAATCATACATGGTATCTTCACATTCCCGGGATCACCCCTCTTAATCTTTGGGTCAATTCTAACAAAAGGTGGTCGAGGGTTATCAACTAGGTTGTTATAGTAAGCAATCTCCTCCTTAGTGGGGTATTCATTGAAATAATCATCCAACCTAGGATCTACCTTCACTTCCTCAATTTTCTCAATCAACTTATCAACCGTAAGATTATTACGTTCTAAGTAATTATCTGAGTATATGGCGGTCCCTAAGTTGTTCAAGGCATAATCAAGCTCTATATCAATCATTCTACTGAGCTCCCTGAGCTCACCAATCTCATTCTCAAGTTGGCTACGCAACAAAGCCACTTCGCCAGGTGTAAGGGGTGGATTCGCGTTTTCCATAATGGCAAACTGAATGGTCAATGAAAATTTGTTACGAACAAAAGCACAAAGAAAATAGATAGACTAAAGAATATCTAGAAAAAGAAAATAAAAATCTCACTAGAAAGGAATCTAGTGAGTAGACCTAATAGAAATAAAAATTCAACCTAAACAATAACTATTCCCCGGCGCGGCGCCAAAAACTTGATGCGTGGGTTTTGCAACCTTACAACAGGTTTTACCTCTCGAGGGATCTCAAGAGGCTTACAACCCCACCAGGCAGTGTACCTGACCGATGTAGTATAGTGTAGTGGTAAGTACGGGGGATTGATCGTTCTCCACAGGGAATAGTGTTCGTTAGGCGTGAAAGACTACTCTAATTAGGTCTAAGGGTTGAGGAAGATTCTTTTTATGTTTTTATAATTTTTATGAAAGCAAGTAAAATCTCGGGTTTGAAAGAGTGGGCGGAATTAGTTGCTAGTCAACTAACCCAAATTACTACGAATGCAATAAAATAAAATAACTGAAATGAAAATGTTGGTGAGAAACTTATGTGTAGAGAAATGTGTTTACTTAGATTTCCTTACTCCCTAACTATCTTTCACCGGTTAATTAGTGTGTATTAGTCGCGTGGATGACGGGTGTATTCCTTAATACCATTCGTGGGGTGGCGTACTTACTTCCCCAACTCTACAAGCTCCTACTTCACTCCTATGTCGAGCCGGCTAGGAAGCTCCTAACATGGGATCACTAGAATTCGCTTGTGCATTAAATACAACCATAAAAACCTTTAGTACGCATTTGGTTCATGTTTCTTAAGACGTTCAAGCAAGTTACCGAATAGGAAGTTAGCCAGTTTTCTTAAGCCTAACATAGATAAACAATCATCCAATACAACTAACAACACACTAATAACCAATAATCAATAGCTAGGTTTCATTAGATCTAAGCAAACACAAGATAAATTTAGCCTAACATGTTAAACAAAAGACAAGAATAAGATAGAATCAAACAACACATAGACATATTGAATGATTAATTGATAACTTATCTTTCAATGTAACATGGAAGATCTCAAGGCAAAAAGCCTTGAAAAAGTAGCTAAAATCGTCTTAGGGTTTTCTCCCAAAATTCCACACACTAAGCTCTCCCTAATGACAAAAAATTAGAGAACTATATATAGATTTTTGCATCTGACGGCGTCACCTTATGGATTGTGACGCCGTCACCTCGCCGCTTCTAGGGTTCCCGGATGACCTTCTTGACGCCGTCCCTCTTTAGCTCTTCAAAAATCCATTCTGGCTTATCAAGGCTTGACGCCGTCAGCTCGTGAACGTGACGCCGTCCCCTTATGATTTAAGCCGTGACGCCCTTGATCAAGTTAAAGCGTGACGCCGTCAGAATTCACATGCTATTTTCACTGGCCTATCATGAGTAAATTTCACGTCCACTTTTTCTTGCCAAAGCATGACGCCGTCCAGAGTTAATTGTGACGCCGTCAAGAGTAACTTTTAGCCGATTTTTGAGACTTTGTCGTTTTCTTCACTTTTATGCTCCAAAAACGTCCAAAATGCCTCCTTTTCCAGATTTCTCCTCAAAAGTACCTAAAATGACAAAAGGAACGATTTAGGGCAATATTTGATCAAATAAATACGATTTAGGGCTTAAATGACCCCTTAAAAGCGGTACACTTTTCGCTTCATCACAGATGCAAAATGTTTAAAAACAGTTGAAAAACGAACAAAGTTTGCATAATTGGCAGTTTCAGTCCCTCAACTTTTAAAAGTTGTCAAATCTAGTCCCTGATCACTAAAAACTTGTACAAATATCATTTTAGGTCCTTGGGGATTCATAAGTTGTTAAAAAAGTCTGTTGAAGTTAAAAATTGCATATTTACAACTTTGGTCCCTCAACTTTGAAAAATGTCAAATATAGTCCTTAAGGTTTTAAAATTGGAATTTATCAAAAATAAACCTTTGAACTATTCTTATTTGGCATAATTGGTCCTTGTGTTAACTTTGAAAATTTGGCAGGTTCAACCCTTCAAGAAATCAGAAGTTACAATTTTGGTCCTTGTGATTTTGCTATAAACCAAACCGGACCTAAATTAAATAAACAAACCAGCCCACCCTTTTATATTTATAAACCCAACCCACTATCCTATTATCTAAACCCAGCCCAACAAGCCCAACTCCCTTTTTAATACAACCCGACCCAAGCCTGGTTTTCAAAACCAGTTTGACTTCGGTCAAACTTATCTTCAACCTCACAAACGCGCCAAACCACCTAGCCCATGGTTTCTCTGCTAAACCGCCCCCCCATCAAATCCCACTCACCTAACAATACAAGAAACATTCAATGCTTCTTCTCCACCTCCCTGATTTGCATTTAATGCTAAAGCCTGCTCAATCCACTAACTCAATTTTGGCGCCAAAATGATGAATCAACAGCTGAGATCACTAGAAGGCAATTCAAGGGTTGGGATGTGTTCAGAGATGTCTAATTAGGGTTTCCCATTTGTATTTAGTATAAATAGAGCAATGTAATAAATAATTCAGTAGTAGCTAATTTAGTTTAAATCGCATTTTACTTATTTCAGTTGTAATCTTGTAATTTCTTATTCCCAGTTGTAATCAAAGTTTGTTTAAGCTATAAGAATCTTGTTTCAATTAATCTTGTGTTTGAATTCAATATTGTTCAAAGTGTATGTCTCTGTTAAGAATTTAAGATTCGAACCATAACTCAGAAGCTCTCACAAGCTCCCACACCTTTATAATAAGGTTATATAAGCTTAATATAGCTTACTATAAACTTATTTAGTATACCTCAGTTCTAAAACTCAAAATACAAGAATGGTCAACCATGGTCAACATAAGCTCTTAAAAGCTTCCATGGGTTGTATAAGCTGATCAAGAAAGCTTTTTGTGGTTTTCTAGATTGCTTTTAACAAGCTAGATAGTTCTGTCCTATGCATGCTATCCCTATAGCCACTCTCTCAGTTGTAAGTTTTTGACCCAAACTTAGCATTTTACTGCATCAGTTGTTTGATGCTTTAATTTTGATGTCCTTATGTCTCTGTGGTGTTGTTAAGTTGTAATATAGCTTAATCTAGGTAATTTGTTCATTGATTTTGATAGTTGCAAAAGTCTCATCATAGCAGTCAATATACCACTTAGGTCATTTCTATGTTTGAGGCTTATGTTCTTGATGTTTCTTGTTTCTTTGATCTTTGTTGATGATAGTATAAGGTTTGAGAACAGATTTGAGGATCAAAACATCAAGTTGCTTTGAATTTCTTGTTTGCCTATTCTGATCAGGGGTGTTTGGATTTGCTGATATAACAGCAGACCCTTGCTTGATTGTTGTTGTTTGTTATCATTGCATGTCATATTAGTTGGTACTAACTCAGAAAAGCCATAAAAACTAGTCCCTAATCAGCAAAAAGTCAAAATCACTTTGATCCCTCTCATTTTGTTGTCTGATATGGATTTAGGATCCATGATCATGCTTTTGTGTTAAGAAGTTGTTAATCTTGCTTGTTCTAGTCTTATCACAGTCTAACATATCATAATCAATCATTAGATTAAGCCCAAAATCCACCAAAGTCAAATCTCTTGTTTTACTGCATAAGTCAACACTCAGTGTATACTGAGTGTTCTTGCATCTGATCTTGACCCAAATTGGACCTCAATTGGATAGTTTGTGATGGGGCTTTTGTGTTTTTAAGATAGTTCATAAGCTAAGCTAAGTTTTGCCCCCTTAATATTGCATCTCAGTAGCTTATTTCATAGCTTAATCTACTTTGGAAGTTTGCCTGTTTATGCATGTTTCTGTCTTGATTTTAAAACAGTCAAGGTGCTCAATTGCTTAATCTGTGGGATTGGTTGTTTGAAATAAGTTGTTTTAAGCTCACATAAGTTGGTTTAGTCTGTCCTAATCAGTTGGTTAAGTTTAGTGCTTATTTGCTTATATTTGGGCTTATTCCAAACTGCTTATCTGCCCATTTCTGCTTATTTGGCTTATTAAGCTTTTCATTTTATTTTTCATAGCTTTCTAATAATATTTTAGATTTACTCAGAAAATTTCATAATTTTCTGAATAGTTTTGATATTTTTAATCATTTTAATTAGTTTTTAATAGTATTTAAATCATAATAAATAGAAAAATAATCAGAAAAATATAATTATAATTTTCATAATTTTCTTTTATCAGTTGTAATCTAGTAAAAATATAAAAATATTTTTAGGTCTTAAGAAAATCAAAAATAGAAATAAAGTGATAGCTTCTATTTAATAGAATTTATCTTTTTAAATTTTAATTAAGTAATTTTCATTTTTATAATTTTCTTAGCTTTTATTCACTTAGTAATATTTTTAGAAAAAGTTTTAGATTTTTCTTTGTCTATTTAGTATTTTTTATAATTTTAAATAGTTTAATCAGTAATTAAATAATAGATAATTAATAATAATTAAATAAAAAAGTATAAAAAATATAATTTAAGTTTTTAAATAAGTTTTAAGTCATTTTACATTTTTAGATTTTAAATTTCATAAATTTTAATTTTAGTCCCATTTTAGTTTTCCCGTTACGCGTTTTGGTTTTATTTTATTCGCGTTTAATTTTCCTGTGTATATCTGTTTTCATTTGTTATTTAGAATTGTTAAAAAAGCAAAATCAAAAGCAATCTAAATCATCAGTCACTCTAATCATAGCTTTTCACAGTTTTCCATTCACATCTCGTTGGGAAACGATCCGGGTGATCACTTGCCTGGTTTCACACACTACACACGAGCATTCGTTCTGAGACTGTTTGCCTTTTATTATTTATTACGGTTGACCATTCACAAGTGGTTGACTTGTGTGATAGAGAAATAAAAGACGACCGTTTTCAGACGGATCAAATTTTGGCGCCGCTGCCGGGGAGGTGTGCTGCGACTATTGTGAAGAATTTTAGCGATTAGTGATTCGAGATCCTTCTATCAGAAGTTCCTATTTCTCAAAAACAATATAAAATACCAAAAATATTTTCTTTTCTTTTCTATATATATTATTATTATTATTATTATCATATAAAAATAAAAAACCCAAAAACATTTTCCGTTTTCTTTAATAATAAATAAAAATTAACCATCGAAAACCAAGACAGAGCACTACCTAACTGGGGGTGCGACCATAATAAGTTCCCAAACAAAAGAATTAAAACTTTACCTTTGTATCACTTGCGAATATCGGCTCACCTTTAATTGATAAACAAACTCTAACGGAGGTTCTAGGATAGTCTGACATTAAATTGTCGGACTGAAAGAAGCGGGTTTTTAAGGAGCATTAAGTTGCCCACCTCTGCTTCTCCGCCACTCTGTGCGTTTATCTTTTAGAGATCTATCGTACGCTTGTTGATTATTGGTTTAAGTTCACTTGTGTTTTCTCTCGATTTTGATTTTAATTAAAAATTTTGCTAAGTGCATGCGCACTCGTTCTTCTAGGTCTACAAGCCCTTTCCGTGAGCTTGGAAAAATACCTCGAAGACGTCGTAGACGTTCTGCTCCATCAGTCGTACCCGAGATACGGACTGATCCCGAAACCCCTGTCATCATGGCAGAAGACCGCCCTATGAATGAGCTTCTCCAGGCTCCCACTGAGGGTTATGGAGATGCCATTATTGTTCCAGCCATCGTGGCTGAGAATTTTGAGCTCAAGACTGGGTTGATAAACCTGGTAACATCGCGTCAATTCTATGGTTTTGAGAGGGACGATCCTCAAGATCACGTTCGATGGTTCAATAAAATCACATCCACCATCAAATGTAAAAATGTCCCGGAGGAATCAATCAAACTTCTTCTTTTCCCGTTTTCTATAGATGGGGCAGCCCGGATTTGGCTTGACAAACAACCCCCTCGGTCAATTAGAACATGGGAAGATTTAGTTCAAAAATTCGTAAATGAATTCTTTCCTCCTTCCAAAACCACGCATCTTAAAAATGAAATCATGAAATTCACTCAAAGGTTTGATGAACCATTTGGAGAAGCATGGGATCGTTTCAAAGAATTGCTCTGCAAATGTCCTCATCACGGTTTCACCGATTTGATGCAGATGGACACTTTTTACATTGGGTTAAACCCATCTGATCAAGATTCTCTTAATGCCTCAGCTGGAGGTAATTTTCTGAGCAAATCTACTAAGGAAGCCATTGCTCTCATTGAAAATAAGTCTAAGGTCCGCACTACACGAAACAGGACATATAATTCCCAGGCTAGTGCTGGTCCTTCCACTTCATCTCCCGTGAGTCAGTCCAGTACTGATAATCAGCTTGCTGAACTCACGAAGGTTATTCAAGCTCTGGTTTTCTCCACACAAAAGAAAGAGTCCGCTCCGCAAACTTCTCACACTGCTGAAGTCAAAAAAATAGAAGTTTGTGTTACTTGTGGTGGTCCTCACGCTTACTATAATTGTACTGCCACCGATGGCAATACATTTGATGTCAATGCTATAGCCGGAACATCCAATCAAGGAGGTAATCAATACCGTCCTCAAATGGACCCAAACCACCGTGCTAGCAATCAATTTGGACCACCCGGATTTCCTCCTCCCAACAATCCAAATAGGAGTAATCCTAATCAACAGAGAGGGCAGAACATGCAAAATCAATTTATTGCCCCAAACAATCAATACCCACCCCAGAGGGGTAATCAAGGGTATTCAGCTCCGAATCACCAAGTACCTCTCCCAAACGAACTTGATAACTACATCAAGTTTAATGAGAATAAAATGAAGGCAATACAAAATCAGATATCTGGATTGAGGAATGAATTTCAAACTTCAATATACAAGCAAGGAACTGAGCTTAAGAATGAGCTTTCAAATAAAATTGATCATTCTCAAGGCGAAGTTAAGAATATGCTTACCAGCCTCATGAATCATATCAATCCACCTTCTACCTCGGGAGGTCTTCCTGGTAATACCATTCCAAACCCAAAGGGTGAACTGAAAGCTGTCACCACACGCAGTGGTAAAGCTTATGATGGACCCACTATTTCTACTACCACTTCTTCTCCTCTCCCCAAGGTAGTGGAAAGTGAACCTGAGGTGACTGAGGACAAGGAACTTCCTATTAATAACGGAGGTGCCAACAACGTCCTACCTCAAGTTGTCCAGAAACCAAAACCCAAACCAGGAGTTGTTTTTGAAATCCCTGTTGAAAACCCTAAATCCAAACCTTCTATTCCTTATCCATCACGTTTACATGAGCAAAAGCTCCGCGAAAAAGCTAGTCAACAAATGGAAAAGTTTTTCAAAATTTTCCAGGAATTACATTTTGATATAAGCTTTGCGGATGCTATCATTCTGATGCCCAAATTCGCATCCACAATCAAACACTTGTTAAGCAACAAGGAAAAACTGTTTGAAATGGCAAAGACTCCATTTAATGAGAACTGCTCAGCGGTTATCTTGAAAAAGCTTCCGGTGAAGCTTGGAGATCCTGAAAGATTTTTACTACCTTGTGTCTTTCCAGGAATGGTTGAATGCTATGCCTTGGCCGATCTTGGTGCAAGCATTAACCTGATGCCTTATTCAGTCTGGGAAAAACTTTCTCTTCCGGCACTCACTGCTACCTGCATGACTCTTGAGCTTGCAGATCGTTCCACATCTCTTCCTCGCAGCATTGCTGAGGATGTATTTGTGAAAGTGGGAAAGTTCCATTTTCCGGCTGACTTTGTGGTTGTGGATTTCGATGCTGATCCCAGGGTTCCTCTCATTCTTGGAAGAGGATTCCTAAAAACGGGACATGCTCTCATTGATGTATTTGAGCATGAAATCACATTACGTGTGGATAATGAAGCTGTTACTTTTAACCTCGATCAAACTTCGAAGTACTCTTCAAATAAAGATCCTGAATCGGTTAACCGAATCGATGTCATTGATATTGTTTCAGAGGAGTACTCACAAGAGTTTCTTGGTTATTCTCATAATTCTGTGAGTGGGGATATCACCACATCTTCTCTACCTATCATTTCTGACTCTTCCCCTTCTCTCACTCCGTTTGAGGGAAGTAATTTCAATTTGGAAGAGATCGAGGCTTATCTCGAGTGTGATTCATTTCTGGAAGGAATTGATGACGCTGAGATTGATCTGGAGGGAGATATTCTTCTTCTTGAGACATTGTTAAATCAGGACAATTCTCCTCCCCTCCCTCCCGTTGAACTTCATAATGAGGAAATCAAATCGGTTGAGAAAAACGATGAATTTCCTGAGGTCGAACTCAAAGACTTGCCACCTCATCTTGAGTACGCATTTTTGGAGGGTGATGATAAATTACCCGTCATTATTGCTAAAGACTTAAGTGATGAGGAAAAGACTGCTCTAATAAAGGTCTTGAAGTCACACAAGCAAGCAATTGCTTGGAAACTCTCCGACATAAAGGGTCTCGACCCTGAATTTTGTACTCACAAAATATTAATGGAGGATGACTTCAAACCAGCAGTCCAACACCAGCGAAGGGTAAATCCCAAAATCCACGATGTTATCAAACATGAGGTTATCAAACTTCTTGATGCAGGATTGATTTAACCCATCTCTGATAGTCCTTGGGTTAGTCCCATCCACTGCGTTCCAAAAAAGGGTGGCATAACTGTTGTCACAAATGAGGAGAATGAGTTGATTCCAACTCGATTGGTTACTGGGTGGCGTGTTTGCATTGACTATCGTAAGTTAAATGATGCCACCCGAAAAGACCATTTTCCTCTGCCCTTCATGGATCAGATGCTTGAGAGATTAGCGGGAAACGAGTACTATTGTTTCCTTGATGGTTTCTCGGGTTACTTTCAAATCCCTATTGATCCACAGGATCAAGAAAAGACCACATTTACATGCCCTTATGGAACCTTTGCCTATAAACGTATGCCTTTTGGCTTATGCAATGCTCCAGGCACATTCCAAAGGTGCATGATGTCCATATTTTCCGACATGATCGGGAAAACGATGGAGGTCTTTATGGATGACTTCTCAGTCATTGGGGATTCATTCGAAACATGTCTCTCCCATTTAGAAAACATGTTGAAACGGTGTGAAGACACCAATCTTTGTCTAAATTGGGAGAAGAGTCACTTTATGGTCAAAGAGGGCATTGTCCTCGGCCATAAGATATCAAAGAACGGGATTGAGGTTGACAGATCTAAAGTTGATGTCATTGGTAAATTACCTCATCCCACTACCGTCAAAGGTATTAGGAGTTTTTTGGGTCATGCCGGTTTCTATCGTCGATTCATACAAGATTTTTCTAAAATCGCCCGGCCTATGACTCATCTTCTTGAAAAGGATGCTCCTTTTATCTTCTCACCCGAGTGCATCGAAGCTTTTGAAACATTAAAGAAAAAGCTTACTGAAGCACCCATTCTGGTTGCCCCCGACTGGGATTTTCCCTTTGAACTCATGTGCGATGCAAGCGACTTTGCTATCGGTGCAGTCCTGGGGCAACGAAAAGCTAAACATTTTCAGCCTATCCACTACGCAAGTAAAACCATGACTGAAGCTCAAACTCATTACACCACTACAGAAAAAGAATTGTTGGCTGTGGTGTATGCCTTTGAAAAGTTTCGGCCATATTTAATCTTGACAAAATGTGTAGTGTATACGGATCACTCGGCTCTCAAATATCTCTTTGCAAAACAAGATGCAAAGCCGAGATTACTCCGTTGGGTTCTCCTCCTGCAAGAATTTGATATCACAATACGTGATAAAAAAGGAGCTGAGAACCTAGCTGCTGATCATCTATCCAGATTAGAGAACCCACACCAAGATGTTTTCGAGAAAAAGGAAATAAGTGAAACATTTCCTCTTGAGACACTCAGTGTGGTTGCTTTTCGTGGAAATTCTACTACCCCATGGTTTGCCGACTTCGCAAATTACCATGCGGGTAACTTCATAGTGAAAGGAATGTCGACCCAACAGAAGAATAAATTCTTCAAGGATGTTAAACATTACTTCTGGGACGACCCCTACTTATTCAAAATCTGTGCGGATCAAGTCATCCGACGGTGTGTTTATGGACAGGAAGCTATTGACATTCTCAAAGCTTGCCATGCTGGACCCACGGGGGGCCATCATAGTCCAAACTACACCGCCAAAAAGGTGTTTGACTCCGGGTTTTATTGGCCCACAATTTATAAGGATGCCCAAGATCTCATCAAAACTTGTGAAGCTTGTCAGCGTCACGGTAATATTTCACAACGAAATGAAATGCCACAAAATGCAATTCATGTCTGTGAAATCTTTGATGTCTGGGGCATTGACTTTATGGGGCCATTTCCATCATCACGAGGAAACAAATATATTCTCGTGGCTGTTGACTACTTGTCAAAATGGGTTGAAGCAAAAGCTTTACCCACTAATGATGCCCGAGTTGTAGTAAAATTCCTGAAGGCTCTGTTTGCCCGTTTTGGAACTCCACGTGCTATAATCAGTGATCGTGGTACGCATTTTTGCAATGACAAATTTGATAAAGTCATGCAAAAATATGGTGTAACTCACCGTCTTTCTACTGCGTATCACCCACAAACAAGTGGACAAGTAGAAGTTTCAAATCGGGGTATTAAAAGAATTCTAGAAAGGACTGTAGGAGAAAATCGTGCATCCTGGTCGGATAAATTGGATGATGCATTATGGGCCTTTCGTACAGCTTACAAAACACCCATCGGGTGTACGCCTTACAAACTTGTGTACGGAAAGGCATGTCATCTACCGATCGAATTAGAGCACAAAGCCTACTGGGCCTTGAAACATGCTAACTTTGACCTTCAAACTGCGGGTGATCACCGTAAAGTTCAAATGAATGAACTAAATGAACTGCGTGATCAGGCCTACGAGAACTCTTTGATCTATAAAGAAAAGACAAAGAAGATTCATGACTCAAAAATAAAGAAACCGCGTTTTTAACGTTGGTGATCGAGTCCTTCTTTTCAATTCAAGATTAAAGATCTTCTCAGGCAAACTCAAAACCCGTTGGACTGGTCCATTCACTATCACAAAGGTTTACCCATATGGTACCGTTGAGTTATCTCAAGCTGACGGTCCTAATTTCAAAGTGAATGGTCATCGTTTAAAACACTACTTTGGAGAGGACATACCATTCATGGTTGTCCCGGATCTTCAAACTTTCCCCATGAACCAATGAATGCGGGGATCGAGTCAAGCTAGTGACTCGGTGATCAAAAACATTAGCACAACATGGGTTTTCACCCATGTCTCTGTTTTCTTTCTCTTTTCTACCATCTAGTGTGGGGGAGATGCCCCACATGATGTATATATGTAAAGTTCAAAAAAAAAAAAAAAAAAAAAAAAAAAAAAAAAAGAGGAATTTGCATGCCTTAACGGCTTAAATGCAAATTAAATAAAAATAAAATAAAAGGCTATTAATATTTCCCTTTCACGTTCTAAGTATTGGTTTAACAGCCGGTTCTTTAAATATTGAGGGCAATATTCAGTTCTAAGTGTAGGGGGGAATTCTCGCGAATTTGATCAAATGTACCATCTAGTACCCCCATTTTAGCCAAAATTTTAAAAAAATTTTCTCTCTTAGAACTCAATAAATGGTTATCAGTCCGCCATGTCTAACCCACATAAGGATTGGCTAATCCGAGAGCAAACGGCTCTTGGTAAAGATGTCTCAAATCCGTTGATGGCTTGCAATTTGCCGAAAATTGTATGGCATTCGACTCACCATATCTTCATAAGTGAAGAGTTGGCTAGACGGCAAGGTTATGGCTTGTGGTTAAGGCAGTGAAAATCCATGATTGGTAATCAGCTCACCAAAGATAATTTTGATAATTTATCTAAGAGTTGGCTAGTCCAGAAGCAAACGGCTTTTGGTAAAGAAAAATCAAAACCGTTGACAGCTTGTGGTTTGCTCAAAATCACTTGGTTATCATTGTACCAAAGTTCTTACTTGAACTGAAACAATTGGCTACTCCAGAAGTAATGGCTTTCGGTAAAGAGTCTTTCAAATCCATTAAATCTTCATAAAATATTGCTAGGGACTAGCAATAGTTTAGTGTGGGGGATTGATGAGTGTCTAAATACTCATCATTTTTACCTAATCTGAGCTGCCAAAACTCTCAAAAACACTCAGAAATGCATCATAATACTGAAATTATCCCAGAATTGTGTTTTATATGTTTCAGATGCAAAATGTTTAAAAACAGTTGAAAAACGAACAAAGTTTGCATAATTGGCAGTTTCAGTCCCTCAACTTTTAAAAGTTGTCAAATCTAGTCCCTGATCACTAAAAACTTGTACAAATATCATTTTAGGTCCTTGGGGATTCATAAGTTGTTAAAAAAGTCCTTTGAAGTTAAAAATTTCATATTTACAACTTTGGTCCCTCAACTTTGAAAAATGTCAAATATAGTCCTTAAGGTTTTAAAATTGGAATTTATCAAAAATAAACCTTTGAACTATTCTTATTTGGCATAATTGGTCCTTGTGTTAACTTTGAAAATTTGGCAGGTTCAACCCTTCAAGAAATCAGAAGTTACAATTTTGGTCCTTGTGATTTTGCTATAAACCAAACCGGACCTAAATTAAATAAACAAACCAGCCCACCCTTTTATATTTATAAACCCAACCCACTATCCTATTATCTAAACCCAGCCCAACAAGCCCAACTCCCTTTTTAATACAACCCGACCCAAGCCTGGTTTTCAAAACCAGTTTGACTTCGGTCAAACTTATCTTCAACCTCACAAACGCGCCAAACCACCTAGCCCATGGTTTCTCTGCTAAACCGCCCCCCATCAAATCCCACTCACCTAACAATACAAGAAACATTCAATGCTTCTTCTCCACCTCCCTGATTTGCATTTAATGCTAAAGCCTGCTCAATCCATGATGCGCGTGATGTGTCGTTGCGGTTTAGCAGTTTTAATGCCTACTCAAGTTTTAAATTTATATTTAGCCGACTTATCAATAACACGCACACTTAACGAGCAGTGTACCCGGTCAGTATGAAGATAATGGTAAGTAGAGTGTCGATCACTAAGAGTGGAACGTATTATCTAGTTATTCTAATCAGTATTTTAATATCCTAACGCAAGGGGGTTTCAGCCTGAGAGACTGGCACGATTTGTTGCAATTAAAATAATAAAATAAACCAATAGGCACGAATCAGCAAGTAGCACACACGTACACAGATAGATACTCGAGACAATAAGAGGGCTGTCCTTATAATTAAGTAGATTGTCACTTGTTTTATTGATAGCTTTATATGAAGTGTATGTAGTTAATCCTTTCTCGTTGGTCCTATTCTTATCGGCGAGTAAACCCTTAATGATTACTTATGTCTAAAAGTTATTCCTAAGTGATCAATTTAGAAACAACCGTGGGAGCCACATTATGTCCCGCAGTCAAATGCCCGCAAGCCACTAATAAACACAGAGGTTATCAATGCACTAATAAGTAGTAACCAAAGACATCAACATATAAACTTTAATTGATGGGAAAGCAAGTATTAAAGGGAGTGCAATCTTTCCGTTGTCACATTACACAAGCCACCAATCCTGATGAATTAAAGTTTGCTAACACAATAAAACAAAACTACTTAATGAATTAAATGCATGCAGCACCTTCTTACAGCTCTTGTATCTTTGATTTGGGTGTGTCTTGTGCTGCCTCCTTGACTGAATTCGTCCTTTGTTCCTACTGTTCGGTCTTCGGTGTTAGGGTTTTGGAACTCTTTAATTCGTCTGGTCTACGGGGTATTTATAGTTTCTGTCTGAGGGAAGATGCGGCGCATCTACTAAGTAGATGCGGCGCATGTACTTAACTTCGCGTGGGGTCCAAGATTATAATATTCAGGAATATTCGTACACCGCCAGAAGATGCGGCGTAACTCTTTATTAGATGCGGCGCATGTCTTCTTGTATCTTGGATCGTATCTGGTGATATCTTGATAGAGATGCGGCGCATGTTGAGAGTGAGATGCGGCGCATCTGGAGCAGAATTGACTTGATCTTGTCCATGTCAGTAGACTTTCACTTTATGCACGTTTTGCTCCTTAATTAGTCCAAAATAGCTAAGTTTCACCAAATGCTTGTTTTTACCTGAGAATTACAAAAGTAAACAATTAAGTATCAATCCTCATACATAATATAGTAAAACAAGTCAAATTAATAGGATAAATGATAGTAATAAAATGTACTTATTTGAGTTCATCAATCCACTAACTCAATTTTGGCGCCAAAATGATGAATCAACAGCTGAGATCACTAGAAGGCAATTCAAGGGTTGGGATGTGTTCAGAGATGTCTAATTAGGGTTTCCCATTTGTATTTAGTATAAATAGAGCAATGTAATAAATAATTCAGTAGTAGCTAATTTAGTTTAAATCGCATTTTACTTATTTCAGTTGTAATCTTGTAATTTCTTATTCCCAGTTGTAATCAAAGTTTGTTTAAGCTATAAGAATCTTGTTTCAATTAATCTTGTGTTTGAATTCAATATTGTTCAAAGTGTATGTCTCTGTTAAGAATTTAAGATTCGAACCATAACTCAGAAGCTCTCACAAGCTCCCACACCTTTATAATAAGGTTATATAAGCTTAATATAGCTTACTATAAACTTATTTAGTATACCTCAGTTCTAAAACTCAAAATACAAGAATGGTCAACCATGGTCAACATAAGCTCTTAAAAGCTTCCATGGGTTGTATAAGCTGATCAAGAAAGCTTTTTGTGGTTTTCTAGCTTGTTTTTAACAAGCTAGATAGTTCTGTCCTATGCATGCTATCCCTATAGCCACTCTCTCAGTTGTAAGTTTTTGACCAAACTTAGCATTTTACTGCATCAGTTGTTTGATGCTTTAATTTTGATGTCCTTATGTCTCTGTGGTGTTGTTAAGTTGTAATATAGCTTAATCTAGGTAACTTGTTCATTGATTTTGATAGTTGCAAAAGTCTCATCATAGCAGTCAATATACCACTTAGGTCATTTCTGTGTTTGAGGCTTATGTTCTTGATGTTTCTTGTTTCTTTGATCTTTGTTGATGATAGTATAAGGTTTGAGAACAGATTTGAGGATCAAAACATCAAGTTGCTTTGAATTTCTTGTTTGCCTGTTCTGATCAGGGGTGTTTGGATTTGCTGATATAACAGCAGACCCTTGCTTGATTGTTGTTGTTTGTTATCATTGCATGTCATATTAGTTGGTACTAACTCAGAAAAGCCATAAAAACTAGTCCCTAATCAGCAAAAAGTCAAAATCACTTTGATCCCTCTCATTTTGTTGTCTGATATGGATTTAGGATCCATGATCATGCTTTTGTGTTAAGAAGTTGTTAATCTTGCTTGTTCTAGTCTTATCACAGTCTAACATATCATAATCAATCATTAGATTAAGCCCAAAATCCACCAAAGTCAAATCTCTTGTTTTACTGCATAAGTCAACACTCAGTGTATACTGAGTGTTCTTGCATCTGATCTTGACCCAAATTGGACCTCAATTGGATAGTTTGTGATGGGGATTTTGTGTTTTTAAGATAGTTCATAAGCTAAGCTAAGTTTTGCCCCCTTAATATTGCATCTCAGTAGCTTATTTCATAGCTTAATCTACCTTGGAAGTTTGCCTGTTTATGCATGTTTCTGTCTTGATTTTAAAACAGTCAAGGTGCTCAATTGCTTAATCTGTGGGATTGGTTGTTTGAAATAAGTTTTTTTAAGCTCACATAAGTTGGTTTAGTCTGTCCTAATCAGTTGGTTAAGTTTAGTGCTTATTTGCTTATATTTGGGCTTATTCCAAACTGCTTATCTGCCCATTTCTGCTTATTTGGCTTATTAAGCTTTTCATTTTATTTTTCATAGCTTTCTAATAATATTTTAGATTTACTCAGAAAATTTCATAATTTTCTGAATAGTTTTGATATTTTTAATCATTTTAATTAGTTTTTAATAGTATTTAAATCATAATAAATAGAAAAATAATCAGAAAAATATAATTCCAATTTTCATAATTTTATTTTATCAGTTGTAATCTAGGAAAAATATAAAAATATTTTTAGGTCTTAAGAAAATCAAAAATAGAAATAAAGTGATAGCTTCTATTTAATAGAATTTATCTTTTTAAATTTTAATTAAGTAATTTTCATTTTTATAATTTTCTTAGCTTTTATTCACTTAGTAATATTTTTAGAAAAAGTTTTAGATTTTTCTTTGTCTATTTAGTATTTTTTATAATTTTAAATAGTTTAATCAGTAATTAAATAATAGATAATTAATAATAATTAAATAAAAAAGTATAAAAAATATAATTTAAGTTTTTAAATAAGTTTTAAGTCATTTTACATTTTTAGATTTTAAATTTCATAAATTTTAATTTTAGTCCCATTTTAGTTTTCCCGTTACGCGTTTTGGTTTTATTTTATTCGCGTTTAATTTTCCTGTGTATATCTGTTTTCATTTGTTATTTAGAATTGTTAAAAAAGCAAAATCAAAAGCAATCTAAATCATCAGTCACTCTAATCCTAGCTTTTCACAGTTTTCCATTCACATCTCGTTGGGAAACGATCCGGGTGATCACTTGCCTGGTTTCACACACTACACACGAGCATTCGTTCTGAGACTGTTTGCCTTTTATTATTTATTACGGTTGACCATTCACAAGTGGTTGACTTGTGTGATAGAGAAATAAAAGACGACCGTTTTCAGACGGATCAAATTTTGGCGCCGCTACCGGGGAGGTGTGCTGCGACTATTGTGAAGAATTTTAGCGATTAGTGATTCGAGATCCTTCTATCAGAAGTTCCTATTTCTCAAAAACA
This sequence comes from Artemisia tridentata subsp. tridentata, assembly GCA_021014915.2. Taxonomy (NCBI): domain Eukaryota; kingdom Viridiplantae; phylum Streptophyta; class Magnoliopsida; order Asterales; family Asteraceae; genus Artemisia; species Artemisia tridentata. Next base: position 78,925,944 of record CP139503.1, on the reverse strand, counting down.
ATATAAAATACCAAAAATATTTTCTTTTCTTTTCTATATATATTATTATTATTATTATCATATAAAAATAAAAAACCCAAAAACATTTTCCGTTTTCTTTAATAATAAATAAAAATTAACCATCGAAAACCAAGACAAAGCACTACCTAACTGGGGGTGCGACCATAATAAGTTCCCAAACCAAAGAATTAAAACTTTACCTTTGTATCACTTGCGAATATCGGCTCACCTTTAATTGATAAACAAACTCTAACGGAGGTTCTAGGATAGTCTGACATTAAATTGTCGGACTAAAAGAAGCGGGTTTTTAAGGAGCATTAAGTTGCCCACCTCTGCTTCTCCGCCACTCTGTGCGTTTATCTTTTAGAGAGCTACCGTACGCTTGTTGATTATTGGTTTAAGTTCACTTGTGTTTTCTCTCGATTTTGATTTTAATTAAAAATTTTGCTAAGTGCATGCGCACTCGTTCTTCTAGGTCTACAAGCCCTTTCCGTGAGCTTGGAAAAATACCTCGAAGACGTCGTAGACGTTCTGCTCCATCAGTCGTACCCGAGATACGGACTGATCCCGAAACCCCTGTCATCATGGCAGAAGACCGCCCTATGAATGAGCTTCTCCAGGCTCCCACTGAGGGTTATGGAGATGCCATTATTGTTCCAGCCATCGTGGCTGAGAATTTTGAGCTCAAGACTGGGTTGATAAACCTGGTAACATCGCGTCAATTCTATGGTTTTGAGAGGGACGATCCTCAAGATCACGTTCGATGGTTCAATAAAATCACATCCACCATCAAATGTAAAAATGTCCCGGAGGAATCAATCAAACTTCTTCTTTTCCCGTTTTCTATAGATGGGGCAGCCCGGATTTGGCTTGACAAACAACCCCCTCGGTCAATTAGAACATGGGAAGATTTAGTTCAAAAATTCGTAAATGAATTCTTTCCTCCTTCCAAAACCACGCATCTTAAAAATGAAATCATGAAATTCACTCAAAGGTTTGATGAACCATTTGGAGAAGCATGGGATCGTTTCAAAGAATTGCTCCGCAAATGTCCTCATCACGGTTTCACCGATTTGATGCAGATGGACACTTTTTACAGTGGGTTAAACCCATCTGATCAAGATTCTCTTAATGCCTCAGCTGGAGGTAATTTTCTGAGCAAATCCACTAAGGAAGCCATTGCTCTCATTGAAAATAAGTCTAAGGTCCGCACTACACGAAACAGGACATATAATTCCCAGGCTAGTGCTGGTCCTTCCACTTCATCTCCCGTGAGTCAGTCCAGTACTGATAATCAGCTTGCTGAACTCACGAAGGTTATTCAAGCTCTGGTTTTCTCCACACAAAAGAAAGAGTCCGCTCCGCAAACTTCTCACACTGCTGAAGTCAAAAAAATAGAAGTTTGTGTTACTTGTGGTGGTCCTCACGCTTACTATAATTGTACTGCCACCGATGGCAATACATTTGATGTCAATGCTATAGCTGGAACATCCAATCAAGGAGGTAATCAATACCGTCCTCAAATGGACCCAAACCACCGTGCTAGCAATCAATTTGGACCACCCGGATTTCCTCCTCCCAACAATCCAAATAGGAGTAATCCTAATCAACAGAGAGGGCAGAACATGCAAAATCAATTTACTGCCCCAAACAATCAATACCCACCCCAGAGGGGTAATCAAGGGTATTCAGCTCCGAATCACCAAGTACCTCTCCCAAACGAACTTGATAACTACATCAAGTTTAATGAGAATAAAATGAAGGCAATACAAAATCAGATATCTGGATTGAGGAATGAATTTCAAACTTCAATATATAAGCAAGGAACTGAGCTTAAGAATGAGCTTTCAAATAAAATTGATCATTCTCAAGGCGAAGTTAAGAATATGCTTACCAGCCTCATGAATCATATCAATCCACCTTCTACCTCGGGAGGTCTTCCTGGTAATACCATTCCAAACCCAAAGGGTGAACTGAAAGCTGTCACCACACGCAGTGGTAAAGCTTATGATGGACCCACTATTTCTACTACCACTTCTTCTCCTCTCCCCAAGGTAGTGGAAAGTGAACCTGAGGTGACTGAGGACAAGGAACTTCCTATTAATAACGGAGGTGCCAACAACGTCCTACCTCAAGTTGTCCAGAAACCAAAACCCAAACCAGGAGTTGTTTTTGAAATCCCTGTTGAAAACCCTAAATCCAAACCTTCTATTCCTTATCCATCACGTTTACATGAGCAAAAGCTCCGCGAAAAAGCTAGTCAACAAATGGAAAAGTTTTTCAAAATTTTCCAGGAATTACATTTTGATATAAGCTTTGCGGATGCTATCATTCTGATGCCCAAATTCGCATCCACAATCAAACACTTGTTAAGCAACAAGGAAAAACTGTTTGAAATGGCAAAGACTCCATTAAATGAGAACTGCTCAGCGGTTATCTTGAAAAAGCTTCCGGTGAAGCTTGGAGATCCTGGAAGATTTTTACTACCTTGTGTCTTTCCAGGAATGGTTGAATGCTATGCCTTGGCCGATCTTGGTGCAAGCATTAACCTGATGCCTTATTCAGTCTGGGAAAAACTTTCTCTTCCGGCACTCACTGCTACCTGCATGACTCTTGAGCTTGCAGATCGTTCCACATCTCTTCCTCGCGGCATTGCTGAGGATGTATTTGTGAAAGTGGGAAAGTTCCATTTTCCGGCTGACTTTGTGGTTGTGGATTTCGATGCTGATCCAGGGTTCCTCTCATTCTTGGAAGAGGATTCCTAAAAATGGGACATGCTCTCATTGATGTATTTGAGCATGAAATCACATTACGTGTGGATAATGAAGCTGTTACTTTTAACCTCGATCAAACTTCGAAGTACTCTTCAAATAAAGATCCTGAATCGGTTAACCGAATCGATGTCATTGATATTGTTTCAGAGGAGTACTCACAAGAGTTTCTTGGTTATTCTCATAATTCTGTGAGTGAGGATACCACCACATCTTCTCTACCTATCATTTCTAACTCTTCCCCTTCTCTCACTCCGTTTGAGGGAAGTAATTTCAATTTGGAAGAGATCGAGGCTTATCTCGAGTGTGATTCATTTCTGGAAGGAATTGATGACGCTGAGATTGATCTGGAGGGAGATATTCTTCTTCTTGAGACATTGTTAAATCAGGACAATTCTCCTCCCCTCCCTCCCGTTGAACTTCATAATGAGGAAATCAAATCGGTTGAGAAAAACGATGAATTTCCTGAGGTCGAACTCAAAGACTTGCCACCTCATCTTGAGTACGCATTTTTGGAGGGTGATGATAAATTACCCGTCATTATTGCTAAAGACTTAAGTGATGAGGAAAAGACTGCTCTAATAAAGGTCTTGAAGTCACACAAGCAAGCAATTGCTTGGAAACTCTTCGACATAAAGGGTCTCGACCCTGAATTTTGTACTCACAAAATATTAATAGAGGATGACTTCAAACCAGCAGTCCAACACCAGCGAAGGGTAAATCCCAAAATCCACGATGTTATCAAACAGGAGGTTATCAAACTTCTTGATGCAGGATTGATTTACCCCATCTCTGATAGTCCTTGGGTTAGTCCCATCCACTGCGTTCCAAAAAAGGGTGGCATAACTGTTGTCACAAATGAGGAGAATGAGTTGATTCCAACTCGATTGGTTACTGGGTGGCGTGTTTGCATTGACTATCGTAAGTTAAATGATGCCACCCGAAAAGACCATTTTCCTCTGCCCTTCATGGATCAGATGCTTGAGAGATTAGCGGGAAACGAGTACTATTGTTTCCTTGATGGTTTCTCGGGTTACTTTCAAATCCCTATTGATCCACAGGATCAAGAAAAGACCACATTTACATGCCCTTATGGAACCTTTGCCTATAAACGTATGCCTTTTGGCTTATGCAATGCTCCAGGCACATTCCAAAGGTGCATGATGTCCATATTTTCCGACATGATCGGGAAAACGATGGAGGTCTTTATGGATGACTTCTCAGTCATTGGGGATTCATTCGAAACATGTCTCTCCCATTTAGAAAACATGTTGAAACGGTGTGAAGACACCAATCTTTGTCTAAATTGGGAGAAGAGTCACTTTATGGTCAAAGAGGGCATTGTCCTCGGCCATAAGATATCAAAGAACGGGATTGAGGTTGACAGATCTAAAGTTGATGTCATTGGTAAATTACCTCATCCCACTACCGTCAAAGGTATTAGGAGTTTTTTGGGTCATGCCGGTTTCTATCGTCGATTCATACAAGATTTTTCTAAAATCGCCCGGCCTATGACTCATCTTCTTGAAAAGGATGCTCCTTTTATCTTCTCACCCGAGTGCATCGAAGCTTTTGAAACATTAAAGAAAAAGCTTACTGAAGCACCCATTCTGGTTGCCCCCGACTGGGATTTTCCCTTTGAACTCATGTGCGATGCAAGCGATTTTGCTATCGGTGCAGTCCTGGGGCAACGAAAAGCTAAACATTTTCAGCCTATCCACTACGCAAGTAAAACCATGACTGAAGCTCAAACTCATTACACCACTACAGAAAAAGAATTGTTGGCTGTGGTGTATGCCTTTGAAAAGTTTCGGCCATATTTAATCTTGACAAAATGTGTAGTGTATACGGATCACTCGGCTCTCAAATATCTCTTTGCAAAACAAGATGCAAAGCCGAGATTACTCCGTTGGGTTCTCCTCCTGCAAGAATTTGATATCACAATACGTGATAAAAAAGGAGCTGAGAACCTAGCTGCTGATCATCTATCCCGATTAGAGAACCCACACCAAGATGTTTTCGAGAAAAAGGAAATAAGTGAAACATTTCCTCTTGAGACACTCAGTGCGGTTGCTTTTCGTGGAAATTCTACTACCCCATGGTTTGCCGACTTCGCAAATTACCATGCGGGTAACTTCATAGTGAAAGGAATGTCGACCCAACAGAAGAATAAATTCTTCAAGGATGTTAAACATTACTTCTGGGACGACCCCTACTTATTCAAAATCTGTGCGATCAAGTCATCCGACGGTGTGTTTATGGACAGGAAGCTATTGACATTCTCAAAGCTTGCCATGCTGGACCCACGGGGGGCCATCATAGTCCAAACTACACCGCCAAAAAGGTGTTTGACTCCGGGTTTTATTGGCCCACAATTTATAAGGATGCCCAAGATCTCATCAAAACTTGTGAAGCTTGTCAGCGTCACGGTAATATTTCACAACGAAATGAAATGCCACAAAATGCAATTCAAGTCTGTGAAATCTTTGATGTCTGGGGCATTGACTTTATGGGGCCATTTCCATCATCACGAGGAAACAAATATATTCTCGTGGCTGTTGACTACTTGTCAAAATGGGTTGAAGCAAAAGCTTTACCCACTAATGATGCCCGAGTTGTAGTAAAATTCCTGAAGGCTCTGTTAGCCCGTTTTGGAACTCCACGTGCTATAATCAGTGATCGTGGTACGCATTTTTGCAATGACAAATTTGATAAAGTCATGCAAAAATATGGTGTAACTCACCGTCTTTCTACTGCGTATCACCCACAAACAAGTGGACAAGTAGAAGTTTCAAATCGGGGTATTAAAAGAATTCTAGAAAGGACTGTAGGAGAAAATCGTGCATCCTGGTCGGATAAATTGGATGATGCATTATGGGCCTTTCGTACAGCTTACAAAACACCCATCGGGTGTACGCCTTACAAACTTGTGTACGGAAAGGCATGTCATCTACCGATCGAATTAGAGCACAAAGCCTACTGGGCCTTGAAACATGCTAACTTTGACCTTCAAACTGCGGGTGATCACCGTAAAGTTCAAATGAATGAACTAAATGAACTGCGTGATCAGGCCTACGAGAACTCTTTGATCTATAAAGAAAAGACAAAGAAGATTCATGACTCAAAAATAAAGAACCGCGTTTTTAACGTTGGTGATCGAGTCCTTCTTTTCAATTCAAGATTAAAGATCTTCTCAGGCAAACTCAAAACCCGTTGGACTGGTCCATTCACTATCACAAAGGTTTACCCATATGGTACCGTTGAGTTATCTCAAGCTGACGGTCCTAATTTCAAAGTGAATGGTCATCGTTTAAAACACTACTTTGGAGAGGACATACCATTCATGGTTGTCCCGGATCTTCAAACTTTCCCCATGAACCAATGAATGCGGGGATCGAGTCAAGCTAGTGACTCGGTGATCAAAAACATTAGCACAACATGGGTTTTCACCCATGTCTCTGTTTTCTTTCTCTTTTCTACCATCTAGTGTGGGGGAGATGCCCCACATGATGTATATATGTAAAGTTCAAAAAAAAAAAAAAAAAAAAAAAAAAAAAAAAAAAAGAGGAATTTGCATGCCTTAACGGCTTAAATGCAAATTAAATAAAAATAAAATAAAAGGCTATTAATATTTCCCTTTCACGTTCTAAGTATTGGTTTAACAGCCGGTTCTTTAAATATTGAGGGCAATATTCAGTTCTAAGTGTGGGGGGGAATTCTCGCGAATTTGATCAAATGTACCATCTAGTACCCCCATTTTAGCCAAAATTTTAAAAAATTTTTCTCTCTTAGAACTCAATAAATGGTTATCAGTCCGCCATGTCTAACCCACATAAGGATTGGCTAATCCGAGAGCAAACGGCTCTTGGTAAAGATGTCTCAAATCCGTTGATGGCTTGCAATTTGCCGAAAATTGTATGGCATTCGACTCACCATATCTTCATAAGTGAAGAGTTGGCTAGCCCGCAAGGTTATGGCTTGTGGTTAAGGCAGTGAAAATCCATGATTGGTAATCAGCTCACCAAAGATAATTTTGATAATTTATCTAAGAGTTGGCTAGTCCAGAAGCAAACGGCTTTTGGTAAAGACAAATCAAAACCGTTGACAGCTTGTGGTTTGCTCAAAATCACTTGGTTATCATTGTACCAAAGTTCTTACTTGAACTGAAACAATTGGCTACTCCAGAAGTAATGGCTTTCGGTAAAGAGTCTTTCAAATCCATTAAATCTTCATAAAATATTGCTAGGGACTAGCAATAGTTTAGTGTGGGGGATTGATGAGTGTCTAAATACTCATCATTTTTACCTAATCTGAGCTGCCAAAACTCTCAAAAACACTCAGAAATGCATCATAATACTGAAATTATCCCAGAATTGTGTTTTATATGTTTCAGATGCAAAATGTTTAAAAACAGTTGAAAAATGAACAAAGTTTGTATAATTGGCAGTTTCAGTCCCTCAACTTTTAAAAGTTGTCAAATCTAGTCCCTGATCACTAAAAACTTGTACAAATATCATTTTAGGTCCTTGGGGATTCATAAGTTGTTAAAAAAGTCCTTTGAAGTTAAAAATTGCATATTTACAACTTTGGTCCCTCAACTTTGAAAAATGTCAAATATAGTCCTTAAGGTTTTAAAATTGGAATTTATCAAAAATAAACCTTTGAACTATTCTTATTTGGCATAATTGGTCCTTGTGTTAACTTTGAAAATTTGGCAGGTTCAACCCTTCAAGAAATCAGAAGTTACAATTTTGGTCCTTGTGATTTTGCTATAAACCAAACCGGACCTAAATTAAATAAACAAACCAGCCCACCCTTTTATATTTATATACCCAACCCACTATCCTATTATCTAAACCCAGCCCAACAAGCCCAACTCCCTTTTTAATACAACCCGACCCAAGCCTGGTTTTCAAAACCAGTTTGACTTCGGTCAAACTTATCTTCAACCTCACAAACGCGCCAAACCACCTAGCCCATGGTTTCTCTGCTAAAACCGCCCCCCCCCATCAAATCCCACTCACCTAACAATACAAGAAACATTCAATGCTTCTTCTCCACCTCCTTGATTTGCATTAATGCTAAAGCCTGCTCAATCCACTAACTCAATTTTGGCGCCAAAATGATGAATCAACAGCTGAGATCACTAGAAGGCAATTCAAGGGTTGGGATGTGTTCAGAGATGTCTAATTAGGGTTTCCCATTTGTATTTAGTATAAATAGAGCAATGTAATAAATAATTCAGTAGTAGCTAATTTAGTTTAAATCGCATTTTACTTATTTCAGTTGTAATCTTGTAATTTCTTATTCCCAGTTGTAATCAAAGTTTGTTTAAGCTATAAGAATCTTGTTTCAATTAATCTTGTGTTTGAATTCAATATTGTTCAAAGTGTATATCTCTGTTAAGAATTTAAGATTCGAACCATAACTCAGAAGCTCTCACAAGCTCCCACACCTTTATAATAAGGTTATATAAGCTTAATATAGCTTACTATAAACTTATTTAGTATACCTCAGTTCTAAAACTCAAAATACAAGAATGGTCAACCATGGTCAACATAAGCTCTTAAAAGCTTCCATGGGTTGTATAAGCTGATCAAGAAAGCTTTTTGTGGTTTTCTAGCTTGCTTTTAACAAGCTAGATAGTTCTGTCCTATGCATGCTATCCCTATAGCCACTCTCTCAGTTGTAAGTTTTTGACCAAACTTAGCATTTTACTGCATCAGTTGTTTGATGCTTTAATTTTGATGTCCTTATGTCTCTGTGGTGTTGTTAAGTTGTAATATAGCTTAATCTAGGTAACTTGTTCATTGATTTTGATAGTTGAAAAGTCTCATCATAGCAGTCAATATACCACTTAGGTCATTTCTGTGTTTGAGGCTTATGTTCTTGATGTTTCTTGTTTCTTTGATCTTTGTTGATGATAGTATAAAGGTTTGAGAACAGATTTGAGGATCAAAACATCAAGTTGCTTTGAATTTCTTGTTTGCCTTTTCTGATCAGGGTTGTTTGGATTTGCTGATATAACAGCAGACCCTTGCTTGATTGTTGTTGTTTGTTATCATTGCATGTCATATTAGTTGGTACTAACTCAGAAAAGCCATAAAAACTAGTCCCTAATCAGCAAAAAGTCAAAATCACTTTGATCCCTCTCATTTTGTTGTCTGATATGGATTTAGGATCCATGATCATGCTTTTGTGTTAAGAAGTTGTTAATCTTGCTTGTTCTAGTCTTATCACAGTCTAACATATCATAATCAATCATTAGATTAAGCCCAAAATCCACCAAAGTCAAATCTCTTGTTTTACTGCATAAGTCAACACTCAGTGTATACTGAGTGTTCTTGCATCTGATCTTGACCCAAATTGGACCTCAATTGGATAGTTTGTGATGGGGCTTTTGTGTTTTTAAGATAGTTCATAAGCTAAGCTAAGTTTTGCCCCCTTAATATTGCATCTCAGTAGCTTATTTCATAGCTTAATCTACCTTGGAAGTTTGCCTGTTTATGCATGTTTCTGTCTTGATTTTAAAACAGTCAAGGTGCTCAATTGCTTAATCTGAGGGATTGGTTGTTTGAAATAAGTTTTTTTAAGCTCACATAAGTTGGTTTAGTCTGTCCTAATCAGTTGGTTAAGTTTAGTGCTTATTTGCTTATATTTGGGCTTATTCCAAACTGCTTATCTGCCCATTTCTGCTTATTTGGCTTATTAAGCTTTTCATTTTATTTTTCATAGCTTTCTAATAATATTTTAGATTTACTCAGAAAATTTCATAATTTTCTGAATAGTTTTGATATTTTTAATCATTTTAATTAGTTTTTAATAGTATTTAAATCATAATAAATAGAAAAATAATCAGAAAAATATAATTCCAATTTTCATAATTTTCTTTTATCAGTTGTAATCTAGGAAAAATATAAAAATATTTTTAGGTCTTAAGAAAATTAAAAATAGAAATAAAGTGATAGCTTCTATTTAATAGAATTTATCTTTTTAAATTTTAATTAAGTAATTTTCATTTTTATAATTTTCTTAGCTTTTATTCACTTAGTAATATTTTTAGAAAAAGTTTTAGATTTTTCTTTGTCTATTTAGTATTTTTTATAATTTTAAATAGTTTAATCAGTAATTAAATAATAGATAATAATAATAATTAAATAAAAAAGTATAAAAAATATAATTTAAGTTTTTAAATAATTTTTAAGTCATTTTACATTTTTAGATTTTAAATTTCATAAATTTTAATTTTAGTCCCATTTTAGTTTTCCCGTTACGCGTTTTGGTTTTATTTTATTCGCGTTTAATTTTCCTGTGTATATCTGTTTTCATTTGTTATTTAGAATTGTTAAAAAAGCAAAATCAAAAGCAATCTAAATCATCAGTCACTCTAATCCTAGCTTTTCACAGTTTTCCATTCACATCTCGTTGGGAAACGATCCGGGTGATCACTTGCCTGGTTTCACACACTACACACGAGCATTCGTTCTGAGACTGTTTGCCTTTTATTATTTATTACAGTTGACCATTCACAAGTGGTTGACTTGTGTGATAGAGAAATAAAAGACGACCGTTTTCAGACGGATCAACCACACATTCAATTCACTTATAATTGATCACAATCCAGCATACAAATCAAACTTTTATTCATCAAATGGCTAACATGGAATTTTGTGATAAGCACAATATGATCGCGTTCTTGGAGAAAACAGAGGGAAGTATTGGCTTTCATCAGATATTGGATTTCATCAATGCTACTTACATCAGGTATGCTCTCACTGTGAGTCCAACTATCTTTAGTTCTCAAATCATAAAGTTTTGGCAGACTGCTACTACCAATACAAGTGATCGTGGAGAACAAAAAATAACTGCAACAGTTGATGGCAAAACCTTTTCTATTACTGAGTCATCTATTAGGAGACATCTCAAACTAATAGATGATGATGGTATTAGTAATTTGCCAAATACCGAAATTTTTGAAACTCTTTCAAGGATGGGGTATCTGTCCACTGATCAAAAATTAACTTTTCAAAAAGGACAATTTGCCCCTCAATGGAGATTTTTTATTCATACCATTCTGCACTATTTAAGTTCTAAGAAAACCGCGTGGGAGTAATTCAGTAGCAATATTGCAACTGCTCTTATCTGTTTAGCAACACAAAGAACTTTTAATTTTTCAAAACTGATTTTTGATGGTATGATGAAAAACTTGGGTAGTAAGTACAAATTTTTGATGTACCCAAGATTTATTCAACTGTTATTGAATAAACACAAGATTTTGCTTCTACCTCACAAAAATGTTTATCCAACTCCAACCCTTACTTCAAAGTTTTTAATAACATGAGGATGGCCTCAAAGGGTTATAATGGGGTAGAAGTTTCTTTATTTGAAACTATGCTTGTTACTCAGGGTGAAGGATCAACAACCCCAGTTGAGTCCCATCACACATCCACCAGTTCATCAGATGCTCCATCAGCCTCACAACCAACTTCATCACCATATAGGAGCTCATCAGGACAGGAATCTGAGGTTCCTCAGCCCAGATCTCCTACTCATCCCAATGTAGAAGATGAGGCTGTCTTTGACTGTATAGGAAAGGCTACCACTACTCTCTCAAGCTTAGAAGCTGGGCAGGATAGGGGTAATATAAGTAAGACCCTACCTATAGTAACACCTCATGTATCCAGTCCTCATGGACTTGGTACAAATGGTGGAATTCCAAGCCATATGGATACTTTGGGTGGCTTAGATACTCATCCTTTGGTTGAGTATGAGTCAATGCCTCATGATGCACCTCTCCCAGGAGGTAACACACCTGGAAGTGCTGTGGGCAGAGTGTCACTTATGGAATTGATGGATATTTGTGCCAAGTTAACTGCAAGGGTGAATGGATTAGAAGATGAATTGAAGCAGAAAAAGGTTCTTTATGGTGCTGCTTACAAGAAATTAATTGAAAAAGTGAAGAAGTTACAGCACAAAGTCAGAACCCTTAAAGCAAAGAGGAAAGCTAGTATTGTGGAGTCTACAAGCTCAGATGATAATGACTCTGATGATGACTTGGGTGATTCTCACAAACAGGGGAGGAAAACTGATGCTGAGACTCAGGGCAGGAAATTGTAATTTGATCAAGAGAGGGATGGAAATTTTGATGCAAATATGGGTGAAGATATGCAGCAAGAAACAGAGTGATGCGTGGTTTTGCGACCTTACAATAGGTTTTACCTCTCGAGGGATCTCAAGAGGCTTGCAATCCCCACCAGGCAGTGTACCTGACCGATGTAGTATAGTGTAGTGGCAAGTACCGGGGGACTGATCGTTCTCTAGGGGAATAGTGTCGTTAGGATTGAAAAACTACTCTAATAGGTCTAAGGGTGAGGGAAGATTCTTTTTGTATTTTTATATTTTTTATGAAAGCAAGTAAAATCTCGGGTTTGAAGGAGTGGGCGGAATTAGTTGCTAGTCAACTAACCTAAATAACTACAATTGCAAATAAAATAAAATAACTGAAAATAAAAAGGTTGTGGAACTTATATGGAGAGAAATGTGTTTACTTAGATTTCCTTACTCCTTAACTATCTTTTACCGGTTGATTAGTGTGTATTAATTGCATGGATGACGAGTGTATTCCTTAAAACCAATCGTGGGGTGGCGTACGTACTTCCCCAACTCTACAAGCTCCTACTTCACTCCTATGTCGAGCCGGCTAAGAAGCTCCTAACATGGGATCACTAGAATTCGCTCATGCATTAAATACAACCATAAAAACCTTAGTACGCATTGGTTCATGTTTCTTAAGACGTTCAAGCAAGTTACCGTATAGGAGGTTAGCCAGTTTTCTTAAGCCTAACATCGATAAACATCATCCAATACAATTAATAACACACCAACAACCAATAATCAATAGTTAGGTTTCATTAGATCTAAGAAAACACAAGATAAATCTAGCCTAGCATGTTAAATAAAAGACAAGAACAAGATATAATCAAACAACACATAGACATATTGAATGATTAATTGATTACTTATCTTCAATTGAACATGGGAGATCCAAGGGTATAAAACCCTTAAAAATGGCAGAAAAATCGTCTTAGGGTTTCTCCTCACAAAGTTGCACACTAATGACTAAAAATTATGAAAATATATATAGGAAAACAGATCTGACGGCGTCACGTTATAGAGCTGACGCCGTCACCTCGCCGCGGTTAGGGTTTCTTGATGGCCTTCTTGACGCCGTCCCCTTTTAATCCTCCAAAATCCTCTCTGGCGCGTCAAGGGTTGACGGCATCACACTGGGGCTTGACGCCGTCACAGGTACTATTCCAGCAGATTTAGAGACTTTGTCGTTTTCTTCACTTTTATGCTCCAAAAACATCCAAAATGCTTCCTTTTCCAGATTTCTTCTCCGAAGTACCTAAAATGACAAAAGGAACGATTTAGGGCAATATTTGATCAAATAAATACGATTTAGGGCTTAAATGACCCCCTAAAAGAGGTACACTTTTCGCTTCATCAAATACCCTTACACTTGAGATTTGCTTGTCCTCAAGCAAATGCGCTTTTATTCTAATCAAAATACGAGTTAGGGGTCATTTAACGCTAATATAAAAGTAATTACAACAAATAGTCGTTCCACTTTAATCATAATAAGCACGGAGATTACAGACTAGCATCTCACAAGTAGTGTTTAGATACTCACATCTCTCAGGTGTCATAAAAGTATATCTCATTAATGGAAATGAATAATATCTCTCACTACCTGTCATAGCAAATAGATTACCATAGGCTTGGGAAAGGATCAAAAACCTCCTCCACTAGGCGTAAGCACCTAAGATAAACTATCAAAGAGGGCTTTTAAACGGGTTAAAACGTTAGGTGTAGGGATATGATAAACACGGTTTTGTTGGATAAAGGATATTTTACTGGTGGCGAGTTAAAGATCTTGATTAATTACATGTACAATATGGCATTGCTAAGCCAAGACTAGACTCGACTTAAGCTAATGAAAAAAAATAACAAAAAGATAAAATAAACATAGAATGAAACGGGATGGTAGTCTGTATGTTTTTACTACTTTTTTTTTTTTTTTTTTTTTTTTTTTTTTTTTTTTTTTTTTTTATTTTTTTTTATGTATACACTCTTGCCCTACCATCCGAAATAATACATCGCAGGGGGGGTTGTATCCCCCTTACACTTGAACTTTTACATAACTTTACAATTAACTATTCTAACGACTCGAATTAAGATAATCGAAACACTTGGAGTACTTTTTAAAATATTTAGCACATATGGGGGTAATAATGTTGTTCTTCCCCATTACTCCATTACACTAGTACTTTACCCATGAGTCCCAATCGTCCCAAAACAATATGTACAAGGATATGACTCGACTTAGCAACCATGTAATCAATTAGATAATTAACTTGGGGTTTAAACAAATGTTGTCACAATAATGCACTAAAAATGAGTGCATACAAGGTAGGCTAAGGCGATTTGGGTGTACATTTAAGTGGGGTGTAAACAAATTCTTCCTTTAAGTAAAATGCTTAAAGTTAGAAACGAAAAGATAGGCTCTGAGGGGTGTACTAGGGGTATCGTGTACTAAAAATGAGTACAACGCAAAGGGTGTAGGAGAATTACTTGACCAATGTAGCCAACGTAATTATAACAAAAACACAGGTGTAAAACAATGGCACTACTAGAAAAAAGGCCTTTAATGACGCGCATTGCGTGTCATAAAAGGGGTCAGATGACGCGCTTTTTGGTGTCATTGATCGACCCGTCATAAAGCTTTATGACACGCATTGGGAGCGTCATGAATTTATGACACGCATTTATGACTTCCTTTTACGACAAACATTCTATGACCCTCTTTTACGACAGCTCCTTTTACGCTAAACATGACCCCTGTTTTGCGTGTCAAATTCAAAATTTAAAAAAAAAATATATATTTTTTTATAAAATTATTAATATCCAGACATTAAATAACAGTAATGTCATAACACAAAAAAAATACACAAATAGCAAAAAAAAAAAACGCATTTCATATATATCAAAACAATGCGTTTCATACAACTACAATTCTAAAATTGTCATAAACCGCTAAATCATCCAAATCTAAAATTAACCGTAATTAAAACCGCTAAATTACATAGTTATCAATCCCGGAAAATGAAGTTTGCCACATAATTTGCCCATTCTTCACGAATTTCATCCAAATCATCATCCGTGTATTCTTTTTTACCTTCCCCGATCTGACAAATACAATACATGATTAAAAAGGAGACATATGCAATGGATTTCCAAGAAAGCTGGGAGTAACCATATGCAACAAACATGAGTAAAATTGAACCAAGCCACTGTAAATGAAAAATAATTGTAAATTTTTGTGGAACATTACCTATCTGATGGAAACCGTGAAAATGTTTTACTAGGAGGCACCACTCCAGATATGTTGTTGTAAGAAACATTTCTGATACAACAGACATTAATTAGTTACAGGAAAGCATAACCAAAACTAATGAATCAACATGGATATAACTTACAGATTTGTTAGGCTGAAACAGTTGGATAACTGGTTAGGTATCTCTCCGGTCAGATTGTTGTTGTTTAAGATCCTGCAAACGATATCATAAAATACGGTAATATAGTAAAACACATGCACTTTTTCACAGAAATTATTGAATTACAATAAATTACAATAGTAAGAAGACAATTGCTTACAGAGAGATAATATTTTGCAACTGGCCCATTTCTACGGGTATAGCATAGCGGAGTTTGTTGAAAGACATATCGCTGATGGAAAAACAAAAATAGTAAGTCAATGGTTTTTCGCTAAATGAAAATCTAACTAGGAGAAGAGGAGAACCAAACAAACTCACATAATCTGAACACTTCTTAGATTCCCAAATTCCTGAGGTATTGGACCCCCAAGTTGATTACGGCTCAAGTTCCTACAGATTCAAAAATAAGAAAGGTTAGTTTGTGTGCGCTGTGCAACGGCTTAATTTTAGGAATGTTTATTAATGACGTAACACATCGCTTACAGTGTCAAAAGATGCTCCAAATCACCAACAGATGCAGGAATGGGTCCGGAGAACTGATTGCTGGAAAGATCCCTGGAGAGCGTAAAATTCTGTTAATTAGACTACAGTATACATATAGACTTATGCAGCGATATAACACAATTATACATGTGTACTTACAGTGTATCTAGATTGATTATTTTCCCCAGCTGAAATGGTATAGTTTCCATGCACATTTCTGCAAAATAGGTAACCAAATTGAATAGAAATATGGAGCAAATATTTGATCATGACAGCATAATAGTTAAGATGGTACAGTTGATTCAAGGCGGTGCAAGAACTGATGCGTTCAGGAATCGGCCCTTCCAGATTGTTGATACTTATAAGCAGGTCAAAAACAACTTAAATTTACCTCTGATGTTCTTTATTACGTTCAATAAACTCTTTGGCTATATCGCGTCCTTGATATGAAGCGAGTACAAGCCGAATATCAGCAGGCCTATTACGTGCAACATCTGTAATCAAAGTAGCCATAAATCCTAGCATCAGATTCAGTAAAGCCTATATACATATATATCAAATCAGGTCAAATCTACTACTTACATTCAAGGAATGGTATAAGATCCACAAGTGCCGTATCATCAGCTTCACATTTCCATGGTTTCACTGGCACACAGTTCTCTGGCTGAAGGCAACTCTCAAGGCAATTACCACTTATATACAAAATCCTTGAAGGATCTCTGTTAAGCTTTGACAAGTCTTACAAGATCAAACATATTGTGCCTTATTCACAATGGTACATTTAATGTGAATATACTGTTTTAACTCAAATACTCGTCCCATTAAACTGGAAAAAAAATTCATGGTAAGCTTAGCTACTTCTGTGTCATCACAAATGATTCAATGGTCAATATATCAGATCAGAACTAGCTTTAAACTTCTCTTCACTGAAAAGCTACTTTTGATAGATAGTTAAGCTTTTACGGAGTATTTTTTAACTGTGTACCAAGTCAGACAATGAGCTGTTACCGAATGAAAGGGTTACCAATTTTGAAAAATCATAATGGTCAAAAACAAAAAAATCGTATCTGATTCGCTAAGAAATATTTGTATGTAAACTATTTAACTGGCAAAACCTCTAAGCAATTTATACACCAAATGGGAAATAACCCAGCCTATATATCACCTAACATACATGCAACTCATGAACGTTCCACTCAGAAATGCAGATAAATGGTTGGTTTACATAAAAGAAACTATAAATTAGTCCAGTTCAAAAGGGGGTATTGCATCTGGCTCAATACATCACCATGCAAGATAATATCTAATAAAAGATTATGTGAAGGCACATACTCGGTAGTGCTTCCCATCTTGATATCTTGTTGCAGCCCTCGATAGCCTATACCTTATGACATGCTTTGCATCCAATCTTTCCACAATAGGGTCAACATACTGTATAAACACAAACAGAAGCGTTAGAATGTTAAGACTAGATCAACAAAGTGAGTGAAAAGAAAAAAAGAAATGAAGGAGCATACCATGGACTGCTGATCAGAATACACTATGATTTCATAATACTGAGATAGTTGCTCCAAGAATTCATCAACTCCTGGTCTTTTAAACGTTCTCCACCCTCGATCACGCTTTAAGCACATGCATGGTATCAAAGAAAAAAATGTAACCTAACTATCCAACCACAATGTGCTGCAATATAAAAGTTCAAAAGCAATGATAAACTTGATATATTTATATATACCTTCCAATCAGAATATAGTAGAGTCTCATTGAGGTCCAAAACCAGTGTAAAAATGTGCTGCTCTAATGGGTGCAAATGAGGAAGAAGCTTATCAGACAAGGGTTCAGTAAAATCCTACAAAGAACCAAGATTTAATGAGCGCGCCATAAGAAAAAACAACATGAATGTTATAAACTGACTTAGGAACGAGGTTAACACGATGCGTAATAGATAAGTAAAAAGGACATATATGCACCCGAACATGGTCTTCTGCAGTTGCACGCAGTTCCAAATAAAGCTCAACTAACTTGGCAGGAACTGAAATTGGCAAAACAACCACCAAAATGAGTAGATGAACTAAAAAATCTATATACCTATATAAAAAAGGAAGAACACAAATTATTTATCATAGTTTGGTCAACTATTTCTTTAGATATGAAATATGGGCATTCGTGTTTGACAACCTAGTGCACCAAAAACAGAATATAACAAAGACTTGTGTGGCCCCTATGGAAGATGATATAGATGAATCCATAACGCCCTCATTCCTCTAATGTAAATCGAAACCCAATCAACAAACACCAATATCAAAACCCAATTTCAGATTAAATGAAAACACAAAATGTAAATCGAACAAAACCCCCAAATTAATTAAAACCCTAATTTTTCAACAAGTGAACTTTTCAGTAATCTTAACTTAAACATATATACATACATATGTATGTATGTATCTGCATATATACATGTATCTGCATATAAAAATAATAATTTAACAAAAAGAAAGTGAAATTAAAATTACCAATTGAACAATCTGAATTTGACTAACGATTTTGAGTATAACGATTTGAACAGGAGTTAATGGGGCTTCGATGAACAATTAAACAATGTCGTTCATCTTCGATTTTGGGGCTTCGATTTTAGGGCTTCGATTTGGGGGTTTTGATGATTTTAGGACTTCGATTTGAACAGGAGGTAATGGGTTTTTTTTTGGGGTTTTTTTTGGGGGTGATGAGTTGAAGGACTTAGGTTTTTTTTGAGGGTTTTGTCAAGCGGGAAGCTTTTGTCAATAGCGGGAAACAAAAATAATAAGACAACACTTAGGGATGACACGGAAAGAAAGTGTATCCCGTGTTCCAGTACATTTTTTTATGACTCTAATAATTGCGTGTCATAAGTTCTTCAAATTATACAAGTTATGACAGTTTTTTTTATGACACACGCTTTTGCTTGTCAATAAAATGCGTGTGTCATAATTTCGGCGTCATTAAAGGCCTTTTTTCTAGTAGTGTGGGTTAATTCTAATGCCTCTTATCATGTAGTAAATCTAACTACACGAATGTAGTCTCACTTGTGGCCTCGGAATGGTCCTAACGCAAGTTCTAGAATCTAAGTGCTACCGGTACACACATCATAGCATAAATGCTTTTCCTACCAATTCTAGGGGTGAACCTCACATATTTAGGGTGGAAATTTTTTTTAGTGGTACGGTTTTGTGCTAGTCATATAACTCCTATCCATGAGACGATCATTAAGACCAAAGTTTCACTCCTAAATGTTGTAAAAAATTTTAAATTTGGCACTAAAATTGCCTTAACAGGTATTTCTCTCAGTTTTATTACACATCTACCATTAAACAAACAAAAATCAAGTGCAATTGTATTCTCTAAGGTATCGTACTTTACCCCCCCTTACACTTAAGATGAACATTGTCCCCAATGTTCAAATAACAAGATGTAAAAGTATAAGGTAAAAGAATGAAATCAAATACTCCCCTGATTCACTCGGTGGATAAAGGGGTAACATGGTCAGATCTTCTTCCAAGGTAATGTTGAAGCTTCAAGATTAAAGCAGCGCCAAAAGCTAGATTCCACATACATCTCCTTGTCCAAAATAACCTGTTAAACCTGAGAAAACAAACACAAAAACCTGCATAACATCGGCCTGATAAATCTGTATAAGGATATAATGCTTGTGGAATGATTATTTTGCAGATTCCTGGAGTTTATAAGTTAGAGATTTAATAAAAACTTTTTATGATTCCGGAAGAAAAACAAAACTTTCAAAAATTTCAGAAAATTAAAACCTGACGCCGTCAGGTTGTAAGGCCTGACGCCGTCAGAAATGATCTGACAGAATTCTCATGTTAAGTTTCCGGAAAATTTCTGGAAAAACCTATACCTTACTTCCTGGAATTCCTGCAAAATATCATTATGACTCGATACAAGCATTTGACTCAAACAATTACTAATATGTATGTTAATTTATTATTGTTACGATTCATGTTCATTTGTTCTAATAAACCGATTTGGATTTCCCTTACACTTATCTTTTTCAAAATACCTTTATATGTAGTTAAGACGAAGTTAAAAACAAGATAAAGTATTTTCACAATTTAGTTTCGAACATGAATCAATAATAATAAAAATTAAACATACATACGGAAGCAAATAAAATCAAACAAACAAATAAATAAACACACAAAGCAAATAAAGCTTGGGTTGCCTCCCAAGAAGCGCTTTTCTTTATTAACGAGTCTTGTAGCTAGACTCAAAGTCACGGGTTCTACGTTTTTCCGTTTTGCTTCTCAATTGCCCCTCTAATCATCCTAACAACCTCCATATCAACTTTATCTTTAGGTCCTAGGTTCAAGCAATCTTTATAATAAAGGCTTCTCTTATTCCAAACATAGTCCATTCCTTTCTCTTTATCCTCATCATTGATGTCCTCAATCGCACCAATGTTGTCCTTGTCAAATCGAGGCACAAAACGAAATTCATTTACCCGATAAGCCATCCTATATGTGATCCTATCTATGTGATTAGAAAACTAAACCGTGCCTCTCAAACGATCATACTTTAAATTGGATGCTTCAATAAACGGCTTACCTAACACCACGTGAGATAGGCGGCAGTCAACAACACTTGCCAAATCTTCTAAGATCATGAAGTCGGTGGCAAAGGTAAAATTCCCAACAAGGATATGCATGTCCTTAATCCTTCCAACGAAGTTGCAAACTCCACCGGGGCACTTGGGGTCTTTCCTAGGCTCAAGTGGTGTGTTTATGATGTAGCTATAAAGGCCTGAGGACATCACGTTGGTTGGGGATTCACAGTCAATGTAAGCATGCTCAACGTATTGGTACCCAATCATACATGGTATCTTCACATTCCCGGGATCACCCCTCTTAATCTTTGGGTCAATTCTAACAAAAGGTGGTCGAGGGTTATCAACTAGGTTGTTATAGTAAGCAATCTCCTCCTTAGTGGGGTATTCATTGAAATAATCATCCAACCTAGGATCTACCTTCACTTCATCAAGTTTCTCAATCAACTCCTCAACCGTAAGATTATTACGTTCTAAGTAATTATCTGAGTATATGGCGGTTTCTAGGTTGTTAAAGGCATAATCAAGCTCTATATCAATCATTCTATTGAGCTCTCTGAGCTCACTAATCTCATCCTCAATTTGGCTACGCAACAAAGCCACTTCGTCAGGTGTAAGGGGTGGATTCGCGTTTTCCATAATGGCAAACTGAATAGTCAATGAAAATCTTATACGAACAAAAGCACGAAGAAAATAGATAGACTAAAGAAAACCTAGAAAAATAAAATAAAAATCTCACTAGAAAGGAATCTAGTGAGTAGACCTAATAATATAAAAATTCAACCTAAACAATAACTATTCCCCGGCAACGGCGCCAAAAACTTGATGCGTGGTTTTGCGACCTTACAACAGGTTTTACCTCTCGAGGCTTGCAATCCCCACCAGGCAGTGTACCTGACCGATGTAGTATAGTGTAGTGGCAAGTACCGGGGGATTGATCGTTCTCTAGGGGAATAGTGTCGTTAGGATTGAAAAACTACTCTAATAGGTCTAAGGGTGAGGGAAGATTCTTTTTGTATTTTTATATTTTTTATGAAAGCAAGTAAAATCTCGGGTTTGAAGGAGTGGGCGGAATTAGTTGCTAGTCAACTAACCCAAATAACTACAATTGCAAATAAAATAAAATAACTGAAAATAAAAAGGTTGTGGAACTTATATGGAGAGAAATGTGTTTACTTAGATTTCCTTACTCCTTAACTATCTTTTACCGGTTGATTAGTGTGTATTAATTGCGTGGATGACGGGTGTATTCCTTAATACCAATCGTGGGGTGGCGTACGTACTTCCCCAACTCTACAAGCTCCTACTTCACTCCTATGTCGAGCCGGCTAAGAAGCTCCTAACATGGGATCACTAGAATTCGCTCATGCATTAAATACAACCATAAAAATCTTAGTACGCATTGGTTCATGTTTCTTAAGACGTTCAAGCAAGTTACCGTATAGGAGGTTAGCCAGTTTTCTTAAGCCTAACATCGATAAACAATCATCCAATACAATTAATAACACACCAACAACCAATAATCAATAGTTAGATTTCATTAGATCTAAGCAAACACAAGATAAATCTAGCCTAGCATGTTAAATAAAAGACAAGAACAAGATATAATCAAACAACACATAGACATATTGAATGATTAATTGATTACTTATCTTCAATTGAACATGGGAGATCCAAGGGTATAAAACCCTTAAAAATGGCAGAAAAATCGTCTTTGGGTTTCTCCTCATAAAGTTGCACACTAATGACTAAAAATTATGAAAATATATATAGGAAAACAGATCTGACGGCGTCACGTTATAGAGCTGACGCCGTCACCTCGCCGCGGTTAGGGTTTCTTGATGGCCTTCTTGACGTCGTCCCCTTTTAATCCTCCAAAATCCTCTCTGGCGCGTCAAGGGTTGACGGCGTCACACTGGGGCTTGACGCCGTCACAGGTACTATTCCAGCAGATTTAGAGACTTTGTCGTTTTCTTCACTTTTATGCTCCAAAAACGTCCAAAATGCTTCCTTTTCCAGATTTCTTCTCCAAAGTACTTAAAATGACAAAAGGAACGATTTAGGGCAATATTCGATCAAATAAATACGATTTAGGGCTTAAATGACCCCCTAAAAGCGGTACACTTTTCGCTTCATCACAGAGCCTGTCAACATTGAAGAAGGCATAGAGCTAGTAAACCTTCATGTTCAACAAGAAGAAGATACTACTACCAGTACTAGAAGAGAAGTTAGTACTGCTGGTGAAGTTCATGGTACTGCTGGTGTTACTTATGCTAGAAGAAGGGTTGCAGACAAAGGTAAAGGGATTATGATAGAGTCTGAGCCTTCAAAGAAGATCAGGAAGAAGGATCAAGCTCAGATTGATTATGGTCATGAAGTTGCACAAAGGGCACAAGTTGAAGAGCAAGCCAGAATAGCAGAAGAAGAAAGAATTGCAATGTTCTTGGTTGAACAGAAGCTCAAAAGTGAAAGATGAGAGGATAGCTCAAGAACAAGCTGATGCACTCTTAGCTCAACAAATTTATGAACAAGACAGAGCAGCTATTCCAGATAAAGAAAGAGAAAATACTCTCTTGGATATGTTGGAGGTGATCAAGAAAAATCAAAGTAAAAAGATGGCTGTTAGGAATAAACCTCCAACAAAAGCACAAAGGATGAAGCATATGAAGGAATATTTAAAGAACCAAGATAACTACATTGCTGCTCAACTCAAGGGAAAATCTTATGAAGAAGTTGAAAGTTTATACTTCACAGCCTACAAGAAAGTCCAGTAATTCATTCCTATGGATACTGAAGAAGAATCCAGAAGAAAAAGAGCTGGAAATTCTTTAGAATCAGAGTCTTCAAAGAGGCAAAAGGTTAGTGAAGAAATGCCTACAGCAGAAGAAGAAGAAGCAGGATTGAGTGAAGAACAACTCCAATAGATGATGATGGTTATTCTTGAAAAGGGTATGTATGTTGAAGCATTACAGGCTAAGTTTCCAATTATTGACTGGGAAGGTCACACAGATAAGTTTGGGAAGGCTTGGAAGATCATAAGAGTTGGTGGACATTCTGAAGTTCACAAGCACTTTGAAGACATGCTTAAGGCATTTGATAGAGAATACTTGGATAAGCTATGGAGTTTAATTAAAGAGAAATTCAGGTCAACAGATCCTTCAGATGACAAAGACAAAGAATTATAGGTTAATTTGAAGATGTTATTTGAACCAAATGCTGAAGATACACTATGGAAGTTCAGATATAGAGTTCATAAGTTAACTTGGAGATTGTATGACACATGTGTTGTTCATCAGGTGTATACAACTACTGGAAAAGATGTCTACACGTTGGTAGAGAAAGAATACCCATTGTCAACAGGGATACTAACTTTGATGCTGTCTAATAAACTAATGGTGGATGAAGAAACAGAAATGGCAAGGGAGCTGGTTAGGAAGATATTCATTCAGGCTAAAGAAACAATTGCAAGAAGATAAGTGTTTGGAAGAATTCCCTCAAGATCAAGGTTGAAGATTTAATTCAAGAAACTTGCTGATTTGGAGGTAAATCACAAGTTTAAGGGAGGATTGTTGGGAATTAAAACACTTAACAGTTTGTACTGCCAGGTATAAAGATTCAACTGCTGAAGATATAACTAACAGTACTAACTGAGTTAGTACTGCCAGTATAAAAGTTTGTACTGCTAGTATACTGAAGACTACTTATGAAGATGGTACTGCTATAGAAGACGCGTTTTGTGATAAGTATAGAATAGATTCAGTATATATCTTATAAGATTCGAAGATACGTGTATTGTATATGAATAGTTATCTTGTAAAGGACTCCTTGTGCCTATAAAAGGAGGTCCTAGGTTATCATCTTTTAGCAACATATTAAGTTAAGATTCAAGGTTGTAAAACCCTAGTGATATTCAGATCACTCGTATTATTTGCTTAATAATATTGAATCATTTTGGTTATAACTGTTTCATAAGTTACTGTTTCATTGATCATACTACATTGTTTATATTCTTCTAATCACTAAAAAGTAGATTCCGTATGCTTTTTGGTGTGCAACAAAGTTTCAAACAAGCTCAGCAAGATCCGTGTTCAGGACTCACAAGCAAGTTGATGATCTAGTCATGGACAATGAAGGTCAAGATGATGAGATGGAAGAAACTGAGTTTATTGATGATGAGATGGTAAAGAAAGCTGGTGGAGAAAAGGAGTTGGCCAAGAAAGCCAAAGAAGATGAAGAAAAGAGAGTAAAAGATCAGGAGGATGCAGAGTTAGCTTGAAAAGCAGAAGATGAAAAACTGATTAAAGAAACTGACGAATACATCCAAGACAATCCTGAACACAATCCTCACCTCGAATCTTCTCCTCCAACTTCACCGAAAGATCTGATAAAGCCGTTAACAAACAAGAATCGGTTATACCAAAATCTTCCACTCACTCATCACCTCCTCTAACATAAACAACATCTAAGTCTACAAGAAAATCAATCAAGAAACCAGCTGACACATGGATATCTCAGGAAATGGTCGAAATTTAGAATGTTGTCAAGAAAGCTCGGTTGAAGAAAAAGAATGAACTTCAAGATCAACTGGAAACACTTACAAATCTTGTCACAGATTTAACTGGGCAGATGGCTGAGCTGCAAGAAACAAAGCAGCAAGTTGATGAATTCTTAGCCAAAGATGGTGAGGCTGAGATAACCAAGAACATCTGCAGCTACACAGACAGATATGTGAAGAAGTACTTACCGACAGTTGCGACGAATGAGGTTAAAGATAAACATAAACCAATGATTAAGGAAATAGTTACAGAAGTTTTTTCCTCAACTCCATTCACTCTTCACACTGCTCCAACAATGACCAAAGAACTCACGATCGAAGAACTTCAATTAAAGCTGTTGGAACAGATGTCCGGAAATGTTGGCTTTATGTAGAAGGAAGACGAGGCACTATATGATTCTCTGTCTGCTAATCTTCTACAAAAGAACTCTTGCAAGGCCGATGCTGGTGTAGAGAAAAGACCAAGAGAAGACGAAGACCCAGATCCAAACTCATAAGCAAAGAAACCAAAGATGATTGGTAGCTCTTTTTTCACATCATGAACCGGTCAACCCTTATACCACAACGACAACTGCCGATCATCCGAAAGCATCCGGATCACCACCAAAAGAACAAGACCATTTTGTCTACACCAGTGATGAAGATCTGCAACAACAAGACATACAAATGCAACCATCATCAACATCCAAAAGCAAAAAAGCAAAGAAAAGACAAACAGCTGAAAGTAGTTACGTGGCTCGACAACGACACAACGGCTGAATATGGTTGGTTCGATGAGATGCTCAATGCTCAAACTCCACTTGTTGAGGATGAAGAACCTGTTGATGGACGAACCGTGGAATTCACACGGAATATCAAAAGAGATCTTCGTGTCAAGAAGATGAACACGAAGGAACTCAGACGGATCAATAATGCAGCATTCACTCTTCTAAAAGGCCGATCCGGGAGTGAAACTGAACTAGAGTATCATCTCGAAAACATTGCACGAGCAATGTCAAACGATATCAGCTGGCTCAATCCTGAATTCAACATTGATCAAACATCTGGATAGACTGGACCTTACTACACAGATTGGACCAAGCTTCTACCTATGGTAGGTAAACCCTCGCAACCCAAAATACCGTACAACTTTTTCTTCAACACCAACCTGGAATTCTTACAACACGGGAACAAATCAAAGCATAAATATGCTACCTCCTTGGCCCTTGGCATCCGTACAGCAAGATACACACATCCAGTAATTGAAGAATCTGCAACACATTTGTCGTTGACAAGGTTGTGTCGTATGATAAAGATGCGCTGTTCAGGATTCATCATTGGCCTGAAAGGCAAAGTTTTACTATTGTAGCAATATGCTAGAAAAGTCAAAGGAAGCAGTCATTAATACGCAAAGAATTGTTGCCATAATCTCACTTGAAGCCACGAAAAAATTGGATTACTCTTACATGAAGAAGATCATGGTTAAACGAAAAGATGAAAAGGAGTATGAATTCTCAGAAGCTGACTTTCCCAACTTGAACCTAAACGATCATGGGGCTTTGTGGTCTAGTGGTAGATGCTTAAGCAATTAAGCGTGCTCAAGTGAGAGTAGTACCGGGTTGGGTGACCGACCGGGAAGTCCTCACTTAGGGACCATAAGCTCTAATGATATCAACCAGCTGCCTTAGAAGCCTGGGCCCAGCCATGTGATGTCTTGACCAAACAAAGGACGCGAGTTCGAATCCGATCCGCAGCATGGTTGGGTATTGGGTGGAGGTATTTCACAGGCATCAAACCTTTGCTGGGTAGGGTTGATGGGTACCATTATGGTACACAGGGTTGAGGTGTCCCTGCCAATCTACACTTTTTGACCAAACTTGAACCTAAACGACATTAAAGACATGTAACTCATCAAAGTTTAAGGGAAAATGAGACACTTATCAACTGAACTACAGTATGCATTCATCCCTTCACTTTTGATCTTCATTCGGAGAATCATAATTCAAGAAAGAGTTAAAGATCTTTAATTAGGTGTTGAGAGTTATCAAAGGAAGCTGAACCTGACAAGACCACTTCTTCATTTCTCTGAGATTAAAAAGAATCTTAGTATACTCTGAAGACAGTACCATCATTTGGGTTCATCTAAAGATGTGCATACACAATCAACTGCGTCATTGGATATGAAGAAATTCGTAAGCTTTGTGATGACACTCTGAAGTCGGTTAGAGATGGATTGAACATTCGTTTGAAGGACCAGCACCTCTCCACTAAGAAGAAGCAAAGATGGAATTCCAAAGAATTACGGGACGTTCACAACCTCTTAAGCAGAATTAAACATAGGTTGAAGCGACACGATCAGATAAGACGGTTAAAGATCTATTTAGGAGGAAGACCAAAGTTCTCGATAATGACATTTCAACGTCAAGAATGATTGGTTAGTAGTTAGATTGGTGAAATACTTGATTAATATTGGTTGAGTATGCTCATGTCATAATAAATAATTATATGACTAGACATATGTGAGCCTATAGGGTCACACACTTATACATAGAGACATCATTTTATAGATTGTATTTATCGTATTTACAATATATAAATGACTACGTAACTCAGGGTCTATAACGGGCCATTAAATACTAAGTTAGACTTAGCGTTTTTGGAGTGGACCAACAATGGGCAAGCCCATTGTGGGACCATTATATGGCCGGCCTAAGGGGAGGGCTTGGAAGGGATTATGGAGCTTTTCCTAGGTGCTAAGTGTAAGATGTAAATGATAAGATCGATCACATTTAATCATATCAATTACACATTATTACTTACCACATAATAGGAGATATTCTCTTCCCCTTTCCCTCTCATACCTCATGGCATAACATAACCCCCCCCTAGGGTTATTTTTTTCTATCCCTTCTTTGCATATTCTATTGTAGGTGTTGCAAGGATCATTCTTACAAGGTCAAGACTAGCATCATATTGGTGATCAAGGACGTGTAGTGTGTTTCACACATAGAATGGATCAACCTTATTGATCTCTTGGGGTTTCTCATTCCATCTTGTGGGTATTGGTATGTTGGTGAATCTGTGATCACGCTACAAAGGTATAAATTGTTATATTTATTTATTTGATTGATCATATGGCTATATGGATCCGTCTCTAGGTGATGTATCCACTGTGTTTATTTAGTTTAATATGTTTTTCATATTCAACATCACCTATAGTGGTATCACGAGCCATCATATGTGTCATATGATTATCGGATATGCATAAAAATGGCTAAAACGGGTGTTCTTTTGATGATTTTTTAAACCACAATTAAAACAGCCCCTAGGGCTCCATTTTCTCAAAAATGATCGACCCTTAAGGGTTATTAAGATCTGTGATTTTTGACCTCATAGCCATTTGTTATGCATATGTTAATTGGTTTACTTGTCGGGTAAGCGTAAAATGGCCTAAAATGCACTATTTTGATTGATTTATGAAACGATTTCAAATCAGCCCCTATGGCTTAATTTTCTGTGGTAAAATGATAATTAGAAGGTTCTAATATCAGTGGGTTTTGAACCTAAGGCCATTTGATACGAGTACCAAACGGGGTTTTTAATTCTTGTTAATTAATTTCTTCGTTTCGTTGGCTAAATCTTTAATTCTTGTTATTAATTTTTGTATCCATGGCAGATACATGCATGTTTGTCCATGGAGTTAGCCAAAACCTTGTTTTGTTCATAATATTATTATATTATAATGTGTATATGCAAAGCCGATGAAAACCTAGACCACTTGTGCCATGTGTTGTTGTGATTTGTCGTTAATTTCTTGTTTTGGTGTTTGCCATTTTTTCTGCTTTTATGTAATGAATTTCATTTTGGTTTTTACAATTTTTTTTGTAACACCCCTAAAAATGGGTCGCAGCAGAGGATGATGTGACAAATCGTAATTTCAGGTCATTTTCCAAACTTTGAAATTTACTATTCACATATCACTATTCATCATTTCACTATTAATCATTTTTGAAGTCAGTTTGCGACTTTGAAACGTTATCAAAAATTTTACTATTCAAGATCAAGTGTTTTTCTAGTTCTATTAGTGCTTCTAGTTAGGATTTTGAAATAAAAACCTTAAAGTAACTAAGTTATTAACCTCAGAAACTCTTCATCATCAAGTAAGTGTTCTAAATAATTTTTCTACTCATTCATACTCCTACTTGATTTAATTTTATGATCTAGTAACAAAACATGCAAGTATACTTATGTTACATACCACTTGTTTTTGTCATTAAAATGAATTTAAAGGATCTTATTAGTGTTCTTATGAACTCTATCATTTTTGGTGAAAATTAGGAACCCATGACACCCTAGGAAGGTGTATGGTAGGTTTAGAATAGCTTTGGTGTTGATTGGAAGGGATTTGTACAAACCTTGAACTAGTAAAAATGGTTTTTGACAAAATATAATAAGGATCTGTCCATTTTTGCAAAATATGGAAATTTCAGTAGATCATGGGTTATTTTGGTTTACATATTTAGAAAATACACTTAAAAATGAATCCATGGCTGCTGGAATGAGTAAAAACGAGCTTACAACGAGAAACGTTAATTTCAAGTTTAACGACTAAAAAGTATTTTCTGAAAAATAACAAGCTGTCACACGATTTTCTATGGTTAAAACGAGGCATTGAACGCGAACTAGACGAGCAGAAATATCAAAAATCTATTAGTTCGCTGTAACACGAAGCCGAGGACATAAAGAACGTTGAAAACGAGCTTATAACGACAGAGATACAAGCGTTTGAAACCCGACGTTCACAACACATTTTTCATCAGCTTTTACTTAAAAATATTTTGTGTGAAACTGTCTTTGCGGGTAACCTAGTTGAGAGCCGTTTTTGTCATTGATAGAGACAGTTTGAGACATTAACACCTTGAGGTAAAATCAAGTACTCCCGGCCTATTTTCTAAATTGACCAGCCGTTCGTCAATCGGACTTGTAACGAGTAAAATATGACCTTTCTAATATACCCGAAAACTGCACAAAAACAGCAAATTTAGTCCGACTACCTAACTTGACTATTATTTTTCTTTATGATCGGGACTCGTAGGGAAGAAATTTCGGTGTTACGAATTTAACTCTAAAACCGCTGAGCTTATTTCCTAACGCTCAATATTCACCAACATACTACTAACTTTGCGAGGCTACTTAGTCATTTTCATAAATTTATCAAAGTGTTTTATTTGGGACGAAAAACTCTATTTTCTCGATTAATCACTAAACGACGAACGTGGGATGTCGTTACAACATATATAAGCGTAAAGTGTTTTATGACTTAACAAGTCGTCAAAAATATATTTTTCGACGATAAATATTATTTCAAAATTTCACGAGTGGTATCGGTAACATACGTATTTGCATGTGTAACATCATTTCATGACTCACATTAGATCATATCATTCAAATTAGGTTGTGGTTAGAGATCGCGCCTCATTTCAGTGTATCCACTATTGTCATCATAACCATTGCATCAGGCGAGTTTTCATAGCCCCGTTTTTCAAGTTAATATTTCATTTCAAACCTACGGGGGAGAATACCTTGCACATCATTTTATTACGAGCCCAAGTACATTAAATTCATTTACATTGCTTAAGTTACCGCAGTGCCAAGTTAAAGTCTCCTTTTATTTTATCATGAACCGTTAATTGACATTAAGTTAGGGTGAGTGAATAGATCTATTGAGGGTGACTCCTCCGTTCGGGTTGGTAGCTCCAACTAAGTCTACCAACGCATTTTATTTTAATCATAATAGAGTGTCTGGCAAAACACTCAGTTGGGGCATAAATTATTAGTCTAGCTTCGGGGTCATGAGCTTATAGCAATTGTATTATCTTATTTACATGGCGACATTGTCACACTTAACTTTATACTTGTGGATATAATACAAAACATTTACATAAACCTATGATTCTCACCAACATTATTGTTGACAGTTTTAGTAATGTATTTTCAGGTAATTAAGGCATTCACATCGTGGCCTGCATGAGGACTTATCATAGAGTCGCCATGACGACGCGTCTCAATTGTATTTTATGCACTTAAACTATCGTTTGGTTTGTAACAAACTTATTTCCGCAACTTTGACAAATCTTTTGGGACCTATCTTTGTAAACTCTAATGTTTTATGAAATCAAACGATGTACTTTTAAAACGACACTTTAGGTCATTTAATATAACAGTAACTGTGATGTTATGGCAGTCGCGCCCCAGGTATTCCATTCCGCTGCAAATCAGGTATTTGGGGGTGTGATAGATTGGCATCAGAACGAAGGTTATAGCGAAGTTGCACCTACACCACCCTTATCACGTTATCTTACTCTTAGATCAGCTGCTGCTTATGTACCACTACCACCACCATCACTTACCCCTAACACTAGTGGTCGTCCCATAGTGTTTACTTCATCTTATCCTCTCAGACGCCGCTTGACAGCGCGAAAGAGGGTAGTATTCTATACACCATCATCACCATCATCTCTATCATCATTATCCCCATCCTCACCATCATCTGGAGCACCACCAGCACCATCACATCTCAGAGACCCTACACCCATATCTGACTTGCCGCTCAAGAAGCGTGCACAAGTTGACACACCATCATTATCTACTACTGAGCCTACAGAGACTACACCACCTAGTAGGTTTGAGGTCGGTGAGAGTTCTAGAGCTGCTGCAGCTAGACAGCCTACTGCTCCTACACTTGAGACACGATTAGACCATCAGCAGGAGCAGATTGACAGAGCCTTAGGCCAGTTAGAGGAGATTCCATTGAGCCGAGTTGAGGCGATGGAGGAGGAGATAGAGGGTTTGGTTTTAGGCAGGGTTTCCATTGATGTTTCCTATCAGGGTTTAGAGACTAGACAGCAGGAGGATCGTGAGTGCATCACTTAGCTGAGGCAGGAGATGCCAGAGTTGTTACTTTGGAGAGCTGGGATGTTGCTACTCAGCTTCAGATTCAGCATCTGACGGAGATTGTGGTCCGATTAGCTGCAGAGGTCCGAGAGCTTCAGAGTCGATCAGGCGGAGCACCAGGAGATGCCTAGATTAGACTTATATCATGCTTGCTTTTACGAGTATCATCCTAGTCACGGGGTGTGTGACATAGTTTAAAGAACTTGTAGTCTTTTGGTTGTTGTACAAACAAAATGTATCAAGTGTTGACTCTACTATGTAGGAATGGTTGTGCTATCTATGATATCGGTCCATGTAGGCCGAAATTTTCATGTATTATATTAATGTGTGTTGTGATTATATTTATGATATTTCGTGGTTGTTTCTCATTGTGATTTCATTGTATTCATACCTGTTGTGGTTGTATATATTGTGTACGATGATCATTTCTGTTTGTGAGTTCTCACTATTGTTATCTTTTGTGATTATGAAGAATTATGCCGCCAAAGAAAACTACTCCAGCGATGACACCAGCTGAAATCCGAAAACTTGTTGCCGATAATATAGAGGCAGCACTAGTAACTGAAAGAGAGGCCGTAGCTGCTCGGGCTGCTGAAGCGGAAGCAGCCGAAGCTGCCAGACTAGCTGCTAATGGTACTAGAGTACATGAGGTTCGCAAATGTACATACAAGGACTTCAAGAACGGTGACCCCACAAAATTTAAAGGCACTGAAGGAGCCACTGCTATGATTCGTTGGTTTGAGAAGACAGAATCTGCATTTCTTCTATGCAACTGTCCTGATGACTGCAAGGTAAAGTTCGCTATTGGTACACTCATTGATGAAGCTATGTCATGGTGGAATTCTTATGCACAGCCTATTGGTATGGAAAATGCTTACAAGCTCACGTGGGAAGAATTCAAGAAGCTACTGACTAAAAGTTCTGTCCACGCACCGAAGTGAAGAAGTTAGAAACAGAATTTTATAAGTTAGTAACCACAGGTAATGATATCGAAGCCTACATCAGGAGATTTCAAGAGTTGGCCGCGCTATGTCCAACTATGGTTCCGGATAACGAGAAGTTGTTGGAGAACTTCATTGGTGGGCTACCACACAGCATCCGTGGGGATGTAACTACTTTTGATCCACACACACTGAACGAAGCTATCAGAATGTCTCAAAAGCTTATGGCTCAAGTGGTGAAGAAGGGAACTATCGTCAACAACAATAACCGTAACAACAACAACTACAACAACAACCGAAACAATACCAACTATAACAACAACAACAACAACAACAACAACAACAACAACAACAACAACAACAAGAGAAGGTGGGACAACAATCTGGGTGGCAATGCTACTCAACAACCACCAAAGAGACACGAAGTTGCTAAGGCCTATGTTACAGACCCAACTGAAAAGAAAGGTTACAAAGGTACCCTACCCAAATGCAACATGTGTCAAATTCATCATAACCCTGGGCATTATCTTAATCCATGTGGCAACTGTAAGAAGATTGGTCATTCGACTAGAGAATGCAAGTTTCCAATCCTTGCCGGAAATCAGGAACCTCTAGTAACATGTTTTGGCTGTGGGGAGATAGGACACTACAAGAGTGAATGTCCAAAGCAGAGGAACCAAGGAACCGGGAATCAGGGTGGAATAGCTCGTGGGAGAGCTTATATCATCGGAGAAGGGGATTGCCAGCACATCAACAATGTTGAGGATGACAACAATGTTTAAGAACAAGGAACTTCTGCCTTAATAATAAGCCATAGGAGGAGCCCTTTTGGGTTGTATTTCTTTAAGTAGTCTATCTTAAGCACTTGCTTGTAACCTCATTGTATCATGTACCTTTCTATCTAATGAATCCACTATCTTTTGTTATTTTCATGATATCACAACCCTCATCTATTACACTCCCTATTTCACTACCGTATTTCCAACCGTTTCGCAACAATATTCCACTATCCTGTTATGAACTAAGTTACCTACATTCTATGGCAGATTAGTAGACCCTCACTACCCTACAAAATGCTCTTACAAGTGACATACAAGCTATCATGTTACCATTCTATAAACTATTTCACAAATGTCTTACAAACTATTTTCCTACCTCGTAATTTGTTTTGGCCGCTATTTCAACCACAGTATGATTGATGATATTCAACTTTTGAGAAACATACTATCATTTGGACAAAACCAAGCATTACACCATTTGTCCTCAATTATACATAGCCTGATCACCTATGTATAATTCGGGAAGGATCATGTCATGAAAAGAATAATTATCTTTCAAACTTTTTAAAAAAAAAGCAACTTTCACTTCAAACATTGAAGAGAAAAATTTTGTACATAGATAAACTATCCATGACCATCACTTTCCTAAGGCACCATAGACACCCACACCACTTATTCAATCGATAAATCAGACTACACTATTAACTTTTTCTAGGAACAACCTTTCATACCATCTACGAGGAAGATTCCTCGAGGTAAGCAAACCGTTAGAATTTCAAGTTGGCAACAGAGTTGTGTTGAAGGTCTCGCCTTGGAAAGGCGTGATACGATTCAGAAAACGCGGGGAATTGAACCCTAGGTATTTTGGACCATTTAGGATTCTAGCTAGAATCGGCCGACTGGCATACATACTTGAGCTTCCGTCAGAGCTCAACAGCATACATAACACATTTCATGTTTCAAATCTCAAGAAGTGTCTTTCAGATGAATCACTCGTAATTCCATTAGAAGAAATTCAACTCGACGATAAGCTCAATTTCATGGAGGAACCAGCAGAAATCATGGACCGTGAGGTCAAACAGTTGAAACAGTGTCGAATTCCTATCGTGAAAGTTCGCTGGAATTCTCGAAGAGGTCCCGAGTTTACTTGGGAGCGGGAAGGGCAGATGCGACTCAAATATCTGCATCTTTTCACCAATACCAATCCAGAGACCAACACGAACTGAATTCAGGGACTGAATTCCTTTTAGGGTGGAAGACTGTGACAAATCGTAATTTCAGGTCATTTTCCAAACTTCAAAAATTACTATTCATAGATCACTATTCATCATTTTTGAAGTCAGTTTGCGACTTTGAAACGGTATCAAAAATTTTACTATTCATGAAACACTATTCATTCCCGGAGAAAAATCACTATTCATTCCCGGAGGGAAATCACTATTCATGGTTATCATTCATCATTTCGTAAATTAGGTTTACGGGTATTCAAAATTCGCATAACCATAAGGGTTTAGCTTCGCATTCATGGAACATCACTGAGGACACATCATATAGACTAGAGTAGTCTACATATTATCAGTAATATCATCTTCATATTAGGTCATTCACGGTTTTGCATAATTTCAACCACGTATATTTATTTATTAAATAAACGCTATCACTCAATCATTTACTAAGAACAATATAACCGACACTCTCGACTATGATCCTAACATATTTTCACTCTCATTACAGTGATATAAAAATTATATTATTAGTTTACCCGGTGTTTTGAAATTATTTACTATATATACCGTTAAAAGCTTATAACTATGAAGGTTTACGACATTTCAACATGGTAATTATTTGGACACCCGATACTCGCGAGAAATGTGATTTTATATTTTTTATGACTTCGTCATACCTTATCTTGTTCCGTTAAAATTTATTTCTTGCTTACTCAGTACCCGATAACACAAGATATCCTAGCTAAATCTATCCTAAATACACCAAGTACAAGACTAATTAATAGCCACTAACATCATCCCCCCCTTTCCCCTATTTCACGCCCCATGCCCCCCCCCCCCTTCCTAGCCTAGTTTTGACTACCATTTGACCAAAGAAAATATCTACTCCATTTACACTACATAATCCCATTTAATACTACATCTTTCTCATTA
Organism: Artemisia tridentata subsp. tridentata; assembly: GCA_021014915.2. Lineage (NCBI taxonomy): Eukaryota > Viridiplantae > Streptophyta > Magnoliopsida > Asterales > Asteraceae > Artemisia > Artemisia tridentata. The sequence continues at coordinate 78,890,169 of CP139503.1, read as the reverse complement.
TACTTCAAGTAGCAAAAGAATAAAACACACTACTCTCTCATCATCCTTGTAGATCGGCCAAGAAGAAGAAAAAAGGAGAAACCATAGCAAAGTCAAGATCAAGTGTTTTTCTAGTTCTATTAGTGCTTCTAGTTAGGATTTTAAAATAAAAACCTTGAAGTAACTAAATTAATAACCTCAAAAATTCTTCATCATCAAGTAAGTGTTCTAAATAATTTTTCTACTCATTCATACTCCTACTTGATCTATTTTTATGATCTAGTAACAAAACATGCAAGTATACTTATGTTACATACCACTTATCACTTGTTTTTGTCATTAAAATGAATTTAAATGATCTTATTAGTGTTCTTATGAACTCTATCATTTTTGGTGAAAATTAGGAACCCATGACACAGTAGGAAGGTGTATAGTAGGTTTAGAATAGCTTTGGTGTTGATTGGAAGGGATTTGTACAAACATTGAACTAGTAAAAATGGTTTTTGACAAAATATAATAAGGATCTGTCCATTTTTGCAAAATATGAAAATTTCAGTAGATCATGGGTTATTTTGGTTTACATATTTAGAAAATACACTCAAAAACAAAGCCATGGCCACTGGAATGAGTAAAAACGAGCTTACGACGAGAAAGATACGTTAATTTCAAGTTTAACGACTAAAAACTATTTTCTGAAAAATAACAAGCTGTCACACGATTTTCTATGGTTAAAACGAGGCGTTGAATGTGAACTAGACGAGCCGAAATATCAAAAATCTATTAGTTCACTGTAACACGGAGCCGAGGACATAAAGAACGTAGAAAACGAGCTTATAACGACCGAGATACAATCGTTTGAAACCCGACGTTCACAACACATTTTTCATCAGCTTTTACTTAAAAATATTGTGTGAAACTGTCTTTGCGGGTAACCTAGTTGAGAGCCATTTTTCTCATTGATCGAGATAGTTTGAGACATTAACACCTTGAGGTAAAATCAAGTACTCCCGGCCTATTTTCTAAATTGACCAGCCGTTCGTCAATCGGACTTGTAACGAGTAAAATATGACCTTTCTAATATACCCGAAAACTGCACAAAAACGGCAAATTTAGCCCGACTACCTAACTTGACTATTATTATTCTTTATGATCGGGACTCGTAGGGAAGAAATTTCGGTGTTACGAATTTAAGATGTTGTTACAAGCTTTCTAAAACCGCTGAGCTTATTTCTTAACGCTCAATATTCACCAACATACGACTAGCTTTGTGAGGCTACTTAGTCATTTTCATAAATTTATCAAAGTGTTTTATTTGCGACGAAAAACTCTATTTTCTCGATTAATCACTAAACGACGATCGTGGGATGTCGTTACAACATATATAAGCGTAAAGTGTTTTATGACTTAACAAGATGTCAAAAATATATTTTTCGACGACAAACATTATTTCTAAATTTCACAAGTGGTATCGGTAACATATGTATTTGCATGTGTAACATCATTTCATGACTTACATTAGATCATATCATTCAAATTAGGTTGTGGTTAGAGATCGCGCCTCATTTCAGTGTATCCACTATTGTCATCATAACCATTGCATCAGGTGAGTTTTCATTGCTCCGTTTTTCAAGTTAATATTTCATTTCAAACCTACGGGGGAGAATACATTGCACATCATTTTATTACAAGCCCAAGTACATTAAATTCATTTACATTGCTTAAGTTACCGTAGTGCCAAGTTAAAGTCCCCTTTTATTTTATCATGAACCGTTAATTGACATTAAGCTAGGGTGACTGAATAGATCTATTGAGGGTGACTCCTCCGTTCGGGTTGGTAGCTCCAACTAAGTCTACGAACGCATTTCATTTGAATCATAATAGAGTGTCTGGCAAAACACTCAGTAAGGGCATACATTATTAGCCTAGCTTTGGGGTCATGAGCTTATAGCAATTATATTATCTTATTTACATGGCGGCATTGTCACACTTAACTTTATACTTGTGGATATAATACAAAACATTTACATAAACCTATGATTCTCACCAACATTATTGTTGACTGTTTTAGCAATGTATTTTCAGGTAATTAAGGCATTCACATCATGGCATGCATGAGGACTTATCATAGAGTCGCCATGACGACGCGTCTCAATTGTATTTTATGCACTTAAACTATAGTTTGGTTTGTAACAAACTTATTTCCGCAACTTTGACAAATCTTTTGGGACCTATCCTAGTAAACTCTGAATGTTTTATGAAATCAAACGATGTACTTTTAAAATGACACTTTAGGTCGTTCAATATCATTGTAACTATGATGCTATGGCAGTCGGGCCCCAAGTATTCCATTCCACTGCAAATCAGGTATTTGGGGGTGTGACCGATGATGTCGCTAGGGTACTACTAAATTGGTTCACAACACAAAGTAAAGAGAACGGATTTACCTTATATATTTAGAAAAATAGTTACATTATCAAAGTAAATAAGTTTACAACATTTAATTTGATGCGGAAATAAGGCCCATATCAGTAAACAAGTGGTCACAAATATATCAAAGTAGTCTATGACCGTGCCAATGCCAAGCGCCTCCAACAATAGATTGTGCGGTAGTAAAGATCAACACCTGAGAATACATGCTAAAAGGGTCAGCATAAAGCTGATAAGTTCATAGGTTTAAGTAAATAACATGTTATGTATGGACCACAAGATTTCAGCGACAAAGTATTCCAAATATGTTCATGAAAAGTATTACTGTTGCACTAAGCTCATGACACCGAAGCCTTAACAGTTAGTTCATATTATCACCCCAAATAGGTGCTTTTCCAAACACCTGTACAACATCAAATGAAATGCGTCCGTTAGACAAGTTGGAGAGACCAACCCGGACGGGGGAGTTTACCCCCAATAGATCTATTCACAACATTCGCGCTTACAAAGTAATTAACGGTTCATGATTGTGGGGAATTTATGGCAAACGACAACAACTTAGGCAATCAATAAATGTTTAATGAACTTGTGTCCATATGTAAAAACAAGCAATATATTCCTACCCCAAGTATTTCAAATCAAATAGTAAAACAAGTAAAAGTGGGGCTATGAAACTCACCTCAAACGATAGTAATGCAATACTAGTAAATGTGTGTACAGAAATCGAGGTGCGATATTCTAACCGCAACCTAAATTAATAATATGTTTTAGGTCGTCCAATAATGTCGTGTATGCAATTTTATTAAAAGTTATATCACTCGTATATGTTTGCAATAAATTTTAGTGAATAAAACGTAGTTACGTTAATGTGCTCGTTTAAAAGTTCAAGTACACATTTAATATGACAAAACTAGTTTATTTCGTTATTATACTATACTCGTCCCACTCTTTAGTGTTTTAGAAAGCCTTCAACGTGCCTAGCAAGTATATATAACATTCTACCATTGTTGTTTAAGTTATTTTAGCTAAAACCGCACCTAAAGTGTTCAATTTCCTTATTTTAAATTTCTAACAGCTTTTCTATTAGTGAAAAAAAAAAAAAGTCAAACATTTATATTTCTTGCAACTTCATTAGGCCATAACTCCCTCGTTTTATCTCCGATTCTTAAGTTTTATATATCCCCGGTTTCGTGTTTGAGTATACTAGCATATTTTTAGTTTCTCGGCTAGTCCAATTAACTTTTAATGTGCGGTTTTACCTCTTGAAAAGTCCTAACAGCAGCCACATTTTTCAGAAAATTAGTTTTCGTAGTCAAACTTAAAACTAACGTATCTCCTTCGTTCTAAGTCTGTTTTAATCCGTTCATATCCTACTGTCTTGCCACTGATTTTTCTGTTTTGAGTCGAATGAGACAGCCCCTAACCTTCTAGTGTTAAAACCGCGTATCCTAGCTTCTATTACCAAAAATCCGCTCAACAACAACCCCAATGCTAATCCTAACTCTTCCACCGATGCTTCAACATGTCAATAGTGTTCTAACAACTTACTTAGCAATATGAAAAGTTCAATTCATTATAAATAAAGTATTCACCAAAACTAGTTTAGCTAACTTACTAGCTCATATGTCATGTTTTAATTTTTACATCTTGTCAAGATTCATAACCAACTAGTTTATTCATGATAAAAATATGTTTAAGACATAGTCATTAGTTATAAACTCATTGTGGTTATAAAGTTTTACAAACATGTACTTGGTGATGATCAAAGTGTATATAAATCATGAAACTAAGCTTAAATACATGAAATTAACACAAAGTAGTGTGTAAAGTTTATAAAAATAATGGTGTAGTGACTTACTAGTAATTAGGAAGTTTATGTGATGTTGATGAACACAAGTGTACCCAAATTGTTACTACAAACCCTTAGTAATTTAACTAGTTAACCCAAATATGTTTCCAGTAACTAATAACCCAAAAGGTTTTGCTAATTGTTGTGTTTTGCTCACTGTCGTGACCAAGAGATAACCAAAGGAGATTATTTGTGTAACACCCCAACCCGATAAGGGTATAGATGTCACAATAATGGTTTCATATCAGAACAAACACAAGCATATGACATAAATAATACAATTGAATTTCAATGGTTACAATGGAAAATCTGAAACTACAAGGTTATAATACAATAATTTCTAAGTCTAATTATAATTTCTTCTAGTCATCTTCAATAGCTAGTAAGGTCTTCTAAGTCCAAGATACTCTCCACTCATACCCAGCTTCCAAACTAAACCTGCCGCAGGAAAAGAAATGCGGCTGAGCTACGGAAGCTCAGTGAACAGATATAACGATAACAAAGTAGTAATACAGGATAATGAACAGTAAATAAAATATGAAACAGTCAGAGTTAAGGCATAAGTACATGGTAACAGTAATGAAAGGTAAAGGTTACAAGGTGCAGGAAAACAGAAATCCTCTACGAGCCCAGTAACAAAAACAGTATCAGTATAATCATGTAACCATATAATCATATAGAGGGGAGACATCTCAGTAACCAGTAATCATGAGGGGAGTCCTCAATCAGTAAATGGAGTGATCAGCTCCCAGTATGTGAAAGACGTGTATCGCACACACCATCAGTCACCAGTAATAACAGTATATAACAGTAACAGTAACAGTATACAGTACAAATCTAGGATGCATCCATACGCCCCAGGTGGCCAAAGTCTGCCTCTACGTAATAAATCAGTAACAAATCAGGGACGGGACAGGTCATCACTCTCCTGCCCTAGAGTCATTCCATCGGTGCATCAATGACATGGACATGAAACCCTCATGCCTAGTTATGGCTCGTAGTCTCAAACTGTGGGTCAACGGTTAAGTATCAAATATCCAGTATCCAGTTCGGTTTCATATTAAGTAGTTCAGGTCCAATTCCATTTCAGTTATATCAGTAAGTTCAATCTCAAAAAGGTCAATATTAGTAGGTTCAATAGCAGTAGGTTCAATATCAGAAAGGTTCAATATCAGTAGGTTCAGATCAATGGTTCATGGCAAAGGGTCAAAACGAAGGGATCATAGCAAAGGGTTCATAGCTAGGTTCAAATCAAATGGATCATACAAAAGGTTCACAATTCCAGAGAGAGAAACAAAGCAAGGTTCGCAATTCAAAGGGGAACATAGGAATGGCTTAGGGAATCCTATAACGAATCAGAATCAAAGATCAAAGTCATGAGAGAGACACCCTTACTGAGAAAGGGTAGAATATCTGTACCTTATACCGCAAGTGCAAACATATCTAGAAATATAAGGATCGGAAACAACTCCATCTTCAGCGAATCTACACGAATACATGATCGTCTTATTATTAATATCTTCTTCAAATCAGATTTCTCAATTTAGTCGACTTTCCATTTTTAGTAACTTTCCATTTATAGCAGTTTTCCTCAATTAGTAAGTTTCCATTTTTAGAAAGTTTCCTTATTTAGTAAGTTTCTATAATTAGCAGATTTCCATAATCAGATAAATTCCATAAAGTAATTAGGTTAAGTCATTTATTAAATATTATTATGGAAATAGGGTTCATTTTTGCAAGTCATGATAGTTTAGGGTTAAATATGACAACTTTCTATATTTTAGGGTTTTAAATGCAAATATGCCAAAGATAAAGGTCTAAAGTGCAAATATTACAAGTTATTTATTTTAATCCATAAGTTTCCCATAATTACAATTCCAATCCTTTAATTTTAACAATTTTACAAATTAAGCCCTTTAATTAATTAAATTACAAATTAAACCTTATAATTAATCAAATTACAATTTAATCCTTACAATATTCATATCTACACATTAAGCCTTCAATTATCAAAAATTACTCATTACACCCCTTATATTAAATATTATATGAATCAACCTTCAATTTCTAGAATTTACAAAACAAGTCCCTCAATTTATTTATTTTCCAATTCGATTTAAATAATTAAGTAATTTACCCAAATAAACCTTTTAATTAAAAAATTAACATGTAATACCCCTATATTATAATTTTTACGAGTTACCCCTGGCCCAAAACACATTACAAAAATAACCCCCAAGTTTAGAAAATTACAAAACACACCCAAAACATTTTAAAACCCAATCGGTAAACCAAAAAAAGTACACAAACCCTAACCCTAAATTATCCAATCATTACCAATCATTAATACAACCTTAAAACACATTTATGAGACCAGATCCATCATCCAAAAATCAAAACCCTAGGTCGCACGATTTTATTTTAATTTTAAAACTCTTTTCTTATAAAATCCGATTGTAACAAAAACTCAACAAAGGTATTTTAGGCTTCAAAAAATACAAAGATCATTTTTCTAGGATCATATGGTACGTATAGATCTCAAATAAAATAGGTTTGCAACCCAGAAAAATCGTATGAGTTATTTTAGGTTTTATTTACGTTTTTGTTATCTATAATTACCACGATTTGTTTTTACATGCATGGTTCGATTTAGCTATTTTATTCAACTCATATATGATGTGAGGAACACAAGAAAAATACCATATGAAGTTTTGAACAAGTGAATGAGTCATGAGAGTTTTGTACCTCTCGGCTTAAATAATTCGATACACCAAAACTTCCTACGATCAAACCAGGGATTCCACGACCTCAAAACTATTTTTCCTACCTTCCTTGGACGTAGATGAACACCAGAAAAATAAACCACAGCCTCCCAAAAATCGTATGGTGATGTGTGTGTGTGTGTGTTTTTTTTTTGTGTCGAATGGGGAAATTAAGGTGAATAAAAAGGGAAACAAGTACAAACCTTGTGAAGAGGTGAGGGGAGGCATGAATTTCGGCCCAATTGATGTGATAGGATCAATTATACTAATTTTGTGATAGTTTCCATAATTGATTTGATGTTTATTGATGAGGCGAAAAGTGTACCGCTTTTAAGGGGTCATTTAAGCCCGAAATCGTATTTATTTGATCAAATATTGCCCTAAATCGTTCCTTTTGTCATTTTAGGTACTTTTGAGGAGAAATCTGGAAAAGGAGGCATTTTGGACGTTTTTGGAGCATTAAAGTGAAGAAAACGACAAAGTCTCAAAATCGGCTAAAATTTACCTTTGACGGCGTCAGAATCATCTCTTGACGGCGTCATGCCTTGGCAAGAAAAGTGGGATGTGAAATTTACTCATGACGGGCCAGTGAGTTAGCATGTGAATTCTGACGGCGTCACGCTTTAACTAAATCAAGGGCGTCACGGCTTAAATCATAAGGGGACGGCGTCACGTTCATGATCCGACGGCGTCAAGCCTTGATAGGCCAGAATGGATTTTTGAAGAGCTAAAGAGGGACGGCGTCAAGAAGGTCACCCGGGAACCCTAAAAGCGGCGAGGTGACGGCGTCACAATGCATAAGGTGACGCCGTCAGATCCAAAAATCTATATATAGTTTTCTAATCTTTTGTCATTAAAGAGAGCTTAGTGTGTGGAATTTTGGGATAAAACCCTAAGACGATTTTAGCTACTTTTTCAGGGCTTCTTGCCTTGAGATCTTCCATGTTTCATTGAAAGATAAGTTATCAATTAATCATTCAATATGTCTATGTGTTGTTTGATTCTATCTTATGCTTGTCTTTTGTTTAACATGTTAGGCTAATTTTATCTTGTGTTTGCTTAGATCTAATGAAACCTAGCTATTGATTATTGGTTGTTAGTGTGTTGTTAGTTGTATTGGATGATTGTTTATCTATGTTAGGCTTAAGAAAACTGGCTAACTTCCTATTCGGTAACTTGCTTGAACGTCTTAAGAAACATGAACCAAACGCGTACTAAAGGTTTTTATGGTTGTATTTAATGCACAAGCGAATTCTAGTGATCCCATGTTAGGAGCTTCCTAGCCGGCTCGACATAGGAGTGAAGTAGGAGCTTGTAGAGTTTGGGGAAGTAAGTACGCCACCCCACGAATGGTATTAAGGAATACACCCGTCATCCACGCAGCTAATACACACTAATTAACCGGTAAAAGATAGTTAGGGAGTAAGGAAATCTAAGTAAACACATTTCTCTACACATAAGTTTCTCACCACATTTCATTTGTGTTATTTTATTTTATTGCATTTGTAGTAATTTTGGGTTAGTTGACTAGCAACTAATTCCGCCCACTCCTTCAAAACCGAGATTTTACTTGCTTTCATAAAAATTATAAAAACATAAAAAGAATCTTCCTCAACCCTTAGACCTAATTAGAGTAGCCTTTCATACCTAACGAACACTATTCCCTGTGGAGAACGATCAATCCCCCGTACTTACCACTACACTATACTACATCGGTCAGGTACACTGCCTGGTGGGGTTGTAAGCCTCTTGAGATCCCTCGAGAGGTAAAACCTGTTGTAAGGTTACAAAACCACGCAATCAAGTTTTTGGCGCCGCTGCCGGGGAATAGTTATTGTTTAGGTTGAATTTTTATTTCTATTAGGTCTACTCACTAGATTCCTTTCTAGTGAGATTTTTGTTTTATTTTTCTAGGTATTCTTTAGTCTATCTATTTTCTTTGTGCTTTTGTTCGTAACAGATTTCCATTGACTCTTCCGTTCACCATTATGGAGTACGCGAATCCACCATACCACCAACCACAAAGGCCATTCTACCCTATTGACATCTCGAATTTCAAACAATATCGAGATGAACCCATATATGATGCATGGATTCGTTTTAGAAATTTACTCCGAAAATTCCCTCATCATAGTTTCGCTTTAGCATCCCTAACCCGAACCTTTTACTATCGTGTTGGCCAATATGACCAAATGCGCATTGAGGATTTTGCCAATGGGGACTTTAGGGAATTAAGTGCTGAAGAAGCATGGGATGCCATAGAAGATTGTGTCCAATATTATTATAGGGTAGACAACCCAACAAACGTTAGTACAAGTCAATTGAATATAAATTTCCTGGATCATGAAACAAGTTTGTTAGGGGATGAATACATTAGTGTTGAGATACCTAAGTGGTTGTCATGTAATGCCATAGTACAAAACAAACACATAGGTGACCTTGATGTGATGGAGGATTTAGCCGAACATGATCACATTGATCAAAAAGACCTAGGTTTTATGATCGATGACGATGAATCTCAAGAAACACATGATGAATCTTTTGGGCAATTTGAATATAGCAGTCAGAATATTGAGGATGATCCTTATGATTCGGACATAGAAGTTGAGATGCCTAGAGAAGCACTTGAGATACTTGGGAAAATGTTAGGGTTAGATCCTACTAAAACACATGATGAGGATATAGGTGATCTTGATAAGATGGACGATAGAGTAGAAAATCTAAGACCACCAAGTACCCCACAAGTCCTACCATCATTTGAGGCACATACACCGCCCGTGACTTACCCGAAAGAAGTAGAAGAGACTATAGGAACCCCAATAGAGGTAGAACCTTTGAACGAAACAAAACTAGAAGAAATAGGTTTGAATACTTGTAGTCATAACCTTTCTTTTAGTTCTATGGAAGTTCCTAGTTTTGATGAACCGGAGCCTAAACCAAAACCGTTACCTAATCTTCCATCCTTAGATGTGAACTTAGGAATTGAATTAGGTCCCGATCCACCCATCAAACCATGTAGTCCGGGTAATGTTAAGATTAAGGTAGTAGACATTAAGCCTTGTAGTGAGGAAGACAATATAGGAGTGAAAAATGACCTTACATGTCTACATCACCCATTCATGATTGATCATAAGAAACATTATGGGTTTAAACCGGGTCTATTGGGTCAAGATGGATTCCCAACTAGGAGTCTCTCGAAGTTGTTAGAAAATGATCCCTTTTTAGGAGAACACTTTAACTCACCCATTGACCAAAGTGAACTAGGTAAGGTTATGATGAAAGGAGCACACCCCTTTGAGCATATAATTCATCCACCACTCTTTCCTCACGTGGCATACTCCTACCGAGCTGGTATGTATCGCTACTATCACCCGCACTTAATCCTAAGTGTAGGGAAAACCTCTCCTTTATCCATTAAATAAGGGTAGAGTCAGGCTCATGACTCGAACAAAAACAAGCGCTTCTTGGGAGGCAACCCAAGCGTTATTTGTTTTATTTGCTTTGTGTGTTTATTTATTTGTTTGCTTGTTTTTATTTGCTTCCGTATGTGTGTTTAATTTTTATTAGTATTGATTCATGTTCAAAAGTAATTTGTGAAAATGCTTTATTTTGTTTTTAACTTCGTCTTAACTACATATAAAGGTATTTTGCAAAAGATAAGTGTAAGGGAAATCCAAATCGGTTTATTAGAACACATATGAACATGAATCGTAATAATAATAAATTAACATACGTATTCGTATTTGTTTGAGTCAAATGCTTGTATCGAGTCATAATGATGTTTTGCAGGATTTCCAGGAAGTAAGGTAAAGGTTTTTCTAGAAATTTTCCGGAAACTTAAAATGAAAATTTTTGTCAGGTCATTTCTGACGGCGTCAGGGGTTATAACCTGACGGCGTCAGATTTAATTTTCAAAAATTTTTGAAAGTTTTGTTTTCATAAAAAGTTTTTATTAAAATCTCCAACTTATAATCTCCAGGAATCTGCAAAGTTATCATTCCACAAGCATTATATCCTTATATATAGATTTTATCCCGCCGATGTTATGCAGGTTTTCGTGTTTGTTTTCTCAGGTTTAACAGGTTATTTTGGACAAGGAAATGTTTTGAATCAAGCTTGTGGCGATGCATTAGTCATGGAGCTTCTACATTACTTTGGAGGAAGATCTAACCGTGTAATTTCACTATCCAACGAGCGAATCAGGGGAGTATTTGATTTCATTCTTTTACTTTTTGCTTTTACATCTTATTATTTGAACATTGGGGACAATGTTCATCTTAAGTGTAAGGGGGAGGGTAAAAGTACGACTTCAGAGAATGCTTTTACGCTTGATTTTTGTTTGTTTAATAATAGATGTGTAATAAAACTGAGATAAATACCTGTTAGGGTAATTTTAGTGCCAAATTTAAATTTTTTTTACAACATTTAGGAGTGAAACTTTAGTTCTAATAAGCGTCTCACGGATAGGAGTTATATGACTAGCACAAAAACCGTACCACTAAAAAATTTTCCACCCCCAAATATGTGAGGTTCGCCCCTAGAATTGGTAGGAAAAGCATTTATGCTATGATGTGTATACCGGTAGCACTTAGATTCTAGAACTTGCGTTAGGACCATTCCGAGGCCACAAGTGAGACTACATTCGTGTAGTTAGATTTACTACATGATAAGAGGCATTAGGATTAACCCATTGTTTTACACCTGTGTTTTTGTTATAATTACATTGGCTACATTGGTCAAGTAATTCCCCCACACCCCTTTGCGTTGTACTCATTTTTAGTACACGATACCCCTAGTACACCCCTCAGAGCCTATCTTTTCGTTTCGACCTTTAAGCATTTTACTTAAAGGAAGAATTTGTTACACCCCACTTAAATGTACACCCAAATCGCCTTAGCCTACCTTGTATGCACTCATTTTTAGTGCATTATTGTTACAACATTTGTTTAAACCCAAGTTAATTATCTAATTGATTACATGGTTGCTAAGTCGAGTCATATCCTTGTACATATTGTTTTGGGACGATTGGGACTCATGGGTAAAGTACTAGTGTAATGGAGTAATGGGGAAGAACATCATTTATTACCCCCATATGTGCTAAATGTTTTAAAAGTACTCCAAGTTTTTCAATTATCTTAATTCGAGTCATTAGAATAGTTATTTGTAAAGTTATGTAAAAATTCAAGTGTAAGGGGAATGCAATGCCCCTATGATGTATTATTTTGGATGGTAGGGCAAGAGTGTATGAAAAAAAAAAAAAAAAAAAAAAAAAAAAAAAAAAAAAAATCAAGAAAAACACAAAAAAATGAGAAAATGAAAAATAGAAAAAACATACGGACTACCATCCCGTTTCATTTTATGTTTGTTTTACATTTTTTTTATTTTGTTATTTCGTTTTTAGCTTAAGATCGAGTCTAGTCTTAGCTTAGCAACATTGTATAGTACATGTAATTGATCAAGATCTTTAACTAGCCACCAGTAAAATATCCCGTATCCAACAAAACCGTGTTTTCCTTTTCCCTACACCTAACGTTATAACCCATTTAAAAGCCCTCTTTGATAGTTTATCTTAGGTGCTTACGCCTAGTGGAGGAGGTTTTCGATCCTTTCCCAAGCCTATGGTAATCTATTTGCTATGACAGGTAGTGAGAGATATTTTCCGTTTTCATTTATGAGATTTATTTTGATGACACTTGAGAGATGTGAGTATCTAAACACTACTTGTGAGGTGCTAGTATGTAATCTCCGTGCTTATTATGATTGAAGTGAAACGATTATTTGTTGTAATTACTTTTATGTTTGCATTAAATGACCACTAACTTGTATTTTGATTAGAATAAAAGCGCATTTGCTTGAGGACAAGCAAATCTCAAGTGTAAGGGTATTTGATGAGGCGAAAAGTGTACCGCTTTTAAGGGGTCATTTAAGCCCGAAATCGTATTTATTTGATCAAATATTGCCCTAAATCGTTCCTTTTGTCATTTTAGGTACTTTTGAGGAGAAATCTGGAAAAGGAGGCATTTTGGACGTTTTTGGAGCATTAAAGTGAAGAAAACGACAAAGTCTCAAAATCGGCTAAAATTTACCTTTGACGGCGTCAGAATCATCTCTTGACGGCGTCATGCCTTGGCAAGAAAAGTGGGATGTGAAATTTACTCATGACGGGCCAGTGAGTTAGCATGTGAATTCTGACGGCGTCACGCTTTAACTAAATCAAGGGCGTCACGGCTTAAATCATAAGGGGACGGCGTCACGTTCATGATCCGACGGCGTCAAGCCTTGATAGGCCAGAATGGATTTTTGAAGAGCTAAAGAGGGACGGCGTCAAGAAGGTCACCCGGGAACCCTAAAAGCGGCGAGGTGACGGCGTCACAATGCATAAGGTGACGCCGTCAGATCCAAAAATCTATATATAGTTTTCTAATCTTTTGTCATTAAAGAGAGCTTAGTGTGTGGAATTTTGGGATAAAACCCTAAGACGATTTTAGCTACTTTTTCAGGGCTTCTTGCCTTGAGATCTTCCATGTTTCATTGAAAGATAAGTTATCAATTAATCATTCAATATGTCTATGTGTTGTTTGATTCTATCTTATGCTTGTCTTTTGTTTAACATGTTAGGCTAATTTTATCTTGTGTTTGCTTAGATCTAATGAAACCTAGCTATTGATTATTGGTTGTTAGTGTGTTGTTAGTTGTATTGGATGATTGTTTATCTATGTTAGGCTTAAGAAAACTGGCTAACTTCCTATTCGGTAACTTGCTTGAACGTCTTAAGAAACATGAACCAAACGCGTACTAAAGGTTTTTATGGTTGTATTTAATGCACAAGCGAATTCTAGTGATCCCATGTTAGGAGCTTCCTAGCCGGCTCGACATAGGAGTGAAGTAGGAGCTTGTAGAGTTTGGGGAAGTAAGTACGCCACCCCACGAATGGTATTAAGGAATACACCCGTCATCCACGCAGCTAATACACACTAATTAACCGGTAAAAGATAGTTAGGGAGTAAGGAAATCTAAGTAAACACATTTCTCTACACATAAGTTTCTCACCACATTTCATTTGTGTTATTTTATTTTATTGCATTTGTAGTAATTTTGGGTTAGTTGACTAGCAACTAATTCCGCCCACTCCTTCAAAACCGAGATTTTACTTGCTTTCATAAAAATTATAAAAACATAAAAAGAATCTTCCTCAACCCTTAGACCTAATTAGAGTAGCCTTTCATACCTAACGAACACTATTCCCTGTGGAGAACGATCAATCCCCCGTACTTACCACTACACTATACTACATCGGTCAGGTACACTGCCTGGTGGGGTTGTAAGCCTCTTGAGATCCCTCGAGAGGTAAAACCTGTTGTAAGGTTACAAAACCACGCAATCATTTATCTCTTATTATATAATTTAAATGTAATTAACAAAACAATATAATGTATATTCGGCCCATATAACATTTTCATGTGTGACAAGTAATTTTTGTAAATGTAAAATATTAAAAATGTAGTAATAAAATTTTCTTACTTCATATGTTGCTCATTTCCAAAGGTTTGGGATTTATTTGGTGTTTATGCAATTATTAATTGAATTTTTAAGTTCAGGGGTATTTTGGTACTTTTGCATGATTTTAAATTTTGGGTATTACAACTTCTTCCCCTCTAAAAGAAAATTTTCATCCTCGAAATTTAAAATCGCAAGGTTAGACGAAGTCGTAGCAATTCGCAAAAAGATCGTTACGAACATTCTCACGCCCGGGAAGGTTCTTCCAAAAAGGATCGTCAAACCAAATAGTTTCTCATGACTCAATCAAATCAAGGTGGGTTCAAGTTTCTCAGACGGAGATAAATTGGGTTGATGGCGATCAAAAAGGCCCATGTAACATAAATGGATGATAGGTGAATCTTCAGGAAAGCTTATATGGAATAAGAACAAGATTTCAAATCGAATTAACTGTATCAACCGTAGAGAGCTCTACAAGAGTTCAAGATTTATAATTGAGGTCAACAGAACGCATAAGAGAGTCTAAACTTATCCAGATATCTAATGAACGAAGGCAAGGTATACGCATAAGTGGAATGACCCTAAAGTCTCACTAATCACGGATAATCCAACGGAGATCAAATTCTAAACTTCTTAGGTACTCTCCAAGATATCCTATGGCCACAATGAGGGCACATTATATGGTGTAAGTATTATCACGTTGGCCAGGCGTCATAATACTAGAATCATATAAATATGCCTTCATGATGATCATACTTTATCTCAGGTCGTAAACAAAACAACCTATCTTAATCCACCTAGTACTTCTACAATCTCAGAGGTCAACAAGATCAAATGTCATAGTCAAGAGGGAAAACAAAACTACTGAATAGGCTCTAACCAAAAGCAAGGCACGAATCAGAGTGATGCGGAAGCAATAATACTTAAACAATTACCTTATAGTCTACCCATTCCTTACTGGTCAAAGCTCAAGTTCATATCAAGAAATCCTAAAGTAAGTTCTCAAGGTGTTCTCCTATGTTCTTACAGTAGAAGCCTAATGGTCCAAAACGCACAGGTCAAGGGTAAATGTATTACGAGTCGCAGCCTGTCTCTCTGATACATTAAATTGTAACACCCCAACCCGACAAGGGTAGAGATGTCACAATAATGGTTTCATATCAGAACAAACACAAGCATGTGACATAAATAATACAATTGAATTTCAATGGTTACAATGGAAAATCTGAAACTACAAGGTTATAATACAATAATTTCTAAGTCCAATTATAATTTCTTCTAGTCATCTTCAATAGCTAGTAAGGTCTTCTAAGTCCAAGATACTCTCCACTCATACCCAGCTTCCAAACTAAACCAGCCACTGGAAAAGAAATGTGGCTGAGCTACGAAAGCTCAGTGAACAGATATAACGATAACAAAGCAGTAATACAGGATAATGAACAGTAAATGAAATATGAAACAGTCAGAGTTAAGGCATAAGTACATGGTAACAGTAATGAAAGGTAAAGGTTACAAGGTGCAAGAAAACAGAAATCCTCTACGAGCTCAGTAACAAAAACAGTATCAGTATAATCATGTAACCATATAATCATGTATCGCACACACCATCAGTCACCAGTAATAACAGTATGTGAAGGATTATACAAACACTTGGGATGTGAATCTTAATAATGTGTTTGAGATATTTATGAATGAATGTGATGTAGTACGCGGAATTTACTATAACATACTTAAAAGAAACAAAAGGTGGTGAATATGTAAATGTGAGTTATAATGAACAATGAACACAACTTTAGTAACACAAAACGATTCAATATTATTGATGAAATAATACGGATGATCTAACTATCACCAAGATTACAAAGTAACCTTGAATCTTTGGTTTGTTAAGGATTTGTGAATAAGTAACTAAGTTACTAGAGAGATTATACTGTTTTGGATATTGCTAAGGTTATTAGTTGAAGCCATTTGTAAAAAGGTGACTAAGGGTTCCTTTTATAGGATAAGGAACCCTTTTACATGTTGTCAAGTTGCACAATAAAATAAGATACTTGGACTTTTCTAGCCTACTATTTATTACAACTTCCAATGTAAACTACTCTGTATATTCTTCTGCACAACATAGAAGACTGAACTACTTCTACTAAACGTATTACATTGTACAAAGACTAATGATACAACTAAATATCTACAAATAAATATCTATCAACTTGACATTCAACTGGGTAGTACCTTCTTCAACTAGCAGTACCTTCTTACCCAGAAGGTACTGTTAGTACATCTTCAACTTCTTCAAAATCAACTAGCAGGCTCAATAGCTTGTCTGGCAGGCTCTTTGACTTGAACATTTTATTCCCAACAATCCTCCCCTAAACTTGTTATTTCCTTTAAAATACACAAGTTTCTTATGAATAAAATACATACCTTGAGGATCTGAGGGAACTCTTCCAAAACCTTTACTCTCTGTTCTTCCTTTTTCTTTCACATTGCTCAAAAATGCTCATCAGCAGACTTTGAACAACTTCTGACTTTTCTTCATCTTTATCACATCTCAACCTCTTTGAAATCATGGTTGTAAGAACTTCATAGCTCAGAGGATACTCTTTTTTAGCCAACATAAAGAGCTCAATCCCACTTTGTGTGAAAAGATGATGAACACTGCTAAGACTTAGGAATTCCCATATGGTTGTAGAATCATGATATGGAAACTTCCAATGAACATCCTTTGGATCAGGATCATACATCCTATTGAACTCTACCCAAAGTTCTTGTTCCTTAACATCAGTGCTAGAATTTGTGTCTAGCCTAATTTGAACTAGATTCCACAATTCTTCTAAGTCAGCTCTGTCACATGCTCTTACTAGATTCTCAAAGTTTTTGAAGATAGCAGTCTGACCCCCAACCCTGGTTATTTTCCATGACTTTCCTAATCTATCATGGTGAATCTCCCAATCAATAATAGGGCGTCTAGACCTAATTGGATCAGCATGTATAATTGTTGGTAAAGCAATTAACATTTTACTTACTTGCTCTGGATCCAATTTTGCTTCTTTCTTCTTTTGAGCATCTTTCTTTTTCATTGAAGGCTTTGCATCAGATGAGATCTTGTAATAACAAGTCTTGTAGGCATTCAGATAAAGGAAATGAATTTCTTCAGGAGTTTTCTTCTTCAGTTGAGATTCAGTCCAATTGGCTTGATTTCTTAGAAACTTCTTCATGAAATTCACTTGATCTTTTGGAGTTAAGCCCACCTTGAAACCTCTTTTCTGACTTTCTTGAATCTTTTGAAAAATATCATCCAGAGAAGCTTCTCTATATTTTTTGTTGATAAAGGTTTCAAGCTCTGCTGTTTTCTCTTCAGTAGAAAGATTCTTGTCATCCATAATTATAGAAGCCTGACCTCTCACAATTGGATCATTAGCAATAATCCATTGCATCTGTGCATCAAATGTTTCTTGAGCAGCTTGAGTGTCAAGAAGAGTTTGAGCAACATCTTTTTGCTCTTGCATTTCTGCAAGCAGTCTTGAAGCTTCAAATGCTTTCTGCACTTCTTCTTCATGAAGCCTTTTGGAGACTTCTTCATCTAAGGCCATCTGCACTTGCTCTGTTTTCTTCAACCTCTTGGGCTTGGGTTCATCTTCAATCATAACTTTCTTGCCCTTATCTTTTGGTGTAGGTTCTTGAGATGGAGCAGCAGATTGTTCATCTTCAACATATACCTTTCCTTGAACAAACAACCTCCCCTGAGGCTGTGATTCCCTCTTTCTTTTGTACACATGCTCAGCAGACCCTTTATAATCCATAGCCAATAGCCTCTCAATTCTAGCAGGCTCTTGCTCTGCTTCAGTAGGCTCTTTTGAACTAGCAGGCTCTTGCTCTGCTCCAGCAGGCTCTTCATCATACACCTGAGTTCTTTCATGAAAATGAAATTGAGCCTCCTCTTCATCTTCTGAACTACCTATCCTCCCCTTTTTGGAAGAGTGACCCAACCTTTCAACATCTGATCTTGAAGAACTAGATAATACCAACTTTGAAGATCTTTTACCCTTAAGCATCTTCACTTCATTCTCCAATTTCTTAACCCTCTTTACTAACTTGATGTTGATCTCAGAAAATTTTGTGTTCTGACTTTTAAGAGCATTTTTTAAGAGCTTCACCTTCTCCTGGAGTTCTTTCACTGTCTGAGAATCCAGATTTTGTTGTTGAGGTGATTGTGATGGTGTTGCATGATGTGATGGTGTTGGTGGTGTTGCAGATGGTACTGGTGATGGGATTGGTGATGTAAGATGATTTGGTGATATGTAACCAGGTGAAGAACTTGATGATGGTGATTCAGATGATGGTGTTGGTTCTTCAGCATGTTGTGCTAACATTTCATCAAAAAGTGGTATTTCTTCCCCATTAAAACCAATTCTCATGTTTGAAAATACTTTGTGAGAAAGTTTTGGTGTTTCATAAAGAGAGTGTGGGGGAAGTAACAAATGTTTTGATTTTGTAATGATGCATTGAATAAATCTTGGATACATCAAAAACTTTGTTTGGCTATCCACATTTGTTTTGTCTAAAGATGCTGCTGTTCGAGAAATACACTAAGTATAACTCTGCTGATTCGTTCAGTGACTCTGCTGATTAGACTACAACTCTGCTGTTTTGTAACTCTGCTGGATTGGAATAATAAGCAAAGTGTAACTCTGCTGCTAGCCCACGAAGACTCTGCTGCTAGACTAGTTACTCTGCTGCTTATTAGATATGTATAGTATGTTAAGGATAAGTTTGGAAAAGATACGTAAGAATATTTTTCTTGTATAGAAAGTCTTGTAAACCGACTATGACTCCTTACGCTATAAAAGGAGGATCTAGGGTTAGGTTAGATATACGTATCATTATTGTTTTACACTTCAAGGTTTCTTGTAACCCTATTGCTATCGAGCAATCGTATTAATATATTGAAGTGTTGTTTGAGAATTCGTTTTGTGTTTAATTCTTCTTAAGATCAAATATTAAGTTCCACATAATATTTGATATACAACTCAAGATCAGTTTCTATACCGATTGCTTTAGGTTTATATCTAAAGTAATTAATAAGATCGTGAAGCTCAACTGGGATCAACAAGTGGTATCAGAGCTTGTGATCTAGAAACTGGTACCAAGAAGAATTACTGAATACAAGATCTGTTAATTATCAAAGTAAGCAATGGAATCCGATTCAACACACATGGTTACTGCATCAAGAGTCCCCATGCTCAAAACTGGAGAGTACGAGATCTGGAAGATGAGAATTCAACAATACATGAGAATGGTTGATTACTCACTTTGGGAAGTTGTTCTACATGGCGACAGTCAACCAGCCAAGACTGCTACTGGATCAGTCTTGACTCTCAAGACAAGTGAGGAGAAAGCACAGAGAAGATTGGAGGTCAAGGTTCACAGTATTCTCATGATGGTAATACCTAATGATTATCAACTAAGTTTTAATCATATTGAGTCTGCTAAGGAGTTATGGGAAGCTATTGAACTTCGCTTTGGTGGGAATGAAGCTACTAAGAAATCAAGAAAGAATCTACTGAAGCATCAGTTTGAAACTTTTACTGCTTTGAGTTCTGAGAATATTGAGGGAACTTATGATAGGCTTCATAAGTTGACCAGTCAGATGGCTCTATTGAAGATTGATGTATCTCAAGAAGATATCAATCTAAAATTTCTGAGAAGTCTATCTTCTAAATGGAACACTCACACAGTGATATGGAGGCACAAGGAAGATTTTGAGCAGATGACTTTGGATGATCTGTATAACAACTTGAAAGTGTATGAATCTGAAGTCAAGGGATTGTCAAGTTCATCTTCTACCAAAAATAATCTTGCTTTTGTTTCCTCAAGCAACAAGAATTCTGGTAGTCATCAAGAACAGCACTCTGCTACTGGTACTTACATTCCTGCTGCTGGTTCACATGTCTCTGCTGCTGACTCTACCAACACCAACAGCATCAGTGATGCTGCCATTTGTGCTTATTTGGCTGAACTCACTACAAGTACTTCAGTTATGCCTCAAGATCTGAATGAACTAGATCCTGATGATGTTGAAGAGATTGATATGCAATGACAGTTTGCAATGCTTACTATGAGAGCAAGAAGGTTTCTTAAAAGAACTGGTAAAGAGATGAAGTTCAGAAGGAACAAGAATGTGGGATTTGACAAATCAAAGGCTGAATGTTTTAACTGTCATAAGAAGGGACACTTTGCAAGAGAGTGCAGAGCACCAAAAAGTAACAATGAGAATGTCAAGAAGTCTACTGATGAAGAGCGAAATCCTACTACTGCTATGGTGTCATGTGATGGGTTAGGAGAGTATGACTGGAGTGATCATGCTGAAGATGGTCCAAATTGTGCATTGATAGCTGAAGAGGAACCTCAACTACAACATTTTGCTCTCATGGCCTACTCTTCCTCTGGATCAGACTCTGAGGTATCAAATGAATCATCTTGTTCTTTTAAATCATATTCTGATACAATTGAAATACTTAAGTATAGCAATGGAAACCTTAAAATGGAGAATGAAACACTTAAGTTAGACAATCTTAGTTATGAATATGGTTTAAAGAATTTAGAAGAGAAGCTCGAATTCTATAAAAAGGCTGAAATTGAATATCTTGATAAGATCACTATTCTAGAAAATGAACTTATTAAGAAAGATTGTGAGATTAAGGTTCTTATGGGGAAAGTTGAAGAGGCTAAACAAGCTAAAGATTCAGCTATTAGTGAGACTGAAAAACATATTGTTAGGGTGGAAAAACAACAATTTTCCACTGACATTCTCAGTAAACCAATAGGAAGGCACTTTGCAGACTCAAGTAGTGGTCTAGGATATAATGCTGTAGCTCACCCTAAGAAACTTAGTGCCAATGCCCCTCCTACTAGGACATTGTCTTTCATACCTGAGTCTGAGGTCAAACCTGTAGGTGAAACTAGTGAAACTAAAATAGAGTCACCTAAGGTTGAGAAAAAGTGGTCTGATGTACCCCTTATTGAAGATTGGGAGTCTGACAGTGATGATGAAGTTATGGAATCTGATTCAACCCCTAAGAGCAAAAAGGAAGAAATTCCTGCTATTGTTGAATCAAAAGCACCTAAGGCTAAAAAGGTTGAGTTTGTTAAGCCTAAGCTAGGTAAAGGTATCTCTAGGAAGATGGCTGAGTATGAAAACACACCTTGAGCATATCCTAAGAAAACCAACAACTTGCCTAGAGGAAACCAGAGAAATTGGAACAACCTAGTTTCACAAAGATTAGGTACTGATTTTCAATTACTTAAAAAGGCATGTTATGGTTGTGGTAGTTTTGAACATCTGCATGATGAGTGCTACTACTATCAGAAACCAGTTTGGAACCAGTACACAAGGGTGAACCATAGAAACCTTTCTAGAAAGACTCACCCACATCCCAAGAGAAACATGGTTCCCAAGGAAGTTTTGATGAGAGATGGTACTTCTAGAGTTATCTCTCCTATTGTACCAAAAGGGCCCATAAAGAAGGACATAGTTGATTCTGCTGTTAAGGCAAACTCTGCTGCCAAGGCAGACTCTGCTGTTTTGCCTAAAGTTGTTACTGATACTGTTGTGGGCAACCATTTTTATGCTGTTAAGGCCTTAGCTTGTTGGGTCTAGAAACCTAAAGTTAAAGTTTTGGATCATGTTCTCAGACACAGCAGTGCACCAATGCAGTTGAAGAAATTTGACTACTTTGATGCACAAGGCAGATCCAAGTCAGTAATGGCTTGGGTCCCAAAGAGAAACTAATTCTCTTACTTTTTGTGCAGGGCAATCTACAAAAGGAGCTAAAGGATAAATGCATTTTTGATAGTGGATGCTCTTCACATATGACTGGAGACCAGAGCAATTTGGAAAACTTTGAAGCTTTGGATGGTGGATATGTTGCCTTTGGGAATGATCCTAAAGGAGGTAAAATTGTTGGTAAAGGCATCATCAGAACTGGAAAATTGGATTTTGAGAAAGTGTATTTGGTAAATGGACTAAATTTCAATCTTTTTAGTGTCTCACAAATGTGTGACAGAAAGAATTTTGTTCTTTTTACAGACACTGAATGTCTTGTCTTATCTCCCGACTATAAGATACCTGATGATAAATTAGTACTTCTTAAAGTCCCTAGAAGTGACAACATATACAGTGTGGACATAAAGAACATCATTCCCAAAAGAGATTTAACTTGTCTGTTTGCCAAAGCCACTATTGATGAATCCAAACTATGGCACAGAAGGCTTGGCCATTTGAACTACAAGGCTATCAACAAGTTGGTGAAAGGGAACTTGGTCAGAGGATTACCTTCAAAGGTTTTTGAGAATCCTGAAGTATGTGTTGCTTGTCAAATGGGAAAGCAACATAGAGCATCTTGTAAGTCCAAATTGGTGAATTCTATAACTGAACCCTTGTTTATGTTACATATGGACCTATTTGGACCTACTTATGTGAAAAGGCTGAACAAAAAGATGTATGGCTTAGTGGTCACTGATGATTTTAGTAGATTTACTTGGGTATTCTTCTTAGCTACTAAGGATGAGACACCTGGAATTCTTAAGGCTTTTATTACAAGGATAGAAAACCTATTTAATCACAAAGTTAAGATCATCAGATGTGACAATGGAACTGAATTTAAGAACCAAGTGATGAATCAGTTCTGTGAGGAAAAGGGCATAACTAGACAATTTAGTGTGGCTAGAACTCCTCAGCAAAATGGTGTTGCTGAGAGGAGAAATAGAACATTAATTGAGGCTGGTAGGACAATGTTGTCAGAGTCTAAGTTACCCACTATCTTTTGGGCTGAAGCAGTCAACACTGCTTGTTATGTGCAAAATAGAAGTAAGATAGTTAAGCCTCACAGTAATGCCCCTTATGAGTTATTGCATGGTAGGAAACCACTGATTGATTTCTTTAGACCATTTGGGTGTCCTGTCACTATCTTAAACACCATTGACCACTTAGGCAAGTTTAGTGAGAAAGCAGACATATGTTACTTTGTTGGATACTCCACTGAAAGTAAGGCGTTTAGGGTCTTCAATCAAAGGACTGGGCATGTGGTGGAAAATTTGCATGTTAAAATTAGAGAAACCACACCTAATGTTGATGGAAAAGGTCCTGAATGGATGTTTGATATTGATTCTTTAACCAAAAGTATGAATTATCAACCAGTCATTGCAGGTACTACTAACATGTCTGCAGGTACACAAACTAACCCTAATGCAGGTACACAAGAAAAGAAGGATGGATCTGCAGAGGAGTTTGTTTTGATTGAAAAGTGGAAGTTTGATCAGTACTTCTCTCCAACAGATAAAGAGGGAAAGAGTTCAGATGATGATGCTGTTCATAAGGAAGTACCAAAGGTTAATGCAGAAGGTGATGATGAACCTTCTCATGATGACAAGAATGATGATAAGGAAAGGAATGAAGAGTCAGAAGTTGATGGACAACAAGGGAATTCACATAGCAGCAGTTCTCTCAACTCTGCTACCAGACCAAAACACTCTACTGATAGGCCAAAACACTCTGCTGTTAGGTCAAAACACTCTGTTGTTAGGTTTGGTAACTCTGCTGCTATACCCAAGGACTCTACTGCTGATAAAGATGGTGATTCTTATGATGATTTTTCTAATGAGCTGACCGAATTAGAAGAAGTGTATGTGGACACTGATGATGAAATTGTTGATTTTTTTGGTGCTGAAGCTGATTTATCCAATTTAGAGACTGATATACCTGTTAGTCCCACACCAACAAACAGAATTCACAAGAATCATCAAAAGGAGCAAATAATTGGTGATGTTCACTCTGCTGTTCAGACCAGAAGTAAGTCAAAAGGTTTGAGTGACTTGCTTGATCAGGGATTGTTTGCTCAAACTCTTAAGAAGAGGAATAGCCACAAGGATTTACAAAATTGTATGTTTCCCTGTTTCTTATCTCAAGAAGAACCCAAAACCATCCACAAGGCTATGAAAGATGAAAGTTGGGTTGAAGCTATGCAAGAGGAGTTGCTGCAGTTCAAGCTTCAAGAAGTCTGGACATTGGTGGATTTGCCTAATGGAAAAAGAGCAATTGGTACTAAATGGGTGTTCAGATGCAAAGGAGATGAGAGAGGAATTGTTATCAGAAACAAGGCTAGATTAGTGGCTCAGGGATACACTCAGGAAGAATGAATAGAATATGATGAGGTATTTTCCCCAGTTGCAAGAATTGAGGCTATCAGACTATTTTTGGCATATGCCTCATACAAGAATTTTCCTGTGTATCAAATGGATGTGAAAAGTGCTTTCTTGTATGGAAAGATTCCTGAAGAGTTATATGTGATGCAACCACCTGGGTTTGAAGATCCTAAGTATCCTGATAGGGTCTACAAAGTGAAGAAAGCATTGTATGGACTACATCAAGCTCCTAGAGCTTGGTATGACACCTTATCCACATATTTGTTGAACAATGGTTTTTGCAGAGGAACCATTGATAAAACATTGTTCATTAAGAAAGACAAAAAGGATATCCTACTTGTTCAGGTTTATGTAGATGATATCATTTTTAGGTCTACAAATAAGGTGTTATGTGAAGGATTTGAAAAGTAGATGCATAACAGGTTTGAGATGAGTTCTATGGGTGAACTCACTTTCTTTTTGGGGCTTCAAGTCAAGCAGAAATCAGATGGGATTTTTATTAGCCAAGACAAGTATGTGGCTGATATGTTGAAGAAAATTGGTTTCAATGATGTAAAAGCAGCTAAGACACCAATGGATAAAAACAAACCTTTGCTCAAGGATGAAGATGGGGAAGAGGTTGATGTACATCTTTATAGATCAATGATTGGTTCATTGATGTATCTGACTGCCTCAAGGCTAGATATCATGTTTTCTGTGTGTGCTTGTGCTAGATTTCAAGTGTCCCTAAAAGTTTCACACTTGGAAGTAGTCAAAAGAATTTTTAGGTACCTAAAGGGTCAACCTAAATTAGGCCTTTGGTATCCTAATAATTCACCCTTTGACTTGATAGCATACTCAGACAGTGACTATGCTGGAGCTAGTTTGGATAGAAAGTCAACCACTGGAGGCTGTCAGTACCTTGGTCATAGGCTAATTTCATGGCAATGCAAGAAACAGACTGTTGTGGCTAACTCAACAACTGAAGCAGAATATGTTGCTGCCTCTAGCTGCTGTGGACAAGTGCTCTGGATTCAGAACCAACTGCTGGATTATGGGTACAATTTCATGAACACCAAAATTTATATTGACAACAACAGCACAATGTGTATTATTAAAAATCCTGTTTTTCATTCTAAAACAAAACACATAGAGATAAGACATCATTTTATTAGAGATTGTTATGAGAAAAAGTTAATTCAAGTGGTTAAAATACATACTAACAATAATGTTGCTGATCTACTTACAAAAAGTTTTGATATAAGTAGATTTCAATTTTTAGTTGTTAGTATTGGCATGATAAATCTTTAATCCTTAAACATCTTATCTCTGTATGTTTTTGTAAAATTTTGTTAGGATTTGTGCTGTTGTTTAGTCAATGTCTGGTGTTTAGTCAAAATTTGTTGTTTCTTAAATTGTTTGCTGTTTAGTTGTTTGTTGCTATGCCTACTATGCTGCTATAGTGGAATATTCTTGCTTGTGTTTGTGGTTTTCTACTAACCTTTTGCAGATATACATGAATACACAATCAAGTAAAGCAAGGAAAGATAAAGTTCATTGATCACAAAAGCATAGTACAACATAAAGTTTCATTACATCATTGTTCAAAAGAAGTTCAAAAAAAAAACAAGGCCCAAGGATTCACAACCTAAACACACCTATCCCAAATCAAGCTTGTTCCTTTCCCTTTCCAACAAAGTCTGGAATCACCTTGCTGCGAGGTCCTCTAGTACCCATGGCTTATGATACTCTAGGACAGGGAAGTGCAAGTACCACTGGTCTTATTGGTGGACTTTTCTGTTGGCTTGTGGATGGAGCTTGTTTCTTCTCTTGCTTCTTCTTTGGAACAGGGGGTTCCTGCTCCACTGTACTTGGCTTTGGACGAGGCGGATTAATACTCTTCGCAAAGGCGGCAGCAGCATTCTCCATTTGTCGCTGAATCTCGACAGTCAAAGGATGGTTAGGAGGATCGATTTCCCAGGAACCTTGATAATATGTCATGGATTTTGGCCATGCTGCTATTTCTTCATCATCGCTAGAATCCTCAAAGGAAGATGGCGTCGATGGAAGTGGGTCCGAAAATTCTTCTTCAACAATCGCTTTGCCTTTTTGTTGTGCTGAAGATGAACTAGGAGGAAAGTAATTTGCCCATCCTTGTGAATTATCTGAAGAGGAATCTGATGAAATGTCAATGATCGGTGCTTTGGATGAACTCATGGTTATTTGTTTTTGTTATTAGGGTTTGTGCAATTGGGGATTTGCTAAGCTATTGAGGGATTTATAGACTTCAATGCGGGGTTGGTATTGTTTTAAGGGATGCAATTTGGAGATTTTGGGAAAGTTGACTTTTAGTCAAACCTTTCATAACTTTGCTGCTGAGTTTGAAAGTAAAGGGGTTAAACTGAAAATTTTGGCGCGTCTTAAAACCTAATTAGATCAAAACGGTCTTACACATCATTTTGATCTCATTAACTTTTAATTGCTCAAAGTTATATTCAATTCTCACCCAAGAACACTCATTCATCTCATTAAATCCAAAACCCCCAAATCATTATGGCTCAAAGAAAGTTTCCTGATGAGCATAATCAGATTGCGTTTCTTAGTAAGGTTTCAGCTGCTGCAGGATTTCATGAAGTTATGGATTTTCTTAGTGCATCTCGATTAAGGTATGCTTTAACAGTTGATCCACCTATTATTAAATCTCATATGCACCAGTATTGGTCAACTGTTAAGCTAGATACACTCGACGGGGAGGAAAGGTTAATAGGTAGTGTAGATGGAGAGACTATTGTCGTTAGTGAAACAACTATTAAGAGAAGTCTTTGTCTATCAGGTGTTCCAACACCCCCTAATCTTACCACTGAGGTTATTTTAACTGAGCTTGAGAAAATTGGGTATGAGAGGCCTGAGACTACTGGAACTTTTTATAAAGGTCTGCTTTGCCCACATTGGAAGTTTTTGTTGCATCTCTTCAACACTGCTTGTTTCCCAAGTAGGAGGATGGAATGAGTTTAGTGCTCCTCAAGCAATGGCCTTAGTTTGTTTGGCCACTGGACAACCATTTGATTTTTCATCAATGATTTTTGAGGGTCTGAAGAAGTATGTTAAGAAGCAATTTTATTTGTATCCAAGGTTTTTGCAGCTCATTATCAACAATCAACTCAAAGAACCCTTGGAACATACCAATATTGAGCCTAGTAGCAGAATGGCAATCAAGATGTTTGCTTTTCTGAAGAAGAATGGAAAAGGTTTCTCTGGTGCTATAACTCCCCTATCTCAGTACATGTTGGATATTGTGGCTGCAGTGAATGAGGATGAAGAGGCTGGAACTCCCACAGCTTCCCATCACACATCCTCATCTACAAGTTTGAATGTATCATCATTCTCTGAACCCCAAAATACCCAATCACCTAGGGCTTCACAACAAGAGGACATTGTGACACCTCAGACCAATGTCAGTATGGATGCAGATGAGGCTGGTACAGGTGATGTAGGTACCATGATGGAAGAGGCTGGCACTACTGTTTCCAACTTAGTAGTTGAACAGGACAGTGCTAACATACTTAAGACCTCGACCATGGCAACATCTATTGTAGAAGGTTCTCAAGAACCTAATACAACTGATGGTAACCCCAGCCAAATGGCTAATATGGGGGGTTCAGATGTTCAACCTAGGGTTGAGACTGAGTTTGTGTCCAAAGATTCACCTCTCGGAGAAGGTCACACATCTCGAAGTGATGAGGACAGGGATGAAACACATGAATTGATGGACACTGATGTACAAAATGACAATGCCCATGATACACCTCTCGGACCAGGTAACACAGGTTGAAGTGTTGAGGCTAGCATTGAACTTGAAACAGAGGATTTGACGGTTAAAACACCTGTACACAATGCCAATTCCAATGATCAACCTCTCGGGTCAGGTCACACAGACCGAAGTTGTGAGGATATCCTGAAACAATTACAAGAATTGACGGATACCTGTACAAAATTGTCAAAGGAGGTCATTGGTCTTAGAAAGGAGTTAAAGACAGTCAAAGCTTCTCAGGGTGCTGAAATCAGAAGACTTAAGCTTAGGATTACACATCTTGAGGGGATGCTGAGATCAAGATTTTCACAGTTGAATGTTTCCAAACCATGTTTGGGAGAGGATGCTTCCAAACAGGGGAGGAATGATCAGAAGGATGTAGAAGGTTCAGGGGAGGTACTCAAAGATTCAGGGGAAGTTGAAATGGAAACAAATGAAAAGGTTGACTCTGCTGTTAATGCAGAACTTTCGGCTGATGGGAGAAACAATGCTGCTGATGGGTTAAATCACTCTGCTAGTGAATTTGATGAAGACACAATGCCCTTAGCCCAACTATTGCTTAACCTTGGAAACAAAACACCTGCACCAAAAGAAATTTCACCTAAACCTGCACCACAACCTTTACCAAAACCAAAACCAGTGACTGTCTCAAGACCTAAAGCTAAAGGAGTTGTCATACAAGAGCCTGTACCAACAAGAAAACCTGTTCAACCACCTACCTACAAGGGTAAGGGTAAGCAGAAAATGGTGGAAGAACTTGAACCTTATCCTGAACCTAATGAATTTCCAATTGAGGAATGGCCTAAACATTTGCAAGAAAGGTGGGATGCAGAAGAAGCTCAGAGGATTGCTGATGAAGAAAAAGCTAAGTATGATAAAGCAATGGAGAAACAAAAGCAACAATCTGAGAAACAATCTGAAGTTGAAGCAAAAGTGGCTGCATGGGAAAATGAGCAGGCAAGATGTAAAGCTGCTATGGCATGGGAGAAAGTGAAAGTAGAGATGGATGATGTTTTTACAGATGAAGGTATTAATGACTGGATTCATCATGCCATTGTGGAGAATAAGAAATGGCTTTTGGTTGCAAGAAAGAATAAGAAGGTGAATAGACCACCAACTGCAAGGCAACAGAGAACTCTTCATGAGCAATATCTGAGGAATATGAAAGGTTGGAAAATGAAGGAGTTGAAACCATACTCTAATGAAGAAGTCTAGCAGAAGTTTGAAGCTGCTAAGAAAGAGATGGATAGGAAATTTAAACCTTTAACTGATGCTGAGATCAATGGGTTGACAAGAATCAAAGTAGCATCAAATGCTTATATGAATCCTGAGTCAACTGTTAAAATGGAAAAAGTATCAGATGTTGAGAAAGAGAAAGAGAATGTAGTTGAAGAGGAAATGTCTGAACCTACTGTTGGTATAAAGAGATATGGTAGAAGAATAAAGCAGGTGGCTAGAAAGAAGAGAAGAACTAAGTCATTGGTGATGAGTGACTCAGAAAAAGAAGAATGTGATGAGCATCATCTTGAAGAGGTGACTGCTGAAGATATGAAAAGAACAATGGATCTCATAGCTCATGTACCACAAAAGGAACCAGAGATAGTAAATGCAGTTCCTTTAGATACCAAGTATTCAATTATATCTTATTCACATACAGTCAGGGATGGAAGTGAAGCTTACTGGGAGGTTATGAGGTCTAATCATCTTTATTATGGATTTGTTAGATTTTCTCAGATGCTACATTTTATGGATAGAGATGATGTGATACAGATGTGGAGATTGTATAAAAAAAATATAGTGATCAAAGACCAGAGGTGATATATGAAAGAATTCACTATTATTTTTTGAAGAACATGTTTAAGCCTGATGAGAGAGATCTTGAATGGAGGGATTTGTTAAACTCCAGAGTTGATAAGTGGTATTTGTATCAATCTTGTGGAGTACATGAATTGGTTTGTAAGGGTGTTAAGGTCTACATGCTTGTTGAGAAGGACTACCCTTTAAATAACAATACAGCAGTGATTACTCAGATGTTAAAGCCTGGAATGTTGACATTGCAAAATAGTTTCTTTTCGGATGATCAGGCTTATAAATTGATAAGGAAATATGAGAAGATTCTTGAATCAAAGACTTCAAAACAGTAAAGTGTTTGGAAGCATCCTCCTAGTGATTAGCTGGGTTTAAAAGAAACTTGATGATTTTTGGAGAAAAATATCAAGTTTAGGGGAGGATTGTTGGGTCTAAAGATGCTGCTATTCGAGAAATACACTAAGTATAACTCTGCTGATTAGTTCAGTGACTCTGCTGATTAGACTAAAACTCTGCTGTTTTGTAACTCTGCTGGATTGGATTAATAAGCAAAGTGTAACTCTGCTGCTAGCCCACGAAGACTCTGCTGCTAGACTAGTTACTCTGATGCTTATTAGATATGTATAGTATGTTAAGGATAAGTTTGGAAAAGATACGTAAGAATATTTTTCTTGTATAGAAAGTCTTGTAAACCGACTAGGACTTCTTACGCTATAAAAGGAGGATCTAGGGTTAGGTTAGATATACGTATCATTATTGTTTTACACTTCAAGGTTTCTTGTAACCCTATTGCTATCGAGCAATCGTATTAATATATTGAAGTGTTGTTTGAGAATTCGTTTTGTGTTTAATTCTTCTTAAGATCAAATATTAAGTTCCGCATAATATTTGATATATAACTCAAGATTAGTTTCTATACCGATTGCTTTAGGTTTATATCTAAAGTAATTAATAAGATCGTGAAGCTCAACTGGGATCAACAACATTTTTAACCAATCCTTCAAAAATATGTTTGGAAAAATTGAATTTTCTATTTGTTGCCAAGCAAATGAGTGCAGAAGCCATGTTACCACTGAATTGCTCCCAAGAGGGTTTCTTTTGGCTTAAATAGTGAAGGATTGTATGGATAAAAAATCTCCATTGTGGAGTAAAATGCTTTTTAAGAAAGGTGAGTTTAGTAGAATCAGCATTATACCTCATTCTTTCCAAATTTTCAAAAATTTCAGTATCAGGCAATTGACTAATACCATCTGAATCATCCAAATGAAGATGTCTTCTAATGGATGACTCAGTAAGAGTCAAGGGTTTGCCATCCACTTTGGCTTTTATCCTTTGGTCCCCATTTTCAGAAGTTTTAACTTTAGCTGTTTGCCAAAATTGTAAAATTTGAGATTCATAAATAGTGGGATTGACAAGTAAAGCAAACCTGATGTACGAATCATTTAAAAAGTCCACTATTTGATGAAACGAAGCATTATCCTCAGACTTTTCCAAAAATGGTAACTGGTTGTGTCGTTTAACAAAAGATAGATTAGCCATAGTGAAAGTTAATGAAAATCTTGATTAGGATGGTGAGATATGATGGTGGTACTGGTAGAAGATGAAAGGTGAGAGTTAATTGTGATAAGGACTGATGAAAGATATTATGAGAGCTTTTCTTTTAACCGACAATTAAGAAAATGTATAATAAGTAAATGAAAAAGGCGGTTAAAAAGATATTTTATATGAGAAATATAATATAATATAACATCAGTAATTTACAAAATTACCCCAACGGCTAATTTTAACTACCAGGCCCAACGGCTATAACTTTTTCTGACAGGCTCAACGGTTATCTAGCAGTACCATTTTACTCTACCAGTACCAAAATTTGAACTACCAGTACCTTTGAAAGAAAATATTACTTGGTAGTCTCTTTGAAATTTTAGCAAAAATCCCTTATAGTTTTTAGCAAACTATCAGCTATCAACGGATTTGATTTGTCTTTACCAAAAGCCGTTTGCTTATGGACTAGTCAACTATTTACTGTTAAGTATGGTTAGTTAAAAACCATATAGTTTTTGGTAAACTATCAACCATCAACGGATTTGATTTGTCTTTACCAAAAGCCGTTTGCTTATGGACTAGCCAGCTCTTAAGTTTGTAAAACTTGGTGAACTGAATACCAATTCCATGTTGACCTAAAGATGGTGCAATTTCCTTGGATGGAGGAATTGTAAGAGGCAATGATGCTGTGTATCTTGGATGCTTGGTTCAACAAGTGAAATCATCTATCAGCATGCCTTTGAATTGAAACTTTCCTTAGTTTGATCTAGATAGAACTTTCTTCTTTAGGAATGCTTCATCCCTTCTGAATATGTGATCTAATCTTATCGTTTTCAACCTCTACATCATCTTGTATGCTCTTGACTTCTCCTTTCATATATTGGTTTTTCTTTCATTCTGGGCTATTATTTCCTCCCCTGAGAGTGTTACCTCCCCTGAGATATAAATAACTTATATTTCCTTCTTTTTGTTTGGAAGATCTCTTGTTTTGTTATTAACCTGAAATTTGTTAGTTGCAGACCAAAAGAACAAAGTGCAAAGCACTTGTTTTATAGCATTGTTAACATGTAAGCATCATGATGAACAAAACAGAGCAAATTTTATACTAGCAGGACCAATTATGAACTGAAAGTACCTTTTGACTAACTAGCAGTACCATGTTTAAAAGCCAATACCAGTTATTTTATGTACAAAAACACATGTTTTTCATAGATTAATCATTCCAATACCTCCTACTAGGTATTTGAATCTACCTAAATCAAAAGCTTTGG
This sequence comes from Artemisia tridentata subsp. tridentata, assembly GCA_021014915.2. Taxonomy (NCBI): domain Eukaryota; kingdom Viridiplantae; phylum Streptophyta; class Magnoliopsida; order Asterales; family Asteraceae; genus Artemisia; species Artemisia tridentata. The sequence goes on along the minus strand of CP139503.1, from coordinate 78,857,037 downwards.
TGAGAAGGTCTGCAAAATTCTTTTCAGAATCAATTTTGACAACTTGAATTAACCTTTTCTCATTGCAATCTCTTATGAAATGGTGTCTGATTTCAATGTGTTTTGTTTTTGAGTGTTGAACTGGATTTTTAATGATACATATAGTACTACTATTGTTAATGTAAATAATGGTGTTAAGAAAATTGTACCCATAGTCAAGCATTTGATTTTGGATCCAAAGAACTTGTCCACAACAACTTGCACCAGCAACATATTCTGCTTCAGTTGTAGAGTTGGCCACCATTGTTTGCTTCTTGCATTGCCAAGATATGAGTCTGCAACCAAGAAATTAACATCCACCAGTTGTGGATTTTCTGTCAAGAGTTGCACCAGCATAGTCACTATCAGAATAAGCCACCAAGTCAAAAGATGATTCCCTTGGATACCATAGACCCAACCTAGGTTGACCCTTGAGATATCTAAAGATCCTTTTGACTGCTGTGAGATGAGAAACTTTGGGATGTACTTGAAACCTTGCACATACACATACTGAGAACATGATATCTGGTCTTGATGATGTAAGATACATCAAAGACCCAATCATAGATCTATAATTGTGCAAATCTACATCTTCACCCTCAGCATCTTTTAGTAACCCCTTTTCTGAATCCATTGGTGTACTTGCAACCTTAGAATCAGCAAACTAAAATTTCCTTAGGATCTCTGCTACATACTTATCTTGGCTGATAAATATGCTTTCAATTGATTGTTTCACTTGGAGACCCAGAAAGAAAGTAATTCCCCCCATGGAACTCATTTCAAACTTACTATGCATAAGTTTTTCAAACTCTAAACACAAGTCTTGGTTTGTGGATCCAAAGATAATGTCATCAACATAAATTTGCACCAGCAAGGTGTCTTTCTTGGTTCTTTTGATGAACAAAGTTGGATCAATCTTGCCTCTTTGGAATCCATTTTCTAATAGATAGAAAGCCAATGTTTCATACCATGCCCTAGGAGCTTGGTGTAGACCATAAAGAGCCTTGGTAACCCTGTACACCTTGTCAGGATACTCTGCATCAATGAAGCCTGGAGGTTGAGAAACATAAACTTCTTCTCCAATAGTGCCATACAAGAATGCACTCTTGACATCCATTTGGTAAACAGTGAAGCCTATGAAAGAAGCATAGGCCAAGAATAGCCTAATTGCTTCAAGTCTTGCAACTGGAGCAAAAACCTCTTCATAATCTACCCCTTCTTCTTGAGTATACCCTTGGGCCACCAATCTTGCTTTGTTTCTGATCACAATCCCCCTTTCATCTTTCTTGTTTCTGAACACCCATTTGGTTCCAATTGCCCAGTGACCTTTAGGCAAATCAACCAATTTCCAAACCTTCTGAAGCTTGAATTGAAGAAGTTCTTCTTGCATTGCTTCAACCCAACTTGAATCATCTAAGGATTTGTTAATGTTTTTGGGTTCAGCCTGTGAGAGAAAACATGAAAACAGGCATGTGTTGGCAACTTCATGATTCTTTTCTTCATAAATAGATGAGATAAACCCTTCTTGGTCTGAAGTCAAGACTTGAGTTCTTGTTCTAACACCAGAATCAATGCTACCAATCACATTATCAATGGAGTGAACCTTGAGAATTCTTGTGTTGTGTGTTGTAGGAACTTCATAGGTAAGTGGAAGATTTCTAATCCCCACATTTTCTGGTAAAGAATCATCTGTTTGAACATTTAATGGTTCAGCAGTACCAATTTGTGAACTGGCAGTACTATCTGGTGAACTAGCAGTACCATCTTCATTTGCACTACTTTCTTGATTCTCTTGACCCTAAGTTCCATGATCATCTTCAGTACCTTCATTTTTTGTATTTGAAGGTTCTTCATGACTTGAAGATAAATCCAATCCTTTCCAAATTGGCATCCAGATGTAGTCTTGATCTTTAGGTGTTTCAACATTGTCTTCAAAACCTGCATTATCATTAGTATTTGTACCTGCAACAAGCACATAATTCATAGATTATGAAAGCCTATCAATGTCAAACATCCAATTTGGCCCAATGCCTTTAACATTTGCTAGTTTCTCTTGAAACTCTATGTGCAAATTTTCTTCCACTAGCCTAGTGCAACTATTGTACACCCTATAGGCCTTACTTTGCAAAGAATACCCTATCAAAAAGCCTTCATCAGCTTTTCCTTCAAACTTTCCTAAATGATCTTTGGTATTGAGAATAGTGACATGACATCCAAAAGGTCTCATAAAACTTAAAGATGGTGTTCTACCAAAGAAAAGTTCATAAGGAGTCTTTTTATGTGGTTTAATTACAAGAACCCTGTTCTGCACATAACAAGCAGTACCTACTGCTTCAGCCCAAAATGAAATAGGCAACTTAGAGTCTACCAACATTGTTCTAGCAGCCTCTATTAGTGTTCTATTTTTCCTTTCTGCTACTCCATTTTGCTGTGGGGTTCTAGCTACACTAAATTCTCTTTTTATTCCTTTTTCTTTGCAAAATTCATCCATAACCCTATTCTTGAATTCTGTCCCATTGTCACATCTGATTACTTTTACTTTCTTATCAGCTTGGTTTTCTACCTCAGTTATATAAGACTTAAGAATCTCACCGGTTTCATGCTTAGATCTTAAAAAGAAAACCCAAGAAAATCTGCTGTAATCATCAGTAACTACAAGACAATATTTTTTACAATTCAAGCTACTCACATTAGTAGGACCAAAAAGATCCATATGAAGCATGTATAAAGCTTGAGAAATTGAGTTATGGGTCTTGGGCTTACAAGAAGCTCTATGCTGTTTGCCTTTAAGACAATCAACACATGTTTGGTTAGTTTGAAAAATCTTTTTGGGTAAACCCCTCACCAAATCATATTTTGCAATTGTATTTATTGTTTTAAAGTTTACATGACCAAGCCTTCTATGCCAAAGCATAGATTCATCCAATGAGGCTTTTGCTACTAGACAAGTTAAACTCTCCTTAGGATCAATGTTCTTTAAATCAACACTGTACATATTGTTCCTTTTTGGGATTTTAAGAAGGATCTGACTTTCATCAGGCATTTTAAAATCAGAAGAAAGAACCATACATTCATTGTCAGTAAAGAGAACATTGTTCTTTTTGTCACACATTTGTAAGACACTAAGGAGATTAAACTGAAGCTCTTTCACAAAGTACACATTTTCAAAATCTAATTTACTGGTTTTGATTGTACCTTTACCAGTAATCTTTCCTTTGATTCCTCCCCCAAAGGTAACATATCCTCCATCAAATGATTTGAAGTTTGTGAGGTAAGACATGTTGCCTGTCATGTGCCTTGAACATCCACTATCTACATATCCTTTATCAGCCATATCATTGGAATGTTCCTGCACACATATAAACATATTAGTTTCCTTGGGGTACCCAAGCCATAACTGACTTGGGTTTGCCTCTTGCATCAATGTAATCAAACCTCTTTAGGACTGTTGATGCAACTTTTGATTGGAGTGGTCTCTATATCCAACATGCTGAGGGCTTAACAGCATTTTCCCTTTTAATCCATTTTGTGGTCTTTTGTCTATCAGTACCATTTGGTCTAGCAGGACCTTTTGGTTTTGGTCTCCAATCTTGTGTTTTGACCACAGATTTATTTTCAATGGGACTTTTCACAACTTTTAGTGCATATTTGAAAGTGTTTCTTGCACCCTTATCAGTTGGTTTTGAATTAACATGCTTATTTGGTCTAACAGTATGATTAACTTTTGGTGTGTTAGACTTAACAAAACTTTTTTTGGGGTTTGTTCCATTTGTTTTAGACTTTGATTTACTCCCAGAAACCCAGTTGTTACAATAAGCATGAGTATGATTAAAACTACCACAGTAATAACAAGCCTTATTGTACATAACAAAATCATCACCAAGTTGGTGTGACTTAAGATTGTTCCAATTTCTTTGGCTTCCTTTAGGTTTTCTATTACACTTAGCACAACATTCAACTATTTTCAGAACAACTTTAGCCTTAGTCTTAATCTCTACACTTTTAGGACTGGTTGGTCCTACTTTGTTTCCTTTGTTTAAAACAGTCTCTTCTTCATCATCATCAGATGTCCAATCTTCAATAATTAGAACATCTGATTTCTTATCAGTGAGCACCTTTTTGTTAGAGAGTGAAGCAACATTAGCACTCTCAAAAGGTTCACTTTTCTCTACAGGTTTTTCTAGTGGTTTGTTGATGAATTCATGTAAACATGATTCTGCAAGATCTAATCCTGGGGGACAAGGGATTCCTCTGTAAGGAGGTGGACAAGTATTGTATCCAATCCGAGATTTGATTCTCTTGTTCATTTGATTTTCAACTATGCTTCTAGTACAGTCAGAAGCAGTTTCCAATGTGGTAACAGTTAGTTGAATATTATCCTTTGCCAATGTCACTTTAGCACACTCAGTTCTTAACATATTTATTTCAGCATCTTTCAAAAATATTTCCCTATTAAGAATGCCTTTTGCATAAGAAAAAGTGAGTTCATTTTCCCTAAAATGGATTATCTGCTTTTCAAGTTTGGCCATACCACACTTATGATTAACTAATTCTTGATGAGTATTTCTTTGCTCTACTTTCAGTTCATCATAAAGTTTTATTAAAGTTTGTAATTCTTCAAAAACTTTGCAAGTATTAGAACATTTAGTAATTTGTACCTCAGGATTGGAGAAAGCCATTAAAGCCATTTCATCTGAAGTTGACTCCTCTTCACCCATAAAGATCCAATCAAAACCCATCCCATCAATAGCTACCATAGCTTTAGGCTCAGTGATTTCCACAACCTTGCTCTTATTTTCAAAACCTCCCTTGTTCTCAAAGCTTCCTTTCTTCTCAAAGCCTCCCTTATTCTTGTTCTCAAAACCTCTTCCCTTATCATCCTGCTTCTTTGGTCTTCTACACTCTCTTGAGTAGTGACCCTTCATGTGGCAGTTGTAACACTCCACTTTAGACTTGTCATACCCAGCAGGCTCATTACCATTTATGATAATCTTCTTTCCAGTCCTCATCAGCAATTTCTTAGCCCATATGCTCAGAAGTGAAAGTTGCCACTTTATGTCCATTTCTTCAAGATCATCATCATTGATCTCTTGAATGTCTTCAAAAGTTAATATGGAACCATTGTGTTGTGATGTAAGGAAAGCACAACCAATTGTTTCATCCAGAATTGTTTTGGTACTGCTAGAAGTACTGGCAGTACCAAAATTTGTGTTGGCAGTACCTTCTTCTCTACCATCTTTTTCTTCATCTACTACCCTTGAGGTGCTTGGAGATGATACAAAAGCCATATTCCCTGAGCTTGAACTAGTAGGTTTCTTCACTTCATGCTCTACTATCTTGAAGTTGTTGTAGAGATCATTAAGACTCATTTGATCAATATCTGGTTTGTTTTTCCAGACAATGACATGCATGGACCATTCAGAGGGTAAACTCCTAAGGAATTTGGAGTTTAAGTCCTCTTGAGTTATCATCACTTCATGAATGGCTAATTGACTTGAAAGCTTTTGTAGTCTATTGAACATACTGTCCAAAGACTCATTTGTTGTGGCTGTAAAGTTTTCAAACTGATGTTTGAGGAGAGTTTTCTGAGTTTTCTTGGTGGCATCATTTCCACCGAATCTTGCCACAATAGCTTGAAAAAGAGTTTTAGCACATTTGTACTTGTTGAAGATCAAAAGCTGGTCATTTGGAATAGTCATGAGAAGCATACTTCTGGCTTTAAGATCATTTCTCTTTTAGATTCTTTCTTCTGCGGTTGTAGGGTTCACTTGTATATCTGTTACTATTGCATCGTTCACTGTGGAGGTGGTGATTGTAGGTTTGAATGAGTTTCCTTGTTCAATAATCTCCCAAATTGCATAGTCTTGCACATGGAAATATTGCTCTACCCTCAGTCTCCACATATCAAACTCATTTTGTTTGAGTAATGGAAGTTTTGCAGCAACATTGGTTTGAATGTGTTCAACGTCCATTGTTCTTTTAAATCGTAAATATCAGCCTAGCTCTGATACCACTTGTGAAGGATTATACAAACACTTGGGATGTGAATCTTAATAATGTGTTTGAGATATTTATGAATGAATGTGATGTAGTACGCAGAATTTACTATAACACACTTAAAAGAAACAAAAGGTGGTGAATATGTAAATGTGAGTTATAATGAACAATGAACACAACTTTAGTAACACAAAACGATTCAATATTATTGATGAAATAATACGGATGATCTAACTATCACCAGGATTACAAAGTAACCTTGAATCTTTGGTTTGTTAAGGATTTGTGAATAAGTAACTAAGTTACTAGAGAGATTATTCTGTTTTGGATATTGCTAAGGTTATTAGTTGAAGCCATTTGTAAAAAGGTGACTAAGGGTTCCTTTTATAGGATAAGGAACCCTTTTACATGTTTTCAAGTTGCACAATAAAATAAGATACTTGGACTTTTCTAGCCTACTATTTATTACAACTTCCAATGTAAACTACTCTGTATATTCTTCTGCACAACATAGAATACTGAACTACTTCTACTAAACGTATTACATTGTACAAAGACTAATGATACAACTAAATATCTACAAATAAATATCTATCAACTTGACATTCAACTGGGTAGTACCTTCTTCAACTAGCAGTACCTTCTTACCCAGAAGGTACTGTTAGTACATCTTCAACTTCTTCAAAATCAACTAGCAGGCTCAATAGCTTGTTTGGCAGGCTCTTTGACTTGAACATTTTATTCCCAACACAGTATATAACAGTAACAGTAACAGTATACAATACAAATCTAGGATGCATCCATACGCCCCAGGTGGCCAAAGTCTGCCTCTAAGTAATAAATCAGTAACAAATCAGGGACGGGACAGGTCATCACTCTCCTGCCCTAGAGTCATGCCATCGGTGCATCAATGATATGGACATGAAACCCTCATGCCTAATTATGGCTCGTAGTCTCAAACTGTGGGTCAATGGTCAAGTATCAAATATCCAGTATCCAGTTCGGTTTCATATTAAGTAGTTCAGGTCCAATTCCATTTCAGTTATATCAGTAAGTTCAATATCAAAAAGGTCAATATCAGTAGGTTCAATATCAGAAAGGTTCAATATCAGTAGGTTCAGATCAATGGTTCATGGCAAAGGGTCAAAACGAAGGGATCATAGCAAAGGGTTCATAGCTAGGTTCAAATCAAATGGATCATATAAAAGGTTCACAATTCCAGAGAGAGAAACAAAGCAAGGTTCGCAATTCAAAGGGGAACATAGCAATGGCTTAGGGAATCCTATAACGAATCAGAATCAAAGATCAAAGTCATGATAGAGACAACCTTACTGAGAAAGGGTAGAATATCTGTACCTTATACCGCAAGTGCAAACATATCTAGAAATATAAAGATCGGAAACATCTCCATCTTCAGCGAATCTACACGAATACATGATCGTCTTATTATTAATATCTTCTTCAAATCAGATTTCTCATTTTAGTCGGCTTTCCATTTTTAGTAACTTTCCATTTATAGCAGTTTTCCTCAATTAGTAAGTTTCCATTTTTAGAAAGTTTCCTTATTTAGTAAGTTTCTATAATTAGCAGATTTCCATAATCAGATAAATTCCATTTAGTAATTAGGTTAAGTCATTTATTAAATATTATTATTGAAATAGGGTTCATTTTTGCAAGTCATGATAGTTTAGGGTTAAATATGACAACTTTCTATATTTTAGGGTTTTAAATGCAAATATGCCAAAGATAAAGGTCTAAAGTGCAAATATTACAAGTTATTTATTTTAATCCATAAGTTTCCCATAATTACAATTCCAATCCTTTAATTTTAACAATTTTACAAATTAAGCCCTTTAATTAATTAAATTACAAATTAAACCTTATAATTAATCAAATTACAATTTAATCCTTACAATATTCATATCTACACATTAAGCCTTCAATTATAAAAAATTACTCATTACACCCCTTATATTAAATATTATATGAATCAACCTTCAATTTCCAGAATTTACAAAACAAGTCCCTCAATTTATTTATTTTCCAATTCGATTTAAACAATTAAGTAATTTACCTAAATAAACCTTTTAATTACAAAATTAACATGTAATACCCCTATATTATAATTTTTACGAGTTACCCCTGGTCCAAAACACATTACACAAATAACCCCCAAGTTTAGAAAATTACAAAACACACCCAAAACATTTTAAAACCCAATCGGTAAACCAAAAAAAGTACACAAACCCTAACCCTAAATTATCCAATCATTACCAATCGTTAATACAACCTTAAAACACATTTATGAGACCAGATCCATCATCCAAAAATCAAAACCCTAGGTCGCACGATTTTATTTTAATTTTAAAACTCTTTTCTTATAAAATCCGATTGAAACAAAAACTCAACAAAGGTATTTTAGGCTTCAAAAAATACAAAGATCAATTTTCTAGGATCATATGGTACGTATAGATCTCAAATAAAATAGGTTTGCAACCCAGAAAAATCGTATGAGTTATTTTATGTTTTATTTACGTTTTTGTTATCTATAATTACCACGATTTGTTTTTAGATGCATGGTTCGATTTAGCTATTTTATTCAACTCATATATGATGTAAGGAACACAGTAAAAATACCAGATGAAGTTTTGAACGAGTGAATGAGTCATGAGAGTTTTGTACCTCTCGGCTTGAATAATTCGATACACCAAAACTTCCTATGATCAAACCAGCGATTCCACGACCTCAAAACTATTTTTCCTACCTTCCTTGGACGTAGATGAACACCATAAAAATAAACCACAGCCTCCCAAAAATCGTATGGTGAGGTGTGTGTTTTTTTTTTTGTGTGTCGAATGGGGAAATTAAGGTGAATAAAAAGGGAAACAAATACAAACCGTGTGAAGAGGTGAGGGGAGGCATGAATTTCGGCCCAATTGATGTGATAGGATCAATTATACTGATTTTGTGATAGTTTCCATAATTGATTTGATGTTTATCTCTTATTATATAATTTAAATGTAATTAACAAAACAATATAATGTATATTCGGCCCATATAACATTTTCATGTGTGACAAGTAATTTTTGTACATGTAAAATATTAAAAATGTAGTAATAAAATTTTCTTACTTCATATGTTGCTCATTTCCAAAGGTTTGGGATTTATTTGGTGTTTATGCAATTATTAATTGAATTTTTATGTTCAGGGGTATTTTGGTACTTTTGCATGATTTTAAATTTTTGGTATTAAACTTCTTCCCCTCTAAAAGAAAATTTTCATCCTCAAAATTTGAAATCGCAAGGTTAGATGAAGTCGTAGCAATTCGCAAAAAGATCGTTACGAACATTCTCACGCCCGGGAAGGTTCTTCCAAAAAGGACCGTCAAACCAAATAGTTTCTCATGATTCAATCAAAACAAGGTGGGTTCAAGTTTCTCAGACGGAGATAAATTTGGTTGATGTCGATCAAAAAGGCCCATGTAACATAAATGGATGATAGGTGAATCTTCAGGAAAGCTTATATGGAATAAGAACAAGATTTCAAATCGAATTAACTGTATCAACTGTAGAGAGCTCTACAAGAGTTCAAGATTTATAATTGAGGTCAATAGAACGCATAACGAGAGTCTAAACTTATCCAGATATCTAATGAACGAAGGCAAGGTATACGCATAGGTGGAATGATCCTAAAGTCTCACTAATCACGGATAATCTAACGGAGATCAAATTCTAAACTTCTTAGGTACTCCCCAAGATATCCTATGGCCATAATGAGGGCACGTTATATGGTGTAAGTATTATCACGTCGGCCAGGCGTCATAATACTAGAATCATATAAATATGTCTTCATGATGATCATACTTTATCTCAGGTCGTAAGCAAAACAACCTATCTTAATCCACCTAGTACTTCTACAGTCTCAGAGGTCCACAAGATCAAATTTCATAGTCAAGAGGGTAAACAAAACTACTGAACAGGCTCTAACCAAAAGCAAGGCACGAATCAGAGTGATGCGGAAGCAATAATACTTAAACAATTGCCTTATAGTCTACCCATTCCTCACTGGTCAAAGCTCAAGGTCATATCAAGAAATCCTAAAGCAAGTTCTCAAGGTGTTCTCCTATGTTCTTACAGTGGAAGCCTAATGGTCCAAAACGCACAAGTCAAGGGTAAATGTATTACGAGTTGCAGCCTGTCTCTCTAATATCATAAATTGTAACACCCCAACCCGACAAGGGTAGAGATGTCACAATAATGGTTTCATATCAGAACAAACACAAGCATATGACATAAATAATACAATTGAATTTCAATGGTTACAATGGAAAATCTGAAACTACAAGGTTATAATACAATAATTTCTAAGTCTAATTATAATTTCTTCTAGTCATCTTCAATAGCTAGTAAGGTCTTCTAAGTCCAAGATACTCTCCACTCATACCCAGCTTCCAAACTAAACCTGCCGCAGGAAACGAAATGCGGCTGAGCTACGAAAGCTCAGTGAACAGATATAACGATAACAAAGCAGTAATACAGGATAATGAACAGTAAATGAAATATGAAACAGTCAGAGTTAAGGCATAAGTACATGGTAACAGTAATGACAGGTAAAGGTTACAAGGTGCAGGAAAACAGAAATCCTCTACGAGCCCAGTAACAAAAACAGTATCAGTATAATCATGTAACCATATAATCATATAGAGGGGAGACCTCTCAGTAACCAGTAATCATGAGGGGAGTCCTCAATCAGTAAATGGAGTGATCAGCTCCCAGTATGTGAAAGACGTGTATCGCACACACCATCAGTCACCAATAATAACAGTATATAACAGTAACAGTAAAAGTATACAGTACAAATCTAGGATGCATCCATACGCCCCAGGTGGCCAAAGTCTGCCTCTACGTAATAAATCAGTAACAAATCAGGGACGGGACAGGTCATCACTCTCCTGCCCTGGAGTCAGGCCATCGGTGCATCAATGACATGGACATGAAACCCTCATGCCTAGTTATGGCTCGTAGTCTCAAACTGTGGGTCAATGGTCAAGTATCAAATATCCAGTATCCAGTTCGGTTTCATATTAAGTAGTTCAGGTCCAATTCCCTTTCAGTTATATCAGTAAGTTCAATATCAAAAAGGTCAATATCAGTAGGTTCAATATCAGAAAGGTTCAATATCAGTAGGTTCAGATCAATGGTTCATGGCAAAGGGTCAAAATGAAGGGATCATAGCAAAGGGTTCATAGCTAGGTTCAAATCAAATGGATCATATAAAAGGTTCACAATTCCAGAGAGAGAAACAAAGCAAGGTTCGCAATTCAAAGAGGAACATAGCAATGGCTTAGGGAATCCTATAACGAATCAGAATCAAAGATCAAAGTCATGAGAGAGACACCCTTACTGAGAAAGGGTAGAATATCTGTACCTTATACCGCAAGTGCAAACATATCTAGAAATATAAAGATCGGAAACAACTCCATCTTCAGCGAATCTACACGAATACATGATCGTCTTATTATTAATATCTTCTTCAAATCAGATTTCTCATTTTAGTCGGCTTTCCATTTTTAGTAACTTTCCATTTATAGCAGTTTTCCTCAGTTAGTAAGTTTCCATTTTTAGAAAGTTTCCATATTTAGTAAGTTACTATAATTTGCAGATTTCCATAATCAGATAAATTCCATAAAGTAATTAGGTTAAGTCATTTATTAAATATTATTATGGAAATAGGGTTCATTTTTGCAAGTCATGATAGTTTAGGGTTAAATATGACAACTTTCTATATTTTAGGGTTTTAAATGCAAATATGCCAAAGATAAAGGTCTAAAGTGCAAATATTACAAAGTTATTTATTTTAATCCATAAGTTTCCCATAATTACAATTCCAATCCTTTAATTTTAACAATTTTACAAATTAAGCCCTTTAATTAATTAAATTACAAAATAAACCTTATAATTAATCAAATTACAATTTAATCCTTACAATATTCATATCTACACATTAAGCCTTCAATTATCAAAAATTACTCATTACACCCCTTATATTAAATATTATATGAATCAACCTTCAATTTCCAGAATTTACAAAACAAGTCCCTCAATTTATTTATTTTCCAATTCGATTAAAACAATTAAGTAATTTACCCAAATAAACCTTTTAATTACAAAATTAACATGTAATACCCCTATATTTTAATTTTTACGAGTTACCCTTGGTCCAAAACACATTACAATAACAACCCCCAAGTTTAGAAAATTACAAAACACACCCAAAACATTTTAAAACCCAATCGGTAAACCAAAAAAGTACACAAACCCTAACCCTAATTATCCAATCATTACCAATCATTAATACAACCTTAAAACACATTTATGAGACCAGATCCATCATCCAAAAATCAAAACCCTAGGTCGCACGATTTTATTTTAATTTTAAAACTCTTTTCTTATAAAATCCGATTGAAACAGAAACTCAACAAAGGTATTTTAGGCTTCAAAAAATACAAAGATCATTTTTCTAGGATCATATGGTACGTATAGATCTCAAATAAAATAGGTTTGCAACCCAGAAAAATCGTATGAGTTATTTTAGGTTTTATTTACGTTTTGGTTATCTATAATTACCACGATTCGTTTTTACATGCATGGTTCGATTTAGCTATTTTATTCAACTCATATATGATGTAAGGAACACAAGAAAAATACCAGAAGAAGTTTTGAACAAGTGAATGAGTCGTGAGAGTTTTGTACCTCTCGGCTTGAATAATTTGATACACCAAAACTTCCTACGATCAAACCAGCGATTCCACAACCTCAAAACTATTTTTCCTACCTTCCTTGGACGTAGATGAACACCAGAAAAATAAACCACAGCCTCCCAAAAATCGTATGGGTGAGGTGTGTGTTTTTTTTTTTGTGTGTCGAATGGGGAAATTAAGGTGAATAAAAAGGGAAACAAATACAAACCGTGTGAAGAGGTGAGGGGAGGCATGAATTTCGGCCCAATTGATGTGATAGGATCAATTATACTGATTTTGTGATAGTTTCCATAATTGATTTGATGTTTATCTCTTATTATATAATTTAAATGTAATTAACAAAACAATATAATGTATATTCGGCCCATATAACATTTTCATGTGTGACAAGTAATTTTTGTACATGTAAAATATTAAAAATGTGGTAATAAAATTTTCTTACTTCATATGTTGCACATTTCCAAAGGTTTGGGATTTATTTGGTGTTTATGCAATTATTAATTGAATTTTTAAGTTCAGGGGTATTTTGATACTTTTGCATGATTTTAAATTTTGGGTATTACAGTTTGTGCTTTTGTTTTGAGATGAGATGATGTGTGAGACAAGGTCTCTTATATATTGAAACAAGTATGGTCTAAATTAGTTAAATATTATGTAGAAGCTAGCAAAAGAAGTGTATGGTGGCGTTGGATTTGTTTGTCAGCCAAAAAAAAATGGAACAAAATATAGTCAAGCCACATTTTGTACACTTTGGTCTCAATTTTTTTACATGTTAACGATATGGTCAAATATTTCTCTAGCTCTACTATTAATTAGGGAGATCATGCATGGGCAAAAGTATTTGTTTAATCAAGCTAGTCTAGCCTAAGTCCTAAAAAAATATTAAGGGTCTGTCGTTTGACTTGCTTCAGCCGAAAGAAAGGATGGCCAAAAGAGCTGTCATGTCTTGCCTCTCACTTTGGATCAATACTCATTGGTCTTAAAGTTTACTTAATGTATTACAAGGTCAATGGTCAAAATATAAGAAAGGTTAGTATGGTTTTTAGGTAAAAATTAAATAAATTAGCTTTACTGTTACACATAGGGGGCGGCTAGTTTTAGAAAAAGAAGAAAAATGTATGTGTTATTTTATGTAAAATGTATTTTATGTGTGTAATGGGGATTAAAGATAACTATTGGGTAATAGTTTTGTGGTTAAGTTAAATATGTATAATTAAGTGGGCTTAGTAAAAGAATTATAAAATGTAAGAAATTAATTTTTGGCACTTTTGTAGTAATTTAGGGAATGTAAGAATGTATTAAAAATAATTGTTAGGAGTGTCGGGTATATTGGGTGTTCATTTAATATGAAAAGCGTTTATTTAATCAATACTCGCGAGTAAATAAGGATGCAATTGCCCTAGCAATTAAGTTATGAATTGGAGTAGTGACTAGGTACTATAATGTTGTTGACTAACTTTAGTCTAGAGTCATCGTGCAAAAAGAGTTATTCGTTGTTTTACGTACTTTTAACTAAAAAGTTGTACATAAATTGTTTTTAAGTAAACTTCAAAATAAATAGTCTGTGTTTAATAATTAGTATTGACCTGTAAAATAGCAGGTTGTCATAGTTTGGGTTTTTTTTTACAGTAGATAGGAAGGAGATTAGTTGTATTTTACTTCATATATAATGTAACCGAAGCTTGGAATGAAATGGCAAAAGAGTGAAAGACATAAAAGCGAAGAATGGCTGCTGGAACATGCTGCAGTAAAACATGGTTTCCTGGCGATTGGTAAGGAGTTATGGGCTGAAATTTTTTGTGAAAGTACACAAGACATGGTCCTACAACTTTGTGGTTTAGACCTAAGAGTCAGGAAGACTCGTTCTAGGCATTTTGGGCCTCACAATACAGAAATTCTGGGCTGACAGAATCACTATTTCATGTGCATAATGGGCCTCTACTTGCTTTTGATTGTCTTGGAGCAAGTGGGAGCCCTTCGTGGGGTTGTGTAGGCTTATCCCTAGTTGACCCTTGGTTCTCATGATGGCTCACGAGACCGAGCATAGGATTTTCATCGGTTGACGCTTTGCATATTGTGGTTGTGTGTTTGTTTATTTGCTTTTATATATGCTATGATTGTATGTAAATTGCAAATTGTTTTCTAAAAACTTGAAACGGAACACAAACCATTTTTTAAACTAAGTCTTATGATTTAGTTTAACTATGTTTTAATATGGATTTGTAACTTAAAATCATTGTTTTCTAAATAACACTTAAACTTGTTATGCTTGTTATTTATTTTATGTATTGTCCAAACTTATTTATAATCCACCTATGATTAAATTAGCCTTGAAAATGGACAACTCGACATACATAAATTAAAACGATGATTATACTTAAGTTAAGAAAGGTTTTTAACTCGTGCTACGAAGAATGAATGCATGCTTCTTTCGTACACCTTTTTGATTCACATAAAAATATTTTACCCGTCACAAATTTAAGTCATGCCGTCCAATCGTTTGAGAACACTTGCAATTACCTTTTGCCTATGCGTGGGACCTAGGTTGAATTGTAACCCAAGGTGACTATTCTCTATGCATGGGACCTAGATATATTCTCACACGTTATAAAATTGGATGACTTAATCGAGTTAAGTGGTAAGACCTTAACCCGAGGCAAAGATGGGACTAAGCATGCCAGCTTGACACTAGTTGCTCGTTCACTAGTGCCATGAGTCCCATAAAGTTGTAAGAGTTGCACTTGTAATGCAATTGGTCGACGTTACCTACCTATTGAATCCACCATTGCTAGCAGATCAACTGATGTGATGGTGGAAGCTCAATGAGGATCTTAGCCTTTTTGTAAAATTAATTGTTTTAATATGGTAAACTTGGGTAGTTAATTTTAAAAAGGACTAATTATTGAAAATTACTAAAATTTGAACTTTGTTTATTTTGTAGATGACAACTCCTAATCAAACCATCAACAACTCGTCAATCAGATCAATTCTCGAGAAAGAGAAATTGAATGGTAACAACTTTTTGGACTGGTATCGCAACCTGAGGATATCCTCAAGGCTAAACAAAAGTTTTACCATCTGGAAGAAGCTTTACCTGAAGCACCTCCTCCTAATGCTACTGCTACTGTTCGTAATGCCTACACTCGTAGGGTTAATGAGCAACAAGAAGTGGCTTGTCTCATGCTGGCAAGCATGATCCCTGAGCTCCAAAAGAACTTAGAGGACCTTGCAGCATTTGACATGCTGAGAGAACTGAAAACCATGTTCGAGCTGCAAGCTGAGCAAGAACTGTTTGACACTGTCAAAGCTTTTCATGCTTGCAAGCAAGAGGAGGGCCAATCGGTTAGTAGCTATGTCATGAAAAGGAAAGGCTACCTAGACCAGATGGAGCGTATGGGATATCCCATGCCTCAAATCCTTGGAGTGAGCTTGATTCTCACCTCACTGTCGAAGGATTATGATCAATTTGTGCAGAACTACAACATGCACAGCATGGGGAAGACCATTGCGAAACTGCACACAACATGCTTAAACTTGCAGAAAAAGGCATGCCCAAAAAGGCTCCAGTGGTCCTAGCTATCAAGCAAGGCAGAATCCAGAAAAAGAAAAAGGTGAAACCGCTGGCAAATGGTTACATTCATACTTTTACGGATTTTGGCATTTTAATTTCTAAGGATAATGTTTTTTATTTTAATGCTATTCCTCGTGATCGTATTTTTGAAATTGATATGCGTGATTCTACTTCAAACAATGGTTCTATATATAATGTTAGCAAAAAGAAATCCAAACGTGACTTGGATTCCACTTTTCTATGGCATTGCCGTCTTTGCCATATAAACAAGAAACGCATTACGAAGCTGCAACGCGATGGGCTTTTAGAGTCCACCGACCAAGAGTCGTTTGATAAATACATTTCTTGCATATCTGGTAAGATGGCACGAAAGCCTTTTTCCCATGTTGAAGAAAGAGCTAAAGATCTACTTGGACTTATACATACTGACATATGTGGCCCATTTAGAACAATGTCTAGGGAAGGAGCTAACTACTTCATTACTTTCGCTGATGATTTCAGTAGATATGGTTATGTTTACTTGATTAAGCAAAAACATGAAGTCTTTGAAACGTTTAAAGTTTTTCAAAGTGAAGTAGAAAATCAACTCGGTAAGACCATAAAGGCTCTTCGATCTGATCGAGGAGGTGAATATATGAGTCAAGAGTTTTTAGATCCTCTAAAAAGGTGTGGGATCATCACACAATTCACTCCTCCATACACACCACAACATAATCGTGTATCTGAAAGGAGAAATCGAACTCTGCTAGACATGGTTCGATCTATGATGAGTCTAACAACATTGCCAATGTCCTTTTAGGGTTATGCTCTAGAGTCTGCTGCACGCATTCTCAACATGGTTCCAACCAAGAAGGTTGATAAGACAACATATGAAATATGGCATGGGAAAGTCGCTAATCTGTCCTACTTGAAAGTCTGGGGTTGTGAGGCTCTCATGAAATGAGACACACCTAACAAACTTGAGCCCAGAGCTATCAAATGTATCTTTGTAGGATACCCAAAGGAAATAATGGGTTACTACTTCTACTACCCACCCGAGAACAAAATATTTGTTGCTCGGTATGCTGAGTTTCTTGAGAATAGTCTCATTTCACAAGAAGCAAGTGGGAGCAAAGTAAACCTTGATGAAATTCAAGGGGAAGATGCACAACCTTCTGGTGATACTAGTGAACATCAAAATGAGACTAAACATGAAAATGTTGAACCTTATCAAGATGTTGCTCCCATTCGTAGATCCCCAAGGATACCTCAAGAACCTGAGTGAGGAACATGAGTTAGGGGATCATGGTGAACCTGCTAACTATCGAGATGCGTTATCGAGTCCTGAACACGATAAATGGATCGAAGCTATGAATGCGGAGATGCAATCCATGAAAGACAATGATGTCTGGGTCGAAGTCGACCTACCTCCTAATGCTAAAACCGTTGGGAGTAAATGGCTCTTCAAGAAGAAGACCAACATGGATGGCAATATACACACCTATAAATCTCGTCTAGTAGCAAAAGATTTCACTCAAACCTACGGGATTGACTATGAAGAAACCTTCTTGCTTGTTGCAGACGTTAAAGCAATTAGGATTCTTATAGCCATAGCAGCATACTATGACTATGAGATTTGGCAAATGGATGTCAAGACAGCCTTCTTGAACGACCACCTAAACGAAGACATTTATATGGTGCAACCCGAGGGCTTCGTGAATCCTAAACATCCCAGTAAATTATGCAAGCTTCAAAGATCCATTTATGGATTAAAGCAAGCATCCAGAAGCTGGAACAAGAGATTTGATAAGGAAATCAAAAAAGATTGGTTTCACTCAAAATCTCGATGAGCCATGTGTATATATGAAAACTAGAGGAAGTATTGTCGTGTTCCTAGTCTTATATGTCGATGACATATTACTCATGGGAAACAACATTCCAATGCTACAAGATGTAAAATCCTGGCTTGGAAAATGCTTTGCCATGAAAGACTTAGGAGAGGCTGCGTACATACTTGGAGTTAAGATCTATCAGGATAGATCAAAGCGGTTAATCGGCTTGTGTCAAAGTGCATACATTGACAAAATCCTGAAGCGATTTAGGATGCAAGATTCTAAACGTGGAAGTCTTCCCATGCAACCAAATACAGAATTGAGTAAGACTCAAGGACCATCTACACCCGCAGAGGTGAAGAGGATGAAAAGAATCCCTTATGCTTCGGCTGTGGGAACCATAATGTATGCGGTTAGGTGCACTAGACCTGATGTAGCGTTCTATCATAACCTAACGAGTAGATTTCAACAGAATCCAGGAGAATGTCACTGGACTGCTGTTAAGAACATATTGAAGTATCTGCGAAATACTAAAGATATGTTTCTTGTTTATGGTGGTGATATCAAGCGCGAGCTCAGTGTTACTTGTTACACTAATGCAAGCTGGGAGACAGATCGTGATGACACCAAAACCCAGATAGGATATGTTTTCGTCATGAACGGAGGTGCTGTTGACTGGAAAAGTGCCAAGCAAAGCACTATTGCAATGTCCTCTATAGAAGCTGAATACATAGCTGCTTCTGAAGCTACAATGAAAGCAATTTGGATACAAAAATTCATTTCTGAGCTTGGCGTTGTCCCCAGCAATGAACGACCTATGGATATGTACTGTGATAATTCTGGTGCCATTGTCATAGCCAATGAACCAGGTGTTCTAAAGGGTGCCAAACACTTTCGTTGGAAGGTTCACTACATTCGAGAAGTTATCGAAAGTGGTGATATTCGTCATCTCAAAGTTCACACAGATGACAATTTAGCTGATCCTTTAATGAAACTAATGTCTTGTACCAAACATGTCGAGCATGCTAGGAACATTGGGCTTCGACCTGCATGTAGATCTGTTTTTTTTTTAGTATTTGAATAATTGGAATGTTAAACAGTTTATATTTATAATGAATTGATGTACTGGTTATGATCGTTTTCATTTATATCAACTGTATTCTATATTTTCATGTTTAATCCATGACTGATTTAGTTATTCTAAAATTGTCCTTTGTCGGTTGACGATACGGGAGTATCATCAAATTAAGGCAAATGTGAGTGGTTGGTGATTGTTTACCAAACTCACATGTTGTTCATTGTGATGAACATTGGACTGACCCAACTTACGAGTATTCGCTGCATGGATCGTCGTCAAGAGTGAATCTCGCAAGTGTTTATGTCTCTTATCCTTAGACTTGAGATGCAAGTAGGTCTTGTATGCATGGAATTTCATTCCTTGATATGGTTGAACATTGTCCTGAATAAGGTAGTTATAAAAACAATCTTCAGGAGTGATATGAAACACATGAGTGACACATGCAGTCAAAATAGGATTTGTTCCTCCACATGTTATGGAGTTAGATACTATTGGGCCCCTCGATGAATTGGACAGATGTTTGTATGGCCGTAGCCAAATGAGATTAAGATGAATCTTGATCCACTTGGTAATCTTGTTCAATATCTATAATGAGAAACATAATAGTTGACCAATTATAATGACATTTGATCCATGTCTAATGTTCAACATGGTATCTGTAACAAAAGGATGGATGACATATAAACCATTTAAAATGAGACA
This sequence comes from Artemisia tridentata subsp. tridentata, assembly GCA_021014915.2. Classification (NCBI taxonomy): domain Eukaryota; kingdom Viridiplantae; phylum Streptophyta; class Magnoliopsida; order Asterales; family Asteraceae; genus Artemisia; species Artemisia tridentata. The sequence continues at coordinate 78,837,100 of CP139503.1, read as the reverse complement.
TTTAAGAAACTATTCTCACATATTTCTAGGGGCATTGGCGTGTTGCTAGACGCTAACCTTTGCTTGTATAATTACTAGATTATTATGACGTCGCAAGTGGGAGCTGTTGGAGTATGCTCGTTTCATAATAAATAATTATATGACTAGACATATGTGAGCCTATGGGGTCACACACTTATACATAGAGACATCATTTTATAGATTGTATTTATCGTATTTACAATATATAAATGACTACGTAACTCGGGATCTATAACGGGCCATTAAATACTAAGTTAGACTTAGCGTTTTTGGAGTGGACCAACAATGGGAAAGCCCATTGTGGGCCCATTATATGGTCGGCCTAAGGGGAGGGCTTGGAAGGGATTATGGTGCTTTTCCTAGGTGCTAAGTGTAAGATGTAAATGATAAGATCGATCACATTTAATCATATCAATTACACATTATTACTTACCACATAATAGGAGATATTCTCTCCCCCTTTCCCTCTCATACCTCACGGCATAACATACCCCCCCCCCTAGGGTTATTTTTTTCTATCCCTTCTTTGCATATTCTATTGTAGGTGTTGCAAGGATCATTGTTACAAGGTCAAGACTAGCATCAAATTGGTGATCAAGGACGTGTAGTGTGTTTCACACATAGAAGGGATCGACCTTATTGATCTCTTGGGGTTTCTCATTCCATCTTGTGGGTATTGGTGTGTTGGTGAATCCGTGATCACGCTACAAAGGTATAAATTGTTATATTTATTTATTTGATTGATCATATGGCTATATGGATCCGTCTTTAGGTGATGTTTCCGCTGCATTTATTTAGTTTAATATGTTTTTCATATTCAACATCACCTATAAATATTTTCTTGTGACACAATGGCTTATGTACATATAACAGTGCATAACCCGTTCATTATAAAGAAAGGACCTTGGGGTACGCTTCAGTGCCTCAATCCTGATTTAAGGAGCGAAGGCTTCTTACTTTTGAGAAGAATTAAATCAAAGTTTCAAAAGATTTTTCATAATTCTGCTCAAAAGAACAAGTATTCCCTCTCATATTTGAAACCTCAAAAAGCTATTTCACTTATTGAGGGGGAGTATTTGAAATATCTTTGTTCAAAAAACAAACGTTCTTGTTAGATTCTTCCCATAAACCTTAAAATGCATATTTTAATCAAACGTTTCTCCAAAAACAACATCAATATGCTCTTTTCAAGGGGGAGAAAAAGAAAATGTGATTAAAATATGTTAGAAAATGTGTGGAATCTCATATGAGCTTGACTTAGATATAACCAATGAATTGACGAACCTTAAATTTCAGTAATCGAAAAGACTTGTCCTGGACGGGTAACAATTTCAAGCTGGTTCAACCAGTGATGTAAGTGTGTCTGGAATAGGACTTTTCTAAGTAGAGGGTACCATTTTGAGAGATTTTCTTTGAATGTGACCAGGACGGGTAATAATTTCAAGCTAGTCTAACTAGTGATGTAAGCGTGTCTTGATTCGGTCATGTTCACTGAAAATTGATCAATTCAAAAGTGTGATCTCTTCCCAGCATGTGCAAACTCATCTTCGAACTTATATGCACATGTGAAGGGGGGTATTTTTGAAAAATAAGAAACTCTGAAAGTGTTATCAAAATATGTTTGACAATCATTAAACACTTTGAGAGATTTTCAAAAAAGATTTTATGGCATGTGATCAATGAACCTAGGATATTCATGGAGTAATAAGGTGATTATGGTTAGGTTTATGTCCTATGATCTGCCAGAGCTGGTGGGATCTACCCAGGGAAAACACAAATAGTTTAATACAAGAAGTCCTTAGGTATGATTGAAAAAAGGAGTAAAGTGATGAAAGGAGAAAGAAGGGGTTGAAGAATTAAAAAGAAAATTTAATGAAAGGGTGAAAAGAAATAGCCCTCCATGAAAACTTAGGGGAAGAAACCGGGTCAATACATCTGCTACTGGTTATCACAAAGGTGATACCGGTATTGAAGATAAGACGTCATGGACCCAGTGACCCAACACACAACCGCTCCTAGCCACTCAAGTTCCTCTCAAAAGGATCTTGTTTCATTTCTCACGGAGACTAACGCATAATATATTGACCTCTCACTTCGAGATGTGTTGTTATTGAAAAGGGGCAGTCTGCCCCAGCCACCACCTACTAAAACCAAAATGCATTATTCGAGTCTTTTATGAGATCTTCGGATCTTGTCACTTTTATCATGTTGGTTGTTACTATGTTCCAAATGGTCTACAGTCGTGAAGTGATACTTCAGCGACACACCTGAATTATTGGTATACTTCGGTATATCTTCGTAAGCCTTCTTGAGGGTATCCAATTAAGGAACAACCTTTGTAAGGATTAGAGAGGGTTTTCATACTATGCTGTTAATCCTCTCGAAGTTTGAACTTGTAAGTGCTAGAAATCTCGCTAAGGTGATTCCTTTCACGAATCGAGTCCTGATGACATGGGTCTATACTTGAATTCTATTCAAAGTATTGATAACTGTCCTTAATAGGATTCAGACGGCTGATATGCCCGACCAAGGTGAATGGAATCAAGACATTCATCAGAAAAAAATCGTAGTGGTCTAATCTATAAGAAAAGTCCACCGTGATCGATTGGTGCTTATTACTAACCTTTACCATGCAGATACCGATGGATGCACCTTGGAGGAAAGACCGTTACCATCATGATTTATCAACTCACACTCAAGATCCACATGCTCATACCAACAACATCACAAAAGATAAAGTTCTCACCAAATATCAAAGCAATGATGAAGCGAAAAGTGTACCGCTTTTAGGGGGTCATTTAAGCCCTAAATCGTATTTATTTGATCAAATATTGCCCTAAATCGTTCCTTTTGTCATTTTAGGTACTTTGGAGAAGAAATCTGGAAAAGGAAGCATTTTGGACGTTTTTGGAGCATAAAAGTGAAGAAAACGACAAAGTCTCAAAATCGGCTGGAAAAGTACCTGTGACGGCGTCAAGCACCATTGTGACGCCGTCAACCCTTGACGCGCCAGAGAGGATTTTGGATGATTAAAAGGGGACGGCGTCAAGAAGGCCATCAAGAAACCCTAACCGCGGCGAGGTGACGGCGTCAGCTCTATAACGTGACGCCGTCAGATCTGATTTTCTATATATATTCTCATAATTTTTAGTCATTAGTGTGCAACTTTGTGAGGAGAAACCCTAAGACGATTTTTCTGCTACTTTTAAGGGTTTTATACCCTTGGATCTCCCATGTTCAATTGAAGATAAGTAATCAATTAATCATTCAATATGTCTATGTGTTGTTTGATTATATCTTGTTCTTGTCTTTTATTTTAACATGCTAGGCTAGATTTATCTTGTGTTTTCTTAGATCTAATGAAACCTAACTATTGATTATTGGTTGTTGGTGTGTTATTAAGTGTATTGGATGATTGTTTATCGATGTTAGGCTTAAGAAAACTGGCTAACCTCCTATACGGTAACTTACTTGAACGTCTTAAGAAACATGAACTAATGCGTACTAAGGTTTTTATGGTTGTATTTAATGCATGAGCGAATTCTAGTGATCCCATGTTAGGAGCTTCTTAGCCGGCTCGACATAGGAGTGAAGTAGGAGCTTATAGAGTTGGGGAAGTACGTACGCCACCCCACGATTGGTATTAAGGAATACACCCGTCATCCACGCAATTAATACACACTAATCAACCGGTAAAAGATAGTTAGGGAGTAAGGAAATCTAAGTAAACACATTTCTCTCCATATAAGTTCCACAACCTTTTTATTTTCAGTTATTTTATTTTATTTGCAATTGTAGTTATTTGGGTTAGTTGACTAGCAACTAATTCCGCCCAATCCTTCAAACCCGAGATTTTACTTGCTTTTAAAAAAAATTAAAAAAAAAATACAAAAAGAATCTTCCCTCACCCTTAGACCTATTAGAGTAGTTTTTTTCAATCCTAACGACACTATTCCCCTAGAGAACGATCAATCCCCCGGTACTTGCCACTACACTATACTACATCGGTCAGGTACACTGCCTGGTGGGGATTGCAAGCCTCTTGAGATCCCTCGAGAGGTAAAACCTGTTGTAAGGTCGCAAAACCACGCATCAAACAAGAACAAGAACAAAGAACAAAGAACAAAGATTAAAGAGACGTCAAGCTAAAGAAGTCAAAGACGTCAAACGACCTATCATTACCAACCCTTAGGGGAGATTGTTAGGAATACGTTTTAGGAAGTCTTGGTCATGTACTTAATGTAATAGGTCGTATAAGGCTTATAAGTTTGTTATTAAGTATCTAGGTGATGAACTCAAATAAGTACATTTTATTACTATCATTTATCCTATTAATTTGACTTGTTTTACTATATTATGTATGAGGATTGATACTTAATTGTTTACTTTTGTAATTCTCAGGTAAAAACAAGCATTTGGTGAAACTTAGCTATTTTGGACTAATAATGGAGCAAAACGTGCATAAAGTGGAAGTCTACGGACATGGACAAGATCAAGTCAATTCTGCTCCAGATGCGCCGCATCTCACTATCAACATGCGCCGCATCTATATCAAGATATCACCAGATACGATCCAAGATACAAGAGGACATGCGCCGCATCTAATCAAGGGTTACGCCGCATCTTCTGGCGGTGTACGAATATTCCTGAATATTATAATCTTGGACCCCACGCGAAGTTAAGTACATGCGCCGCATCTACTTAAGTAGATGCGCCGCATCTTCCCTCAGACAGAAACTATAAATACCCCGTAGACCAGACGAATTAAGAGTTCGAAAAACCCTAAGACCGAAGTTCGGACAGCAGAGCAAAAGGACGAATTCAGTCAAGGAGGCAGCACAAGACACACCCAAATCTAAGATACAAGAGCTGTAAGAAGGTGCTGCATATGTTTAATTCATTAAGTAGTTTTGTTTTATTGTTTTAGCAAACTTTAATTCATCAAGATTGGTGGCTTGTGTAATGTGGCAACGGAAAGATTGCACTCCCTTAAAACTGCTTTCTCATTAATTAAAGTTTATATGTTGATGTCTTTGGTTACTACTTATTAGTGCATTGATAACCTCTGTGTTTATTAGTGGCTTGCGGGCATCCGACTGCGGGACAAGATGTGGCTCCCACGGTTGTTTCTAAATTGATCACTTAGGAATAACTTTTAGACATAAGTAATCATTAAGGGTTTACTCGCCGATGAGAATAGGACCAACGAGAAAGGGTTAATTACATACACTTCATATAAAGCTATCAATAAAACAAGTGACAATCTACTTAATCATAAGGACAGCCCTCTTATTGTCTCTAGTATCTATCTGTGTACGTGTGTGCTACTTGCTGATTCGTGCCTATTTGTTTATTTTATTATTTAATTGCAAACAAAATCGTGCCAGTCTCTCAGGCTGAAACCCCCTTGCGTTAGGATATTAAAATACTGATTAGAATAACTAGATAATACGTTCCACTCTTAGTGATCGACACTCTACTTACCATTATCTTCATACTGACCGGGTACACTGCTCGTTAAGTGTGTGTGTTATTGATAAGTCGGCTAAATATAAATTTAAAACTTGAGTAGGCATTAAAACTGCTAAACCGCAACGACACATCACGCGCATCAAGTTTTTGGCGCCGCTGCCGGGGAGTGAATTGTTATTATCTGTTAATTTGATTAGTATTTTAATTAGGTTATTTTTCTTTTTTTTATTAGATTAATTGCATCATTGTACTATTTTGCATATTTGTTGTATTGTGTGCTATTTGTTTTCTTTTATTTTTGCTTTTATTTGTTTTTGTTCGTGTGTTTTATTTTTGTTTTATTTTTCGTTTTTTGTGTGTTCTGCTATCGTTGTACTGTGCTAAATCGAACGATACGGCGCATCTGATCTCTCAGATACGGCGTATTGCGTTCAATTTTTTTTATATACAACGCGTTTAATTAATTCGATACGACGCATCTTTTCCCCAAGATACGGCGTATCTGTTTTTAATAAGAAAATTTTTTCTAAGCGATAAAGTAATACGACGCATCTGCTTTTGCAGATACGGCGTATCTGTTTTTGATAAAAATTTTTCTAAAACATTAACGCCATACGACGCATCTTCTTTTGAAGATACGGCGTATCTATTATTTTAATTAAAAACAGTTTGCGAATTATTAAACAGATACGGCGTATCGATCTCTGTCGATACGGCGCATCTTACTGAATCAAAAATCTTTTATTTTTAAACGTAACGAAAATACGGCGCATTAACTTTCGTTAATACGACGCATTTAATTTTAATTAGATAAATTGATTTTTGATTGATTAATTCGATACGGCGCATTCTTAAATTCTAAAGCGGCGTATCTATTTTCTGAATAAGTCTGATTTAATTTTAACGATTATAAGATACGGCGTATCCAACTTTTTGGATACGGCGCATCGTCTGCAGATATCAGCTATTTGTATTCTTATATCCGTTTCTATATTCATTAATTTCTCTTCTAGCGAACAAATCCTACTGATGATTTTACCTTGGATGACAGATTTTGCTATGGAAGACATGTCAGTTAACGGATATCTTGCTAAGGAATGCTTGTTTTCAGATTCATTCAATGTACTCATGATCGATGCAGATTTATTCTCCTGGGAGACTCCTCTTGAAGCTGCTTTTAAGGAATTCATACGTTTGTCCAACATTGACGAGGAGGTGTTCTCTTATGATGTATTTATGAGGTATACTGGAGATGAATTATCGCTCTTATGGCCTAACATTGAGTCCAAAGGATTGAACTGGACTACTATCGAAGAAGATGATGGGAAATTCTCTCTTGCATACATGGACTCAAGCAACAACAACTGTGGTGGAGGCAATACCCAAAACTCTTACATGCCTTATTCCGAGTGGTACTGGGGATTAAATGAGAACTATCAGGATAATGACATGAATTATGCTTTGGCGGAATTACTGTTTCATGGCAGATTGGTAAGATTGATAGACCTCTCCCTCAATGATTGGCTAGAACTCAAATATGGTAGTCCGGAATTTGCCCCTGTAAATGAGGTCAAGGAGATTATGACTTCATGGTTGACTCGGAGTTTTAAGAAGCAATTTAACGAGTTCATGGAGATAAAAAAGAATATGATTGGGAAGGTTTGCTTTGACGTTAACCATGATCCTAACGATGTAGATTTTTCAGAATGGTTAGCTAGTAAGTTTAATAACCATAAGAGCATGGATCGAGCTACTAAGGATGCATTATGGGTATATTGGATGAGAGGAGAAGACGAAGAAGTAGAAAGCGATTATGGGTCGTCACATCATGATTCAACAATCAATGAGGGCATTGAAGAACTTTTCAGAATTGACATTGATTTGTTAGAATATGAGACACCCTTGTGCAAGCAGTTCAAGGAATTTAACTACCTTCTTCAAGTCGACGATGATGTGCTTACTGGAGATCTACCAGGATTTAAGACTTATGACGATTTCAAAAACACCTGGTACTATGAATGGAATGACCAAGTACCATGGGTATCGGATAAACCATGGGAATTTGAGCACATTAATCATACATGTACACCCTTCGTTTTCAAGGACGGGAGTAGTGTTTGGCCGACCTGCGATTATAAAAGTGACGGAACCTGTAATGGGGGAAGTATAATTGGGATGAAACGGGTTGGCAACGATGTAACCTTTGAAGATTATGAATGGTACGATAATATTGAAGACTGCCCACGAAAATCGGAGGCTTTACAAGAAAAGGGCAGAATTGAACGCTTGAAGGGACTTAAGGGGACATCGGATACTACTTTCTGGGAATGGGTGCATAAACAGTTTGATGATTTCACGAAGCTTAGTCGACGGTTACAATATGATTTGGAAAGAGAATGGGAGGCAATTCAAGACGATAAGTCACTAATTGAAGAACTAGATGATTATTTAATTAAGGATCCTTATTTTAAGTTTGTTGATAAAGACGAGGAAGAATTCACCAAAAGGAAGTGTCAACTACTTGGGATTCCTTACAATGAGCCACCCATGATTATTTCTGAACAATTTAAAATCATCAAATATTCTTTGAGTCCTAATGAAGTATATACTGCGGTGAAGACAAAGAGTTATGCTAGACTAAGTCGAACGGAAGAAAACGTCGCAGAGATATACGGGAAAATCTTTCGGATGAAGGACGAAGGATGGAACGTGACAAGGACTTATTGAAGAGCTGAACGTGAGTCTAACTTGAAGACTCTGGAATAAAGACAAGTGCTTACCGGGAGACAACCCGGATTTATCTTTTATTATTCTGTTTTCTGTGTCGAGTCAGTCCAGGCCGCATGGAGATACGGCGCATCTCATTCCTGAGATGCGACGCATCCTCTGCAATGGTCATATCTTATTTTATTTTTCTGCATTTTTATTTTTCGACTTTAAAACTATTTATCAGTTTATTTTAATGCGGCGCATCCCTGGTTAAGGATGCGGCGCATCTTTATTCTGATCCGTATTAATTCCAGGCTCGATACGGCGTATCTTCTTCAATAAGATACGGCGCATCGACTGACCTGATGATTTTCAGTTTTAATTTTTTAAGTTTTATTTTTCCTAACTACTAATGTGTTATGCAAGTTGAACCTTTCTTATCTTAGGTGTGTTTTAAAGTGTTGGTGGTATTATAGTTTCCTGGATTTCCTGTGGATACATCAAGTATGAAGTTTTAACGTTCTAATCCACATGGAAGATGATTTTTGCTCTTATACTAATGGAGGATCATACCGAGCAAATCTCAGGGGAGTTTTTCCGTTCTAATTCTTTTCTTTCCAGTTTTTAACCTTTTATACAAACAACGAGGACGTTGTTTAACTTAAGTGGGGGGATAGGAGAATTAGAACACTTAACACTTACTTGTCCAACTTTTTCAAAAATTATGCTTAAAATGTGCTTAATATATCAAACTTAAAAAAAATTTTAGCATGTTTTTGTTTAAGATCTAAGTTGCATAACTGCACACATGACGTTATTTTCAAAATTTGTGATTTTTCAAAATTCACAAATCTATGAGTGTGCCGGTGACTTGTAAACTTTAGAACTTGGCTTGTATACTATTCGAGACCACCATAATGAGTATTATTTATATAATTGGAATGACTTGTCTAACTTGGTAAAATTCTAGGATTACACCCAAATAGCCTTTATATGTTATGTGTTATTAGCTAACTACACTGGTTAGTTAACCCCCGTATAAAACCTTTTGTTACTCTCATTTTTAGAGTAAGATACCCCTAGAAAACCCTCAGAGCCATTCCTTTCGTTTCTTACACCTATGTTTAAAATGTTTCGTTACACCCTTAAACCTTAGCCTACCCTGTAGATTAGAATCCGTGGTTGGTTAATTGCTATAGGCAGAGTGTGTTTCCTTACATTACCTGTGTTCGCGTGCGTAATTCATTATCTATGGTTAGGTCGGGAAATTGCACAATGCAAATTGGAGTGAAAGTAAATATTGTATATTTTTGAGTTTATTTTTCGTGTGTTTACTACTTTCACTATTACCGTTATTTCTGAAAGTATGAAAAGTATGAAAAAAAATTATCCGGAAAGAAAGTTGTAGTGATGTGGTGAAATTTTACACATCTATGTTTATGTTTCAAGTAAAAAAAAAAAAAAAAAAAAAAAAAAAAAAAAAAAAAAAAAAATCGAAAAAATGAGAAAAGAAAAAGAAAGAAAAAAGAGTTGGATGTTTATTTTAAGCCAACGATGTAGAGTTATGTAAGTGGTCGATATCACCACTATTTGTTGTATTATATCTATGATTGAATGGGAATTGGCAGTTATGGGAATGCCGATTAAGGTTTATTCTTTGATTAAGATTTTGTTGAGTATAATTCGTGTCTACCTAAAGCGTGTGTTTCAAGTGTTAAAGCGTGAGTTATTCGATGATATGAGTCTTATTCATGGGATGGTTGGGATAGTGATTAACCACACTTAGGATTTTAATTTATTTGTTTTGTTTTGTTTATTTTTATTTTTACACCAATTTATATCCCAAATGTTATCCATACCCTGTATTGTTCTTTATCCAACCGAACCTTTGATTTATTGAGATTAGGGATTTGAGCAATCTTAAGTATCGTAGTCGTGGATTCGGCTATGTATTTATGATTTTGTCGCCCTTTTTGATATATTATTATTGGTGAAGTTTGGACCTATCTTTAGCCTATTCGAGTTAAGGATTTGAGCAATTGCAAGTATCGTGTTCGTGGATTCGATCATGTATTTGTGATTTTGTCGCCTTTTCTGGAATTTGAGATCGATAGTGTAAATAAGAATAATTAACCCTTAAGCCTAAAAACCCTTTTTACCGCTTTAGACTTGTTATTCCTTAGCTTTAGTGGTGGAGATGTGTATACTTGCCAAGCTTATGATAGAATATTCGTCGCGACTGGACAGTTAAACGATTAGATTTGCTTTTATCGACATATTTTATTTTACTTCTAATTCGTTAAGTGTTTAGTTGTGTGATTATGAAATAAACGAATACATGCTTAAATATAAAAATAAATCCTAACATCTTTTAGGATACATTTTCATAAATGAAATTCTAAGGTTTACTTGGGGACAAGTAAAGTTCAAGTGGGGGGATATTTGATGAACTCAAATAAGTACATTTTATTACTATCATTTATCATATTAATTTGACTTGTTTTACTATATTATGTATGAGGATTGATACTTAATTGTTTACTTTTGTAATTCTCAGGTAAAAACAAGCATTTGGTGAAACTTAGCTATTTTGGACTAATAATGGAGCAAAACGTGCATAAAGTGGAAGTCTACGGACATGGACAAGATCAAGTCAATTCTGCTCCAGATGCGCCGCATCTCACTATCAACATGCGCCGCATCTATATCAAGATATCACCAGATACGATCCAAGATACAAGAGGACATGCGCCGCATCTAATCAAGGGTTACGCCGCATCTTCTGGCGGTGTACGAATATTCCTGAATATTATAATCTTGGACCCCACGCGAAGTTAAGTACATGCGCCGCATCTACTTAAGTAGATGCGCCGCATCTTCCCTCAGACAGAAACTATAAATACCCCGTAGACCAGACGAATTAAGAGTTCGAAAAACCCTAAGACCGAAGTTCGGACAGCAGAGCAAAAGGACGAATTCAGTCAAGGAGGCAGCACAAGACACACCCAAATCTAAGATACAAGAGCTGTAAGAAGGTGCTGCATATGTTTAATTCATTAAGTAGTTTTGTTTTATTGTTTTAGCAAACTTTAATTCATCAAGATTGGTGGCTTGTGTAATGTGGCAACGGAAAGATTGCACTCCCTTAAAACTGCTTTCTCATTAATTAAAGTTTATATGTTGATGTCTTTGGTTACTACTTATTAGTGCATTGATAACTCTGTGTTTATTAGTGGCTTGCGGGCATCCGACTGCGGGACAAGATGTGGCTCCCACGGTTGTTTCTAAATTGATCACTTAGGAATAACTTTTAGACATAAGTAATCATTAAGGGTTTACTCGCCGATGAGAATAGGACCAACGAGAAAGGGTTAATTACATACACTTCATATAAAGCTATCAATAAAACAAGTGACAATCTACTTAATCATAAGGACAGCCCTCTTATTGTCTCTAGTATCTATCTGTGTACGTGTGTGCTACTTGCTGATTCGTGCCTATTTGTTTATTTTATTATTTAATTGCAAACAAAATCGTGCCAGTCTCTCAGGCTGAAACCCCCTTGCGTTAGGATATTAAAATACTGATTAGAATAACTAGATAATACGTTCCACTCTTAGTGATCGACACTCTACTTACCATTATCTTCATACTGACCGGGTACACTGCTCGTTAAGTGTGTGTGTTATTGATAAGTCGGCTAAATATAAATTTAAAACTTGAGTAGGCATTAAAACTGCTAAACCGCAACGACACACCACGCGCATCACTAGGCCTATGTAGTTAGCCCATGGGCCTTGGTTTAGTCTTAAACGTTCTAGAAACAAGCACAAGGGGCATTCCCTAATCCCTTGTGCCTATAAATACTTTTGTAAACCTTCATTTGAAGGTGTTGGTTCTATTATGCAAAGTTTCACTTTTCTTATTCATTAGCATAACAAGTTCCTTTCATTTCTCTCTCTTTCTCTCCCTTATTTTCTCTTACTAGAATACTTGTGTTTATACTAATATGGTGACCTAACACTCCCCTTCAAAACAAATCTTCTTTTTTTTTTTTTTTTTTTTTTTTTTTTTTTTTTTTTAAAATATTATTTAAAACTTTTCTTAAAGTTCCGAGGGAAGGTGTCTTCTTGAGCAAAACTTTGAAGAGTACTAAATTTTTGTTTTGAAAATTTCTTGAATGAGTTTTGCTTCAAGGTTTAAAACTGAACAAAGACTTCTCTTTGTTATTGAAATAAAATGTCGCAGTGAGTCATACAACAGTGTTTGGTTGTTAGGATAAGTGCACGATTGTTAGTGAAATCATTTTTTGCGTAGCATTTTCCTTTCTTTGATAACCCGAGTTATGCATTGTAATGCGTACACAAGTCCTATTTCTAAAAGCTCAGAATTTTGAAAGTATTTGTAAAACTCTTCGAAAATTCTTGAAATAATTCTGCTCAAAGTTTTAGTAAACATAAGCAAGCATTATATTATACCACTATGAATATTAGAGTTATTCCAGACAAGTTCAGATGTGATAATGTTCTATCTAATGCTAACTATTATCTAGATCTATTCCGGACGAGCATACTTCTTGAGATTCGGTATCCTCGGTCTTCCACCAACATACGCCTCTAATCTCCTTATATGTTTGCGATACTTCAATCTTCGATTAATCTGCTGAACAAACTTCTTAACCCGCTTGACATCTCTGTTGCACCACTTTGCCTCTCGTAACCATCCTTGTCATCGTCGTCCCTCTAAGTAGTCAGAAATGTTGGGAATTAAATGTTCTGAAGATTAGTATTAGGAATTGAATTTTCACAAGGTTAGTACTGCTGGTGCATAAAGGAAAATACTCTAAGTGTCGATACTACTGCTAGTGTATTAGATACTGCTGTTGGAGTGACTCATATACTGCTGAATGGATAAGTGTCGCGTATACTGCTGCTGAATGGATAAGTATAAAAAGATATTTTGTATATAAAAGTCAAATATATAAACGGTAGATAATATCTTTGATATGTGTTCAATCAATAAGTTGTATACACAGAACAAGTTGTATCTTAGGGACTGACACACATCAAAAGCAAGTAGTTGACAAGACTTATCAATATTGTAAAGATCTCCTTTGAACTATAAAAAGGAGATCTTATCTTAGAGACTAACAGAGTGCTTAGAAAATATACATTGTGTTGAACATAACAGAAATAGTTTTGTAATAAGGATTTAAGGTTTGTAACCCTAGTGATAGTGAAGATCACTCGTATTATTCTTAATAATATTGAATCGTTTGGTGTTATACTTTCTGTGTTCATTGTTCATCATAAAGCATCACTGTTCCATTTCCTCAAACCAATATCCTTCTAAGTGTGGTTAAGTAGATTCTGCATACTTAATCATATTCACTCAAAGTATCATATACACATTAAAAGGACTAACATCCTAAGTGTATTATTAATGAATCCTCACAAGTGGTAAAGGGCTGATTGATCCTCTCAATTGGTATCAGAGCTCCCAGGTTGACATCTTTGATTTAGAAGAAGAAATGGACGTGGAAACATCTCAAACTAATGTGGCTGCTAAGCTGCCAATGCTCAAGCAGAATGAGTTTGATATGTGGAGGTTAAGGATAGAGCGGTATTTCCAAGTGCAAGACTATACACTTTGGGAAATTATTGAAGAAGGAAACTTTTTCAATCCTACAACCACTACATCAACAGTTGATGATAAGGTAGTGACAACTGTGCAGACCAACCCAACAACTGGAGAAGATAGGATAAAGAAGAAGAATGACCTCAAGGCCAGAAGTATGCTGATGATGACCATTCCAAATGATCAACTTTTAAATTTCAGCAAGTTCAAAGATGCTAAGTCATTATTATAGGTGATGTATGATAAAATAACATATTAAACAAATGAGCACAGCGGAAAACATCACCACACAAGGATCCATATAGCCATATGATCAATCTAAATAAAACAAATAAAGCAAACATGTTTTATACCTTTGTAGCGTGATCCGGGTAACACCACCAATATCACCACACGAATGGAATGAGAAACCCAAGTGATCAATGGAGATCACCTCTATGTGTATCCACACTATACATCACCGTATGCCAATGGATGCTAGTCCTTCACCCCGTAACCAATCAAAGCACCCTTGAATGAACAAGATTCAATGGAGATTGATGAAAAAACAAAAACCCTAGGTGGTTCTTTATTTTATGCCGTATGGTATGGAGAGAGAGGGAGGAGAAAAATTAGGTTACCTTTAATTCTAATTCTCAGGATATTATGGAGATAATATGTTTCATAAAATACAAACTAGCCCCTCTCTTTTGCACCATCAAGGCCGGCCACCATATGGGCCACAAATGGGCTTCCCATTTGTTTCCATGTCCAATAGACTAAGTCCATTACTTAGTCATTAGAAGCCCAATAGTGGTTCCTTGTTACGTACGGTTATTTATATATCGTAAATACAATAAACACGATATATAAAGTGACACCTCAGTGTATATGTGTGTGACCCCATAGGCTCACATATGTCTAGTCATATAATTATTAATTATGACACGAGCATACTCCAACAGCTCCCACTTGCGACGTCATAATAATCAAGTAATTATACAAGCAATGGTTAGCATCTAGCAACACGCCAATGCCCCTAGATATATGTGAGGTTAGTTTCTTAAACGTCTCATTTTAGATGGTTTATATGTCATCTATCCTTTTGTTACAGATACCGTGTTGAACATTAGACATGGATCAAATGTCATTCTAATAGTTCAACTATTATGTTTCTCGATATAGATATTGAACAAGATTACCAAGTGGAATTAAGATTCATCTTAATTTCATTTGGGTACGGCCATACAAACATCTGTTCAATTCATCGAGGGGCCCAATAGTATCTAACTCCATAACATGTGGAGGAACAAATCCTGTTTTGACTACACGTGTCATTCACATGCTTCATATCACTCCTGATAATGGCTTTTATAACTACCTTATTCAGGACATCGTTTAACCATATCAAGGAATGAAATTCCACACATGAAAGACCTGCTTGCATCTCAAGTCTTAGGATAAGAGACATAACCTCTTGCGATATTCACTATTGACGACGATCCATGTAGTGAATACTCGTAGGTTGGGTCAATCCAATGTTCATCACAATGAACAACATGTGAGTTTGGCAAATAAATCACCAACACGCTCACATTTGCCTTAATTTGATGATACTCCCGTATCGTCAACCGATAATGGATAATTTTAGAATAAATAAATTATTCATGGATTAAACATGCAAATATAGAACATAGTAGTATAAATAAAGACGATCATACCATGTATATCAATTCATTGTATAATACGACTGCTTACAGTTCCATTATCCAAATACTAAAAACAGATATGCATAAAACTACTCATAGGTCGGAATCCGATGTTCCCACCATGATCAAATTATATTGTACAAGACAACAAGTAGTCATCTGAGTAAACTTTGAGAATACTTGTTTCAAAACTCATGAAAGGTTTGAATGATGATTGTCCTTTGTATGTGTGCATTCAAGTACAAGACGAGTGTTGCAACAATACATTCCATAGGGTGCTTGAAGCCAGCAAAACACCTACATTAGACAGTCATCTGTACAGTTTCTCAAACTATAAAGTATTCTTATTCTTTTAATGTATAACGCACTAGTGCTCTCAGTCGAGCACATCTAGTCATCATTCATGATGACATCCTACCACGACTAGAGTTGAGTATCATCTCAGTTAAATAAGCATCAGCGAATGCAAACAAAACAGAGTTCCTCAAATATTCGTAAACGTTTAAACATATCTTTGGTCCTTCGTAGGTCCATTATAATGTTCGTTTAACAATTATCTAATGACGTTCACTTAGATATTTGTTGTTATCAACTCATCTTGCATTCATGCAAATGATAAATATAGCCCAATGCGTAATATGACTTACATGATAAATCCTTTAGTCGAACTTAAGATTTCCATTCATGTGTTCAATCTCATCAAGTGAGACTGATCATTGAGACTCCCTTCAATAACGTGTCATATTGTGTTTAGACTTAATAACCGCTTGTGTTTATTCTAATAAACATATACATAACAAGGTTGTATGTCTTATTTTAGAAATCCCTCAAGAGAAACTTCATTCCAAGCTAAGGATTAAAGTCTAGCTTAGATGGAATATTGTTTCTAATATGTTAACGACATATGAGATTTAAGAAAATAAATACAGTGCTCCAACTTGCTCTTAGTGTACTTAAGAGTAATCTTATTAATCAAAATCAATTAATGATTTTATAATTAACTCAATATCTTTGCTCCTAGATGCATAATCTAATCCACACATGGATTATTTTTTCTTGTATACATAATAAAGATTTATATGGATTCATAAACCCTTTTGATTACTCATCGTCCTCGCAAAGGTAATCAACAAGAAAAGTGTTTTGATATCCTATTGTCATATTTCATTTATATGAAAACAGGTAAGACAATTAATCATCTTTATACATTTAATGTTTGTAGGTAGAAAGATTTAGTCATAGTCAATTTTTTGAGTACGAGTAAACTCCTTTTACTAGTCGTGCATTAAATGTGTGTATAAGTTTTCCCTTTTGAGTCTTCTTATCAATAAGCTCATTCTTAACCTCACAGTCTAACTGATTGGTAAGAGATCAATCAAGCTCCATGAGTGATTGTCTTTCAAGGGCTGCATCTTTAACATTCATAGTTTTGAGCTACTCATCAGATACAATATCTGATAATGCATCTCAGTAGTTAGCAGGTTCACCATGATCCTCTAACTTATGTCCCTCAGCATTGATATAAAAACTATATCATTCAGGTGCAAGAGGTATCCTTGCGGATTTATGAATGAGAGATATCAATCTATGGTTTAACATATGCATGTTCAACCATAGTATGACATTAGCAAGTGTAGTCAGAAGGTTGTGTATTTAGTTCTTGAATAACTTCAAGGTCTAAAGGTACTCCCACTTGCTTTTGTATGTAGAGACTAATCTTTAGATACTCAGCATCTTGAGTAACAATAAATTGTTTTCAAGTGGGACATCTAAAATACACCGTTAGTTCTTGACTCTAGTTTGTTAATTACTTACTCTTAAGTAGTTAACAAATTTAGAACTTCAATTAAGACATAATGAGATTCATCCCATGCCATAATACAATGGTGTCTTAAATTCCTTCTGGGTTGGAATCATATTGAGTGTACACATGGCACACCTAATTTCTAACCTTGATAGCTTTGGAGGTAAAACAGTTTAAGTCATCAAAGATCAAACAATATCAATAGTGTTTGATTTTCCATGATGGACATACCATAAAGTTGTGGTATTCCATGAGGACTGATGTTGTGAGACTATCACATAACTCATTAGATAAACTTATACTTTTGGGCTTACATATCTACCAATCAAGTCAAACCAGATGGCATCAATAGTAATTTTAGCCTATTGCATACTTTACTTCATGTGTATGTTTTGACTAGAAAACATAAACATTTATTATACGTCGTAAGTGTACATGTCTTAACAAGAAGACATAACAAATCAACGTCTTACTTTACGTTATAAGTCTTTCAACAATTAACGGAATTGATGTTTGTGTCTTTTCAAGAGACCTAAACATATTCAACTAAAGTAATTACGAGCGCCGACACTTGGCCTTAATAGTAAATTCAAGTTAATTTCATACTTCATGATTATGGCCTTACAAGAAAATATAATCATATTTACTAAACAATTCAGTGAATATGTTGAAGTAGCTTTTCAAGTTATCTTGATATTTGTTCTAATTAGGGCAACCTACATTTTATGTGTAGAAGTCCTAGTAGAATCTTAGTTTCTTACCTTTCAGTCAAGAAAAACTATTAGTCATATTGTGCTATGTTGTACCTTGCACACAATTAAGATTTCTCCCACTTGTGCATGGCACAATATCAGGAGAGTATACAAGCACCACTACGCTCATGTGTTTGTATGAGCAATATGACAATGTCTAAGATAACATATGATTTTTAGTCAAAATCAAAATATAGATATGTAGAACTTTATCGTTTTAATAATGAATCATGCATAACAATTTTATAGATAACATTTCAGGAACCAACATCAGAAACGCGACAAGTTATCTCATAAAATTTATGCAATGGTTCTTATATAAACTATGACGCTTAACATGTGGAAAGTAATGTATTATTTCAAGACGATCTGGAAATTAAGATGGGCAAGTTGTAAGGTATTAAAGCTTACAACTCCTACTGGATTAGACAACATTACATGTGTTTCGTCACCAGTAATATAATCACGTAGCTCCCACTGGATTAGACAACATTTAAATGTGTTACGTCACCAGTGGAGAGTGAGTGGCGATTGGATACTTTCCATCTTTCTTTGAATATCTACACATTATTGCTAATGTGAGTCACTTTGACTAGTAAACATGTATTTAGGTATTCAAGAGAGTGCATCAAGTTCTAACATATAGATGATGGGCTAGCCATCATTGCTATTTTAACTTGAAAATAGGCATGCATTTCCTCCATAATAGGTCTACTTTACCACAATGGTATGTAGGACCTTAGTAGGCTTATTGGGTTAAGACAAACTGCTAGGTAATCATGCTAGTAATTGCCTTTACCTCTTTGCGGTTTATTGATACTTCCATCTTCTAATTATTTAAACTCGTTTTAGTTTGGTAGCTATAGAAAACGTCTTCTCTAGTTATCCAAATATCTTATATTTCATCAATGTTTCAAAACCGAAACTAGGGTTATAAAACAATCTTGAAAGAATAAGATGTGTAACCATACTTAACCGTTTTGACTTTTACAAGACATCACGATTTCTAGAGTAGGTTTTCTTTGAGTTTTATTAGAATTAGGAAAATTCAAATATTCCTATTATGGATTTTCCTCATAAAGAAAAAGGATAGGAACAAGTCTCTTTCTTACAAGGAAAGAGCGACTCGGTTCGTACTTTTAACAAGAAAAGAACAAACTTTCGTTTACGGTTGTG
Organism: Artemisia tridentata subsp. tridentata; assembly: GCA_021014915.2. NCBI lineage: Eukaryota > Viridiplantae > Streptophyta > Magnoliopsida > Asterales > Asteraceae > Artemisia > Artemisia tridentata. The sequence goes on along the minus strand of CP139503.1, from coordinate 78,817,841 downwards.
TTGCATTAATTCATTAATTGATTTTACAAATTTCCTTTTTTAGTATTTTTGATAATTATCCTTTTATAAATTAACTACCCCATGTTTATAATATAAAACAATTAATTTACGAAAAGGCTAAGATCCACATTGTGCTTCTACTATCACATCAGTTGATCTGCTAGCAATAGTTGATTCAATTGGTAGGCGACGATCACCAATTGTATTACATGTACAACTCTTAGATCCTTATGGGACTCATGGCATCTAGTGTCAAAAAACTCTTGTCATGTAGGCATGTTTAGTCCCATCTTTGCCTCGGGTCAAGGTCTAACCGCTTAACTCGATTAAGTCATCCAATTTGAAAACTTGTGATAATATATCTAGGTCTCACGCATAGAGAATAGTCACCTTGGGTTACAATTAAACCTAGGTCCCACGCATAGGCAAAAAGTAATTGCAAGCGTCCTCAAAATTGGATGGCACGACTTAAATTTTGACGGGTAAAATATTTTGATGTGAATAAAAAACGTGTACGAAAGAAGCATGCATTCATTCTTCGTAGCACAAGTTAAAAACATTTCTTAACTTAAGTCTAATCATTGTTTTAATTTATGTGTGTCAAGTTATCCATTTTCAAGACTAATATAAATCCTAAGTGGATTACAATTAAGTTTGGACAATACAATAAATAAATAAACAACCTTAACTAGTTTAAATGTTATTTAGAAAACAAGGATTTTTAAGTTTCAAATCATATTTAAACTTAGTTAAACTAAATCATAAGACATAGTTCAAAATGGTTTATGTTTCGTTTTAAGTTTTAAGAAAACGATTTTCGTTTTACATGTAGTCACAACATACATAAAAAAACCAAACAAACATACAACCACAATATGCAAAGCCTCAACCGATGAAAATCCTATGCTTGGTCTTGTGAGCCATCACAAGAACCAAGAGTCAACTAGGGTCAAATAGCACAACCACACGGAGGGCTCCCACTTGCCCCAAGACAATCATGGGCAAGTAAAGGCCCATAATGCACATGAAAACATGATTCTGTCAGCCCAGTTTTTCTGTCTTGCGAGGCCCAAACGGCCTAGAAGTAATCCTCCTTTTGCTTCGGCCCAAACTAGAGAGTTGTAGGCCCATGTCTTGTGAACCTGAACGAAAAAATTTATCCAAAAATACCTTACCAATCTTCTAGAAATCGCATTTTCCCATCAGGTGTCCAGCAGCTACTTTTGGTTCAAAATACTTCAGTCTTTTGCCATTAGCTTTCAAGCTTTCGGTTACATGATATATAAAGTAAAGTACATCTAATCTACTTTGTATCTACTGTAAAAATGCCCAAACAATGGCAAAACCAAAATGTAATACATTGCAAAAGTGCCGAAACAATGGCAAACCCCAAAAACAAATAAAACAACCAACAATCACAACATCACAATGCATAAGTGGTCAAGGTTTTCATCGGCTTTGCATATACACATAATAATACATTAAGATTATGATCATGACAAGGTGTTGGCTAACTCCATGGACAAACATGCATGTATTTGCCATGGATAACAAAATAAATAACAAGAATTAAATTGTTAGCCAACGAATCGAAGAAATAATTAACAAGAATTAAAACCCCGAATGGTACGCGTGACAAATGACCATAGACTCATAACCCACTAATATTAAGACCTTCTTAACACCATTTTACCATAGAAAAATAAGCCTCATGGGCTGATTAGAAATTGGGTTAAAAATCTCTTAAAAAACACGTTTTTAGGCCATTTTACGGGTACCGATCAAGTAAACAATTGATGTATGCATAAAAAATGGCCATAGGATCAAAAAGTCCAGATCTTAAGACCTCATATAGGTCGACATATTCAGAATATATAAGCCCTAGGGGCTTTATTAAAATTACACTTATAAATCCCTTAAAAAACCACGTTTTTAGCCATTTTTACACATACAAGATGATCATATGACAACATATGATGGCTCGTGATACCACTATAGGTGATGTATGATAAAATAACATATTAAACAAATGAGCACAGCGGAAAACATCACCATACAAGGATCCATATAGCCATATGATCAATCTAAATAAAACAAATAAAGCAAACATGTTTTATACCTTTGTAGCGTGATCCGGGTAACACCACCAATATCACCACACGAATGGAATGAGAAACCCAAGTGATCAATGGAGATCACCTCTATGTGTATCCACACTAAACATCACCGTATGCCAATGGATGCTAGTCCTTCACCCCGTAACCAATCAAAGTACCCTTGAATGAACAAGATTCAATGGAGATTGATGAAAAAACAAAAACCCTAGGTGGTTTTTTGTTTTATGCCATATGGTATGGAGAGAGAGGGAGGAGAAAAATTAGGTTACCTCTAATTCTAATTCTCAGGATATTATGGAGATAATATGTTTCGTAAAATACAAACTAGCCCCTCTCTTTTGCACCATCAAGGCCGGCCACCATATGGGCCACAAATGGGCTTCCCATTTGCTTCCAAGTCCAATAGACTAAGTCCATTACTTAGTCATTAGAAGCCCAATAGTGGTTCCTTGTTACGTACGGTTATTTATATATCGTAAATACAATAAACACGATATATAAAGTGACACCTCAGTGTATATGTGTGTGACCCCATAGGCTCACATATGTCTAGCCATATAATTATTAATTATGACACGAGCATACTCCAACAATTATTTGAGGCCATTGTTGCTAGGTATGGTAGGAATGAAGCTACCAAGAAGACCCAGAAGACACTTCTCAAGCAGAACTTTGAAAACTTCTCTTTCACAAGCAATGAATCATTAGATCACATGCTTAACAGGCTTCAGAAGATTGTGAGCCAACTTGCTATTCTTGGGGTGGATATACCTCAAGAAGATTTAAACTGTAAATTTCTGAGAAGCTTACCTGAAGAGTGGGCTATGCATGTTGTTGTCTGGAAGAACAAGCAAGACATAGACACCATGAACTTAATGGACCTGTATAGCAACTTCAAGATTGTGGAGCAAGATGTGAAGAAGACTGGAGGATGTTGGGTCTAAAGATGCTGCTGATTCGAGAAATACACCAAGTATAACTCTGCTGATCAGTTAAGTAACTCTGCTGATTAGCTCAATGACTCTGCTATTTGTAACTCTGCTGGTTTGGAAGAATAAGCAAAGTGTAACTCTGCTGCTAGCCCACGAAGACTCTGCTGCTAGACTAGTTACTCTGCTGCTTATTAGATATGTATAGTATGTTAAGGATAAGTATAGAAAAGATACGTAAGATATTTTTCTTGTATAGAAAATTTTGTAAACCGACTAGGACTCCTTACGCTATAAAAGGAGGATCTATGGTTAGGTTAGATATACGTATCATTATTGTTTACACTTCAAGGTTTCTTGTAACCCTATTGCTATCGAGCAATCGTATTAATATATTGAAGTGTTGTTTGAGAATTCGTTTTGTGTTTAATTCTTCTTAAGATCAAATATTAAGTTCCGCATAATATTTGATATACAGCTCAAGATCAGTTTCTATACCGATTGCTTTAGATTTATCTAAAGTAATTAATAAGATCGTGAAGCTCAACTGGGATCAACAAGTGGTATCAGAGCTTGTGATCTAGAAACTGGTAGCAAGAAGAATTACTTATTACAAGATCTGTTATTCAACAAGTAAGCAATGGAATCCGATTCTACACACATGGTTACTGCATCAAGGGTCCCCATGCTCAAGACTGGAGAGTATGAGATCTGGAAGATGAGGATTCAACAATACATGAGAATGGTTGATTAATCACTTTGGGAAGTTGTTCTACATGGCGACAGTCAACCAGCCAAGACTGCCACTGGGTCAGTCTTGACTCTCAAGACAAGTGAGGAGAAAGCACAGAGAAGATTAGAGGTCAAGGCTCACAGTATTCTCATGATGGGAATACCTAATGATTATCAATTAAGTTTTAATCATATTGAGTCTTCTAAGGAGTTATGGGAAGCAATTGAACTTCGATTTGGTGGGAATGAAGCTACCAAGAAATCAAGAAAGAATCTACTGAAGCACCAGTTTGAAACTTTCACTGCTTTAAGTTCTGAGAATATTGAGGGAACTTATGATCGACTTCATAAGTTGTCCAGTCAGATGGCTCTTTTGAAGATTGAGGTATCTCAAGAAGATATCAATCTAAAGTTTCTGAGAAGTCTATCTTCTGAATGGAACACTCATACAGTGGTTTGGAGGCACAAGGAAGATTTTGAGAATATGACATTGGATGATCTGTATAACAACTTGAAGGTGTATGAATATGAAGTTAAAGGATTGTCAAGCTCATCCTCTACCACAAACAATCTTGCTTTTGTTTCCTCAAGCAACAAGAATTCTGGTAGTCATCAAGAACAGCACTCTGCTGCTGGTACTTTTGTTCCTGCTGCTGGTTCACATGTCTCTGCTACTGACTCCACCAACACCAACACCATCAGTGATGCTGTTATTTGTGCTTATTTGGCTGAACTTACTACAAGTACTTCAGTCATGCCTCAAGATCTGGATGAACTTGATCCTGATGATGTTGAAGAGATTGATATGCAATGGCAGTTTGCAATGCTAACTATGAGGGCAAGAAGGTTTCTTAAACGAACTGGTAAAGAGATGAAGTTCAGAAGGAACAAGAATGTGGGATTTGACAAATCAAAGGCTGAATGTTTTAACTGTAGAAAGAAGGGACACATTGCAAGAGAGTGCATAGCACCAAAAAGGAACAATGAGAATGTCAAGAAGCCTACTGATGAAGAGCCAAATCCTACTACTGCTATGGTGTCATGTGATGGGTTAGGAGAATATGACTGGAGTGATCATGCTAGAGATGGTCCAAATTGTACATTGATAGCTGAAGAGGAACCTCAAGTACAACATTTTGCTCTCATGGCCTACTCCTCCTCTGGATCAGACTCTGAGGTATCCAATGAATCATCTTGTTCTTTTAAATCATGTTCTGATACAATTGAAATACTTAAGTCTAGCAATGGAGATCTTAGAATGGACATTGAAAAACTTAAGTTAGACAATCTTAGTTATGAATATGGTTTAAAGAATTTAGAAGAGAAGCTAGAATTTTATAAAAAGGCTGAAACTGAATATCTTGATAAGATCACTATTCTAGAAAATGAGCTTATTAAGAAAGATTGTGAGATTAAGGTTCTTATGGATAAAGTAGTAGAGGTTGAAAAGGCTAAAGATTCAGCTATAAGTGAGACTGAAAAACACATTGTTAGGGTGGAAAAACAACAATTTGCCACTGACATTCTCAGTAAACCTATAGGAAGACACTTTGCAGACTCAGGAAGTGGTCTAGGATATAATGTTGTTGCTCACCCTAAGAAACTAAGTGCCAATGCCCCTCCTACTAGGACATTGTCTTTCATACCTGAGTCTGAGGATAAATCTGTAGGTGAAACTAGTGAAACAAAGATAGAGTCACCTAAGGTTGAGAAAAAGTGGTCTGATGCACCCCTTATTGAAGATTGGGAGTCTGACAGTGATGATGAAGTTGTAGAATCTGATTCAACCCCTAAGAACAAAAAGGAAGAAATTCCTGCTGTTGTTGAATCAAAAGTACCTAAGGCTAAAAAGGTTGAGTTTATTAAGCCTAAGTTAGGTAAAGGTATCTCTAGGAAGATGGCTGAGTATGAAAACACACCTAGAGTATATCCTAAGAAAACCAATAACTTGCCTAGAGGAAACCAGAGAAATTGGAACAACCTAGTTTCACAAAGATTAGGTACTGATTTTCAATTACTTAAGAAGGCATGTTATAGTTGTGGTAGTTTTGAACATCTGCAAGATGAGTGCTATCAGAAACCAGTTTGGAACCAGTACACAAGGGTGAACCATAGAAACTTTGCTAGAAAGACTCACCCTCACCCCAAAAGAAACATGGTTCCCAAGGAAGTTTTGATGAGAGATGGTACTTCTAGAGTTATCTCTCCTATTGCACCAACAGGGCCCATAAAGAAGGATATAGTTGATTTGCTGTTAAGGCAAACTCTGCTGTTAAGGCAGACTCTGTTGTTTTGCCTAAAGTTGTTACTGATACTGTTGTGGGCAATCATTTTTATGTTGTTAAGGCCTCAGCTTGTTGGGTCTGGAAACCTAAGGTTAAATTTATAGATCATGTTCTCAGACACAGCAGTGCACCAATGCAGTTGAAGAAATTTGACTACTTTGATGCACAAGGCAGATCCAAGTCAGTAATGGCTTGGGTCCCAAAGAGAAACTAATTCTCTTACTTTTTGTGCAGGGCAATCTACAAAAGGAGCTAAAGGATAAATGCATTTTTGATAGTGGATGCTCTTCACATATGACTGGAGACCAAAGCAATTTGGAAAACTTTGAAGCTTTGGATGGTGGATATGTTGCCTTTGGGAATGATCCTAAAGGAGGTAAAATTGTTGGTAAAGGCATCATCAGAACTGGAAAATTGGATTTTGAGAAAGTGTATTTAGTGAATGGACTAAAGTTCAATCTTTTTAGTGTCTCAAAAATGTGTGACAGAAAGAATTTTGTTCTTTTTACAGACACTGAATGTCTTATCTTATCTCCCGACTATAAGATACCTGATGATAAATTAGTACTTCTTAAAGTCCCTAGAAATGACAACATATACAGTGTGGACATAAAGAACATTATTCCCAAAAGAGATTTAACTTGTCTGTTTGCCAAAGCCACTATTGATGAATCCAAACTATGGCACAGAAGGCTTGGCCATTTGAACTACAAGGCTATCAACAAGTTGGTGAAAGGGAACTTGGTCAGAGGATTACCTTCAAAGGTTTTTGAGAATCCTGAAGTATGTGTTGCTTGTCAAATGGGAAAGCAACATAGAGCATCTTGTAAGTCCAAATTGGTGAATTCTATTCCTGAACCCTTGTTTATGTTACACATGGACCTATTTGGACCTACTTATGTGAAAAGTTTTGAATAAAAAGATGTATGGCTTAGTGGTCACTGATGATTTTAGTAGATTTACTTGGGTATTCTTCTTAGCTACTAAGGATGAGACACCTGGCATTCTTAAAGCTTTTATTACAAGGATAGAAAACCTATTTAATCACAAGGTTAAGATCATCAGATGTGACAATGGAACTGAATTTAAGAACCAAGTGATGAATCAATTCTGTGAAGAAAAGGGTATAACTAGACAATTTAGTGTAGCTAGAACTCCTCAGCAAAATGGTGTTGCTGAGAGGAGAAATAGAACATTAATTAAGGCTGCTAGGACTATGTTGTCAGAGTCTAAGTTACCCACTATCTTTTGGGCTGAAGCAGTCAACACTGCTTGTTATGTACAAAATAGAAGTAAGATAGTTAAGCCTCACAATAAGACCCCTTATGAGTTATTGCATGGTAGGAAACCACTGATAGATTTCTTTAGACCATTTGGGTGTCCTGTAACTATCTTAAACACCATTGACCACTTAGGCAAGTTTAGTGAGAAAGCAGACATAGGTTACTTTGTTGGATACTCTACTGAAAGTAAGGCTTTTAGGGTCTTCAATCAAAGGACTGGGCATGTGGTGGAAAATTTACATGTTAGAATTAGAGAAACCATACCTAATGTTGATGGAAAAGGTCCTGAGTGGATGTTTGATATTGATTCTTTAACCAAGAGTATGAATTATCAACCAGTCATTGCAGGTACTACTAACATGTCTGCAGGTACACAAACTAACCCTAATGCAGGTACACAAGCAAAGAAGGATGGATCTACAGAGGAGTTTGTTTTGATTGAAAAGTGGAAGTTTGATCAGTACTTCTCTCCAACAGATAAAGAAAGAAAGAGTTCAGATGATGATGCTGTTCACAAGGAAGTACCAAAGGTTAATGTAGAAGGTGATGATGAACCTTCTCATGATGACAAGAATGATGATAAGGAAAGGAATGAAGAGTCAGATGTTGATGGGCAACAAGGGAATAAACATAGCAGCAGTTCTCTCAACTCTGCTGCCAGGCCAAAGCACTCTGCTATGCCTAAGGACTCTACTGCTGATAAAGATGGTGATTCTTATGATGATTCTTCTGATGAGGTGCCTGAATTAGAAGAAGTGTATGTGGATACTGATGATGAAATTGTTGATGTTTTTGGTGCTGAAGCTGATTTATCAAATTTGGAGACTGATATACCTGTTAGTCCCACTCCAACAACCAGAATCCACAGGAATCATCCAAAGGAGCAGATAATTGGTGATGTTCACTCTGCTGTTCAGACCAGAAGTAAATCAAAAGGTCTGAGTGATTTGCTTGATCAGGGATTATTTGCTCAAACACTTAAGAAGAGGAATAGCCACAAGGATTTACAAAATTGCATGTTTTCCTGTTTCCTATCTCAAGAAGAACCCAAGACCATTCATAAGGCTATGAAAGATGAAAGTTGGGTTGAAGCTATGCAAGAGGAGTTGCTGCTATTCAAGCTTCAAGAAGTCTGGACATTGGTGGATTTGCCTAATGGAAAAAGAGTAATTGGTACTAAATGGGTGTTCAGAAGCAAAAGAGATGAGAGAGGTATTGTTATTAGAAACAAGGCTAGATTGGTGGCTCAGGGATTCACTCAGGAAGAAGGTATAGATTATGATGAGGTATTTGCCCCAGTTGCAAGAATTGAGGCTATCAGATTATTCCTAGCATATGCCTCATTTAAGAATTTTCCTATGTACCAAATGGATGTGAAAAGTGCTTTCTTGTATGGAAAGATTCCTGATGAAGTATATGTAATGCAACCACCTGGGTTTGAAGATCCTAAGTATCCTGATAGGGTCTACAAAGTGAAGAAAGCACTGTATGGACTACATCAAGCTCCTAGAGCGTGGTATGACACCTTATCCACATATTTGTTGAATAATGGTTTTTGCAGAGGAACCATTGATAAAACATTGTTCATTAAGAAAGACAAAAAGGATATCCTACTTGTTCAGGTTTATGTAGATGATATCATTTTTGGGTCTACAAATAAGGTGTTATGTGAAGGATTTGAAATGCTAATGCACAACAGGTTTGAGATGAGTTCTATGGGTGAACTCACTTTCTTCTTGGGACTTCAAGTTAAGCAGAAATCAGATGGGATTTTTATTAGCCAAGACAAGTATGTGGCTGATATGTTAAAGAAATTTAGTTTCAAAGATGTGAAGGCAGCTAAGACACCAATGGATAAAAATAAACCTTTGATCAAGGATGAAGATGGGGTAGAGGTTGATGTACATCTTTATAGATCAATGATTGGTTCATTGATGTATCTGACTGCTTCAAGGCCAGATATCATGTTTTCTGTGTGTGCTTGTGCTAGATTTCAAGTGTCCCCAAAAGTTTCACACTTGGAAGTAGTCAAAAGAATTTTTAGGTATCTAAAGGGTCAACCTAAATTGGGCCTTTGGTATCCTAATAATTCACCCTTTGACTTGATAGCATACTCAGATAGTGACTATGCTGGAGCTACTTTGGATAGAAAGTCAACCACTGGAGGCTGTCAGTACCTTGGTCATAGGCTAATCTCATGGCAATGCAAGAAACAGACTGTTGTGGCTAACTCAACAACTGAAGCAGAATATGTTGCTGCTTCTAGCTGTTGTGGACAAGTGCTCTGGATTCAAAATCAACTGCTGGATTATGGGTACAATTTCATGAACACCAAAATTTATATTGACAACAACAGCACAATGTGTATTATCAAAAATCCTGTTTTTCATTCTAAAACAAAACACATAGAGATAAGACATCATTTTATTAGAGTTTGTTATGAGAAAAAGTTAATTCAAGTGGTTAAAATACATACTGACAATAATGTTGCTGATCTACTTACAAAAAGTTTTGATATAAGTAGATTTCAATTTTTAGTTGCTAGTATTGGCATGATCTATCTTTAAATCTTTAAACATCTTATCTCTGTATGTTTTTGTAAACTTTTGTAAGGATTTGTGCTGTGGTTTAGTCATTTTCTGGTGTTTAGTCAAAGTTTGCTGTTTCTTAAATTGTTTGTTGTTTAGTTGTTTGTTGCTATGCTACTCTGCTGCTATTATGGGATATTCTTGCTTGTGTTTGTGGTTTGCTACTAACCTTTTGCAGATATTCATGAATACACAATCAAGTAAAGCAAGGAAATATGTTGAACCTAAGACCTTGATAGATCTTTGAGCACTCTTGGATCGTTAGTAATGTTTATGTAATCACAAACGCACTAATAGAAAGTCTCTAACACTTGTATTTTAAAGCGAAAATAAACACAAGCAAGAACACAAATAACTAAGAACACTTTGATCCTCTATGGATCGTTTATTAAACTAAAAACTTGTTTTTCTTAACTCGTCCATATTACATAATAACGTGTTCCTTTTATAGATAAGGAACCCTAACTAGGTTTCACTAGAAACCCTAAACCGTTTCACAAGAAACGCATATTCTTAAAACTAAACAAGATATGCATTATCACTTCCTAAATAAACTCATGCATATCCTAACTAATAACAAAATACTCGGAAACTATCCATCAGCAGAAACACACTACGCAGAATCTCTACTTCCGCAGAAACATTCTTCAGCAGAATCCAACAGCAGTAACCATCAGTAGAATTCTTCCTTAGCAGAATTCCCAACAATCCTCCCCTAATCTTGAATTTTACATGGTTAAGTTCAAGATTCTTGATAGATCTTTAATACTTTAGAATAAGAGGATTGAATTCCGAACATCAGCAGCAATGAACCAAATGAACCACATCTCTATGAATGGTAAACTTTAAACTTCAGGTCTTTGCAGCAACAAATGACATAATGTACATCAAAACAATTTAGTTTCAGACTATTCTCATCACATCCAGGTGTGGAAACTCCTGTGAGAGGTGAATCATCGAAAATAATGGATTTGATGTCTCTTTACCAATAGCCATCACTACTGGAGTAGCCAAATGTTTAAGTTCGAAAACTATGGTACACTGATAACCATCTGATTTATTAGCAAATCAGCAACTATAAACGGATTTGAGATGTCTTTACCTGTAGCCGTTTGCTCAGGACTAGCCAATTCTTTGGTTTCAACTGAACCTTGGTGAATTGAATACCAAATATGGATACCAAATGTCTTTGCCACAAACCATACTTGTGTGGACTAGCCAATTCTTTGGATCCCAGAAAGGGTTACATCCATGGTGAATTGAGAACCATTTCAACTCTTAGGAATGAACCATCGGTGAGTTGAAGTACCCTATAGCTTTGAGCAAGCTATTACAGCTATCAACAGATTTGATGTGTCTTTACCAAAGCTGTACCCTTTGGACTAGCCAACTCTTTGATGGACACAAGTCACATCTGGTGAGTTGATAACCATCAACAGAGTGATATACAACAAACCTGCAGAAAAGTTAGTACAAAGATACAAGATTTTTTTTTTTTTTTTTTTTTTAACTAAGAAATAAGAATGAAATAAGAAATAAATTAAAGAAAGAAAACTAAGATACAAAATGAATACAAAATACCAGAATCAAGAAGAAGCTGTGTGTTACATAAGCTTGGACTTGATTAATCCAACCAATTGTGCAGCATGAGTCTCATCATTAGCCACTGGATCAGGAGGAACTTCCAATTTGCTTCTAAGCATATGTTTCAGCAGATTAATAGACCAAGGATAATGCTGATCCGAAAACATACACACCCTAATGCCAGACTTTGTTTCAACAACATGCACATTAGGCATAGGGTAAAACCTCCAAGTATCAACCTCCCATGTGTGTGAATTCTCCCAAAGTGAGTAGCCTTTTCCATTAGGTGAGTGAGAATCAAACAGAACTTGCAGATCTCCCAGTAAGTACAAACCAGCCCCCTGTGGTGTAAGAGAAGCATAGTACTCTGTGACCATTCCATAGAGAGTATGCAAGTCTTGCCTATCCACCAAGTGAAGAATTTCTTGCAAGAAAGTAAACTCCTTATAAGATTGATCTTGCCTATAAATGGTGTTTATCTGCCCATCTATCAATGTCCATTTGACCAACACATTGTAAGAACCTTCAGGAAAGGTCTCAGAAGAACCCACTTTAATAAAGGTTGAATCAGCAGCATTGAGATCTATATGCTTAGAAGAACTCTCCTTATTAGACTTATGTGCTCTAGAAATCTGCTCTCTAGCTAACCTCACAGATCTTCTGATAGCAATTTGTCTGCTGTGTGCCATCCTTTTCTTTCTTCTCCCAGGTATATAGATCCCCATATGACTAACATTTTCAGATGCACCAGAAGCATCTACACGAGGAATGGAAGAAGTAGAAACAGAGCCACCTTCTGCAAGCAACTTGTCAGTATCTTCTCTAGCCTTTTTAGCCTCAGCAGCTTCGAATTCAGCTTTCCTTACCAAATCTGCATTGTAGTTGGAAAGAAATGATCCCTCTTGTTTAGCAGATGCAGAAGAAGGAATGGAAGCCGCCTTGGTAGATGGGTCAGCAGATTGATTCCCTTCAGCAGAAACAGCTTGAGAGAGCAGTTGGTCTTTATCACCAGAAGATGAAGTACCAAGCTCAGCTGTTTTGGTTCTTGTAGCTTCAAAAGCATCTATACTTGCACTAGGCCTCTTCAATGGAGTTTGAGAGGAGTGAATAACTTTCATAATTTGATTATATGTTTGATGCAAATCAGAATCAGACAAGGCCCATACTTGCTTCTTGGACAAAGCAGAGTTATATACAGAAGTATATTGATGATAAACCACATTCCTCATATAGTTCTTGGTTTATGCCTCAGTCTGAGGTTTAGCTCTCTTAACTTTAGCCTTTTGTACAGCAATGGCCTTCCTCCTTTCTGCTGCAGCTTTCTTCCTCTGTTGACCAAGAGCTACCATTTGTGCAGCAAAGTTATTACTATCAAAAGCAGCTCCTAAAATGCTTTGGGCCAAAGTAGGATTGGAAGCAGCTTGTTGAGTATAAGAATCCCATTGTGCATCAGTAAAATGAACTGATTGCTCATCTAGCTCTCTTTGCCTTTCAGGAGGCACATCTGAAGTAAATTGAGCTGTCATCTTTTGTGCTAGAGCTTGACTCTTCATCATATCTTCATACTCTTTAACCAGTCTAGCTTGCTCCTTCCTTTCTTTTTCACTCACAAGATCTATACCAAGATCTTCATCAATCATCACTCCTTGCTCACCACCAGAAATATCAACACTAGGAACTTGATTAGCAGGCTCATTAGAAGAATCATTATGAGAGATATCAACAACAGGAACTCTGTCAATATTCTCAGAAGAACCTCCAATAGAAGCATCAGCAGAAACATGTTGAGTGGAAGATTCAACATGTGGAGTAGAAACCTCAGCATTAGGATTCAAAGCAAAGGATCTCCCAGCAACAAACACTTCAGCAGAAACTTCAGAAGGTGTAACATCAGCAGAAGCCACATTAATCACTGATTCATCTGCCTTAACATGATCACCATCAACATGTTCTTGAGCAACATTCAAACTTGGCATTGTAGATTCCTTGCTCAAATACTGTCTTCTCCTCTTTCTGTAGAACTTGATCTGATCCTTTTGTTGTGAGGATTCAACAGCTCTAGGGGAAGAAGTAGAAGTCTGCCGAGCAGCTTCGGCCAATAAATCAAGATGATCCAAATAACTATCCTCCTGCTCTTCATCAGAGGCAAACACAAACTTCCTTTTCTTTTTCTTCCCAAGTTGATCTTCTAATTCCTGAACCCTTCTTTTCAACACTACAATCTCATCACCAAGTGAGGATTTAGTATCTGCAAGCTCCTTCTTCAACTTCTCAATTTCTTGATCATTCCTGTTGAGTAAATTATACAGAGAAGTGAGAGTAATAGGGTCCTCAGCTCCACCAGCAGATGTCTCAGTGGTAAAGGGAGCTTCATTGGGCCTTTCAGAAGAAATATGTATATTCTCAAAAGTAGGAGTGCTTTCATCTATTGGGTCTCTAAAAGAACTAGGTGTGGATAGTCTTATAGTCTCATCTGCAAGAGGTGTAGGCACATGAGTATCAAGAGACTGAATTATCTCCTCCACCTCAGGAACAAGCTCATCAGGAGCTTCATGAGTTTGTGTTGGAATAGGAATGGGTGACACATGTACATGTGAAGGTGTAGGTTGGTCAGTAGAAACAATGGATGCTTCAGCAGTTATGGATGGACCCTCATCCCTTTCCACTGATGGATTACCATCAGCAGTAACACTTGGAATTGATGGAGTACCATCATCAGCAGCATTGGGAGATGGTGGAGCATCAGCAGTATTACCCTCATCAGCATCATCATTGCCATGTGGCAACATAGCTGGTAGCAGAGGGTGATGCTCTCCAACATAATGAGTTTTCATGGAAGCAAAAAACTTAGCACTAAGGGCTCCTATGGGATAATGGCCTCTATCTTGGGTATTTATGTCTAAAATTATCTGAAGAAACCTAGGTTACATTAGAAACTTATGCTTTTTCTTTTGAATATTTTCTACCATATTATCAAAAATAAACTTAGAAAAATTATAAGTTAAACCCTGTGACAGACATACTATACCACAACCCAACTGGGTAGAGAATTGATCCCATCCTCCAGACTTGTTGCTGACGCACTGAAGCAATGTGTGCACCAAAAACCTCCACTTGGGGCAAAACTTGTTCTTGAGCCACATAACTGTATCCATACTTTGATAACCAACAGCTCTCAGCCCAGCAAGTATCTCTTCAGTGTTGGTGTGATAGACACCATCTGCATCATCCAACTGCAATCTTTCCCTAATCAAAGCTTCAGTCACAACATACTCTGCTCCATCAATCTTTGCAACAATCTCTGTATCAGAACGTTTCTCAGCATATGCCCAAAATTGCTTCACCAAAGATTCGTGTACTACATCTGGGTAATGAGTCAATGCAAAGTGAATCTTGGAACGTTTCAAGAAATCCACCATAGGGTCATACATTTCATTTCCCTTAGCTTTTCCTAGAAAAGCAACTTTATTGTGATCCTTCTTAAATTGTAGGGCCTCCATTGACGAACTTATGAGAGAGGGAATGAATCAAGTGAATGGATAATAGATTTAGATTGCTTGAAGAGGGAATAAGTTGTTTTGGGCGAAGATTATATGAGTAGGTTATAAATAGAAATTACCCAATTATGGTCAAAGTTTATCGGAACTAATTATTGACCGGATCTGACGTGTAAAGTAACTCCAGCATTCAAAATTTACTCTTCAGCAGAAATGATGGTCAATCTGCTGAAGTAAGAAGTCAATCAGCAGAATCAACTCAAGAGTAAAAATATCTCAGTAAAGATCTTGAGTTTTACTTCGCTACCCAACTCGCATTAATTACCATCAACACTTGACTTCGCCTATAAAATAACCCCAAATCACAATCCGCACAAATCACTTAACCCTAATTTACCATCAAACCTTCATTCAACCAAGATCACTCATCAACACTATGAAAAACCAACCAGAAGTAGTCGATCTTACTTCTGAGTCATCAGCAGACTCAGGAGATAACATTCCCCAATCATCCACACAACCTTCCCATAGAAGGTATGGTCTTACCAAAGAACAAGCCCGCAAAAGAAAGCATGATGTGGGCTCATCAAGCAGACCCAACAATCCACCCAAATCTCCATCATCATCATCATCATCATCTGAGGATAGTCGTCCTTTATTTCGATATCCCTACCAAGATGAGCCTCGAACTTTGAAGTCCCCTTTTCTCCCTTCTTCGGAAGATGATAGTGTGGTGGATCCAAATGATTCATCTAGGGGCTCTGATGATTTCACAGAGCGTCTTGAGCCAATCTTCAATAGATTGGTGAGAGAGGAAGAGGAGAGGGAAGCAGCACCAACCATGGAAGAGAATCCCTAACCTCCATAACCCCAACCAAGGCCACACACCAGAAATCCACCACTTCCAGAGACAAGGGAGGTGGTTATTGGTCTTCCTGCACCAAGGACTGGTGTTTCATACCACAGAGACACAGGAAAGGGCAAGGGTGCAGAGGTGGCCGGTAAAGGAAAGGGTAAAATGAAGTAGGTGATGATGAGATGTTGCCAAGGACCAAAGATATAAAACTAGGTTCTTCAGCATCTTCATTCCTGGTCCTCCATCTCTAACAACTTTTGAAACCCTGATGATAGGATTTAGAGTCTGTGTAGGTCATCTTGTATAGGAATGGTCTTTTATTACAATTTGAAGTTGTTTGTATGCTGTAATTTCTTTTGAATGAATGAACAACTTCTCTTTTATCTCTCAATGATTATCACTTGAACTATGCTTCAGCACTTTCAGTCAGCAGAATCAATCTTACTTGACCAATTCCCATTTAATCAATCTTGGATAACTTCCACTTAAGATCAGTAACTACACATCAAGGCATTCTGCAAAACAGACACATAGAAACAAACCAAACCAAACAAAACTTAAAGCACATTAGTTGGTTAGTATGTTAGTAAACATAATATACAAAATATTACAAATATTACAACAACAATCCTCCCCTGAGGCATATGCCTCCCCTGAGGCCTATGCCTCCCCTCAAACTTTGCATTTAAGGGTTAACCATCCCAATATGGACAACTAAGTGTTGAAACCTAGGTCCATCAAAAGCCTTAGTCAATAAATCTTTGATAGATCTTAAACAAACTTATCCCAAGTCCATTGATCATAAAGGAAAAGTACAAAATAAAGTTTTCATACATCCATTCTTCACTACAAATTCATAAGACAAAAAGGCCCAAGTTTTCACAACATAAACAAACTTATCCCAAGTCAGGCATAACCTTGCTGCGAGGTCCTCTGGTTCCCATCAGTTCAGACACTTGCATGCAAGGAAGTGCATGTACCACTGGTCTTGGTGGTGGACTCTGTTGTTGGCTTGTAGATGGAGCTTGTTTCTTCTGCTGCTTCTTCTTGGGAACAGGGGGTTCCTGCTCCACTGTACTTGGCTTTGGACGCGGCATATTGACACTCTTCGTAAAGGCGGCAGCAGCATTCTCCATTTGTCGCTGAAGCTCGACAGTCAAAGGATGGTTAGGCGGATCGATTTCCCAAGAATCTTGGTAGTATGTCATGGATTTTGGCCATGCCTTTGCTTCTTCATCATCGCTTGAATCTACAAAGGAAGATGGTGTCGATGGAAGTGGGTCAGAATATTCTTCTTCAACAACCGCTTTACCTTTTTGTTGTGCTGAAGATGAGCTTGGAGGGAAGTAATTTGCCCATCCTTGTGACTTGTCTGAAGATGAATCTGATGATATGTCGATGATCGGAGCCTTGGATGAACTCATGATTCGTTGATTTTGAGTTAGGGTTTGTGAAATTGGGGATTTGTTAAGCGAATGAGGGATTTATAGAATTTAATGAGGAGTTGGTAGTGTATTTAAGCTGCTTGGGGGATTAAATTTGGAGTTTTTGGGAAAAGTTGACTTTTGGTCAAACCTTTCATAACTCTGCTGTTGAGTTTGAAAGTAACCGGGTATTATTGAAAATTTTGGCGCGTCTTAAAACCTAATTAGATCCAAACGGTCTCACACATCATTTCGATCTCATTAACTTTTAATTGCTCAAAATTCCATTCGATTCTCTCCCAAGAACATTACTTCATTTCATTATACCCAAAACCCCCAAATCATAATGGCTCGACAAAAGTTTCCTGACGAGC
The DNA here is from genome assembly GCA_021014915.2 of Artemisia tridentata subsp. tridentata. Classification (NCBI taxonomy): domain Eukaryota; kingdom Viridiplantae; phylum Streptophyta; class Magnoliopsida; order Asterales; family Asteraceae; genus Artemisia; species Artemisia tridentata. Next base: position 78,800,172 of record CP139503.1, on the reverse strand, counting down.
ATAATCAGATTGCGTTTCTTAGTAAGGTTTCTGCAGCTGCCAGATTTCATGAAGTTATGGATTTTCTTAGTGCTTCTAGACTAAGGTATGCTTTAACAGTTGATCCACCTATAATTAAATCTCATATGCACCAGTATTGGTCAACTGTTAAGCTAGATACACTCGACGGGGAAGAAAGGTTAATAGGTAATGTAGATGGAGAGACTATTGTGGTTAGTGAAACTACTATTAAGAGAAGTCTTCATCTATCAGGTGTTCCAACACCACCTAATTTTACCACTGAGGTTATTTTGTCTGAGCTTGAGAGTATTAGGTATGAGAGGCCTGACAATACTGGAACCTTTTATAAAGGTCTGCTTTGCCCACATTGGAAGTTTTTGTTGCATACTCTTCAACACTGCTTGTTTCCCAAAGTAGGAGGATGGAATGAGTTTAGTGCTCCTCAAGCTATTTCCTTAGTTTGTTTAGCTAATGGACAACCATTTTATTTTTCATCAATGATTTTTGAGGGTATGAAGAAGTTTGTTAAGAAGAAGTTTTATTTGTATCCAAGGTTTTTGCAGCTTATTATCAATAATCAACTAAGAGAACCCTTGGAACATACCCATATTGAGCCTAGTAGCAGGATGGCTATCAAGATGTTTGCTTTTCTGAAGAAGCCTGGGAAAGGTTTTTCTGGTGCTATAACTCCCCTAACTGAACACATCTTGAATATTGTGGCTGCAGTGAATGAGGATGAAGAGGCTGGAACTCCCACAGCTTCCCATCACACATCCTCATCTACAAGTTTGAATGTATCATTATCCCATGAACCGCAAAATACCCAATCACCTAGGACTTCACACCAAGAGGACATTGTGCAACCTCAGGCCAATGTCAGTATGGATGCAGATGAGGCTGGTACAAGTGATGTAGGTACCATGATGGAAGAGGCTGGCACTACTGTGTCCAACTTAGTAGTTGAGCAGGACAGTGCTAACATACTTAAGACCTCAACCATGGCAACATCTTTTGTAGAAGGTTCTCAAGAACCTAATACAACTGATGGTAACCCCAGCCAAATGGCTAATATGGGGGGCTCAGCTGTTCAACCTAGGGTTGAGACTGAGTTTGTGTCCAAAGATTCACCTCTCGGAGAAGGTAACACATCTCGAAGTGATGAGGACAGGGATGAAACACATGAATTGATGGACACTGATGTACAAAATGACAATGCCTATGATACACCTCTCGGACCAGGTCATACAGGTCGAAGTGTTCAGGCTAGCATTGAACTTGAAACAGAGGATTTGACGGTTAAAACCCCTGTACAAAATGCCAATTCCAGTGATCAACCTCTCGGGTCAGGTTACACAGACCAAAGTTGTGAGGATATCATGAAACAATTATAGGAATTGACGGATACATGTACAAAATTGTCACAGGAGGTTCTTGGTCTAATAAAGGAGTTATCAACAGTCAAAGCTTCTCAAGGTGCTGAGATAAGAAGACTTAAGCTCAGGGTTACTCATCTTGAGGGGAGGTTGAAGAAAGGTTCCAAACCATGTTTGGAAGAGGATGCTTCCAAACAGGGGAGGAATGATCAGAAGGATGCAGCAGGTTCAGGGGAGGTACTCAAAAATTCAGGGGAGGTTGACTCTGCTGTTAATGCAGAACTTTCTGGTGATGGGAGAAACAATGTTGCTGATGGGTTACATCACTCTGCTGGTGAATTTGATGAAGACACAATGCCCTTAGCTCAAGTATTGCTTAACCTTGGAAACAAAACACCTGCACCAAAAGAATCTTCAACTACACCTACACAATCAACACCTGAACCACAATCACAACCAGCTGCTCAAAGTTTACCAAAACTAACACAAGTGACTGTCTCAAGACCTAAAGCCAAAGGAGTTGTCATACAAGAACCTGTGTAAACAAGAAAACATGTTCAAACACCTACCTACAAGGGTAAGGGCAAGAAGAAAATGGTGGAAGAACTTGAACCTTATCCTGATCCTAATGAAGTTCCAATTGAGGTATGGCCTAGACATTTGCAAGAAAGGTGGGATGCAGAAGAAGCTCAGAGAGTTGTTGATGAAGAAAAAGTTGAGTATGATAAAGCAATGGAGATACAAAAGCAACAATCTGAGAAACAATCTGAAGTTGAAGCAAAAGTGGCTGCATGGGAAAATGAGCAGGCAAGATGTAAAGCTGCTATGGCATGGGAGAAAGTGAAAGTAGAGATGGATGATGTTTTTACAGATGAAGGTATTAATGACTGGATTCATCAAGCTATTGTGCAGAATAAGAAAAGGCTTCTGGTTGCAAGAAAGAATAAAAAGGTGAATAGACCACCAACTGCAAGGCAACAGAGAACTCTTCATGAGCAATATCTGAGGAATATGAAGGGTTGGAAATTGAAGGAGTTGAAACCATACTCTAATGAAGAAGTCAAGCAGAAGTTTGAGGCTGCTAAGAAAGAGATGGACAGGAATTTTAAACCTTTAACTGATGATGAGATCAAAGAGTTGATAAGAATCAAAGTAGCATCAAATGCTTATATGAATCCTGAGTCTACTGCTAAAATGGCCAAAGTATCAGATGTTGAGAAAGAGAAAGAGAAAGAGAATGTAGTTGCAGAGAAAAAGCCTGAACCTACTGTTGGTATAAAGAGATATGGTAGAAGAATAAAGCAGGTGGCTAGAAAGAAGAGAAGAACTCAGTCATTGGTGATGAGTGACTCAGAAAAAGAAGAAAGTGATGAGCATCATATTGAAGAGGTGACTGCTGATGATATGAAAAGAACAATGGATCTCATAGCTCATGTACCACAAAAGGAACCAGAGATAGTAAATGCAGTTCCTTTAGATACCAAGTATTCAATCATATCTTATTCACATACAGTCAGGGATGGAAGTAAAGCTTACTGGGAGGTTAAGAGGTCTAATAATCTGTATTATGGATTTGTTAGATTTTCTCAGATGTTACATTTTATGGATAGAGATGATGTGATGCAGATGTGGAGGTTGTATAAAGAAAAATATAGTGATTTGAGACCACAGGTGATATATGAAAGAATTCACTATTACTTTTTGAAGAACATGTTTGAGCCTGATGAGAGAGATCTTGAATGGAGGGATTTGTTGAACTCCAGAGTTGATAGGTGGTATTTGTATCAATCTTGTGGAGTACATGAATTGGTTTGTAAGGGTGTTAAGGTCTACATGCTTGTGGAGAAGGAATACCCTTTGAATAACAATACAGCAGTGATTACTCAGATGTTAAAGCCAAGAATGTTGACATTGTAAAATAGTTTCTTTTCAGATGATCAGGCTTATAAACTGATAAGGAAATATGAGAAGATTCTTGAATCAAAGACATCAAAACAGTAAAGTGTTTGGAAGCATCCTCCTGGTGATTAGTTAGGTTTAAAACAAACTTGATGATTTTTGAAGAAAAATATCAAGTTTAGGGGAGGATTGTTGGGTCTAAAGATGCTGCTGATTCGAGAAATACACCAAGTATAACTCTGCTGATCAGTTTAGTAACTCTGCTGATTAGCTCAATGACTCTTCTGTCTGTAACTCTGCTGGTTTGGAAGAATAAGCAAAGTGTAACTCTGCTGCTAGCCCACGAAGACTCTACTGCTAGACTAGTTACTCTGCTGCTTATTAGATATGTATAGTATGTTAAGGATAAGTATAGAAAAGATACGTAAGATATTTTTCTTGTATAGAAAGTCTTGTAAACCGACTAGGACTCCTTACGCTATAAAAGGAGGATCTAGGGTTAGGTTAGATATACGTATCATTATTGTTTACACTTCAAGGTTTCTTGTAACCCTATTGCTATCGAGCAATCGTATTAATATATTGAAGTGTTTTTTGAGAATTCGTTTTGTGTTTAATTCTTCTTAAGATCAAATATTAAGTTCCGCATAATATTCGATATACAACTCAAGATCAGTTTCTATACCGATTGCTTTAGATTTATCTAAAGTAATTAATAAGATCGTGAAGCTCAACTGGGATCAACAGAGGAACAAGTTCAAGCACTGGGAATATGGCCTTTGTGTCATCTCCTAGTAACTCAAATCCAGTTGAAGATGTGAAGATTGATGTGGGAATTGGTACTGCTAGTTCATCAAGTAGTACTATTGGTATTCTGGATGAGAAAACATGTTGTGCTTTCCTAACAAGCCACAATGATGGGTCTATGCTTACTCATGAAGACCTCCAGGAGATCAATGATGATGATTTGGAGGAGATGGACCTCAAATGGTAAATTTCTCTTCTTAGCATGAGGGCTAAGAAATTCTATCAAAGAACGGGGAAGAAAATTACTATCAGCAGCAATGATACTGCTGGTTTTGATAAATCAAAGATAGAATGCTACAACTGCCACATGATGGGGCACTTCTCAAGGGAATGCAAAAGACCTAGGCAGCAGGATAGCAAAAGCAAAGGTTTTGGAAGCAAGTCCAAAGCTGTGGAGACCAATGAGCCAAACTCAAAAGCTATGGTAGCTATTGATGGCTTATGATTTGATTGGAGTTTTATGGCAGATGAAGAGAAAGCTGCTACTCGGATGGCACTCATGGCCTTCTCTGCTGCTGAGGTACAATCTGATAAAGTTTTTTCTAATACTTACACTGCTCTTAAAGACCTATAAACTTTAAGAAAACATTATGATGATCAAAGGTTAGAACTAAACAAAACTCATCAAAACTTAACAGATCATAAGATAGGTTTAGCTACCCAAGAGAACCAGATCATACACTATAAGAACATTGAAGATACTTTTTCTGATGATAAAGGTCTTCTTAAACAAGACTTATTTTTTAAAGATGTTGAAATTAGCTTTTTAAGAACTGAGTATGATAGGCTTAAAAAGAAAAGTGAAAACACTCAATTAAGTGTAGAAACATTAGACTATGCATCTAAAGGTGTAAGCAAAATAATTGAATGTCAAGTGATCAACAAAGCCAAGTATGGGTTAGGATATAAGAATGTTCCACCTCCTTACAGAGGAATCCCTGTACCCCCAGGGATAGACCTAGAACACACAGGCTTGTCTGAATTTCAACAACCTATATTAGAATATGATGTTTAGCCAAAAGCAAATGTAGTTGTTGATGAACCTATAAAAGTAAGTGAGAGTGTAAGTTATACTTCACTTCCTAAGGACAAGGTGTCCTCTGGTAGGAAATCAGATGGTCTAATCATTGAGGACTGGACATCTGATGATGATAAGAAAGAACAGGTTATGTCTAAACCTGATTTTGTTAAGATAGCAGGAACAAGTGTTCCTAAGTTGGTCAAGAATGATACTGTTAGACCTAAAACAAATGTTAAACATATTAGGCAACCAGTAAGATATTGTAAGCAATATAGAACCACAAACAAGCCCAGAGGTAACCAAAGGAATTGGAATGACCTCAAGTCTCACCAACTAGGTGATGGCTTTGTCTTTTATAACAAAGCTTGTTTCACTTGTGGAAGTTTTAATCATCTTGCAGCTTTATGCAACAAATGGGTAACTGGGTATTCAAACCATAGGGTGAATTTAAAAAGGCATACAACTAAAAGTCACTCTAATTTTACAAGAACAACACCCAGAGCTGTTTCATTAAAGTCTGGCCCAAAACAAGTTTCTACTGCTAGACAAACAGTTAGTACTGCTAGACCATTTAACTCTGTTTACCCAAAACCATCAGTTAAAGGTGCAAAAATAACTTACAAACATGCACCAATAACTGCTAAAAGGCCTTTTCCAACAAGAGCAGTGATACAAAAACAAATTTGGATGCCAAAGGGTACTGGCAACATTAAATATACTGCTAGGGAAAAGAGGGCTAATTTTGTTAAGGCCTCAGCATGTTAGATTTGGAGACCTCTTAAATCCAATGGTGCATCAACTGTTCTCAAAAGATTTAATTACATTGATGCACAAGGAAAACTCAAGTCAGTAATGGCTTGGGTTCCCCAAGGAAACTAATTTCCTTATTTATGTGCAGGGACATTCACAAGCAGATGATGAAGATCAAGGATATTCAGATAGTGGGTGTTCAAGGCACATGACAGGCAACATGTCTTATCTTTCAGGCTTTCAATCATTGGATGGAGGATATGTTACCTTTGGTGGAGGAATTGGAGGCAGAATTACTGGTAAAGGTACTCTTAAAACCGGTAAATTGGATTTTGAAGATGTGTACTATGTGCAAGAGCTTAAGTATAACATGTTTAGTATTTCACAAATGTGTGACAAAAAGAACAAAGTTCTTTTTACTGAAACTGAATGTCTTGTGCTTTCTTCTGATTTTAAGATGCCTGATGAAAGTCAAGTACTTCTTAAAATTCCAAGAAAGGGCAACATGTACAATGTTGATATGAAGAAGATTTTTCCTAAAGAGGCCCTTACTTGTCTTGTTGCAAAGGTCTCATTGGATGAGTCTATGAAATGGCATAGGAGGCTTGGTCACAATAATTTCAAAACCATAAATAAAATTGTTAAAGATGGTTTGGTAAGAGGCTTGCCTCAGAAAAGATTTGAAAATGACCAAACATGCATTGCTTGTCTTAAAGGCAAACAACATAATGCCACTTGTAAGCCTAAGATATTTAACTCTATTGATCAATCATTGTTTATGCTTCATATGGACTTATTTGGTCCTACTTCTGTGAGTAGTATTAAGCATAAAAGATTTTGTCTAGTTGTTACTGATGACTATAGCAGGTTTACATGGGTTTCTTTTTAGGTTCTAAGGATGAGACTTCTAGCATTCTTAAGACATTCATTACTGAGATAGAAAACCTAGTAGATAAGAAACTAAAAGTCATTAGATGTGATAATGGGACAGAGTTTAAGAATAGAGTTATGGATGATTTCTGCAAAGAAAAGGGTATTAGAAGAGAATTTAGTGTTGCTAGAACTCCTCAGCAGAATGGAGTTACTGAGAAGAGAAATAGGACACTCATAGAAGCTGCTAGAACCATGTTAGCTGACTCTAAGTTGCCTATAACTTTTTGGGCTGAAGAAGTTAATACTGCTTGCTATGTCCAGAACAGGGTTTTGGTTGTCAAGTCTCACAATAAGACATCCTATGAGCTTTTTAGAGGTAGAACTCCTGCAACAGGATTTCTTAGACCTTTTGGATGTCATGTGACAATTCTGAATACCTTAGACCATCTAGAAAAATTTGATGGTAAAGCAGATGAAGGTTTCTTAATTGGATATTATCTCAATAGCAAAGCATTTAGATTATACAACTCAAGAACTAGGAGAGTTGTGGAAAACCTGCATGTGGAATTTTTAGAGAACAAATACAATGTAGCAGGTGAAGGTCCCAAATGGCTATTTAATCTTGAGACACTAACCCAATCAATGAATTATGTGCCTGTTGTTGCAGAAACTAATGATTTTTCAGGTTTAGAAGCTGATAATGCAACAAATGAGGCAGGGTTAGGAAAAGAGAAAGATCAAGATTATGTGATAATGCCCATATGGACAAGTGTGGATTCAACTTCAATGAATGATGAACCTTCTTCTGATGAAGCTAAAGAAGGGATTGAAGGTGAAAACAAGGAAGATGGAACCGAGGAACAAGAGAATCAAGTTAACAGTACTATTGATGATAGTACTGCTGAGACCCAACTTGATACTGCTAGGCCAAATGTTTCTACTGCTGAGCTACAAGTTTCTACTGCTGAGTCAATTGATCCTACTGCTGGCTCATCAAACTCAAATAAAGCAAAATTCTCAGAAGATGAAGTGGATTTCAACAATCTCCCACCTCATTATCAAGTTCCTTCTACACCACACACAAGGATTCACAAAGTCCACTCCCTGGACAATGTGATTGGTGATGTACAATCTGATGTGAAGACAAGGAAACAACTTATGTCTCCAGACCAACAAGGGCTTCTTGATGCTCTTTATGCATCAAAGCAGCATGAGTATGCAAACTCTTGCTTATTTGTATGTTTCCTCTCACGACAAGAACCCAAAATGTCCTCGAAGCCTTAGATGATTCAAGCTAGGTAGAAGCTATGTAAGAGGAGCTTCTCCAATTTAAAATTTAGAAGGTTTGTGTGCTAGTGGATTTACCCAAAGGGGTAAGGGTAATTGGCACTAAATGGGTTTTCAGGAATAAAAGGGATGTAAGGGGCATAGTGATAAGAAATAAGGCTAGACTTGTAGCCCAAGGGTACACACAGGAGGAAGGGATAGACTATGAAGAATTTTTTGCTCCAGTAGTAGGAATTGAAGCCATTAGACTATATTTGGCTTATGCTTCATTTATTGGCTTCACAGTTTATCAAATGGATGTCAAGAGTGCTTTCTTCTATGGTACTATTGAAGAGGAGGTTTATGTCTCACAACCTTCAGGTTTTATTGATCCAGAACATCCAGACAAGGTGTACAAGGTTGTCAAGGTTCTTTATGGTCTTCATCAGGCTCCAAGGGCATGGTATGAAACACTGGCTTCCTATTTAATAGAAAATGGATTTCAAAGAGGCAAGATTAATCAGACATTATTATTCAAGAAGCACAAGAAGGATCTTTTGCTAGTTCAGGTGTATGTGGATGATATCATCTTTGGATCTACAAGGAAGGAGATGTGTATAAAGTTTGAGAAACTTATGCATGATAAGTTTCAGATGAGTTCCATGGGGGAAGTTACTTTTTTTTTGGGTCTGCAAGTTAAGCAATCAAGTAAAGGCATTTTTATCAGCCAAGATAAATATGTTGCAGAGATTCTAAGGAAATTTTAGTTTGTTGATGCTAAGGTGGCAAGCACACCAATGGACTCTGAGAAGCCTCTTCTTAAATATGTAGATGGAGAAAATATTGATGTTCACACATACAGATCTATGATAGGATCTTTGATGTATCTTACATCATCAAGACCTGATATCATGTTCTCTGTTTGTGCTTGTGCAAGATTTCAAGTAACTCCTAAGGTTTCTCACTTAACAGCAGTCAAGAGGATCTTTAGATATCTCAAGGGTCAACCTAGGTTGGGACTATGGGACTATGGTATTCTAGGGAATTACTTTTTTACCTGGTAGCGTATTCAGACAGTGATTATGCTGGTGCAAGCTTGGACAGAAAGTCAACAACTGGAGGATGTCAATTTCTTGGATGTAGACTCATTTCATGGAAGTGTAAGAAGCAAACAATTGTGGCTACTTCAACAACTGAAGTTGAGTATGTAGCTGCTGCTAGTTGCTGTGGTCAAGTGCTTTGGCTTCAAAATCAACTTCTTGACTATGGGTACAATTTTCTGAACACTGTCATATACATTGATAATAGCAGTATAATTTGTATAATTAGAAATCCAGTGCAACACTCTAAAATAAAACACATTGAAATTAGACATCATTTTATTAGAGACTACAATGAGAAAAAGTTGATTCAAGTGGTTAAAATTGATTCTGATCACAACTTTGCAGATCTTCTCACAAAAGCTTTTGATGTACGACGATTTCAAATCTTAGTAGCAAGTATTGGGATGCTTAATCCTTAATGTTTTCAAAATGTGTGATTTTGTATATAAATTATGTTTGTACTGCTAGCATTGTTAATTGGTACTGTTATTGAAAAGTTTGTACTGCTAGTACAAATTTGGATTGTTTTGTTCATACTGTTAGTCATATAATAATGCTGCTATAAGACAAATGCTTTGCATTTTGTTTTCTTGGTTTTGGACTAACAATTTCAGGTATGGACATTTGAGCACAAAGGAAGTTTCAAATGAAATGTGTGAGCAGCAAAATGATGATACAAGTTGCTAACATAATAGGTTCATGATGGACAGAGTTTGGGAATTCATTAACAAAGGTTTACACCTAAGTTAATTGATTCTTTAAAACTTCTTTCTTGAAACCTGATTATGATGTTTCACATTGACTTGATGGCTCAGTTGGTCAGATAGTAACTGACACAACTCACTTTCTATCATTTTATACTTTAACTAGTATAATGAGCAAGTCTAAGGACATCTGATAGAAAGAACAGCGAGCAAACGTGAATCTAACACTTGTGCTAGAGGCAACAATTGCCACGAGCTGGAAACCCTGTCAAGAAAGCCATTTCAATGGGTTTATCTGTACACAGACAGTTATTTATAATTGAATACATTGGTTCTCACACAACCAGAGGTTAATTTAAACCGAAATCTTGATTAAGTTTTTGTTACTACACTTAATCCCTTCAAAATGGTTGTTAGCAGTATGGTTTTTCATGAAAATCAAGTTCATACTGCTAAAGTCAAAAGTTTCTTAAAACATTTTTGGATTCAGGGTGGCTCAGAAACCCATCTAATGATGGATTATGAGTCAATGCCCCATGATTCACCTCTCACAGGAGTTCACACACCTGGAAGTGATGAGGGCAGCATATGAAATTTAAGGAATTGATGGCTTTATGTACAACATTGTCTGATAAGGTATCCAAATTGAAAGATGAACTCAAGAATTTTAAAGGAGTCAAGTTTAGATGATGGTGAGAGGTCTTCCAAACAGGGGAGGAAGATTAACCAAATGTAGGGAAGGGTGAAAGATTGTGGATATGTATGCTCACAGTCAGGGAAGAAAATGTTGGGGAGAAGAATTACCCAAATTGTTCAAGAAGTGCATGAGTCTAGTAAAAGCATCATCATCTTGTATGCTCTTGTTTTTTTCCACTCCTGGCTCAGCAGCAGTTGTTGTATCTGGGAATTCAGTTGATGGATGCTGGGAATAAGCTCTTACATCTCTCTTCTTCGACTATTGATATTCAAATGGAGATCAGGCAAAGGCTTTCTGAGAGATGACTCTTTCAGTTTCAATTTCAGTTCACTACATTTGTTCATCACTTGCATGGCTTGCTGAGAGATGACTATGAATTATGTAGTGTTTGGAAGATTCTCACAATCCTTATTTAATTCAGAAGAAACAAGATGATTTGGGATAAATCACAAGTTTAGGGGAGGATTGTTGAGAATTAAATGTTCTGAAGATTAGTATTGGGAATTGAATGTTCACAAGATTAGTACTGCTGGTGCATAAAAGAAAATACTCTAAGTGTCGATACTACTGCTAGTGTATTCAATACTACTGCTAGTGTTAGAGATTCTACTGCTAGAAGAATACTACTGCTAGTGTATCAGATACTGCTGTTGGAGTGACTCATACTACTGCTGAATGGATAAGTGTCGCGTATACTACTGCTGAATGGATAAGTATAAAAAGATATTTTGTGTATAAAAGTCAAATATATATGGTAGATAATATCTTTGATATGTGTTCAGTCAACAAGTTGTATACACAGAACAAGTTGTATCTTAGGGACTGACACACATAACAAGCAAGTAGTTGACAAGACTTATCAATATTATAAAGATCTCCTTTGAACTCTAAAAAGGAGATCTTATCTTAGAGACTAACAGAGTGCTTAGAAAATATACATTGTGTTGAACATAACAGAAATAGTTTTGTAATAGAGATTCAGGGTTTGTAACCCTAGTGATAGTGAAGATCACTCGTATTATTCTCAATAATATTGAATCATTTGGTGTTATACTTTCTGTGTTCATTGTTCATCATAAAGCATCATTGTTCCATTTCCTCAAACCAATATCCTTCTAAGTGTGGTTAAGTAGATTCCGCATACTTAATCATATTCACTCAAAGTATCATATATACGTTAAAAGGACTAACATCCTAAGTGTATTATTAATCAATCCTCACAAGTGGTAAAGGGCTGATTGATCCTCTCCGAAAATCATGGTTGTAAGATCATCACGTACCTCCATCAATGTTCTGTCAGTTAATTTGTGAATGTCTCTATACTTCAAAGATTTCTTTCCTCTGTTTTCACAATAATATCACGTCTACTTAAGAACCTGTGAGAGAAAGTGGGTGTGGACACTTTATTCTTGAGAGAGAAAACGAGAGAGAAAAGAAGAAAGACTCGCAAGACATAATATTGACACACACCTCATAACCCACGAGGTATGCGAATTTTTAAATATTTTAAAAAATTTTGGTCGCACTGTTTAGAAAGTTCTATAATATTTATATGATGACACTTAATTTTTTTTGGTCGCACTGGTTAAATGATTTCTATCTAAACTGTTTTTTAAGGTCTTCCTCGGGACGAGTAAGAGGTAAGTTGGGGAGGTTTCATCGGTGCATTTTACATGTGCCTCACTATACGTTAATTGCTTGATTATTCATTGCTATTATCCTTTATATAAGCTACTTTGAGGTGTTTCGTGATTATGTATGTTATGCGCAAAAAGGAGATAAAGTTGTGATATTACAAGCTTAAAATGAAGGAGTGGAAGATTTGAACATGTTGCAATGTTTTGGTTATAACTTTTTCGTCCGAGCTCCAATTTAGATGATTCGAAAGGCCACGGAAAGAGTGAAAAGAAACCTTCACAACTAAATAATAAAAAAAAATCTGAAGTTTACTTATGAGTTTACTAGTTGGAACAACCAACTCGTGGGTCCTAGCTATTGGGGTTTTTGCCGAATTTATCTTACAAAATATTTGGGCCTTGTATCACTAGTTAATTAAAAGTTCATTGTGTATGTGGGCTGGCAGATTTGGACGAGCAAAAGAGAAAGAAAAAAAAAACTATATTAGGCTTTAGGGGTTTTGACGTGGAGAACAAACCAAGGCAACATATATTTATTCACAATTCGTCCAGAGGCCAGCCACACATTTGATATTCGGAGACTGCAAGTATTTGTTCGGTTTATATATTATTGCTAGTTCTTGGCGAGTGTTCGTAACTAATAAACAAAGGAAGGGTGGGAGTATATTTGGTCCTCTTTTGCCGAATATACAACAACAACCGTAACATCATATCACCAATAATGAAGTTGCTCCACATACTGAAGATGAGGTCTATATTTTTGATGCACGGCTAAAGCTTTTGTAATCTCTCCCAGTAAAAGATATTTGACCAAATGTAACGAAACCAAAATTATCATTCAAAGGTCTACGTTGGCGAGGACATGGCTCCTAGCCCAAAAGGCGTAGCGAGCCCACACAACCAGGTTGGGTCCAGCCCAGAAGGAAATGGCACCCTTCCCTTTACGTACGCGGGAGGAAACCCCTATCGCCCTAAACAAGACTCGAACTTGAGACCTTGCCTAGGAGGCACTGGTACATATTTCACCTTTCGTCACACCAAAAATGCGTGACTATATGCATATAGTCACACACGTTTTTTTGGGTGTGTGTGACAATAAGTCGCGCCACCGTAGGTATCATATGGTCACATTGTTTACTTTGTGGCCATTTTCATTGAAAAAGAGTGACCAAAACCCGAATATGTGTGACTAATTAGGCACAAGTTTTGTTGGATTCATCAGTATGTGTGACTATTTCCCATCCTATGGCCACATAAAAATATAATAAATGTGACGTTTGTGATGATTTAGTCACACAACGTGTGTTGTTTTTTTCGAGTTAGTCACATACAATTTAAAAAACAGTGGCTAAAAGTGTTAATAAGTGTGACCATATGCTGTTTAAAGTGAAGAAATGTGTATTTTGTGTGACTATTGATCATCCAATGGTTACATGAATTTTTAGTTTGTGTCGCCTTTTGTAATATTTAGTCACACAAAGCATGTTTGTTTTAGGTATTTAGTCACATACAATTAAGCATAAAGTGGCCAAAAGTGTTAATAAGTGTGACCATATGCTGTTTTAAGTGAAGAATTGTGTATTTTGTGTGACTATTGATCATCCAATGGTCACATGAATTTTTAGTTTGTGTGGCCTTTGTAATATTTAGTCACACAAAGCAGGTTTTTTTTGGGTATTTAGTCAAATACAATTAAGCATAAAGTGGCCAAAAGTGTTAATAAGTGTAACCATATGCTGTTTGAAGTGAAGAAATTTGTATTTTGTGTGACTATTGATCATCCAATGGCCACTTGAATTTTATGTTTGTGTGGCCTTTTGTAATATTTAGTCACACAAAGCATGTTTGTTTTGGTTATTTAGTCACATACAATTAAGCATAAAATGGCCAAAAGTGTTGATAAGTGTGACCATATGCTGTTTAAAGTGAAGAAATTTGTATTTTGTGTGACTATTGATCATCCAATGGCCACTTGAATTTTATGTTTGTGTGGCCTTTTGTAATATTTAGTCACACAAAGCATGTTTGTTTTGGTTATTTAGTCACATACAATTAAGCATAAAGTGGCCAAAAGTGTTGATAAGTGTGACCATATGCTGTTTAAAGTGAAGAAATTTGTATTTTGTGTGACTATTGATCATCCAATGGCCACTTGAATTTCATGTTTGTGTGGCCTTTTGTAATATTTAGTCACACAAAGCATGTTTGTTTTGGGTATTTAGTCACATACAATTAAGCATAAAGTGGCCAAAGGTGTTAATAAGTGTGACCATATGCTGTTTAAAGTGAAGAAATGTGTATTTTGCGTGACTATTGTTCATCCAATGGTCACATGAATTTTTAGTTTGTGTGGCCTTTGGTACTATTTAGTCACACATCAAATTAAACAAAGAGTGACCAATAATGTTGATAAGCGTGACCATATTATGTGACTACATCTTTTAGTCACAGGGTTACTATACTGTTGGAGCAGAGTTGCTACTGCTAGTACTAAGGTAGTCCTGCTGAAGCAGAGTTACTACTGCTAGTACTATGCTAGTGCTGCTGGAATGAGTATATATATTATATATAAAACAATATTAAAAACCACAAGAAATTTCAAATTGAATTAAACTCGAATGTATATAACTGGACAGAATATACAATTGTAATGTCATACTTAATTAATCAAATTCTCAATAATCTAAAGACTTTTGAACCTTCACTGCCTTATTAGCAGTTTGCCTTAAGTCGTTAGCAGATATATATTGTTTCTTCAATGGTGCCGGTGGTACACATTTAGTCACATGGTTTGTTGGTGTAACCTGTAGTAAACAAAAGACGCTTCTATCAAACATTGAATTACATATGAATAATTATATATATGTAGGTTGAAAAAACACATGTATGTACCTCCTCTTCAAAAATAACTTGATCCTTTGGCCATGCAACGAAACTACCTTAGACTTTCTTAACTGTCTTTAACCCATTATGTGCTACGTCCGGTATGCATGCTGCATCAACTAACGATTCATCAATTGACACTTTGTAGCAATCACTTGGGAGTGGTCGGTTATGCAGCAATTGCTTTCCAAGAGACTAGTATACGGTACCCAAAGCAACAATATTTGTTTGCTTTATAATCCACAGTTTGCATTTAAGTGTCTACAAAAAAAGAATTTTTGCATGTATATATCAGAAATTATTTAAACAAAATAATAACAAGAAACATGTTGAAATACATACTGTTGGCAGTGCTTGTGTTGGAGACACATCTTGTTGCGATTGGGAATCCGGAGACCCTTTTTTTGCTTCTTTTGCTTTGTCTTGGGTCCGACAGTTTTAGCAAGTTCCTATATGTATATATAAAACACGTTACATTATTTAAACAAAAGAGTAACAAGAAACGTGTTGAAATACATACTGTTGGCAGTGGTTGTGTTGGAGACGAAACATTTTGTAGCGATTGGGAATCTGGAGACCCGTTTCGTCGTGACTTAAGGTTATGCTTAGGCCTGACAGTTTTAGCAGGTTCCTATACGTATATATAAAACACGGTACATTAGTCGATCATGTACGTAAAATTCAAAAATCAAAGGGGGATGTTTTAT
Source organism: Artemisia tridentata subsp. tridentata (assembly GCA_021014915.2). Taxonomy (NCBI): domain Eukaryota; kingdom Viridiplantae; phylum Streptophyta; class Magnoliopsida; order Asterales; family Asteraceae; genus Artemisia; species Artemisia tridentata. The sequence continues at coordinate 78,784,452 of CP139503.1, read as the reverse complement.
TACTATACTTAATTACCATTGTTTTCGTTACCTTTTTAGAAGTTTCAAGGCCATTGGACTTCTCCTTAATTCCCGCATCTTTAGCACTTACAACATCACTTGTCTGAGTGTTGTCCACCTCAATAGCGCTGCTTTCTATATTGTCAATGGCCATTGGAGTCACCTGCAATATAAATTAAGAAATACATTCACTCATCAATTTATGTTCAATGCCTGGTATCATTAGCATCAGTGGTGTTAGCATTAGAAAATGAAATTGTTAACAACATAAAAAATGGCTTACAACTGAGGCTATTGGCGATGGTTCAGATGGAAAAGTTATATTCATCCCTTGATCATTTAACTGTTTCATAATTTGAGCAAGCACTTTATTTGTGTGTTCCACCTCACCGGATAATTTCTTGACCTGCACATCTTTTTCAGTCATCTCGGCGGACAATTTCTTGACCAATTTATCTTTTTCTTCATGCTCGTGTCTCTCATTATCCAGTTGCGTTTGAAGTAACGCAAGTTTTTCATTGGTTTCTTGTTTTCTTCGAGGAAGGCCAAAATACTCTTTGTATGTTACTCTACCTCCCACTCCTCTGGCATAACGGCCCTTTTCCTTACCAAATACAACTATCATGGCATCAGTGCCATCATCAACACTCGAGGTTCCTTCCTTGATCTTGTCATCAGCTTCTTTCTACACAAAAAATATAGGAAATGTTGGGATTAAAAGTTTTCTTGATGCTGTTAGAGTAACTGTTGCTCATATTTGTGTCAATGCTGCTCAGATGGAGTTAGTTTTGCTCATGAACTTCAATGAAAAATATACTACTGCTAGTACACAGTTACTGCTGATATACAAGCTACTACTGCTAGTACACAGTTAATGCTGCTGCTATATAAGCATAATAATAGAATTAGCAGTCAAACTTACAAGTTGATCTCCCTTTGATTTAATATCATCATTTGGGTATTCGCCGTCTTTGTTTGCCCTTCCTTTCACCCACATTACATCACGCGTGGGTTCTTCATCCGCTTCAATCTCTTTATTTTGGATCTAATAAACATCAAATGCATACACATGTAAAGTTAAACAAAGATAAACGAAAATATGAGGGTATTAATGCAAATGTGCAAATTGGGCAATGTAAACAGATTCATTTCTCATGGGCAATTTGTAAAACAAACATTATGTAATCTTACCATTTTATCTTTGACATAAACATATCCACCTCGTCCCATTTTATGCTGATAAATATTTTGGGAACGCGCCATTTTAGCTTTCTCAGATTTCTCCTAAAAACAAAAAATCATAAGGCGTTTAGATGCGGTAATGTTGCAAACTGAAAATTATAAAATGACATATACACTTAAATAAAGATGACTAATTAAAAACTTGTATGCTTCGGTGGTCGTGTATTTAAAATACTCGACCTAGTCTTCTGATTTCATTATTGTGCTATACAAGTCCGGGACATCAGTCATTTTGGAAGGTGTATTTAGGTTGGGCAAAATGTAGTTCAATTTGAGCTTCATACTGTAATTCCTTAGCATTTTACCAAGACGAATCATTATCAGTTTTCTGTATTTCACGTTAACGTAAAAAAATTTCTGCAAAGATTAACACAATGTTGTTAATTAGTTGCACATAATGTAACTGCATACATAAACTTATGTAGTACTGGGTTACAAAATAGTATATATGTACCGTGATTTGATCCCATAGTTTATCTCTTGATTGTTTATTCACCTTCTTCCAGTGTAGAATCTTCACACCTATCTGCTCATGAGCCACATCTCCTAAAAAACTCACAAACACTGCTCTATTTGCCCTTGATACCCTACCGAATGCATCGAAGGTTACCTTGAGCTTTATTGCACCAGGTTTGTCATGCTTCGCGCGAAACTTTACTAGCCTGGTTGAGCCCCTCTTTGCTAGTATCTTTGCTTGGTTGGTTCCAGTCGCATCTATATTTTCATCATCAGAATAGTGTTCAGATTCATATTGTAAGACGTTATCATCAACTACAACATCATGATCAGGAGGAAGCAAACTTTGATTATCAGCAATGGGTTCAATATCCATGACTCTTGAGCAACAAAGGGTAAAAGAAAATGATTATGGCTTAGCTTGGAGAGTAATGGTGATAGAAGATTTGATTTTTGTTTCTTCTTTGCAGTCTTTTTTTTAAGGAGAGAAAAGAGGCTATACACCAAGAATATGAATCGTTGTGATTCAAAAAATTTTGATGCAAAAATTTGCCTCCAAGTTGTAATTTGAAATTAACATTTGAATTATTTGAAAATTTTGCCTTTGAACCTGTTAATTAAAGCATAACCTTGAATAAATCAAAATTTTGGCTCGAAATGTTATATATCATTATCTTAATCGCAAATGTACCAGACTGTGCAACCATCACATCAACAGTACAAACTACTACCCATTTAACAAACCAAAATACTTACATAATTACCAGTTATTGTACCCTTACTAATTACATTTACAAAACACAAATTGTTACATTTTTTTTGTTGAACATTGAAGACTTTGTATTAAGTAAGTAATACTCTATTGAAAACAAAAACCAGCAAGTTGCTGGGGAATACAGAAAGGAGAATATATTTAAAACATAATACATTACATATATAAGGGAAAATCAGTATCCAAATTAAATGTCAGAATTGAACCAAATACCATTTACAAATCACAAAAGCTGTTAATGTATATCCTACACCCCTAAACCATCTTAGTTTTGCCTTTCCGATGGCTGCTAGAAGATGCTCCAAAACCTATATGTAACACCCCCAGAATCGGGTCCAGCGGAAGCATACATGTCGCTGGGGTGCTACTCAATTGGTATCACAACACAAGTAAAAAGAACGGTTTTCACCACAATCATTTAGAATATATTTGATAAATCAAAGTGTTAAATTTACATCATTAAAAATGGTGCGGAAATAGGCCTTTAATTAAGTTAAATGGTCCCATATGTTTATCAGAGTTTTCTATGACCATGCCATGCCTTGCCAAAAGCCTCCAGTAGCGTGCTATTTCTTAATACCTGAAAATACATGCTAAAGTGTCAACACGAGGTTGGTGAGTTCATAGAGTTTAGTGTAAAATGTAAAGCATTTGAAATGAAGATTTCCCTGCAAAGGCGTTATAAATCCACCCAGTTCCAAGCCCCGCCCATACAAGACTTGCAACCTGTGTGTTTACAACCCACTGCCCAATAAGATTTGGTTAAGGAAAACAAAAGTAATATATGTACTACAAGATTAAAAATAACTTTGACAATGTCATCATATACTCAAATCTGACAATGTCGCCATAAAATTAACTCAGACAATGTTGCCATACAATTAAATCTGACAGTGTCGCCATGACAATGTCGCCAAATAATCAAATCTGACAGTGTCGCCATATAATCAAATCTGACAATGTCGCCATATAATTAAAATAATACCTAATTAACAGTTCATAACATAGGCAATTAATTGTTGAAACACGTGATAATTTCGAGTAACAAATTAAGTATTTAGCCAATCAATAATGTTTGAAAGACCAATCACATTTCAAGTAAAACAAGCATGGAGTTTAATTGTAAAACGGTCATGGAGTATAAATGTAAAACGAACATGTATTCTCCCCCAAAACAGTTATAAAACAAGTAAGAGTAAGGGCTATGAAACTCACCTGATGCAATAGCTACGATGACAAAAGTGAATACACTGAAATGAGGCACGATCTCTAACCGCAACCTAATATGAATGATAGGATCTAATGTAAGCAATGAAATGATGCTACACATACAAATACGTATGTTTTCGATACCACTCGTTAACTTTGAAAATAGCGTTTATCGTCAAAAATATATTTTTGGACGTCTCGTTATGTTAATAAACACTTTTCGTGTAAATATGTTGAAATGATACTCCACGATCCTCGTTTGGTGGTCTATCGGTGAATATTGTGTTTTCGTCGTAAAAATAACACTTTTCACTACTTGTGAAAATATGCCCAAATGGCCTCGCAAAACTAGTCGCGAAATATTGTACGCTAAATGTTACTCCCTCCGTCCCAAAATTATTGTCAGCCAACAAAAAACACATTCTTTTAGAAAAATGCCACTATCACTACTTTCTCTCTCTTACTTTTTTGCCAAGTGACAAGTTTATCCTTAACCAATTAATTAACACTTCTTAAAAGTTTGCAATATTAATTTCAACCAAAGGTAATATAGTAAACTTTACCAAACTCCACAACCTATTCACTTTCTATTTTGGGTATGTGACAGTAATTTTGGGACGTCCGAAAAAGGAATAAGTGACAATAAAATTGGGACGGAGGGAGTAAAACATATGCTTGTCGTTTTTAGAAACCTTATAACCTTATCTTAAAGTCGAATTATTTAACTTTTGACCATACGTGTCTCGTTTAATAAGAAAAACGGCTCTCAACATGGTGTATTACCAAAAACAGTTTTTATACTTAGTATTATTTCCATATTAGAAGCTGTCAAAATATATAGTATTTCGTCGGGTTTCAAACGCGTGTATCTCGGTCGTTCTAAGCTCGTTTCCAACATTCTTTATATCCACGGTTTCATATTAACATGTACTAACTTATTTTCAGTAGGTTGGCTCGTCTAGATCACGTCTAACGCCTTGTTTTAGCCTTTGAATCTCGGCAAACAGCAAGCATAATTTTCAGAGATGGGTTTTTCGTCGTCAAACTTAGAAAAATCATATATTTCTCGTCGTAAGCTTGTTTTTACTCATTCCAACGCCCACGGTTTCTTTTTTGAAATTATTTTCTATAAAGGTAAGCCAAAATGTCCCCTGAGCTACTGAGTTTTCCAGATTTTCCAAAAATGGACAGTACCTCTTTTATAACTTGTTAAAACTCATTTTTCTAGTTCAAGGCTTGATCAAAACACTTCCAATCAACTTCACAACTAATCTAATCCTACCATACACCTTTTTAGGGTATCATGGGTTCCTAATCATCACCAAAAATGGTGGATCTCTTGAGGATTACTAATAAAAAGCTTGGATCTATCTTTAGAAAGGAAAATTAAGCATTATGTGGTATCTAACATATATATATTTGCATAACTTGATACTAGAACATAAAAATGTAGTGAATGGGAGTATAAAAATTGAAAAATATATGTTAGTACTTATTTGAAGTATTGATGAACTTTGAATGAAAATATGTAAGAAACCTTGATGTTTTCACTTAGAAACCCAAACTAGGAATACAATGAGACTAAATGATTCTTGATCTTGTAGAATTTTGATGAAACCTTCCTAGTTCTATGCCTTGGCCGATCACTAGAGATGGAGAGGAAGAGATGATAATTTTCTTTGTAGCTAGTTTAATTTACTTGTAGTTTGATACATATAAAATAGTTTGGAAGATATATTGGTTAAAGAGGTACAAAGCAATTAATGGGGGTAGTATTGAATTTCAAGGAAGTATGGTGATGAGAATTGGGGGGGGGGGGGGGGGCAAAATGATGGAGGTGGATGATTTTGTGGAAAAATCTTGACTTTTGATGTTATATTGGTTAGATATTATGTATTTTAAAAGATATCGGGTACCGAGTTAGCTAGAAATGAATTTTAACGTTACCAAATAAAATATGACGACGTTGTAAAAATTATGAAACTACATTTCTGATAAGAATCGGGTGTCAAAATAATTGTCGTGTTGAGAAATCGTAATCCGACGTAGTTATAGGCGTTTACCGAAAAATATAGCAAACGCTTTTAAATCACAGGGTATATTAATAATATAATTTTTATATCATTATTTTGAGTATGAAAATATATTAGGATCATCTTCGGGAGTGTCGGATACATGTTTCGTAGTAAAGACTGAGTGGTAACGTTTATTAAATAAATGAACATACGTAAATTGAAATAATGCATATCCGTGTATGACCTAATGTGCAGATGATGTTACTGAGGATATGTAAACTACTCTAGTCTATATGACGGGTCCTTAATGATGTTTCATGAATTCGCAGCTAAACCCTAACGGTTACGCGAATTTTTAATACCCGTAAACCTAGTTTACGTATTGATGAATAGTGACAATGAATAGTGATTTTTCTCATGGAATGAATAGTGTTTTATGAATAGTAAAATTTTTGAAAGCTTCTCAAAATCTCAACCTAACTTCAAAAACGATGAATTGTTAAATGTGAATAGTAATCGATGAATAGTAAATGATGAATAGTAAATTTTTTAGATGAATAGTAAAATTTCGTAGCTTGAAAAAGGACTTAAAATTAGGATTTGTCACAGTCTCCACCCGTTAAAGGTATTGAGTCCCTGAATTCAGTTAGTGCTGGTCTCTGGGGTGGATTCGGTGAAAAGTTGTGGATATTTGAGTCGCATCTGGTCTTTCCGCTCCCAAGTAAACTCGGGACCTCTTCGGGAATTCCAACGAACTTTAACGATAAGAATTCGACTCTGCTTCAACTGTTTGACCTAACGGTCCTTGATTTCTGCGGGTCCTTTCACGAAATCGAGCTTATTATTGAATTGAATTTCTTCTAATAGAATTATGAGTGATTCATCTGAAAGACTCTTCTTGAGATTTGAAACGTGAAATGTGATATCGGAAGGATAAAGTTATGGTAACAGTTTTGATTCTTCACGTATTGCTCTAGTTGATGTTACGATATGAGTCTCCCTTTTTCTAAGGTGCTTAGTCTTCATTGCCAAGATTCTTGCTGTTCAATAGTATCTCCCTAGATTTCCTTCATCGAATTTTTCCATTCCATTGTTTGTCAATCACAAGATCCTAAATGTATGAAGTGTTGTAGTATGGTGGTTGATTTTCAAAATTTGACTCGTTGTGGAGGGTTTTATTTGAAATCCTTCTCTGAATAAATGAATTTACAAGTTTGAATAATTTCAGTGGTTATGCAAGGTTGAACTGTTTTCAAATACGACCTAAGGTTTTATAGATGGATTTTCAACATGATGTGGATAGGAATGTTTTTGTATAGTTTGGTGTTATACATTTCTTAACGCTTAGTAGTTTTGTCAAAGGCTGACCATAAGGGATTTATTTGCCAAGATAGATACTCCAGATAAATACTTTCCTACAAGGTATATGATTTGTATAAACACACTTTAAAAAAATTCGTTTGAATTAAAAGCGTCAAAATGATAAAACAGTCCGGTATGTATGTCTGCATGAATGCTTAAATGTCTAACGTTTCATTTCTGGTGTTGAATAATGCCTATAGGTTAGTCTTGGGTAAGACTTGTAGGTATGTGTATCCAACTTACTTGGTCCTTTCTAAACTGGATCATGACTTAAGTTCGTTGTCCTACTTGGTCTAACTAGCACTTCTAAAATGTTAGGATTTGGTGACTATGCCAAAGATAGTGATTTGAGATTGCCTCGTAACGTCTTAAGATTTCTGGGGCGTCATAACTCTTCAAAACAAGAGGAGAGTGAAACGTAAATAAGACGTTTCCTAAAAGTAGGTGCTCTAGAGTGGCTTGTCATAAAATGAAAGCTTGAGGTCGAGTTATGATTTGGCTGGCGTGCTTCTAGGCGGTGGTTCATGAGGTGATGTAGATGTAAATGTTCTTGCAATGATTGTGTACACACACATGAACTTTTGAAACCTTTAGAAATTGAGTAGAGATTCAACCCAGACATAATTTTATTATAACTATTCCCAGTATTGCAACATTCATCTCTGAGTCGGACATAGCTGGTCAGGCTATGTCCCACTGTCCCGGGTCGAATATAGATGACCAGTCTATATTTTACCAAGGTTCAATGAATTTTGAAATACTCAGCTCAGTTATACTAATATTATGTCCTTCGCATTTAAGGGACGCTTCAAAAGACTAAGGCAAGTGACCAAACTCGAGGTCGAATGATGATACTACATAAGGAAAAGGCGTAACGCCGGGACGTGCATGATGTGTAAGCATACTTATATGGGAGACAATTATAGTAATCAACAAGAATAAGTAGGTATAATCTATCTGATAATAAGATACAAATCTCATCAAATATGTCAGCAACAAACCACAAATGAGGCATTAGCTTGGCAAGCAGGCACGTGGCGGTCATAGGGTTAAGTTTTTGTAAAAGTAGCTATAGTCTAGGTTTTAAAATTTCCTAGTTCTCTATAGCCAAGGCTCTGATACCAATATGTAACACCCCCAGAATCGGGTCCAGCGGAAGCATACATGTCGCTGGGGTGCTACTCAATTGGTATCACAACACAAGTACAAAGAACGGTTTTCACCACAATCATTTAGAATATATTTGATAAATCAAAGTGTTAAATTTACATCATTAAAAATGGTGTGGAAATAGGCCCTTAATTAAGTTAAATGGTCCCATATGTTTATCAGAGTCTTCTATGACCATGCCATGCCCTGCCAAAAGCCTCCAGTAGCGTGCTATTTCTTAATACCTGAAAATACATGCTAAAGTGTCAACACGAGGTTGGTGAGTTCATAGAGTTTAGTGTAAAATGTAAAGCATTTGAAATGAAGATTTCCCAGCAAAGGCGTTATAAATCCACCCAGTTCCAAGCCCCGCCCTTACAAGACTTGCAACTTGTGTGTTTACAACCCACTGCCCAATAATATAACACCCCCGTTTTCGATATTCGCAGCGGAAATATAAGTTGGGGTGCTACTTCACAGTTCACAGTCATGATAATAGAAAATGACTCGAAAAGAGACGTTTTTAGATAAAATTGTTATCATTCATTTATATCTGAGTTACAATATTCAGGTCCCAGCAGAAGGTTCCAAAATACATTAATAAAATACGTTATTTGTTGAATGATAACAAAAATGGGCAGTCCATAGCCATTCCGTACCAAGCCGTGCTTCAAATTATCTAAGATAAACATGCTAAAAAGTCAATACAAAGGTTGAGTGAATCCATAGTGTTTAAAATTAAATCAGTTTGAACATAAGCTAAGTAGAAAATAAATCAGTAATATCGCAGTTCGTTATATATTGCACTAAGTCTCATGAACTCAAACGTTAACGGTGTGTGTGTGTGTGTGTGTGTAGGTGTATGTGTGTGTGTGTGTGTGTATGTGTGTGGGTGATATCATAAAATGATATAAGTAATGGTGTATTTGGTTATCAATCCGGCTAGCACAAAGTGTATCCATCCGGCTAACACAAATAAGGTACATTTGGCTATCAATCCGGCTAGTACAAAGACTATCCATCCGGCAAACACAAATAAGGTGTCTTAGGCGATATTAATCAGGAAAGCATACAGAAAATACTTATGTTCGGTTTGGTAGCATGTATCTCCCCACATATTTAGAAAACGTAATAAAAAGTGGGACTATGAACTCACCTTAGCAATCTGGATGGAAAACAAAATGAAAGAAAGTTGATAAACGTCTTCGGTTAAGAAACCTGGGTTGTTATGTCAATATTTAGTAATCATATTCAGATGATTATAGTTCATTTGTTCATTTCGTTTCGTTGTTTAGTTGTTGATTAAGTATTGGAATGAGACAACATGAAGTCTTTTCAAAAGATGAGATTTTATCTTATTATTCGTTTTTATGTTTCCCGTTCGTTCGTTCGTTAAATATATCTTTCGTTTGTTTGTTTGTTAAAGATATCGCGTTCGTTCGTCATCGAAATAAACGTATTACGCTAATGTTAAGTCGGAAAATAAAAATAAAAATGATAAAAATATTAGTTAGAAAAAGTTATACTTTAATCCCTAAGGTTTGGTCAAATGACAGTTTAAATCCTGAACTTTTGGAAAATGACAACTTTTACCCTTAAGTTTCAAAAATGACATTTTCTACCCTTCTTATTTGTTATTGACAAAAATGGCCCTTTATATAAAATGTTTGCAAAATCAGCCCATAAACTCTAATTAGTTCAAAATAAAAATAAAACGCATGAATTTTTAGTGACTTCGGCTAGAGTTTTGGATTTGAATATCTAGGTGAAAACTAAATCATTTTACGAGCTCTTTGTTTCTATGAAAAGTTAGCCAGGTCGACTTTATCTCGGTCAAGTTTCATAATTTTTGAAATCCATTTACTACTCGAAACAATTAGCCAAAGTCGATTGATTAGCACAAGTTTTAATGAAATCTGGAAAATAGGTTTTAAGACTAGCGATAGGGCAAACTTTGAATATTTATAACTTTTTACTCGATCAGTCATTTTAGGTGTTTCTTGCTTCTAAATTAAGTTTGCTAGCTCATCTTTAATATCCCAAAATCTTAGAATTTTTAGAAAACTTATAAGGGTTGAAAACTAGGTCTAAAGTTGATGAGTTGGTCGACTAAAATTGAAAACTTGATAACTGAAAATCAAAGTTCTAATTTTAGCGATATTGGGCAGACTTTAGAGCCCGATATATTTTGACTCAATTAACCTTTTCACGAGATTCTTTCTCCTAATTAAAGTTTGCTGGGTGAACTATTCATATGCCAAAAATCATAATTTATGGGAACCGTTAGAGGGTCGGTTTTTAAGACCAAAGTTGGGCAGTTGGGTCGACAAAAACTAAAAACTAAATAACTGGTAATCTGTTCTTATTCTTAGCGATAAAAGGAAATTTTTAAACTGGATAACTGGACGAAAAATAGATCATTTTTCCTAATTCTTTTTCCTAAATTTTGTTTACTGGGTGGACTTTAATCCTACCAAAAATAAGAATTTATAGTGAACGTATGATAGTTGGTTTTTAGGTTGAAACATGGGCATCTGGGGCATTTTTCTGCTCGATATGAAACAGAAAAACAAACCCGATTGGGTTTTGTGGTTTTTAAACATTTCTTACTAGGTTTTCACATACGATATGATTATATTTGATATATTACGACATGTTTTACATATCTTGGATTTGTTCTAACAAATATTCGAATATGTTGGGTGTGTTATCTTACTGATCGAACAGAAAGAAACAAGAACAAGAAATTTGTTTGGTTTTTGATTATATTTGTTATTAGTGTTCATGTATGATTGTTTTTAGACAATATAGAATAAATAAAACTGATATTAAAAAGAGTTATAGTAACTTACTTAGAGTTGGGTTCGACTAGGGTTTAAGGATCAAATATGTTGGGTTCTTGAACATGATTGATTCTCCTCCTCCTCTAAGCTTCTAGGGTTTTTAGTTTAGCTTATATATTGGTTGTTGATCAGTAAGGGAAAAGGTATAGGTTGTTGTTTTGTGTTTGGTCGAATTAGTTGTGAGAATATGTTGAGAAGTAAACTGCTATTTATGGAGAGTTAATTAGGGTTTTGTGGGAAGTGATAAGGGGACATGGTGAGGAAACAAGGGCTGACAGAAAATGAGGAGAGTGCCACTTGGGTTGAGGAGGGGGAAGAAGGATGTGGCCAATTTACAGCCATGTTATCTAACAGTTAAGGGGGAGGGTTCTTGAACATGGAAGATGACATGTGGAAGGCTTCTTTGAAGAGAAGAGAGGAGAAGAGGTGGAGTGTGTTCATGGCTAGGTACAATGTATTTAGTGTTGATTTTATGTAAAGGAAATTCTAGTTAGGTTTTGATGGAGTTCGAACCAGGTTTTGGGAAGGAAGTCGAATAGGGATTTGGGGTATTGTACAATGGGTTTAAGGAGTGGTATTGGAAGTTTAGAAATGTTAACTAAATTAGTTAAGTGTTTTTGTTATTTTAGGAAAATTATTTAAGTTACAATATATTTATATAAATCAAACTTTATGTAAAATAAAAAGGAAAAATGAGTTAGGCTTAAGAGGATTGTAACATATGCTAAATAGGGTTGTACCATAATTTAAATTATAATAAAAATATAGTTTTAACATTTTATTAAGTTATAAAAATTATATGTTAAGTTTTATTGTGTTTAAAAGTAAATAAATAGGATTTTTAGTTCATGTGCATTAGGCACTTGTACTTTGGGTTTAAAGACTTGTAAAAATATTTAGTGAGTTTAGAAAAATTAATTTTTAAGAATTATGCATGATTGGTTTGTAAACTATGCTTTAAAAATAAATATAAATAGGGTTTTAATAAGGATTATTGTAAATAAAGGGTTTCATGCATAAAGGACTTGTACTCTAGCTTACATGACTTGTACATTTAATATTTTGTAAAAATATTGTGTAAATAAATTAGGGTTTGTGAAATTTGTACATGAAATCACAGTTTTATGAAATTAGGGTTTTCTAGGAAACTAAAATAGAATTAGGGTTTCTGGTGCTTTAGTAACTTGTACATTAGCTCAGATGAGTTGTACTTTTATGTTTTAGGGTTTAGTTGTTCATATTTGGTGTTGTGATGAATTTTAGGGTTACATTGAAACTCTATTTAGATAATGAATGTTTTGTTCATACGTTTGTTAAGGAATTATTGTAAGATGGTAAAGGGTATTTTGTAATGTTTTCATATAATGATGTTTATGAAATAAACATTAGGTTCGTTAAGCAGGTATGTGTGGGAGCACGTTTATCAAGGATGTGAGTTACATCACATAAACTAGGAGATACAATCAAATAAAATAAAATAAAAATTTATACGTGGAAAAAGGATAATGATTCTGTAAATTAATTCATTTAAATGAGGAATTTTACGAGTGGTTACAAATAAGATTTGGTTAAGGAAAACAAAAGTAATATATGTACTACAAGATTAAAAATAACTTTGACAATGTCGTCATATACTCAAATCTGACAATGTTGCCATATAATTAACTCTGACAATGTCGCCATACAATTAAATCTGACAGTGTCGCCATGACAATGTCGCCATATAATCAAATCTGATAGTGTCGCCATATAATCAAATCTGACAATGTTGCCATATAATTAAAATAATACCTAATTAACAATTCATAACATAGCCAATTAATTGTTTAAACATGTGATAATTTCGAGTAACAAATTAAGTATTTAGCCAATCAATAATGTTTGAAAGACCAATCACATTTCAAGTAAAACAAGCATGGAGTTTAATTGTAAAACGGGCATGGAGTTTAAATGTAAAGAGAACAAGTATTCTCCCCCAAAACAGTTATAAAACAAGTAAGAGTAGGGGCTATGAAACTCACCTGATGCAATAGCTACGATGACAAAAGTGAATACACTGAAATGAGGCACGATCTCTAACCGCAACCTAATATGAATGATAGGATCTAATGTAAGCAATGAAATGATGCTACACATGCAAATACGTATGTTTTCGATACCACTCGTTAACTTTGAAAATAGCGTTTGTCGTCAAAAATATATTTTTGGATGTCTCGTTATGTTAATAAACACTTTTCGTGTAAATATGTTGAAATGATACTCCACGATCCTCGTTTGGTGGTCTATCGGTGAATATTGTGTTTTCGTCGTAAAAATAACACTTTTCACTACTTGTGAAAATATGCCCAAATGGCCTCGCAAAACTAGTCGCGAAATATTGTACGCTAAGTGTTAAAACATATGCTTGTCGTTTTTAGAAACCTTATAACCTTATCTTAAAGTCGAATTATTTAACTTTTGACCATACGTGCCTCGTTTAATAAGAAATATGGCTCTCAACATGGTGTATTACCAAAAACGGTTTTGATACTTAGTATTATTTCCATATTAGAAGCTGTCAAAATATATAGTGTTTCGTCGGGTTTCAAACGCGTGTATCTCGGTCGTTATAAGCTCGTTTCCTACGTTCTTTATATCCACGGTTTCGTATTAACATGTACTAACATATTTTCAGTAGGTCGGCACATCTAGATCACGTCTAACGCCTCGTTTTAGCCTTTAAATCTCGGCAAACAGCAAGCATAATTTTCAGAAATGGGTTTTTCGTCGTCAAACTTAGAAAAATCATATATTTCTCGTCGTAAGCTTGTTTTTACTCATTCCAACGCCCACGGTTTCGTTTTTGAATGTATTTTCTAAAAACGTAAGCCAAAATGTCCCTTGAGCTACTAAGTTTTCCAGATTTTCCAAAAATGGACAGTACCTCTTTTATAACTTGTTAAAACTCATTTTTCTAGTTCAAGGCTTGATCAAAACACATCCAATCAACTCCACAACTAATCTAATCCTACCATACACCTTCTTAGGGTATCATGGGTTCCTAATCATCACCAAAAATGGTGGATCTGTTGAGGATTACTAATAAAAAGCTTGGATCTATCTTTAGAAAGGAAAATTAAACATTATGTGGTATCTAACATATATATATATTTGCATAACTTGATACTAGAACATAAAAATGTAGTGAATGGGAGTATAAAAGATTGAAAAATATATGTTAGTACTTACTTGAAGTATTGATGAACTTTGGATGAAAATATGTAAGAAACCTTGATGTTTTCACTTAGAAACCCAAACTAGGAATACAATGAGACTAAATGATTCTTGATCTTGTAGAATTTTGATGAAACCTTCCTAGTTCTATGCCTTGGCCGATCACTAGAGCTGGAGAGGAAGAGATGATAATTTTCTTTGTAGCTAGTTTAATTTACTTGTAGTTTGATACATATAAAATAGTTTGGAAGATATATTGGTTAAAGAGGTACAAAGCAATTAATGGGGGTAGTATTGAATTTCAAGGAAGTATGGTGATGAGAATTGGGGGGGGGGGGGGGGGCGGCAAAATGATGGAGGTGGAAGATTTTGTGGAAAAATCTTGACTTATGATGTTATATTGGTTAGATATTATGTATTTTAGAGGATACCGGGTACCGAGTTAGCTAGAAATAAACTTTAACGGTACCAAATAAAATATGAAGACGTTGTAAAAATTATGAAATTACATTTCTAATAAGAATCGGGTGTCAAAATAATTGTCGTGTTGAGATATCGTAATCCGACATAGTTATAGGCGTTTACCGCAAAATATAGCAAACGCTTTCAAATCACTGGGTAAATTAATAATATAATTTTTATATCATTATTTTGAGTATGAAAATATATTAGGATCATCGTCGGGAGTGTCGGATACATGTTTCGTAGTAAAGACTGAGTGGTAACGTTTATTAAATAAATGACCATACGTAAATTGAAATAATGCATATCCGTGTATGACCTAATGTGCAGATGATGTTACTGATGATATGTAAACTACTCTAGTTTATATGACGGGTCCTTAATGATGTTTCATGAATTTGCAGCTAAACCCTAACGGTTACGCGAATTTTTAATACCCGTAAACCTAGTTTACGTATTGATGAATAGTGACAATGAATAGTAATTTTTCTCAAAATCTCAAACTGACTTCAAAAACGATGAATAGTGAAATGTGAATAGTAATTGATGAATAGTAAATGATGAATAGTAAATTTTCGATATGAATAGTAAAATTTCGTAGCTTGAAAAAGGACCTAAAATTACGATTTGTCACACTATAGGATTCTTCTTACACGGCATTCCCAAGACAATATCATAAGTAAATTTCTTTTTGTGTGCCTTTTCAACTAGTATTTGAACTTGCACATGGAGAGCCAGGATAGGAGCTTGAGATGGGAGTTCCTCTGGAGGTTCAATGGCTTGGATAGGTTCCACTTCCCAAGTATCAATACTTGCATCAGAATGTTGCTCTGGAT
Organism: Artemisia tridentata subsp. tridentata; assembly: GCA_021014915.2. NCBI lineage: Eukaryota > Viridiplantae > Streptophyta > Magnoliopsida > Asterales > Asteraceae > Artemisia > Artemisia tridentata. Next base: position 78,768,893 of record CP139503.1, on the reverse strand, counting down.
AATACCAAGCAAGGAGGCCAGGAAGGATGTTGAGAGCACCGTCATTTGATTCTGAACTGCTTGAATCAGAAGAAATTTGTATGACATCTACAAATAACAATGTTAGATCAGTTTTATTGATTCAAATGTTAAACTATATCAAAATCAAAGAAAAACCTTTTGATGGTTTACCATTGCAGAAGAATCCATTGTACTGTGTTCTAAAATTTTGGTCCTCTTTTGTGGTATCCCAAACAATGAAGCAATGTTGCACAAACTAGGCTTCATTTCAAGTATCATTGGTGGCCAACTAGGCTGCAACTGAAGTCTCAATTGGACCTCTCAGGGTACTCACAAACAGTTCAAAATACTGTATTTGTAGTCTCAATGGACATGTCAGTGTACTCTAATAGGCTGCATTTGGACCTCTCATTGGTGGCCAAGCACAAACAAGTCTGCTAGGTACTCTCATTACTGGCCAATCACAAACTAGGCACATTCCAATGCTCTCATTGATTTAGACCTCAGTGTACTCACAAACAGGCAACAAAAAATACTCAGACACAAAACACTTAATTAGACATAGCATAACAACCATTATGTATACGAAAATTAGAGTATGGAAAACAAAAAAAAACAGAGCATACATTAGACATAGCATAACAACCATTATAAAATACAAAACAACCCCATTTTACAATAGAATCGATCGGTAATAACCACTAACATCACCATTTATAGATCAAAAGCCTGATATTAATTATTGTACAATCAATCATCAACTGATATGTGAAAACATTTAAAAACATACCTTTGTTGTTATTTGGATTCATTGTTTGCGTGCTTATGTTTGCCAGAAGAATGTGTGTGTCGATTAGGGTTTATTGATTATTGTGTTTGTTTACAAATGATAGGGTAAAGGGATTAATTGCCGGTTGAATATTGAATTTGTGGTTTGGTTCAACTATAGCTGACGTGGCAAGATTTGTAAAAAAAATTAAAAAAAAAATTAAAAAAAAAGGCTAATGGTGATGATTTGGCGGTGAAATCCGGATATAGCAGGTAAATAGGGATGGAAACGGTTCGGGTTCGGGGCGGGTTTTAGTGTACCCGTAACTGAACCCGTTTATAATATACCCGTACCCGCCCCATATCCCACCGGATACCCGATTAATATTATCCATCGGTTTTTTCGGGTTTCCCCGCGGGTATCAGTTATCCGTAGTTGAATATTATATGGACAAAATTAGCGGTATTAAGATTAAGTCACGCTAAAATCCACCGACAAAACAAAAGAAATTACTCTAACCACTCCCAACAATAACTCAGCTTTAAACTTTAACACACTGCCATGTCTGCTTTAACACACTCACCCTTAACTCATCTTTAACACACCTAACAGTAACTCACCGGCAACCTTTCGACCCTGTTTCATCATTTCTTAATAGAGTTTCTAGACCGACCCTAATAGCTGGATGGTCTTGAGGCAACTCACGCAACCTTTCGAAATCTGGAGCACGATTATGCATCTGTAGCATAATACGAGTTATCTCACCTAGGAAATTGTTAATCAATTTGAGTTCTTTTTCTTGTTCATTGCGTAATCGGGTGAGGATAGCCTTTTGCACCTCTGCTGGTTAATTCGTTAGCCGTTGAAGCCTATTTTAACAATCCACCGGAAAATGAACCGGTGCACAATCCACCGGTTGTCGACCAAGACCCAAATCCATTTGGTTTGACAAAGGAACAACTCAGACAAATGGACCAAGATATGCAAGTCTTCCTGGAAATGTAACAACTTGAAAGACAAGAGGAAGCTGCTCGTTTGGAGCGGCAAGCCAGGGAGGATGAAGAACGTAGGAAGAACTGGGAAATGGGTTGGTTCTCACCTGATTCCTCGTCGACTGAAGATGGTTACCCAGACTCATATGATACCTTCAATTAATTTGTATCGTAGTTTCATTCGTAGTTTCTTTTTAATTTCCTTATCGTATTTTCATTTGTAGTTTGGTTTTAATTTCCGTATCGTAGTTTAATGTAATTTCTATTTGATGTTTAATGTATTATTTCTATTTGATGTTTAATGTATTTCTATTTGATACTTTACAAAACGTTTATAAAACATTACATACCAATCCGTAACTCAAACAATAACCAAACGAATAGTCCAATAAATCCAAATATGTTAGTCTACGGGTAGCATGTCTCGAATAGTCTACGGGTAGCATGTCTCGAATAGTCCAATAAATCCAAATACTTAGGATCGATTTCATCTTTGCAAGATCGAGCTTGTAATTAAGATCGGATCGGGATCTTAAGATCCTACTATAATGTCATTTAAAGAGTATTAACATGTTTTTTTTTTTTAATTCTACAAAATACATTCCATACTTTTTTAGTTTGCGGTTCGAGAAAAGTAAGATCGTATCGTATTAGTTCTTAAGATCCTACGGTAAAGATCGGGATCCTATAAGATCTTAAGCTCTCAAAGATCCTTTGTAAGGATCCGGATCGTTTTTGCTTTGCAGTATCGTAAAATCATAAGATCCTAAGATCAGGATCGGGATCCTGAAAACCATGGTCTCACATACACTTCTAATTTCCTTACTTCGTAGTTAACCAAATTTAAGAGCATTACCAATGGTCACTCAGTGTTAGGCTGAACACACTCTTGACCAAAAGCGACCTGGGTCACCGGCTGCCACGTCAGCTTTCTCTCTCCGAAGACCAGAAGCGACCGACCTGCCACACTCGGTGACCGACTTTACTTTTTAATCAAACATTTAAAATAAACTTAAAATTCATTAATAATAAACACATTACAATACTGAATTAAAAACATTACAATACTGAATTAAAAAAACGTAAACTAATCATAAATGAAAATGAAACTACAACTTAATGGAAGGTATCATCTGATTCTGGGTAACCATCTTCAGAGGATTCGGAATCAGGTGGGAACCAACCACTTTCCCAGTTCTTCCTACGTTCTTCATCCTCCCTGGCTTGCCGCTCCAAACGAGCAGCTTCCTCTTTTCTTTCAAGATGTTCCATTTCCAGGAAGACTTGCATATCTTGGTCCATTTGCCTAAGTTGTTCCTCAGTTAAACCAAACGGATTTGGTTCTTGGTTGGCAACCAGTGGATTGTGCACCGGTTCATTTTCCGGTGGATTGTTCATCGGAAGATTTTCCGGTTCGAAAAACGGAAAGATATGTTCAGGTGGAGTATGGAATTCTTCATTTTGGCGAGGTGGACATGGAAATTGTTGCCCAAAATCCTTTTGGCGAGGTGGACTTGGAAATTGTTGCCCAAAATCCTTTTGGCGAAGTGGACTTGGAAATTGTTGCCCGAAATCTTTTCTGAAAGACATTTTGAATTTGAGAAGTTTGGATCTTGAGTATTTGAGAAGTTTGGAATGTGTTTGTGTGTGACATGTGCTTCAGAAGCATGGGTATTTATAGGGTACAAATGCACACGTTTTTAATATTTTAACTTTGAATTTGAAATTTGAAACGGATATAAAAATATCCCGCCCATGTGTTTGAACAATGCAAAGACAAAGAAATGGTTAATTAACAGTGTTGTATGATTTGTTGTAATGTATTTTTTCTTGAATGAAATTAATTTAGTTTATTTGGGTATTTGAAAAAAAAATTTAACACACTGCCATGTCAGCTTTAACCTTTTCACCTTTAACTCAAAAAAAATACCCACAATCATTACTCACCCTTAACTCACCTTTAACTCAACTATTTTCAAACCCTATAAAATTATTAATATCATTAATATAGAAAATATCATTAATATATAAAATATCAATTACCCTAATCAAAAAGTCAATTAGTCAATCTAACACCAAACACACTTCCAAATCAACTAAACTAGTCAATCCAAACCAAACACAAACCAAATCCTATTATCCATCTGTTTACTTTTGGCGCTTTTCGATGGTCCCTCTTCCCGCCTAAAGTATTGGGAACCATTCGTATACCGTCTGCAGCCTATTTATACCTACGGACATGGAAAACCGTTGATAATCAACTGTTCATAATCAACTCCTTTTATATTTTCATTAGAAAATAAATTTCAGATTTCAATGGCTGAATCCTCTTCAACTCCTTCTTCAAACAAGGAGTATGCAAAAAAATTACAAGCAGCTGAAAGATTAAAGTATACTCCTGAAGAGCAACAATCAGCAATTCATGACTTATTGGATGACATTAGAAAGAAAATGAGTAAGAAGAAATCTTATGTCAATAAACCTCCTTCAAGAAGTGAGAGACTGAAGTACATGAAAGCTTATTTGAAAGGTCAGGATGGTTGGAAAGAGAAATACTTCAAGTATAGGACTTATGAACAAATTCAAGAAATCTACGTTAAGACACATGCCAGACTTTCCAAGGATCTGAAAGGTGGTACATTTGATATAAGAGCAGAAAAGAGAACTGCATAACCATTGGAATCTGAGGGATTCAAGAAGCAGAAAGAGTAGAAAAGAGAACTGCTCAGGAAGATGGGAACGTATCTAGGACCCAAGGACAAGAAATAGAATTAAGACTGCTAGATTTAGAGTTAACACTGCTAGAATGTATAGTTATTACTCCTTATGAAATAACATATTAATTATACAACATATCAGTTAAATTACATTTACACTGAAAGACAACATAGCATTTCTTGCAGGTGATTCACTTGGTTAATTGACTAGCAGGTGAATCACTTGGTTTATGAGTTGGAGGTTCTTCATTAGGTGTTTGACTTGCAGATTCTACACTTGGTTTTTGAGTAGCAGGTTCCTCACTTGGTGCTTGACTTGGGCATACTCCACTTGCTGTTTGAGTTGCAGTTTGTTTACTTTCTTCATCACCACTGCCCAAGTGAGCACCAACTCTTGTAGAAGCATTAATACAACATAAATGCTTACAATGGAGCCAAAACATTGAGATTTTGAAATTTTTGACTATAGTCACATGAATATTTCACAGTGTGACTATTTTGAATGTATTGGTCACATATAATACCCTTATAATGTGGCCATAAACATAATTTAGATACACATTTGTGGTATGGTGTGACTATTGTATAGCCTATAGTCACATGATTGTGCTACAATTAAATGTGACCATACACATTAGGAATTGGCAGGCAAACACACACTTAACTTTAGACACACATATTAACTTACGTGACTATTTGTATCGAATTTTGGTCACACTTAATCATGTATGCCTATGGTTTAGTGTGACCATATATGACATTTGGTCACACTGTTCAAATGTGTGGCTAAATTTTCAACAAAAACTAGCAGTCACGTTTAAATAATGTATGACAAACTTGAGTATATGATTTAGCCACATACACAATTACTTCGTGTGACCATATATGGATTTTGGTCACACTTTTCAATTGCGTGACATATATTTGTCACATATGTATATATATAGTGTGACTAATGTTTCAACCTTATTTGTATCCGTCACACGTCCCAAATTATAAGTGACTAAAAAATCAAAAAAAAATTTACCAGATACGTATAGTCACGAAAATATTCAAATGTGTGGCTGTAGCCTCAAATGTAATTCCGAAATGGTCACACAAGTCGGATCAAGTGTGGTTGTTTATTTTATTCTCGTACATTTAGTCACACAAATAAGTTACTATGTGGCTGTTCAAAAAACCACATGTGTGACTAAATCCCATTTTTGTACTAGTGAGGGTAAAACCTCCATACCACTAGACCAGAGGCCTTGTCCTCACCAAAGATCTGGTGGGCCCAAATGGTAAACATTGACTAAATTGCGTGGGTCTCACTTCTTTGTCGCCAAAAGTCAAAATAAGTCGTCACTAATGTCATTAGGGACGGTGGATTGGCGAGGACTTATCCTCGCCGAAGGCATCATATCGGTTGGTTTTGGCAGAAAAACATTTAAAATCAGTTAGCGAGAAAATTATTCCCAATTAGCAACTTGTTAAAATCGTTTAGTTTTTGGGACGCTGCCCCTTTGACCCATCGCTCGCTCTGATGGGGAGTGACGACACTGTCTTCCCATAGAACGCGAAAAATTCATCAGTATACACTTCATACTTTCTAACCGTATGTAAGCTATCAAAACAATTTCGGTCTTATGTAAATCAAAATTGATAAGATATAAGAATGTGTAGAAAAATTTCAATGAAATCCTTTGGCAAGGACATGTCCTCGCCAAAAGGTTTACCCTTTTTTTTTCTCCCAATTTTTTCATTTTGGCTAATTGTTCCCTTTGTTTTTCCCCATCAACCCTTTGGTGAAGACATGTTTTCACCAAAAGTGTTGACCAAATTTGACCAACATCATAAATTTTATTACGTAATAATTATATTTTAGTTATTGGCGAGGACATGTCCTCGACAAAGCCCATAATTATATTTAAGTTTTTGAGATTTTGGCAAGGACTTTGGCCTTGCCTGGGGGGCCCAGGTTTGTAGCTATAAAAGAATAATTAATTAATATAATTAATTAATTATATGATTTGGCTTTGGCGAGAACATGTCTTCGCCAAAGGTCATGTGGGCCCCAAAATGGTAACCTTTGACTGAGAATTGCATGGGTCCCACTTCGTCGCCACCAAAGGTCAAAATAAATCGTCACCAATGTCATTACAGACGGTATATTTGCGAGGACTAATTGGTAAAGGCGTCATATCGGTGTATTGTCAAGGCATCATATAATATTGGTTCGAGAGAAATTATTCCCAATTACAAACTTGTTAAAATCATTTAGGTACTTGGGACGCTACCCCTTTGACCCCAGCTCGCTCTGATTGGGAGTGACGACACAGTTTACCCATAGAACGCGAAAAAATCATCAACATACACTTCATATTTCCAACTCGTATATAAGCTATGAAAACCATTTAGGTCTTATATAAATCAAAATTGGTAAGATATATTGCTGACACATAATCACCAACACAATCCCACCCTTGATGGCCTCTTCTTTTGGAAAAGAAAAAATTTGAAAAAAGGGAACTTGACTAAACACCATCTTCCATGTTTTTCCGATCTATACATTAATCTACCACGTAGATCGTGTATTTTATTCATGGGGAATTGACGCAAGACGCGCGGAAGCGTATTTAGATAAACCCTAATTCAAGGGTAATAAACAAGGCGCACCTTGCGGGAATAATCAATGATCAAAATGTCTCAATTACAATGATAAGAGCCCTATATTTATAGGAAAACTAATCTTATAAAATAAGATAACTTAATTATTGTAGAACAACAAAAATATAGAAACTAAAATCAAAGACACGACCCAAAAGAAAAACTAGTAAACTCACGACCCAAAAATAAGTAAGGCTACTTGTTGAGAAGTAAGGTTACATGTAAACCACAAGTAACCTCAGTCTAAGTCACGACCAAAATAAAGAAGCATTACTCCTACTACCAGTAACCTCAGTTTGGTATAAGAGTAGCTTTACTCCGTCCAATAAGGTCCTTATCATTCCCCCTCAGATTAGAAGAACTCATCCTCGAGTTCTTGCATTCTTCAGCCGCCAATGTCTTCAAATCCAGTGTTCGCGTACCATTGGGAAGAATAGCTATATTCTTTCCATACTACTTAAACACATAAAAAAACCCCTGTGTATTGCATCCACATCATGTTGCCACGGTCTTCCTTGCAAAACATAACTAGCACCCAAGTCCACGACATCACAAGACACCTCATACCGATAAGAATTACCAATAGTAATTGGAACCTTGCAAACCTCATTCACCTTCACTTCGGGAACTTTCTTTATCCAACTGAACTTATATGGATTAAGATGTTGCTTGGTTGGTAACTTAAATGCCTTCACAAGTTCTTTGGAAACTAGGTTTTCGCAATTTCCACCATCAATGATTAACGAGCAAACGTTGTCTTTAATCATACACTTAGTTTCAAAAATCTTGTTTCTTTGCAAAAAAATCTTCAATCTTTGTTGCAGGCAAATTCATCAATATGATTCAAGTCATCACCAAAATCAATTCCCATGTCATCTTCATAAACTTCCTCAACATAAGCACTCAACTTCATATTAAGAAAAGTGTTCGATCTGTGACCCGGTAGACCACACCTAAAACACTTAGGTGGTATAGGCTTGTCATACGGATTGGAATCCGTCTTTTTAGCCATAACCTGTTTTGTCGCACCACTTCCATTAACCACAATGGGAGAAGTCAAACTAGAAGATTTATTAGTTCCGATGGTCAATTGAGTTTGATTAGATTGATTTACCTGAGTAGAATATGAATTTTCTTCCAAAGTACCTTAAAAGTTCAAAGCTCGTTTAGTCATTGGCCTCTCGACCTTCATAGCTAAAGTTTGAGCTTGATCAACGGTCCAAATTGATAAAATACTTAAATCTTCTTGGATTGATTGATTCAACCCGCTAATATACCTAGCAGCCATTTGCTCCTTCGATTCCTTCAAGTTACACCTAGCTTGTAACCTCAAGAATTCACCCGTGTACTCCACCACAGTTCTTTTCCATTGAACACAAGTATGATATTGTTGATATAAAATTTGTTCAACATCAGAGGGTAAAAACCTACCTTTTATCATCCTCTACATCCTTGGCCACGTGTTTATTGGATACTTTCCTTGTCTCCTATGGTTGTCTTGCTCGTTTTTCCAGCTACAATCTCGACTTGCTCTTCTTCAGGAACACCCATGATGTCAAAAAACTTATCAACCTCATACAACCAATCCAACACAGCTTCAAGATCAAGATTCCCAAGAAAGTTAGGAATCTCAGCTTTAACATGGTACCTTTGTCAATCACCAAAGATCAAGATTCCCAAGAAATTTAGGAGTCTCAGCTTTAACACGGTACCTTTGTTGCTCACCATACCTACGACGATTTTCATTCCTCATAGCAAAAACCCTAGGTCCATGATTTTTACCTCTTGGACCTCCAGTCAAAACCTCATAATCTTCATCTCCTTCCTCATCTGAAGACTCGAATCTTTCTTGTCTCCAAACTTGTTTAGGAGATTGGTTACGCCCATGATTACCATAAAATTCCACATAATTAGTTCTGAATTTTTGATTACCACGTTCGTTACCCTCACGATTTGGATGTTTACCACCACCACCCCCGATCGCGGGTCGAATCTCTTCAAGAACAGTGGACATACTCGTGAATTTGGATGTGAGATCGTTGATCGCACGATCCATGTCTTCGGTCGACTGCACCCCACCAGCGGTACGGGTTTCTAGATCTTCTACACAATTCACCATCTAGGATACTAACAAGCTCTGGATGTTTAATTGACGTAGAACCTTCTACATCAATTACCACCAGGATAATAAGAAGCTCTGATGCCAACTGACGCATGACGCGCGGAAGCGTATTTTGATAAACCCTAATCAAAGGGTGATAAAAAAGGCGCACCTTGCGGGAATAAAACCCAAACAAGAGAATTAGTCTTAAAACACAAAGTTTATTAATAATCAATGATCAAAAGGTCTCAATTAATATGATAAGAGCCCTATATTTATAGGAAAACTAATCTTGTGAAACAAGATAACTTAATTATTCTAGAACAAACAACAATATGGAAACTAAAATCAAAGACACAACCCAAAAGAAAAACCAGTAAACTCACGACCCAAAAAGAAGTAAGGCTACTTATTGAGAAGTAAGGTTACTTGTAAACCACAAGTAACCTCGGTCTAAGTCACGACCAAAACAAAGAAGCATTACTCCTACTACCAGTAACCTCAGTTTGGTTTAGGAGTAGCCTTACTCCTTCCAGTAAGGTCCTTATCAGGAATGCCCAGATAACATCAAATAGTCCTGATATTTTAGTGTTAATTTTCCCCTAATATGCTCATTATCTGTATCATTTTACTTGGATATATACTCTTATTCGTTAATATTTCTTTTTTCATGTTATTAATGAGCATAGGAACAAAGAGACACGGATTTGGAAGGTTATTAAAGCAAATACACAAGAGTATGCTGAACAGACAAGAGTTACGGCGTAATTCCATACTCTACTTACGCCGTAACTAGGATTAACACTGGAAGACCAAAAGTCAACGCAGTTCAAGGTTACTGCGTAACTCCAACATAAGTTACGCCATATATATTTCCAGACTTAGAAGAATTTCATGGTCCAGATAGTTACGCCATAACCATTTGCAATGTTACGGCGTAAAAGTGGTGGATTATTTAACGAGAGTTCTACGATCGTAACCTATCTTTAGGTTACGCCGTAAAGTTATTACTATGGATAAGATCGTCTGAGATACGAAGGTTACGGCGTAACTAACCCTATGGGTTATGCCATTACTAAAACGAGTCTATAAATACAAGCCCTAATTCCGCATTTTTATATATCTTCTCAACACACAAAAACCAGAGGACGTTTTAGGGCTTCAAGGAGGACGATATTCAGCAGCATGCAAGTAATTTCCAAGGGAGAATTCACGCCATTCACTATATAAGTTTTAGTATTACATATAACATTCTTGTATTTGATTCGATGTCCTTCAATATGATATTAAACATTGAATTTTCTGAATTTATTAATATGATTGGCTAAATACCTTTGGTGTTAGCCTAGTTATGAAATTGTTATTGCTATGAGTTAGTTTTCTCGTTTTCATATCGCTTTATGTGTATGCTTTCTTTGCTTATTCGTGGACACCCTTGTTTTGATAGTATGGATGTTTGGGTCACACCCCCAAATACCTGATTTGCAGAGGAATGGAATACCTGGGGCGCGACTGCCATAGCATCACAGTTACAGTTATATTGAACGACCTAAAGTGTCGTTTTAAAAGTACATCGTTTGATTTCATAAAACATTCAGAGTTTACAAAAGATAGGTCCCAAAAGATGAATCAAGCTTGCGGAAATAAGTTGTTACAAACCAAACGATAGTTTAAAGTGCATATAAATACAAGTGAGACGCGTCGTCACCGCGACTCTATGATGTGTCCACATGCAGGCCATGGTGCGAATGCCTTAATTACCTGAAAATACATTTCTAAAACGGTCAACAATAATGTTGGTTAGAATCATAGTTTTATGTAAAAGGTAAATCTCTACGGTAACCACAAGTATAAAGTGAAATGATAAAGATGCTACATAAAAATCAAACATTGGCTTTTAAGCTCATGACCCCAAAGCTAGACTGATTATGAAGGCCCCACCAGAGTGTTTTACCGGACACTCTGAATCTGATATTAAATGAAATGCATCCGTTTGACCTGGTTGGATCTACCAACCCGGATGGAGGAGTCAGCCTCAATAGATCTATTCACTCACCCTCACTTACTACGTAATTAATGGTTCATGATAAATAAAAGTGGACTTTAACATGGCAATGAGGTAACTTAAGCAATGTAAATGAATTTGATACTTTGGTCCGTATGAAAAATGGTGCAATGTATTCTCCCCCGCAAGTTTAGAAATGAAAATATAAATTGAAAACGGGGCTATGAAAACTCACCTGATGCAATAGTAATGATGACAATAGTGGATACACTGAAATGAGGCACGATCTCTAACCGCAACCTAATATGAATGATATGATCTAACGTAAGTCATGAATTGATGCTACACATGCAAATACGTATGTTATCGATACCACTCGTGAAATTTGAAAATAACGTTTATTGTCGAAAAATATATTTTTGACTGTTAAGTCATAAAACATTTTACGTGTAAATACGTTGTAACGATATCCCACGATCGTCGTTTGATGATTTATAGCAAAATAATAGAGTTTTCTGTCGTAATTTAATATTTTTCAACCACTATTAGAACTTTTGTCCATACGTGTCCCGATCATAAAGAAAAATAATGGTTAAGTTAGTTAGTCGGCTAAATTGACTGTTTTTGTGTAGTTTTCGGGTATGTTTGAAAGGTCGTATCTTACTCGTTACAAGTCCGGTTGACGAACGGCTGGTCAATTTGGAAAATAGGCCGGGAGTACTTAATTTCACTTCAAAGGGTTAATGTCTCAAACTGATTCGATCAATGAGAAAAATGGCTCTCAACATGGTTACTCACAAAAACAGTTTTACACTTAGAAACATTTTTAATAAAAGCTGATAAAAATGTGTTGTGAACGTCGGGTTTCAAACGCTTGTATCTTGGTTGTTATAAGCTCGTTTTCTACGTTCTTTATTTCCACGGCTTCGTATTACAGTGAACTAATATATTTTTGATATGTCGGTTCATCTAGATCGCGTTCAACACCTCATTTTACCCATTGAAAATCGTGCAACAGCACACTATTTTTCAGAAAATATAGTTTTCGTCGTCAAACTTAGAATTAACGTATCTTTCTCGTCGTAAGCTCGTCTTTACTCATTCCAGCGGCCACGGCTTCGTTTTTGAGTGTATTTTCTAAATATGTAAGCCAAAATAACCCATGGTCTACTGATTTTTCCAGAAATTACAAAAATGGACAGAACCTTGTTTATATCTTGTAAAAATCATTTTTACTAGTTCAATACTTGTGCACAACCCTTCCAATCAACACCAATGCTACTCTAAACCTACCATACACCTTCTTAGGGTGTCATGGGTTACTAATCTTCACCAAAAATGGTGGATCTCATAAGATTACTAATAAAATTCTTTAAACTCATTTTAGTGACAAAAATGTGTGTTAACTGGTATATAACATATGTATATTTGCATGATTTGCTACTAGAACATCAAAATAGATTAAATGGAAGTATGAAAGAGTATAAAATTTATTTAGAAACTAACTTTAGGTTGATGAGGCTTTTGTAGCAAAATATATAATTAACCGCTCTGGTCTTCCCGCTCCCAAGTAAACTCGGGACCTCTTCGAGAATTCCAGCGAATCTTCACGATAGGAATTCGTCTCAACTTCAATTGTTTGACCTCACGGTCTATGATTTCTATTGGTTCCTCCCCGAAATTGAGCTTATCGTCGTGTTGAATTTCTTCTAATGGAATTACGAGTGATTCATCTAGAAGACACTTCTTAAGATTTGAAACGTGAAATGTGTTATGTACGCTGTTGAGCTCTGACGGAAGCTCAAGTCTGTATGCCAGTCGGCCGATTCTAGCTAGAATCCTAAACGGTCCAATATACCTAGGGTGCAATTTCCCGCGTTTCCAAAATTGTATCATGCCTTTCCAAGGCAAGACTTGCAATTATGAGTATTCAACTTACTTGGTTATTTCTAAAATGGATCATGTCTTAGGTTTGTTGTTTTACTTGGTCTAACTAGTACTTCTGAAATGATAGGATTTGGTGACTATGCCAAAGATAGTAATTTGGATTGCCTCGTGAGATCTTATGTTTTCCGTTGCGATACGAATCAACTTATTGTATACTTCTAGTCATTATTTTTGGTTTCGTAATCCTTTCATTGTTTTCTTATGGCATGGAATACTCCTCGTAGATGGAAAGTCTTTCCTAGGAAGGTCAGTGGTAAAAATCCAATTTATTGGTTAAGTGAGTGATATGTGGTGTAGGTACCTAGGGAGGCTTTGTCAAACGGGATGTTTATGAAAGATTTTATTTGGTTAGAAATCTTTTGAATGAAGATTGTTATTAAGAATTTTTGAAAATATGATTGCTTCCTTCATGGCATAATTCTTCCTGAATTAGACATAGGTGATCAGGCTATGTATAATTGAGGACTAATGATGTGATGCTCGGTTTAGTCAAAGTAGTCTTATGTTTCTCAAAAGCTATAGTTGATGTTCAACGTGTTGTTTGGTAAAATAGTAGTAAATAGTTGGTAGGGTGACAGAATATCAATTTATAAGGTGGTAGTAATATAACTCGTTTGAAAAGTTCTGTGAAATAATTTCCTGAGATGGTAGTAAAATAGCTTGAGATAAGGTTTTGTGAGACAGTTTTATAAAGCAGTAATAAAATATCTTGTAATAAAATCTGTTGAAAGGGTTATAGGACGTGTGTGGATAATCTTACGAAATGGTAATAGCCTATAGTCATGACGAAATTTGCCTAATCCCTACTAGGATAGCGGTATGTTGTTGCGAAATGATTGAAAATTGGGCAAATGGGATAGGAAATGAAATAAACGAAGGTTGTGATTATTGTGGAGATGATAAAAGATAGAGATTACATTAGATAGAAAGGTACATAATACAACGGGGTTACAAGAAAGTACTTAAGATAGACTGCTTAAAGAAATACAACCCTTGAGGGCTCTGTCTATGGTTTATTATTAAGACGAAAGTTCCTTGTTCTTAAACATTGTTGCGTTCTCAATGTTGTCGATGTGCTGGCAATCCCCTCCTCCGATGATATAAGCCCTTCCACGAGCTACTCCACCTTGGTTCCCATCCTCTTGATTTCCTTGTCTTGGACATTCATTCTTAAAATGTCCTTTTTCTCCACAGCCAAAACAGGTCACTAGAGGTTTCTGATTTCTAGCAGCGAGTGGGAACTTGCACTCTCTAGTCGAGTGACCAATCTTCTTACAATTGCCACAAGGATTAGGGCAATTCCCAGGGTTATGATGACTTTGACACTTATTGCATTTGGGTAAAGTACCATTGTAACCTTTCTTTTCAGTTGGGCCTGCAGCATAGGCCTTAGCAACTTCTTGTCTCTTTGGTGGTTGTTGAGTAGCATTGCCACCCTGATTGTTTTCCCAACTTCTCTTGTTGTTGTTGTTTCGGTAGTTGTTGGAGTTGTTATTGTAGTTACGGTTATTGTTGTTGAGAGTAGTTCCCTTCTTCACTACTTGAGCCATAAGCTTCTGAGATATTCTGATTGCTTCGTCCAGTGTGTGTGGATCAAAAGAAATTACATCCCCACGGATGCTGTGTGGTAGCCCACCAATGAAGTTTTCCAACAACTTCTCGTTATATGGAACCATAGTTGGACATAGCGCGGCCAACTCTTGAAATCTCCTGATGTATGCTTCGATCTCATTACCTGTGGTCACCAACTCATAAAACTCTGTTTCTAACTTCTTCACCTCGGTGCGTGGACAAAACTTCTTACTTAGTAGCTTCTTGAATTCTTCCCACGTGAGCTTGTAAGCATTTTCCATACCGATAGGCTGTACATAAGAATTCCACCATGACATAGCTTCATCAATGAGTGTACTGGTAGCGAACTTTACCTTGCTGTCATCTGGACAATTGCATAGAAGAAATACAGATTCTGTCTTCTCAAACCAAAGGATCATAGCAGTGGCTCCTCCAGTGCCTTACAATTTTATGGGATTGCCACTCTTAAAGTCCTTGTATGTACATTTACGAACATTAGTACCGTTAGCAGCCAGCCCTGCAGCTCTATTTTTTCTGCTTCAGCAGCCTGTGCAGCTACGGCCTCTCTTTCAACTACTTGTGCTGCCTCTGTACTATCCGCAACAAGTTTTCTAATATCAGCTGGTGTCATCGCTTGAGTAGTTTTCTTTGGCGGCATAATTCTTCATAATCACAAAAGATAACAATAATGAGAACTCACAATAGAAACGATCATCACACACAACATGTATGAATACAATGAAATCACAACGAGAAAAAACCACGAAATATCATAAGTATAATCACAACACACATGAATATATGAAATGAAAATTTCGGCCTACATAGACCGATATCAGACATAGCACAACCATATCCATATAGAAGAGTCAATACTTGGTGATTTCGTTGTACAACAACCAAAATACTACAAGTTTCTTTGAACTAAACCACACACCCAGTGGCTAGAATAATAGTAAAAGCTAGTAAAGATATAAGTCTAGTCTAGAGGCTTCCTGGTGCTCCTATGAGTGGATCCAGGGTTGCGGCATCATAGAGTTGGGATGAGTCCTGATGTGGGGTCTGGAGTTGTACATTGATCATATCCGGGATTGTATAGATCTCAAACCATTCCTGAGGGATCTGCTGATGTTCCTGTTGATTCGGTGATCTTGGTACTATCCACAAGGTGACATCTAATTTCTGATATGTGGGAATGGAAAAGGGGAATGACAATGGCGATAATGGGAAGTCTCCTGAATCTCAAAAGTCTCAGTGTCATATCTGGTAGTGTCTTCTAAGTCTGGCTCAGGTGGTGCTAATACCTCAAATAGGTGGGAGTTATCATCTAACAATGGTGAGTGATATGAGAATGTCGATGTATAGGAAGGTGAGAGTAGTGATGTAGGTGTATTAGTGGATGAAAAAGCATCCTCGATATCTGAGTCTGCTGGAATGATAATAGGGTGGTTGGGTGAAGACATATCGCTGTGAACCAGGTCAATATAAATATATACAAGTATAAATATAAGTAACTTGCATAGTGTATGTATGAAACCGCGTGTATAGTGAATATGCACTTATGATGAAATGATGAGACGCTATGATGATGTGGTTATAGTTTAGGGTCCGTGATACAACCTAGCTCGCTATAACCTTAGCTCTGATGCCAATCTGTCACACCCCCAAATACCTTATTTGCAGCGGAATGGAATACCTGTGGTGCGACTGCCATAGCATCACAGTTACAGTTATATTGAACGACCTAAAGTTTCATTTTAAAAGTACATCGTTTGATTTCATAAAACATTCATAGTTTACAAAAGATAGGTCCCAAAAGATTATTCAAGTTTGCGGAAATAAGTTGTTACAAACCAAACGATAGTTTAAAGTGCATATAAATACAAGTGAGACGCGTCGTCACCGCGACTCTATGATGTGTCCACATGCAGGCCATGATGCGAATGCCTTAATTACCTGAGAATACATTACTAAAACGGTCAACAATAATGTTGGTGAGAATCATAGGTTTATGTAAAAGGTAAATCTCTAAGGTAACCACAAGTATAAAGTGAAATGATAAAGATGCTACATAAAAATCATACATTGGCTTTTAAGCTCATGACCCCGAAGCTAGACTGATTATGAAGGCCCCACCAGAGTGTTTTGCCGGACACTCTGAATCTGATATTAAATGAAATGCATCCGTTTGACCTGGTTGGATCTACCAACCCGGATGGAGGAGTCACCCTCAATAGATCTATTCACTTACCCTCGCTTACTACGTAATTAACGGTTCATGATAAATAAAAGGGGACTTTAACATGGCAATGAGGTAACTTAAGCTATGTAAATGAGTTTGATACTTTGATCCATATGTAAAATGGTGCAATGTATTCTCCCCTGCAAGTTTAGAAATGAAAATATAAATTGAAAACGGGGCTATGAAAACTCACCTGATGCAATAGTAATGATGACAATAGTGGATACACTGAAATGAGGCATGATCTCTAACCGCAACCTAATATAAATGATATGATCTAATGTAAGTCATGAATTGATGCTACACATGCACATACGTATGTTATCGATACCACTCGTGAAATTTGAAAATAACGTGTATCGTCGAAAAATATATTTTTGACGTCTTGTTAAGTCATAAAACATTTTACGTGTAAATACGTTGTAACGATATCCCACGATCGTCGTTTGATGATTTATGGCAAAATAATAGAGTTTTCCGTCGTAATTTAATATTTTTCAACCACTATTAGAAATGAATAAGTAGCCTCGCAAAGTTTGTCGTAAGTTGTTGAATATTGAGTGTTAGGAAACGATCTTCGTCTTTTTAGAAAGCTTGTAACAATATCTTAAATTCGTATCATCGAACTATTGTCCATACGTGTCCCGATCATAAAGAAAAATAATGGTTAAGTTAGTTAGTCGGCTAAATTGACAGTTTTTGTGTAGTTTTCTGGTATGTTTGAAAGGTCGTATCTTACTCGTTACAAGTCCGGTTGACGAACGGCTGGTCAATTTGAAAAATAGGCCGGGAGTACTTAATTTCACTTCAAAGGGTTAATGTCTCAAACTGATTCGATCAATGAGAAAAATGGCTCTCAACATGGTTACTCACAAAAACAGTTTTACACTTAGAAACATTTTTAATAAAAGATGATAAAAATGTGTTGTGAACGTCGGGTTTCAAACGCTTGTATCTTGGTCGTTATAAGCTCGTTTTCTACGTTCTTTATGTCCACGGCTTCGTATTACAGTGAACTAATATATTTTTGATATGTCGGTTCATCTAGATCATGTTGAACGCCTTGTTTTACCCATTGAAAATCGTGCAACAGCACACTATTTTTCAAAAAATATAGTTTTCGTCGTCAAACTTAGAATTAACGTATCTTTCTCGTCGTAAGCTCGTTTTTAAACATTCCAGCGGCCACAGCTTCGTTTTTGAGGGTATTTTCTAAATATGTAAGCCAAAATAACGCATGGTCTGCTGATTTTTCCATAAATTAAAAAAATTGACAGAACCTTGTTTATATCTTGTAAAAATCATTTTTACTAGTTCAATACTTGTTCACAACCCTTCCAATCAACACCAATGCTAATCTAAACCTACCATACACATTCTTAGGGTGTCATGGGTTCCTAATCTTCACCAAAAATGGTGGATCTCATAAGATTACTAATAAAATTCTTTAAACTCATTTTAGTGACAAAAATGTGTGTTAACTGGTATATAACATATGTATATTTGCATGATTTGCTACTAGAACTTCAAAATAGATTAAATGGAAGTATGAAAGAGTAGAAAATTTATTTAGAAACTTACTTGAGGTTGATGAGGTTTTCGTAGCAAAATATATAATTAACCTAGAGGTTTATATTTCAAAACCTTAAAATATAGGACTAATAGAGATTGGATAATACTTGATCCTGAATTTTTGATAAAATTTTCTTCTTGTTCTTGCTTTTGCCGAACCACACAAAGAGTGGGAGAGATGAGAGGATTTTTTTTGTTAGTTATTTGGTTACTTGAATGAATTATGAGGTTTATGTAAGTAAGATATCTAGTTAGGGAAATATTGGTCAAAGTCAAGAGACTAATGATGGCTAGGGGCATGGGGCGTCAAACAAGGAGCAGGAGGGAGGGTGTTTGTGTGCTAATAAATTTTCTTGTCTCTTGGATGGGATTTAGTTAGATTTTGATGTGTTTAGGATAGGTTTAGTTAGGATATTGTGTTACCGGGTATTAAGTTAGCTAGAAATAAATTTTGATGGAACAAAATAAAGTATGACGAAGTTGTAAAAATTATAAAATCACATTTCTTGCAAGAATCGGGCGTCCAAATAATTATCGCGTTGAAATTTCGTAAACCGTCGTAGTTATAAGCTTTTAACGATGTATATAGTAAATGATTTCAAAACTCCGGGTAAACTAATAATATAATTTTTATATCATTGTAATGAGTGTGAAAATATATTAGGACTATAGTCTGGAGTGTCGGGTATATTATTCGTAGTAAATGACTGAGTGGTAACATTTAATTAATAAATAAATATACGTTAATTGAAATTATGCAAACCCGTGAATAACCTAACATAAGGATGATGTTACTGATGATATGTAGACTACTCTAGTCTATATGATGTATCCTAGTGATGAACCATGAATACGCGGCTAAACCCTTACGGTTACGCGAATTTTGAATACCCGTAAACCTAGTTTAAGAAATGATGAATGATAACCATGAATAGTGATTTCCCTCTGCGAATGAATAGTGTTTCATGAATAGTAAAATTTTTGATAATGTCTCAAAGTCGTAAACTGACTTCAAAAATGATGAATAGTAATCCGTGAATAGTAAATTTTGAAGTTTGGGAAATGACCTGAAATTACGATTTGTCACAGTCTTCCACACTAAAAGGAATTCAGTCCCTGAATTCAGTTAGCGTTGGTCTCTGGAGTGGATTCGGTGAAAAGATGTGGATATTGTAGACACATCTGGTCTTCCCGCTCCCATGTAAACTCGGGACCTCTTCGAGAATTCCAGCGAATCTTCATGATAGAAATTCGACTCTACTTCAACTGTTTGGCCTCACGGTCCATGATTTCTGTTGGTTCCTCCCCGAAATTGACCTTATCTTCGTGTTAAATTTCTTCTAATGGAATTACGAGTGATTCGTCTGGAAGACACTTCTTGAGATTTGAAACGTGAAATGTATTATGTACGCTGTTGAGCTCTGACGGAAGCTCAAGTCTGTATGCCAGTCGGCCGATTCTAGCTAGAATCCTAAACGGTCCAATATACCTAGGGTGCATATTCCCGCGTTTCCAAAATTGTATCATGCCTTTCCATGGCAAGACTTGCAATTATGAGTATTCAACTTACTTGGTCATTTCTAAAATGGATCATGTCTTAGGTTTGTTGTCTTACTTGGTCTAACTAGTACTTCTGAAATGATAGGATTTGGTGACTATGCCAAAGATAGTGATTTGGATTGCCTCGTGATATCTTATGTTTTCCGTTGCGATACGAATCAACTTATTGTATACTTCTAGTCCTTTTTTGTGGTTTCTTAATCCTTTCATTGTTTTCTTATGTCATGGAATACTCCTCGTAGATGGAAAGTCTTTCCTAGGAAGGTCAGTGGTAAAAATCCAATTTAGCGGTTGAGTGAGTGATATATGGTGTAGTTACCTAGGGAGGGTTTGTCAAACGGGATGTTTATGAAAGATTTTATTTGGTTAGAAAGCTTTTGAATGAAGATTGTTATTAAGAATTTTTGAAAAGATGATTGCTTCCTTCATGGCATAATTCTTCCTGAATTAGACATTGGTGATCAGGCTATGTATAATTGAGGACTAATGATGCGATGCTCGGTTTAGTCAAAGTAGTCTTATGTTTCTCAAAAGCTATAGTTGATGTTCAACGTGTTGTTTGGTAAAATAGTAGTAAATAGTTGGTAGGGTGACAGAATATAAATTTATAAGGTGGTAGTAATATAACTCGTTTGAAAAATTGTTTGAAATAATTTCCTGGGGTGGTAGTAAAATAACTTGAGATAAGGTTATGTGAGACAGTTTTATAAAGCAGCAGTAAAATATCTTGTAATAAAATTTGTTGAATGGGTTATAGGACGTGTGTAGATAATCTTACGGAATGGTAATAGCCTATAGTCAAGACGAAATTTGCCTAATCCCTACTAGGATAGCGGTATGTTGTTGCGAAATGATTGAAAATTGGGCAAATGGGATAGGAAATGAAATAAACGAAGGTTGTGATTATTGTGGAGATGATAAAAGATAGAGATTACATTAGATAGAAAGGTACATAATACAATGGGGTTACAAGAAAATACTTAAGATAGACTACTTAAAGAAATACAACCCTAGAGGGCTCCGTCTATGGTTTATTATTATGACAGAAGTTCCTTGTTCTTAAACATTGTCGTCGTTCTCAATGTTGTCGATGTGCTGGCAATCCCCTCCTCCGATGATATAAGCCCTTCCACGAGCTACTCCACCTTTGTTCCCATCCTCTTGATTTCCTTGTCTTGGACATTCATTCTTAATATGTCCTCTTTCTCCACAGCTAAAACATGTCACTAGAGGTTTCTGATTTCCAGCAGCGAGTGGGAACTTGCACTCTCTAGTCGAGTGACCAACCTTCTTACAATTGCCACAAGGATTAGTGCAATTCCCAGGGTTATGATTACTTTGACACTTGTTGCATTTGGGTAAAGTACCATTGTAACCTTTCTTTTCAGTTGGGCCTGTAGCATAGGCCTTAGTAACTTCTTGTCTCTTTGGTGGTTGTTGAGTAGCATTGTCTCCCTGATTTTTGTCCCAACTTCTCTTGTTGTTGTTGTTTCGGTAGTTGTTGGAGTTGTTATTGTAGTTACGGTTATTGTTGTTGACAGTAGTTCCCTTCTTCACTACTTGAGCCATAAGCTTCTGAGATATTATGATTGCTTTGTCCAGTGTGTGTGGACCAAAAGAAATTACATCCCCACAGATGCTGTGTGGTAGCCCACCAATGAAGTTTTCCAACAACTTCTCGTTATCTGGAACCATAGTTGGACATAGCGCGGCCAACTCTTGAAATCTCCTGATGTATGCTTCGATCTCATTACTTGTGGTCACCAACTCATAAAACTCTGTTTCTACCTTCTTCACCTCGGTGCGTGGACAAAACTTCCTACTCAGTAGCTTCTTTAATTCTTCCCACGTGAGCTTGTAAGTATTTTCCATACCAATAGGCTGTGCATACGAATTCCACCATGACATAGCTTCATCAATGAGTGTACTGGTAGCCAACTTTACCTTGCTGTCATCTGGACAATTGCATAGAAGAAATACAGATTCTGTCTTCTCATACCAACAGATCATAGCAGTGGCGCCTTCAGTGCCTTTGAATTTTATGGGATCGCCACTCTTAAAGTCCTTGTATGTACATTTACAAACATTATTATCGTTAGCAGCCAGCCCTGCAGATCTGCTATTTATGCTTCAGCAGCGGCTTCAGCAGGCCGTGCAGCTACGGCCACTCTTTCAACTACTAGTGCTGCCTCTATACTATCTGTTGGGAATTAAATATTCAAGAAGTTAAATATCGGGTTCTAATCAAAGAAATACTCTAAGTGTGATTCTGCTGCTAGTGCATTATGGTTCCTGCTGTTAACGTTGTTCCTGCTGCTAGAACATTTGATCCTGCTGCTAGTGATAAATGATTATGCTGCTAGGCTTAGCATTCTGCTGTTGTTGATCCTGCTGCTAATGATACTTGTTCCTGCTGCTAGCGATAACTCGTTGCTGCTGATAGTGAACATTCTGATGCTGAGTGGATAAGATTGAAAAGATATTTATTGTATTTTGGTCAACAATATACGGTAGATAATATCTTACCCCATGTGCTTAGTTAACAAGTTGTATACATAGATGCATGTTGTATCTTATATACTGACACACTCAAGAGATAAGTTAACCAAGTAAGTCGGCTAAGACTTTAAGCAATATTGTAATAGATCTCTTGGACTATAAAAGAGATCTTAGACTTGTGTTTTTGTAAAGAAGTTAATCCATGCATATATGTTATTTGCAAGAACTCATACCTGTTAAGATTTAGAACAAACACAAGTGATAAAAACATAAGATTCAAGGTTGTAACCCTAGTGATATTTCAAGATCACTTGTATTATTATCTTTAATAATATTGAATCGTTTGGTGATAATCTTTATGTGTTCATTGCTAACTAACAAACATAACAATTCCATTCCATAACATACACAACCTTCTAAGTTTGGTTGAGTTAATTCCGCGCACTTAATCATTCAAACACAACATATCATACACACAAAGTCACAAGGTTTAACCACCTTAATTGTGTGTCAATAGTTCTAACAAGTGGTATCAGAGCAAGGCTGATATTGTTGTTTTTAGAAGAAACAGAAATGGATGTACAAGATGTTCAAACCAATGTTGCTGCAAAGTTGCCCATGATCAAACCGAATGAGTTTGAGTTATGGAGGATGAGAGTTGAGCAATATTTTATGGTTCAAGATTATGCTCTTTGGGACATAATTCAGTATGTTGATTCCTTCACTTTAGGCTACTCAGATGTTCTTGTTGAAGGGAAAACAGTTAGAAAAAGAAATACTGGACCTGTTTCCAATGATGAAAAGATACAGAAGAGAAATGATCAGAAAGCAAGAAACTTGTTGCTTATGACCATTCCTGGTGAGCAGATGCTATCTTTTTGCAAATATCTTGATGCAAAAACTCTTTTTGAAGAGATTTGTGCATGGTTTGGCGGTAATTAAACTACCAAAAAGACACAGAAGACATTACTAAAGCAACAATTTGAAAACTTTATTGCTTTTAGTAATGAGTCTCTTGATAAGCTATTTTCAAGACTACACAAGCTTGTCAGTCAGTTAGCTGTGTTGGGTGTTGAGACAGAGAAGGAAGATCTCAACATGAAGTTCTTGAAAAGTCTACCTGATGAATTCCATACTCATGTTATTGTCTGGATGAACAAACTAGAAATTGAAACAATGAAACTTAATGATTTGTTCAACAACTTTAAAATTGTTGAACAAAGTCTAAAGAGGGGTGGAAATTATGGTACTAGTTCTGGGAATGCTGCACTCGTATCAGTTCCTAGTGTTAGTCATTCAGAAGAGGTAGATGAAGTTGAAAGTGTTTCTAATGCTACTTATGGTGGTCCTTCTGCTAGTTTACAAAAGGATGTTGCTGGACTTGGAGATCCAACATTTTATGCCTTTATAACCAGTCAATCTAGTGGTTCTCCTCTGAATCATGAAGACCTTGAGCAGGTAGATGGTGATGATTTGGAAGAGATGGATATTAAGTGGCAAGTTGCTTTACTTAGCATGAGGGCTAAGAAGTTTTGGCAGAAAACTGGAAAGCAAATTACCATAAATGGTAATGATACTGCTGGGTTCGATAAGAAAAAAGTGGAATGTTTTAACTGTCATAGGTTGGGACACTTTGCTAAAGAATGTAGAAGCCCAAGGAAGCAGGATAATAGGAACACATGGTATAAACAAGAGAGAAATAAGGAAGTACTGGTGGAAGAGCCAAAGGCTATGCTGGCTATTGATGGTATTGGATATGATTGGAGCTCTATGGCTAATGAAGAGGATGCACCACCAAATGTTGCTCTTATGGCCAATGAATTTGCTCTAATGGCCTCTTCTGATTCAGAGGTAGATACCATTCCTACTTGTACTAATTCATGTCCTAATCTTAAAAATTATGAAGACATTAAAAAGAGATTTGATGCTTTTAGAGAAGAATTAATTGATGCCCTTCAAAATTTAGCTAATCATAAGAGGTGTGTAGGAGTTTTAGAAAAACAGATCCAACATTTTAAAAAGAATGAATCTACGTTTACTAATGATTTAAATGCTTTAAAAAGAGGAATAGCATTTAGAGATGAATTACTTAATGATCAAAGTAAACGTTTATCTGAAGTCAAAAATGAAAAAGAAAATGTTAAGGTTACTATAGATACTTTAGCTCATGCCTCAGAAGGAATGAATAAAATTTGGGAAGCTCAAGTAATTGATAAAGCTAATTCAGGTGTAGGTTATAAAACTGTCCCTCCACCATATAGAGGTGTTCCTTCACCTCCAGGTGTTGACCTAGCACATACAGGTTTAGCTGAGTTTCAAGAACCAATCATGGAATATGGTTCTAAGACTTGTAAAAGTCTTAAGGTAGAAAAGATAAGTAAAAGTTTAGATAAAACTTTACTTTATCAGGACAAGGTGTCCTTTGTTAAGAAAGGAGAAACTATAGTTGTTGAGGATTGCACAACTGATAGTGAGGATGAAGAAGAACAGGTTATGTCTAAACCTGAAGTGGTTAAGAAAGTTGGAACAAGTGCTCCTAAGATAGTCAAACACAATACTGATAGGCCTAAATCAAACATTAAGCATGTTAAGCAACCAGTTAGATATTGTGAGCAATATAGAACCACCAACAAGCCCAGAGGTAACCAAAGGAATTGGAACAACCTCAAGTCTAACCAATTAGGTGATGACTTTGCTTTTTATAACAAAGCTTGTTACACATGTGGTAGTTTTGACCATCTTGCAGCTTTCTGCAACCAATGGGTAACTGGGTATGAAAACCATAGAGTGAACCACAAAAGGCAAACACCTAAATCTCACTTTCACTCTAGTTCTAAGAGAACAAACCCCAGAGTAGTCAAAAACAAGTCTGGCCCAAAATCTGATCCTGCTGCTAGACCAAGTGATCCTGCTGCTAAACAATTTGTTCCTGTTGCTCGACCATTTATGACTATTAACCCAAAATCAACAGCTAAGGGTGCAAAAACAACTTTCAAATATGCACCAACAAATGTTCTAAGGCCCATTCAAACAAAAGCAGTGGTCCAAAAACAAGTTTGGAAACCAAAGGGTAGAACTACAAAGTTAGCAGATTCTGCTGCTAAGCGTGTGGTTCATTCTGCTGCTAAGGGAAACAGGACAAATGCTGTTAAGGCCTCAGCATATTGGATTCTTAAATCCAATGTTGCATCAACTGTCCTTAAAAGATTGAATTATATTGATGCAAGAGGCAGATCCAAGTCAGTAATGGCTTGGATCCCCAAAAGAAACTAACACTCTTATTTGTGTGCAGGAACATTCAAATGATCAGGAAGAAGATCAAGGATTTTCAGATATTGGATGTTCAAGGCTGATGCGTGGTTTTACGACCTTACAACAGGTTTTACCTCTCGAGGGATCTCAAGAGGCTTGTAATCCCCACCAGGCAGTGTACCTGACCGATGTAGTATAGTGAAGTGGCAAGTACCGGGGGATTGATCGTTCTCTAGGGGAATAGTGTCGTTAGGATTGAAAAACTACTCTAATAGGTCTAAGGGTGAGGGAAGATTCTTTTTGTATTTTTATATTTTTATGAAAGCAAGTAAAATCTCGGGTTTGAAGGAGTGGGCGGAATTAGTTGCTAGTCAACTAACCCAAATAACTACAATTGCAAATAAAATAAAATAACTGAAAATAAAAAGGTTGTGGAACTTATATGGAAAGAAATGTGTTTACTTAGATTTTCTTACTCCCTAACTATCTTTTACCGGTTACTTAATACCAATCGTGGGGTGGCGTACGTACTTCCCCAACTCTACAAGCTCCTACTTCACTCCTATGTCGAGCCGGCTAAGAAGCTCCTAACATGGGATCACTAGAATTCGCTCATGCATTAAATACAACCATAAAAACCTTAGTACGCATTGGTTCATGTTTCTTAAGACGTTCAAGCAAGTTACCGTATAGGAGGTTAGCCAGTTTTCTTAAGCCTAACATCGATAAACAATCATCCAATACAATTAATAACACACCAACAACCAATAATCAATAGTTAGGTTTCATTAGATCTAAGCAAACACAAGATAAATCTAGCCTAGCATGTTAATTAAAAGACAAGAACAAGATATAATCAAACAACACATAGACATATTGAATGATTAATTGATTACTTATCTTCAATTAAACATGGGAGATCCAAGGGTATAAAACCCTTAAAAATGGCAGAAAATTCGTCTTAGGGTTTCTCCTCACAAAGTTGAACACTATGACTAAAAATTGCAAAACTATATATAGAATTTAGTGGCTGACGGCGTCACGTTGTAGGAGGTGATGTCGTCACCTCGCCGTGGCTAGGGTTCCCGGATGGTCTTCCTGACGCCGTCCCTCTTTAATCCTCCAAAATCCACTCTGGCGCGTCAAGGGTTGACGCCGTCACAATTGTGCTTGACGCCGTCTCTCTTTAAGTTAAACCGTGACGGCCTTGATCACCTTAAAGGGTGACGCCGTCAGACTTCCATTGTAAAACTTTTTGGCGCGTCACGTGTATTTTGTCATATCCACCTCTTTTGCCAAGCCGTGACGCCGTCAGGAGCAATCCTTGACGCCGTCACGTGTACTTTTCCAGCAGCTTTGGAGACTTTGTCGTTTTCTTCACTTTTATGCTCCAAAAACGTCCAAAATGCTTCCTTTTCCAGATTTCTTCTCCAAAGTACCTAAAATGACAAAAGGAACGATTTAGGGCAAAATTTGATCAAATAAATACGATTTAGGGCTTAAATGACCCCCTAAAAGCGGTACACTTTTCGCTTCATCAAATACCCTTACACTTGAGATTTGCTTGTCCTCAAGCAAATGCGCTTTTATTCTAATCGAAATACAAGTTATGGGTCATTTAACGCTAATATAAAAGTAATTACAACAAATAGTCGTTCCACTTTAATCATAATAAGCACGGAGATTACATACTAGCACCTCACAAGTAGTGTCTAGATACTCACATCTCTCAGGTGTCATAAAAGTATATCTCATAAATGAAAATGGATAATATCTCTCACTACCTGTCATAGCAAATAGATTACCATAGGCTTGGGAAAGGATCAAAAACCTCCTCCACTAGGCGTAAGCACCTAAGATAAACTATCAAAGAGGGATTTTACATGGGTTATAACGTTAGGTGTAGGGATATGATAAACACGGATTTGTTGGATAAGGGATATTTTACTGGTGGCGAGTTAAAGATCTTGATTAATTACATGTACAATATGGCGTTGCTAAGCCAAGACTAGACTCAACTTAAGCTAAAAACAAAATAACAAAAACATAAAATAAACATAAAATGAAACGGGATGGTAGTCCGTATGTTTTTTTCTACTTTTCTTTTTCTCATTTTTTTGTATTTTTCTTGATTTTTTTTCGATTTTTTTTTTTTCATACACTCTTGCCCTACCATCCTAAATAATACATCGTAGGGGCGTTGCATTCCCCTTACACTTGAACTTTTACATAACTTTACAAATACTATTCTAATGACTCGAATTAAGATAATCGAAACACTTGGAGTACTTTTAAAATATTTAGCACATATGGGGGTAATAATGTTGTTCTTCCCCATTACTCCATTACACTAGTACTTTACCCATGAGTCCCAATCGTCCCAAAACAATATGTACAAGGATATGACTCAACTTAGCAACCATGTAATCAATTAGATAATTAACTTGGGGTTTAAACAAATGTTGTCACAATAATGCACTAAAGATGAGTGCATACAAGGTAGGCTAAGGCGATTTGGGTGTACATTTAAGTGGGGTGTAAACAAATTCTTACTTTAAGTAAAATGCTTAAAGTTAGAAACGAAAAGATAGGCTCTGAGGGGTGTACTAGGGGTATCGTGTACTAAAAATGAGTACAACGCCAAGGGTGTGGGAGAATTACTTGACCAATGTAGCCAATGTAATTATAACAAAAACACAGGTGTAAAATAATGGGTTAATCCTAATGCCTCTTATCATGTAGTAAATCTAACTACACGAATGTAGTCTCACTTGTGGCCTCGGAATGGTCCTAACGCAAGTTCTAGAATCTAAGTGCTACCGGTACACACATCATAGCATAAATGCTTTTCCTACCAATTCTAGGGGCGAACCTCACATATTTGGGGGTGGAAACATTTTTAGTGGTACGGTTTTGTGCTATTCATATAGCTCCTATCCATGAGACGCTCATTAAGATCAAAGTTTCACTCCTATATGTTGTAAAAAAATTTTAATTTGGCACTAAAATTGCCTTAATAGGTATTTCTCTCAGTTTTATTACACATCTACCATTAAACAAACAAAAATCAAGCGTAATAGCATTCTCTAAGGTATCGTACTTTACCCCCCCCCCCACCATTACACTTAAGATGAACATTGTCCCCAATGTTCAAATAACAAGATGTAAAAGTAAATAAGGTAAAAGAATGAAATCAAATACTCCCCTGATTCGTTTGGTGGATAAAGAGGTAACATGGTTAGATCTTCTTCCAAGAGAATGTAGAAGCTTCAAGACTAAAGCATCGCCAAAAGCTAGATTCCACATAAATCTCCTTGTCCAAAATAACCTGTTAAACCTGAGAAAACAAACACGGAAACCTGCATAACATCGGCGGGATAAATCTATATAAGGATATAATGCTTGTGGAATGATTATTTTGCAGATTCCTGGAGTTTATAAGTTAGAGATTTAATAAAAACCATTTTATGATTCCGGTAGAAAAACAAAACTTTCAAAAATTTTCGAAAATTAAAACCTGACGCCGTCAGGTTGTAAGGCCTGACGCCGTCAGAAATGATCTGACAGAATTCTCATGTTAAGTTTCCGGAAAATTTCTGGAAAAACCTATACCTTACTTCCTGGAATTCCTGCAAAACATCATTATGACTCGATACAAGCATTTGACTCAAACAATTACTAATATGTATGTTAATTTAATATTGTTATGATTCATGTTCATTTGTTCTAATAAACCGATTTGGATTTCCCTTACACTTAACTTTTTCAAAATACCTTTATATGTAGTTAAGACGAAGTTAAAAACAAGATAAAGCATTTTCACAATTTAGTTTCGAACATGAATCAATAATAATAAAAATTAAACATACATACGGAAGCAAATAAAATCAAACAAACAAATAAATAAACACACAAAGCAAATAAAGCTTGGGTTGCCTCCCAAGAAGCGCTTGTTTTTGTTCGAGTCACGAGCCTGACTCTACCCTTATTTAACGGAAATAGGGGAGGTTTTCCCTACACTTAGGATTAAGAGTGGGTGGAAGTAGCGATACACACCAACTCGGTAGGAGTATGCCACGTGAGGAAAGATTGGTGGATGAATTATATGCTCAAAGGGGTTTGCTCCTTTCATCATAACCTTACCTAGTTCACTTTGGTCAATGGGTGAATTAAAGTTTTCTCCTAAAAAGGGATCATCTTCTATCAACTTCGAGAGATTCCTAGTTGGGAATCCATCTTGACCTAATAAACACGGTTTAAACCCATAATGTTTCTTGTGATCAATCATGAATGGGTGATGTAGACATGTAAGGTCATTTTTCACTCCTATATTGTCTTCCTCACTACAAGGCTTAGAGTCTACTACCTTAATCTTAACATTACCCGGACTACATGGTTTGATGGGTGGATCGGGACCTTTTTCAATTCCTAAATTCACATCTAAGGATGGAAGATTAGGTAACGGTTTTGGCTGAGGCTCCGGTTCATCAAAACTAGGAACTTCCATATAACTAAAAGAAAGGTTATGACTACTATAAGCATTCAAACCTATATCCTCTAGTTGTGTTTGATTCAAAGGTTCTACCTCCATCGGGATTCCTAAAGTCTCTTCTACTTCTTCCGGGTAAGTCACGGGCGGTGTGTGTGCCTCAAATGATGGTAGGACTTGTGAGGTACTTAGCGGGCTTATGTTACTAACCTCATCATTCCTTGTGTCAAGATCACCTATATCCTCATCATGGGTTTTGGTAGAATTTAAACCTAACATTTTCCCTAATATCTCAAGTGCTTTTCTAGGCATCTCAACTTCTATATCCGAATCATAAGGATCATTCTCAATATTCTGACTGCTATATTCAAATTGCCCAAAAGATTCATCATGTGTTTCTTGAGATTCATCATCATCGATCATAAAACCTAGGTCTTTTTGATCAATGTGATCATTCTCGGCTAGATCCTCCATCACATCAAGATCACCTAAGTGTTCACCCTGTATTATGGTAGTGCCTAACCATGAGGTGCAGCTAGGTGGCTCAACTCTACCCTCATGTGTGTCGTATGTTTTGGTGAAATCTATCCCACTCATGCAACTAACCATCTCAGAATCTTGGTTTGATTCTAAGTCCATGTTCTTAGAAACTAGGTCTCTTTGCTCATACGAATCAACCAATTCATTCCACTTATGGGTCATGGTTAGGAAGCTTTCCTCAAAATTCATCCAAAGGGCCTGACTAAAAGGAATTGATCCAGATAATGCTCGTCTAATAGAAATCTCACATGCATAGAATTCATTAAACCCATCTAACCTTACCCCTAACTCCTTTTGGAAATCACAAAGATCACACAAAATTTCATAAGAATGATAGGAAACAAATCTATTGGTGAAATATAATTGTTCCTCTATTGTAAATGATCTAAATGGAATTTCATCCGTCATAGTGACAAATGAAAATGGTTTTACAAACAAAGGGCACAAAGAAAAAGATAGACTACAAGAAAGCTAATAAAAAGAAAATAAAAATCTCACTAGATAGGAATCTAATGAGTAGACCTAATAAAAATAAAATTCAACCTAAACAATAACTATTCCCCGGCAGCGGCGCCAAAAACTTGATGCGTGGTTTTGCGACCTTACAACAGGTTTTACCTCTCGAGGGATCTCAAGAGGCTTGCAATCCCCACCAGGCAGTGTACCTGACCGATGTAGTATAGTGAAGTGGCAAGTACCGGGGGATTGATCGTTCTCTAGGGGAATAGTGTCGTTAGGATTGAAAAACTACTCTAATAGGTCTAAGGGTGAGGGAAGATTCTTTTTGTATTTTTATATTTTTATGAAAGCAAGTAAAATCTCGGGTTTGAAGGAGTGGGCGGAAATAGTTGCTAGTCAACTAACCCAAATAACTACAATTGCAAATAAAATAAAATAACTGAAAATAAAAAGGTGGTGGAACTTATATGGGGAGAAATGTGTTTACTTAGATTTCCTTACTCCCTAACTATCTTTTACCGGTTGATTAGTGTGTATTAATTGCATAGATGACGGGTGTATTCCTTAATACCAATCGTGGGGTGGCGTACGTACTTCCCCAACTCTATAAGCTCCTACTTCACTCCTATGTCGAGCCGGCTAAGAAGCTCCTAACATGGGATCACTAGAATTCGCTCATGCATTAAATACAACCATAAAAACCTTAGTACGCATTGGTTCATGTTTCTTAAGACGTTCAAGCAAGTTACCGTATAGGAGGTTAGCCAGTTTTCTTAAGCCTAACATCGATAAACAATCATCCAATACAATTAATAACACACCAACAACCAATAATCAATAGTTAGGTTTCATTAGATCTAAGCAAACACACGATAAATCTAGCCTAGCATGTTAATTAAAAGACAAGAACAGGATATAATCAAACAACACATAGACATATTGAATGATTAATTGATTACTTATCTTCAATTAAACATGGGAGATCCAAGGGTATAAAACCCTTAAAAATGGCAGAAAATTCGTCTTAGGGTTTCTCCTCACAAAGTTGCACACTATGACTAAAAATTGCAAAACTATATATAGAATTTAGTGGCTGACGGCGTCACGTTGTAGGAGGTGACGTCGTCACCTCGCCGCGGCTAGGGTTCCCGGATGGTCTTCCTGACGCCGTCCCTCTTTAATCCTCCAAAATCCACTCTGGCGCGTCAAGGGTTGACGCCGTCACAATTGTGCTTGACGCCGTCTCTCTTTAACTTAAACCGTGACGGCCTTGATCACCTTAAAGGGTGACGCCGTCAGACTTCCATTGTAAAACTTTCTGGCGCGTCATGTGTATTTTGTCATATCCACCTCTTTTGCCAAGCCGTGACGCCGTCAGGAGCAATCCTTGACGCCGTCACGTGTACTTTTCCAGCAGCTTTGGAGACTTTGTCATTTTCTTCACTTTTATGCTCCAAAAACGTCCAAAATGCTTCCTTTTCCAGATTTCTTCTCTACCTAAAATGACAAAAGGAACGATTTAGGGCAATATTTGATCAAATAAATACGATTTAGGGCTTAAATGACCCCCTAAAAGCGGTACACTTTTCGCTTCATCAAAGGCACATGACAGGCAACATGTCTTATCTCTCAGATTTTGAAGCTTTGAATGGAGGATATATTACCTTTGGAGGGGGTGTTCGTGGCAAAATTTCTGGTAAAGGTACAATCAAAACCGGAAATTTAGATTTTAAAGATGTGTTCTATGTAAAAGAGCTAAATTATAATCTTTTTAGTGTTTCACAAATGTGTGACAAAAAGAACAATGTTCTTTTCTGTAAGACTGAATGTCTTGTACTTTCTCCTGATTTTAAGATGCCTGATGAAAGTCAAGTACTTCTTAGAATTCCTAGAAAGGGCAATATGTACAGTGTAGACATGAAGAACATTATTCCTAAAAAGAATTTAACTTGTCTTGTTGCAAAGGCCACATTGGATGAATCAATAAAATGGCATAGAAGGCTTGGTCATATTAATTTCAAAACCATAAATAAAATTGTTAAGAATGGTTTGGTAAGAGGTTTACCTCACAAAAGATTTGAAAATGATCAAACATGCATTGCTTGTCTAAAAGGCAAACAACACAAAGCCACTTGTAAGCCCAAGATTTTTAAATCTATCAATCAATCTTTGTTTATGCTACATATGGACTTATTTAGACCTGTTTCAATTATGAGCATAATGCATAAGAGATATTGTCTAGTTATTACTGATGACTATAGTAGATTTACATGGGTTTTCTTTTTAGCTACTAAGGATGAGACATCAAGCATCCTTAAGGAATTCATTACACAGATAGAAAACCAAGTAAGCAAGAAAGTAAAAGTCATTAGATGTGATAATGGGACAGAGTTTAAGAATTGAGTTATGGATGATTTCTGCAAACAAAAAGGTATTAGGAGAGAATTTAGTGTTGCTAGAACTCCTCAACAGAATGGAGTAGCTGAAAGAAAGAATAGAACACTAATTGAAGTTGCTAGAACAATGTTAGCTGATTCTAAGCTACCAATAAATTTTTGGGCTGAGGCAGTCAACACTGCTTGCTATGTTCAAAATAGAGTTTTAGTTGTGCAGCCTCACAATAAGACATCATATGAGCTTTTTAATGGTAGAACTCCTGCAATAGGATTTCTTAGACCTTTTGGATGTCATGTGACAATACTCAATACCTTAGACCATTTAGGAAAATTCGATGGTAAAGCAGATGAAGGATTCTTTGTTGGTTATTCTCTTAATAGCAAAGCTTTTAGAGTTTACAACACAAGAAATGAAATAGTAGAGGAAAACCTACATGTGAAGTTTTTAGAAAACAAATCCAATGTAGAAGGTCAAGGACCAAAATGGCTATTTGATCTAGAGTATCTAACCTATTCAATGAATTATGTGCCTTTTGTTGCAGAAACTAATGATTTTGCAGGTTCTAATACAACAAAAGAGGCAGAGTTAGAGAAAGATCAAAATGACATGATAATGCCAATATGGTCAAGTATAATTGTGGAATCAACTTCAACAACTGATGAATCTTCTTCTAGCAAAACTAAAGAAGGTGTTGAAGATGAAAGTAAAGAATATGGAACTCAAGAACAACATAATGTTTCTGCTGGTAGTATTTCTGTTGCTGCTGGTAGTGTCTCTGTTTCTGCCGGTGATTCTGCTGCTAAGCTTACTGATTCTGCTGTTCAGTCAAATGACTCTGCTGCTGGCCCCTCAGAAACAAAAGAAGCAGAATTCTCAGATAATGAGGTGGATTTCAACAACCTTCCATCAAATTATCAAGTTCCTACTACACCACAAACAAGAATTCACAAATTCCACTTCCTGGAACATGTGATTGGAGATATACAGTCCGGTGTGAAGACAAGACATCAATTGATGACTTCAGACCAACAAGGGCTTCTTGATGCCCTTTATGCTTCAAAACAGCATGAGCTTTCAAACTCTTGCTTGTTTGTATGTTTTCTCTCACAAGCTAAACCAAAGACAATTCTTACAGCCCTAGATGATTCAAGCTGGTTAGAGGCTATGCAAGAAGAGCTTCTTCAGTTCAAGATTCAGAAGGTTTGGGTGCTAGTTGATTTACCTACAGGTGTGAAGGTAATTGGCACTAGATGGGTTTTTAAGAACAAAAGGGATGAAAGGGGAATAGTGATTAAGAATAAGGCTAGATTAGTAGCGCAAGGGTACACACAAGAAGAAGGAATAGACTATGATGAGCTTTATGCTCCTGTAGCAAGGATTGAGGCAATTAGGCTTTTCTTAGCTTATGCTTCATTTTTAGGCTTCACAGTCTACCAAATGGATGTCAAGAGTGCATTTTTATATGGTAAAATTGAAGAAGAGGTGTATGTTTCACAACCTCCAGGCTTCATTGACCCATTACATCCAAACAAAGTGTACAGAGTAGTGAAAGCTCTATATGGCCTTCATCAGGCACCAAGAGCTTGGTATGCAACACTAGCTTCCTACTTATTAGAAAATGGATTTCAAAGAGGAAAGATTGATCAGACACTTTTCATCAAACAGC
This sequence comes from Artemisia tridentata subsp. tridentata, assembly GCA_021014915.2. Lineage (NCBI taxonomy): Eukaryota > Viridiplantae > Streptophyta > Magnoliopsida > Asterales > Asteraceae > Artemisia > Artemisia tridentata. The sequence goes on along the minus strand of CP139503.1, from coordinate 78,733,465 downwards.
ACAAGAAAGATCTTCTGTTAGTGCAGGTGTATGTGGATGACATTATCTTTGGATCTACTAGGAAAGATATGTGTTTAGAATTTGAGAAGCTTATGAAAGATAAGTTTCAGATGAGTTCTATGGGAGAACTTACATTCTTTTTGGGTTTGCAAGTTAAGCAATCATCTGAAGGCATATTTAATAATCAAGACAAATATGTTGCAGAGATACTTAGAAAATTTCAATTTGCTGATTCAAAAATAGCAAGCACACCAATGGACTCAGAGAAGCACCTTCTGAAAGATGATGATGGAGAGAGTGTAGATGAACACACTTACAGATCTATGAAAGGCTCTTTGATGTACCTTACATCATCTAGACCTGATATCATGTTCCCTGTTTGTGTTTGTGCAAGATTTTGAGTAACTCCAAAGGTTTCTTATTTAACTGCAGTCAAGAGAATTTTTAGAAACCTTAAAGGTCAACCAAGGTTGGGTATATGGTATTCAAAGGAATCTCCTTTTGACTTGGTAGCATATTCGGATAGTGATTATGCTGGTGCTAGCTTGGACAAAAAGTCAACAACTGGAGGATGTCAATTCCTTGGGTGTAGACTTGTCTCATGGCATTGTAAGAAGCAAACAAGTGTGGCAAATTCAACAACTTAAACTCTTAAGGAATTGATGGCTTCATGTACAATATTGTCTGACAACAAGTTCTATATGATGGATCAGATGATAAGGAAAGATATATTTTGGTACATAGTGAGATCTTCCAAACAAGGGGAGGAAACAAAAGTTATTTGCTTCAGGGGAGGTAACAATCTCAGGGGAGGAAATAATAGCCCAGAAAAGGAAGAAAAACCAAAGTTATGGAAGGAGAAGACAAGAGCATACAAGATGATGAGGAGGTTGAAAATGACAAGAACATTCCAAAGGAGAAAGTTATATCTAGGTCAAACGAAGAAAAGTTTCAATTTTACTTCAAAGACATGCTGGTTAAATGATTTCACTTGTTGAAACAAGCATCCAAGATACACAGCATCATTGCCTCTTATAATTCCTCCATCCAAAGAAATTGCACCATCTTTTAGTCCAAGATTGGTTCAATATGTTGATATTGTTAAAGTCAAAGAACAAAGCAAATGAATTACTGAGAAGATATTTAATCTTGAAGAACAGAAGTGTTTGAAAGATCTTCACAATCCATGATTTAATTCAGAAACATGTTTGAAATGGATTCACATGTTTAGGGGAGGATTGTTGGGAATTAAATATTCAATAAGTTAAATATCGGGTTCTAATCAAAGAAATACTCTAAGTGTGATTCTGCTACTAGTGCATTATGGCTCCTGCTGTTAATGTTGTTCCTGCTGCTAGAACATTTGATCCTGCTGCTAGTGATAAATGATTCTGCTGCTAGGCTTAGCATTCTGCTGCTGTTGATCCTGTTGCTAATGATACTTGTTCCTGCTGCTAGCGATAACTCGTTGCTGCAGATAGTGAACATTCTGCTGCTGAGTGGATAAGATTGAAAAGATATTTATTGTATTTTGGTCAACAATATACGGTAGATAATATCTTACCCCATGTGCTTTGTTAACAAGTTGTATACATAGATACATGTTGTATCTTATGTACTGACACACTCAAGAGATAAGTTAACCAAGTAAGTCGGCTAAGACTTTAAGCAATATTGTAATAGATCTCTTGGACTATAAAAGAGATCTTAGACTTGTGTTTTTGTAAAGAAGTTAATCCATGCATATATGTTATTTGCAAGAACTCATAACTGTTAAGATTTAGAACAAACACAAGTGATAAAAACATAAGATTCAAGGTTGTAACCCTAGTGATATTTCAAGATCACTCGTATTATTATCTTTAATAATATTGAATCGTTTGGTGATAATCTTTATGTGTTCATTGCTAACTAACAAACATAACAATTCCATTTCCATAACATACACAACCTTCTAAGTTTGGTTGAGTGAATTTCGCGCACTTAATCATTTTAACACAACATATCATACACACAAAGTTACAAGGTTTAACCACCTTAATCATTTTAACACAACATATTGAACGACCTAAAGTGTTGTTTTAAAAGTACATCGTTTGATTTCATTAAACATTCAAAGTTTACAAAAGATAGGTCCCAAAAGATGATTCAAGTTTGCGGAAATAAATTATTACAAACCAAACGATAGTTTAAAGTGCATATAAATACAAGTGAGACGCGTCGTCACCGCGACTCTATGATGTGTCCACATGCAGGCCATGATGCGAATGCCTTAATTACCTGAAAATACATTGCTAAAACGGTCAACAATAATGTTGGTGAGAATCATAGGTTTATGTAAAAGGTAAATCTCTAAGGTAACCATGATGAAGCGAAAAGTGTACCGCTTTTAAGGGGTCATTTAATCCCTAAATCGTATTTATTTGATCAAATATTGCCCTAAATCGTTCCTTTTATCATTTTAGGTACTTTGGAGAAGAAATCTGGAAAAGGAAGCATTTTGGACGTTTTTGGAGCATAAAAGTGAAGAAAACGACAAAGTCTCCAAAGCTGCTGGAAAAGTACACTTGACAGCGTCAAGTATTGCTCTTGACGGCGTCACGGCTAGGCAAAAAAGGTGGATATGAAAAATACACATGATAAGCCAGGGAGTTTTACAAAGGAAGTCTGACGGCATCACCCTTTGAAGTGATCAAGGTCGTCACGGTTTAAGCTAAAGAGAGACGGCGTCAAGCTTTATTTTGATGGCGTCAAGCCTTGATAAGCCAGGGAGGATTTTGGAGGACTAAAGAGGGACGGCGTCAGGAAGACCATCCGGGAACCCTAGACACGGCGAGGTGACGGCGTCAAGATCTATAACGTGACGCCGTCAGCCACTAAGTTCTATATATAGTTTTGCAATTTTTAGTCATTAGTGTGCAACTTTGTGAGGAGAAACCCTAAGACGAATTTCTGCCATTTTTTAAGGGTTTTATACCCTTGGATCTCCCATGTTTAATTGAAGATAAGTAATCATTTAATCAATCAATATGTCTATGTGTTGTTTGATTATATCCTGTTCTTGTCTTTTAATTAACATGCTAGGCTAGATTTATTTTGTGTTTGCTTAGATCTAATGAAACCTAACTATTGATTATCGATTATTAGTGTGTTATTAATTGTATTGGATGATTGTTTATCGATGTTAGGCTTAAGAAAACTGGCTAACCTCCTATACGGTAACTTGCTTGAACGTCTTAAGAAACATGAACCAATGCGTACTAAGGTTTTTATGGTTGTATTTAATGCATGAGCGAATTCTAGTGATCCCATGTTAGGAGCTTCCTAGCCGGCTCGACATAGGAGTGAAGTAGGAGCTTGTAGAGTTGGGGAAGTACGTACGCCACCCCACGATTGATATTAAGGAATACACCCGTCATCCACGCAATTAATACACACTAATCAACCGGTAAAAGATAGTTAGGGAGTAAGGAAATCTAAGTAAACACATTTCTCTCCACATAAGTTTCACAACCTTTTCATTTTCAGTTATTTTATTTTATTTGCATTTGTAGTAATTTGGGTTAGTTGACTAGCAACTAATTCCGCCCACTCCTTCAAACCCGAGATTTTACTTGCTTTCATAAAATATAAAAATACAAAAAGAATCTTCCCTCACCCTTAGACCTATTAGAATAGTTTTTCAATCCTAACGACACTATTCCCCTAGAGAACAATCAATCCCCCGGTACTTGCCACTTCACTATATTACATCGGTCAGGTACACTGCCTGGTGGGGATTGCAAGCCTCTTGAGATCCCTCGAGAGGTAAAACCTGTTGTAAGGTCGCAAAACCACGCATCAAGTTTTTGGCGCCGCTGCCAAGGAGTAGTTATTGTTTAGGTTGAATTTTTATTTTATTAGGTCTACTAACTAGATTCCTTTCTAGTGAGATTTTTATTTTATTTTTCTAGGATTTATTGTAGTCTATCTTTTTCTTTGTGCCCTTTGTTTGTAAAACCATTTTCATTTGTCACTATGATGGATGAAATTCCATTTAGATCATTGACAATAGAGGAACAATTATATTTCACCAATAGATTTGTTTCCTATCATTCCTATGAATTTTTGTGTGTTCTTTGTGATTTCCAAAAGGAGTTAGGGGTAAGGTTAGATGGGTTTAATGAATTCTATGCATGTGAGATTTCTATTAGACGAGCATTATCTGGATCAATTCCTTTTAGTCAGGCCCTTTGGATGAATTTTGAGGAAAGCTTCCTAACCATGACCCATAAGTGGAACGAATTGGTGGATTCGTATGAGCAAAGAGACCTGGTTTCTAAGAACATGGACTTAGAATCAAACCAAGATTCTGAGATGGTTAGTGTTGAACTACCTAGTTGCATGAGTGGGATAGATTTCACCAAAACACATGATGAACATATAGGTGATTTAGATACTATGGAGAATGAGGTTAGAAATGCAAGCCCACTAAGTACCCCAGAAGTCCTACCATCATTTGAGGCACACACACCGCCCGTGACTTACCCGGAAGAAGTTGAGGAGACTATAGGAACCCCAATAGAGGTAGAGCCCTTGGACCAAACACAACTAGAAGAAATAGGTTTGAATGCTTTTAGTGATTATAACCTTTCATTTAGTCCTATGGAAGTTCCTAGTTTTGATGAGCCGGAGCCTCAACCAAAACCGTTACCTAATCTTCCATCCTTGGATGAAAATTTAGGAATTGAATTAGGTCCCGATCCACCCATCAAAACATATAGTCCGGGTAGTCTTAAGTTTAAGGTAGTAGACATTAAGCCTTGTAGTGAGGAAGACAATATAGGAGTGAAAAATGACCTTACATGTCTACATCACCCATTCATGATTGATCACAAGAAACATTATGGGTTTAAACCGGGTCTATTGGGTCAAGATGGATTCCCAACTAGGAATCTCTTGAAGTTGATAAAAGATGATCCCTTTTTAGGAGAAAATCTTAATCCACCCACTAACCCAATTGAATTAGGTAAGGTTATGATGATAGGATCCCGCACCTTTGAGCATATAATTCACCCGTCACTCTTTCCTCACGTGGCATATTTCCACCCTAAGGGTGTGTATCGCTACTTTCACCCACACTTAATCCTAAGTGTAGGGAAAACCTCCCCTATTTCCGTTAAATAAGGGTAGAGTCAGGCTCGTGACTCGAACAAAAACAAGCGCTTCTTGGGAGGCAACCCAAGCTTTATTTGCTTTGTTTGTTTATTTATTTGTTTGTTTGATTTTATTTGCTTCCGTATGTATGTTTAATTTTTATTATTATTGATTCATGTTCGAAACTAAATTGTGAAAATGCTTTATCTTGTTTTTAACTTCGTCTAAACTACATATAAAGGTATTTTGCAAAAGATAAGTGTAAGGGAAATCCAAATCGGTTTATTAGAACAAATGAACATGAATCATAACAATATTAAATTAACATACATATTAGTAATTGTTTGAGTCAAATGCTTGTATCGAGTCATAATGATATTTTGCAGGAATTCCAGGAAGTAAGGTAGAGGTTTTTCCAGAAATTTTTCGGAAACTTAACATGAGAATTCTGTCAGATCATTTCTGACGGCGTCAGGCCTTACAACCTGACAGCGTCAGGTTTTAATTTTCTGAAATTTTTGAAAGTTTTGTTTTTCTACCGGAATCATAAAAAGTTTTTATTAAATCTCTAACTTATAAACTCCAGGAATCTGCAAAATAATCATTCTACAAGCATTATATCCTTATATAGATTTATCCCGCCGTTGTTATGCAGGTTTTCGTGTTTGTTTTCTCAGGTTTAACATGTTAGTTTGGACAAGGAGATATATGTGGAATCAAGCTTTTGGCGATGCTTTAGTCTTGGAGCTTCTACATTCTCTTGGAAGAAGATTTAACCATGTTACCTCTTTATCCACCGAACGAATCAGGGGAGTATTTGGTTTCATTCTTTTACCTTATTTACTTTTACATCTTGTTATTTGAACATTGGGGACAATGTTCATCTTAAGTGTAAGGGGGGGTAAAATACGATACTTTAGAGAATGCTATTACGCTTGATTTTTGTTTGTTTAATGGTAGATGTGTAATAAAACTGAGATAAATACCTATTAGGGCAATTTTAGTGCCAAATTTAAAATTTTTTACAAGATATAGGAGTGAAACTTTGGTCTTAATGAGCGTCTCATGGATAGGAGTTATATGATGTTGATCCCAGTTGAGCTTCACGATCTTGTTAATTACCTTAGATAAATCTAAAGTAATAGGTATAGAAACTTTATATCAAATATTATGCGGAAACTAATATTTGATCTTAAGAAGAAAACACAAACGAATTATCCAACAACACTTCAATTATATTAATAACGATTGCTCTGAATAGCAATAGGGTTACAAGAAACCTTGAAGTGAAAACAATAATACGTATGCTAAGATGATTAATCAATTGATATCTAATCCTAACCCTAGAACCTCCTTTTATAGCGTAAGGAGTCCTAGTCGGTTTACAAGACTTCCTATACAAGAAAAATATTCATACGTATCTTTTCTATACTTATCTTAACATACTTTACATAAATAACAAGCAATAGAGTAATCCTTCTAGCAGCAGAGTCCTCGTAAGCTAGCAGTAGAGTTACAATATGCCTATTATACCAAAACAGCAGAGTTATCAAAACAGCAGAGTTCTTGTGCTAATCAGCAGAGTTACATAACTATTCGGCAGAGTTGTAATTCTCCAATCAGCAGCATTTCAGACCCAACAATCCTCCCCTAAACTTGATATTTTTCTCCAAAAATCATCAAGTTTCCTTAATCTCAGATAAACACCAGGAGGATGCTTCCAAACACCTTACTGTTTTGAAACCTGTGATACCAGCAACTGTTTGTATTTCTCAATCAACTCTCTTGCTTGATGATCTGAATCAAATGGTCTTTGAAGTGCCAACTTTCCAGGTTGCAGCATTTGATACAGAATAGATGTACTGTTGTTGATGACATAGTCCTTTTCCACAAGCATATATACAGTTACACCTATGCAAGTCAAAACATGAACTCCACAACTTTGATATAAGTACCACTTCTGAACTGTAGAGCTCAGTAACTTCCTCCATTCAATGCTTTTCTCATCAGGTTCAAACATGTTCTTCAAGTAGTAATAATTCAGCCTCTCATACACTATCTCTGGTCTAATACCTTCATACCTCATCTTGTACAAATTCCAGAGTTGAGTAATATCATCTCTATCCATATAGTGCATCATTTGAGAAAAACTAGTATACCCCACTCTTGAACCATTTGATCTTTCAATCACCCAGCATACACTACTATCAGCTAAAATATCATGTGAATATGAAATTATTGGATATTTTACTGATAAAGGTACTTCATCAAGTATCTCAGGCTCTTCTTGAGGTTCATGAACTGTGAGATCCATAACCCCTTTCATCTCATCTTCAGTCACTTCTTCATTCCCTGAATCACTATCTCCTTTTTCCTCTTCCTCAGTATCACTCATCACTACTTTTCTCTTCTTCCTACTCACCTGCTTTACTCTCCTTCTATATCTCTTTGTACCAACAGATGATTCAGTCACAACTTCAGGTTCTTCTTCAGCTTCAACTACAACTTCTTTCTCTTTCTCAACATCAGTTACTACAGGCCTTGAAACACTTCCACTCCCAGATGCTTCTTTATTGTCAGATCCCTTAACTTCTGGATTTCTCTTCTTTTCAGAAACTTTTCTTGGATTAAGCTGAGCATAAGTTTCATAAAATTCCTTTTCAATTAAGTGATCTGGCTTTCCTTTGAAGTCTCTCATCTGATAGTTTCTAGCATTTTTTAAATAGTATTTCATATCAGTAACCAATGCTTTTCTTGAGGTTGACTTTCCCTTATAACCATGCTTCTGAGCTTCTGTTATCCTCTTAACCAACTCTTCCCACTTAGTCAATCCATTCTTTTTGAGTATAAAAGCAACAAGCTCATTTGTCTTTTCAGCTCCATCCAACTGCTCATCATTTGATATCAGTCTTGCTTCACCTCTGACAATCATATCAGACTCAATAAAATACTGCAACTGTGCATCCAATTCTTCTTGACTAACTTCTTTAAATGCAGCACTTTCCATAAGTTCAGACTGATCTCTTTCTTCACTAGCTGCAAAACTTCTTGCAAGTTCTTCATCATGAGCAATTTGAGCCTCTTCAGCCAATTTCTGCATCCTTTCAAAATCTTCAGCAGAGTCAGCAACAGTTTGATCTTGTGATGTTTGTGATGTTGTAGATGTTTTAGTTGCTTTGTTCATATTCAGAAGCACTTCAGCTAAAGTCATTTGATCATCATCTGATTCAGCATCAGCAGAGTTCTTAATTCCAGCACTTTTCTCTTTATCTGCAGCAGAAACATTCAACCCATCAGCAGAGTGCTCTTCTGCACCAGCAACTTCATCAGCAGAGTGTTCTGCACCAGCAGAATCACCCTTTTCACCAACATTTTCAACAACAAAGTCTTTTTCAACTTCAACCTCCACTTCAACCTCCACTGAATCTTTTACACCATGCTTTTCTACCTCCCCTGAACCTATCACATTCTCTTGTTCATTATCATTCATCACAGCCTCCTGATCATTTACAACAGCCTCTTGATCATTCCTCCCCTGTTTGGAAGCATCCTCTTCCAAACTTGGTTTGGACCTCTTCTTGAGCCTTCCCTCAAGGTGTGTAACCCTTAGTTTAAGCCTCCTAATTTCAGCACCTTGAGTAGCTCTGACTGTTTTTAACTCTTTTCTCAGATCAAGCACCTCCTTTGACAAATTGGTACAAGTTTCCGTCAATTCTTTCAATTGTTTCAATATATCCTCACAACTTCGGTCTGTGTAACCTGACCCGAGAGGTTGATCATTGGAATTGTCATTTTGTACAGGTATGTTAGCCGTCAAATCATCAGTTTCAAGTTCAATTCTAGCATCAACACTTCGACCTGTGTGACCTGGTCCGAGAGGTGTATCATTTGCATTGTCAATATGTACATTGGTGTCCATCAATTCAATAGTAACATCTCTGTCCTCATCACTTCGAGATGTGTTACCTTCTCTGAGAGGTGAATCTTGGGACATAAACTCAGTCTCATCCCTAGGATGAACATCTGAGCCCCCCATAAAATCCATTTGGCTGGGGTTACCACCAGTTGTGTCAGGTTCCTGAGAACCTTCTGCAAATGATGTTGCCATGGTTGAGGTCTTAAGTATGTTAGCACTGTCCTGTTCAACTACTAAGTTGGAAACAGTAGTGCCAGCCTCTTCCATCATGGTACCACCTCCACCTGTACCAGCCTCATCTGCTACCATACTAACATTGGCCTGAGGATGCACAATGTTCTCAATATGTGAATTCCTAGGTGATTGGGTAGGTTGTGGGTCAGTAGAAGATGATTCATGTAAACTTGTTGATGAGGATGTGTGATGGGAAGCTGTGGGTGTACCAGCCTCTTCATCCTCATGCACTTCAGCCACTACATTCAAGATATGCTCAGATAAGGGAGTAATACCACCAGAAAATCCTTTCCCATTCTTCTTCAAAAAGGCAAACATCTTGATGGCCATTCTACTACAAGGCTCAATTTGTGAATGCCTCAAAGGTTTCCTTAGCTGTTTGTTTATTATAAGTTGGAGAAACCTAGGGTATAAGTAAAACTTCTTCTTAACAAATTTCTTCATCCCTTCAAATATCATGACAGAAAAATCATAGGGTTGCCCTGTAGCTAAACATACAAAAGCCATTGCCTGAGATGCATTAAACTCACTCCACCCACCTATCTTAGGAAACATGCAGTGTTGGAGAGTATGCAATAAAAACTTCCAATGTGGACACATACGACCTTTTAAAAATGTTCCACTATTCTCAGGTCTCTCGTAACCAAACGTCTCTAGCGCAGCCATCACAACTTCTGGGGTTATAGTAGGGGGTGTTGGGGTTCCAGACAATCTCAAACTTCTCTTAATGGTGGTTTCACTAACTACAATGTCCTCCCCATCTACACTACCTATCAGTCGTTCTTCTCCATCTAACACATCCAATCGAACAGTTGACCAAAATTGCCTCATATGTGATTTGTAAATAGTAGGGGCAACTGTTAATGCATACCTTAACTTCGATGAACCCAGAAAATCCATAACTTCATAAAATCCATCCGCTGCAGTGACCTTACTTAGAAACGCTATCTCATTGTGTTCTTCCGGAAATGTTCTTCGAGCCATTTAATTTGTGGGTTTGGGGTGAAATGATATGAATTGTGGTGTTTGAGTGAGAATTGAGTGTAAGTTTGGAGCAATTAGAGTGTAATGAGATCAATTGGGTAAAAGATACCTTTTTGATTCAATTAGGGTTAAGACCGCGCCAAAATATTTCAGTTTGACCCTTCAACTTTCAAACTCATCAGCAGAGTGATGAAAGTGTTGACCAAAAGTCAACATTCCCAAAATCGTTAAAAATCACCTCCTTAAATATCATACCAACCTCACTAACAACTCCATAAATCCTTAATTGCAAAAGCAAATCCCCAATTCCAAACCCTAAATCAACAACAAGCCAACATGAGTTCCTCAAAAATGCCTATCATTGATATTTCTTCGGATTCATCCTCTGATGACTCAAGTGGTTGGGCAAATTACTTTCCAAAGAACGCATCCACCTCACAAAACAAAGGAAAAGCAATCAAAGAAGAGTCATACTCCGATCCACTTCCATCGACACCATCGTCATTTGAAGAATCAAGTGATGACGAAACAGCTAATTGGCCAGGGAAACAAGAAGGTTGGCCAAAACACATGACGTACTACCAGGGAGCTTGGGAGACCATCCCTTCGAAACATCCAATAACTGCGGAACTTCAGAGACAAATGGAGAAAGCTGCAGCTTCTTTTGCAAGGAGTGTCCACATTCCTCAGCCAAATCCAAGTCCTGTGGAGAAGAAACCCTCTGTTGAGAAGAAGCCCTCTATTCCAAAGAAGCAGACCCAGCCGAAGAAAGCAGCTCCATCCACCAGTCAGCAACAAACTCCACCTCCTCGTTCAGTAGTCATTGCACTCCCCTGCCCAAAGGTTTTTGAGGCCATGGGCACAAGGGGACCACAAAGCAAAGTCATGCCTGATTTTGCGAAGATATAGATTGTGAACTTTGTAGCTTGATGTCTTTTGAACCTCTCTTTTGAATAGCTTGAATGTTTTGAAACTTTATGTACTGAAGCCTTTATGATCAATGAATTCCCTCTGTTAATGTTTTACTTGATTGTGTATGTTTATCTATCTGCAAAAGATTAGTAGCAAACAACAACCACAAACAAGAATATTCATAATAGCAGCAGAGTAGCATAGAAACAAATCAACTAAACAGCAGACTTTAGACTAAACACTAGATAATGACAAATCAACAGCACAAATCCTTACAAAATTTTACAAAAACATACAAAGATAAGATGTTGAATGATTTAAAGATTGATCATGCCAATACTAGCAACTAGAAACTGAAATCTACTTATGTCAAAACATTTTGTAAGTAAATCAGCAACATTGTTGTCAGTATGAATTTTAACCACTTGAATTAACTTTTTCTCATAACAATCTCTAATAAAATGATGTCTTATCTCTATGTGTTTTGTTTTAGAATGAAAAACAGGATTTTTGATAATACACATTGTGCTGTTGTTGTCAATGAAAATTTTTGTGTTCATAAAATTGTACCCATAATCCAGCAATTGATTCTGAACCCAGAGCACTTGTCCACAGCAGCTAGAAGCAGCAACATATTCTGCTTCAGTTGTCGAATTAGCCACCACTGTTTGTTTCTTACATTGCCAAGAGATCAGCCTATGACCAAGATACTGACAGCCTCCAGTAGTAGATTTTCTGTCCAAAGTAGCTCCAGCATAGTCACTATCTGAGTATGCTATCAAGTCAAATGGTGAATTATTAGGATACCAAAGACCAAGTTTTGGTTGACCCTTTAGGTACCTAAAAATTCTTTTGACTACTTCCAAGTGAGAAACCTTTGGGGACACTTGGAATCTAGCACAGGCACACACAGAAAACATGATATCTGGCCTTGAAGCAGTCAGATACATCAATGAGCCAATCATGGATCTATACAGATGTACATCAACTTCTACCCCATCTTCATCCTTGAGCAAAGGTTTGTTTTTATCCATGGGTGTCTTGGCTGCCTTCACATCCTGGAATCCAAATTTTTTCAATATATCAGCCACATACTTATCTTGGCTAATAAAAATCCCATCTGACTTCTGCTTAACTTGAAGCCCTAGAAAGAAAGTCAGTTCTCCCATAGAACTCATCTCAAACCTGCTGTGCATAAGCTTCTCAAATCCTTCACACAACACCTTATTTGTAGACCCAAAAATGATATCATCTACATAAACTTGAACAAGTAGGATATCCTTTTTGTCTTTCTTAATGAACAATGTTTTATCAATGGTTCCCCTGCTAAAACCATTATTCAACAAATATTTGGATAAGGTGTCATACCAAGCTCTAGGAGCTTGATGTAATCCATACAGTGCTTTCTTCACCTTGTAGACCCTGTCAGGATACTTAGGATCTTCAAACCCAGGTGGTTGCATCACATAAACTTCTTCAGGTATCTTTCCATACAAGAAAGCACTTTTCACATCCATTTGATACACAGGAAAATGCTTGTATGAGGCATATGCCAAGAAAAGTCTGATAGCCTCCAATCTTGCAACTGGAGCAAATACCTCATCATAGTCTATACCTTCTTCCTGAGTGTATCCCTGAGCCACCAATCTAGCCTTGTTTCTGACAACAATCCCTCTTTCATCTCTCTTGCATCTGAACACCCATTTTGTACCAATTGCCCTTTTTCCATTTGGCAAATCAACCAATGTCCAGACCTCCTGAAGCTTGAACTGCAGCAACTCCTCTTGCATAGCTTCAACCCAACTCTCATCCTTCATAGCCTTGTGAATGGTCTTGGGTTCTTCCTGAGATAAGAAACAGGCAAACATGCAATTTTGTAGATCCTTGTGGCTATTTCTTCTCTTAAGTGTCTGAGCAAATAATCCCTGATCAAGCAAATCACTCAACCCTTTTGATTTACTTCTTGTCTGTACAGCAGAGTGAACATCACCAATAATCTGCTCCTTAGGGTGAATCTTGTGAATTCTTGTTGTTGGTGTGGGACTAACAGGTATGTCAGTCTCCAAGTTGGATAAATCAGCTTCAGCACCAAAAACATCAACAACTTCATCATCTGTATCCACATACACTTCTTCCAATTCAGGCATATCATCAGAAGAATCATCATAAGAATCACCATCTTTATCAGTAGAGTCTTTAAGTTCAGCAGCAGAGTTACCAAGCTGAACAGCAGAGTGTTTTGCCTTAACAGCAGAGTGCTTTGGCTTAACAGCAGAGTGTTTAGACTTGGCAGCAGAGTTAAGAGAACTGCTGCTTGGTGTATTCCCTTGAATTCCATCAACTTGTGACTCTATACTTCTTTCCTTATCATCATGAGAAGGTTCATCAACTCCTTCCACATCAACATCTTTGTGAACAGCAGCATCATCTGAACTTTTTCCTTCTTTAGGAGTGAAGTACTGATCATATTTCCACTTTTCAATCAACACAAATTCCTCTGCAGATCCATCCTTCGTTGCTTGTGTACCTGCATTAGGGTTAGTTTGTGTTCCTGCAGACATGTTAGTAGTACCTGCAACAACTGGTTGATAATTCATACTTTTGGTTAAAGAATCAATATCAAACATCCAGTCAGGTCCTTTTCCATTAACATTAGGTGTGGATTCTCTAATTGTCACATGCAAATTTTCCACTACATACCCAGTTCTTTGATTAAAAACTCTAAAAGCCTTACTTTCAGTAGAGTAACCAACAAAGAAACCTATGTCTGCTTTCTCACTAAACTTTCCTAAGTGGTCAATGGTGTTCAATATAGTAACAGGACACCCAAATGGTCTTAAGAAACCTATCATTGGTTTTCTACCATGCAATAACTCATAGGGGGTCTTGTTATGAGGCTTAACTATCTTAGTCCTGTTTTGCACATAACAAGCAGTGTTGACTGCTTCAGCCCAAAAGATAGTGGGTAACTTAGACTCTGACAACATAGTTCTGGCAGCTTCAATTAATGTCCTATTCCTTCTCTCAGCCACACCATTTTGCTGAGGAGTTCTAGCTACACTAAATTGTCTAGTTATACCCTTTTCCTCACAGAACTGATTCATCACCTTGTTCTTAAATTCAGTTCCATTATCACATCTGATGACTTTTACCTTATGATTAAATAGGTTTTCTATCCTGGTAATAAAAGCCTTAAGAATGCCAGCTGTTTCATCCTTAGTAGCTAAAAAGAAGACCCAAGTGAACCTACTATAGTCATCAGTGACCACTAAACCATACATCTTTTTATTTAAACTATTCACATATGTAGGTCCAAATAAGTCCATGTGTAACATAAACAAAGGTTCAGTTATAGAATTCACCAATTTGGACTTACAGGAAGCTCTATGTTGCTTTCCCATCTGGCAAGCAACACAAACTTCAGGATTCTCAAAGACCTTTGAAGGCAATCCTCTGACCAAGTTCCCTTTCACCAACTTGTTCATAGCTTTGTAGTTCAAATGACCAAGCCTTCTGTGCCATAGTTTGGATTCATCAACAGTGGCTTTGGCAAACAGACAAGTCAAATCTCTTTTGGGAATAATATTCTTTATATCCACACTGTATATATTGTCATGTCTAGGGACTTTAAGAAGCACCAATTTATCATCAGGAATCTTATAGTCAGGAGACAAAACAAGACATTCAGTGTCGGTAAAAAGAACAAAATTCTTCTTGTCACACATTTGTGAGACACTAAAAAGATTAAACTTGAGACCATTCACCAAATACACTTTCTCAAAATCCAACTTTCCAGTTCTGATGATGCCTTGACCAACTATTTTTCCTCCTTTAGGATCATTCCCAAAGGCCACATAACCACCATCCAAAGCTTCAAAATTCTCCAAGTTGCTTTGGTCTCCAGTCATATGTGAAGAGCATCCACTATCAAAAATACATTTGTCCTTTAGCTCCTTTTGTAGATTGCCCTGCACAAAAAGTAAGAGAATTAGTTTCTCTTGGGGACCCAAGCCATTACTGACTTGGATCTACCTTGTGCATCAAAGTAGTCAAATTTCTTCAACTGCATTGGTGCACTGCTGTGTCTGAGAACATGATCTAAAACTTTAACTTTTGGTTTCCAGACCCAGCAAGCTGAGGCTTTAACAGCATAAAAATGGTTGCCCACAACAGTATCAGTCACAACTTTAGGCAAAACAGCAGAGTCTGCCTGAACAGCAGAGTTTGCTTTAACAGCAGGGTTTGCCTGAACAGCAGAGTCATCTATATTCTTCTTTATGGGCACATTTGGGGCAATAGGAGAGATAACTCTAGAAGTACCATCTCTCATCAGAACTTCCCTAGGAACCATATTTCTTTTGGGATGTGGGTGAGTCTTTCTAGCAGAGTTTCTATGGTTCACCCTATTGTACTGGTTCCATGCTGATTTCTTATAGCACTCATCTTGCAAATGTTCAAAACTACCACAACTATAACATGCCTTTTTAAATAATTGAAAATCAGTCCCTAATTTGTGTGAAACTAGGTTGTTCCAATTTCTCTGGTTTCCCCTAGGCAAGTTATTAGTTCTTTTAGGATATACTCTAGGTGTGTTGTCAAACTCAGCCATCTTCCTAGAGATTCCTTTACCAAACCTAGGCTTAACAAAATCAACCTTTTTAGCCCTAGGTGCTTTTGATTCAACAACAGTAGGAATTTCTTCCCTTTTGTTCTTAGTGGTTGAATCAGATTCTACTTCATCATCATCACTGTCAGACACCCAATCTTCAATCAGGGGTGCATCATCATACTTCTTTACCTCAACCTTAGGTGACTCTATTTCTTTTTCATTAGTTTCAACAACAGGTTTACTAGTTTCACCTATAGGTGTAGCTCCAGACTCAGAGATGAATGATAGTGTCCTAGTAGGAGGAGCATTAGCACTAAGCTTATTAGGATGAGAAACAGCATTATATCCTAAACCAGTAAAGTGTCTTCCTAATGGTTTACTGAGAATGTCAGTGGCAAATTGTTGTTTTTCTATCATAACAACATGTTTCTCAGTCTCACTCTTAGCTGTATCTCTAGCCTGTTCAGCCTGTTCTACTTTTTCCATAAGAACCTTAATCTCATCATCTTTTAAGATAATTTCATTTTTCAAGACAGTGATCTGATCAAGGTATTCAATTTCAGCCTTTTTATAAAATTCTAATTTCTCTTCTAAGTTCTTTAAACCATATGCATAACTAAGATTATCTAGCTTAATTATATCATTTTCCTTTTTAAGGTTTCCATAGCTAGACTCAAGCATCTCAATTTTATCAGAACATGATTTAAAAAACAAGTTGAATCATTGGATACCTCAGAGTCTGATCCAGAAGAAGAATAGGCCATAAGAGCAAAGTGTTGAACTTGAGATTCCTCTTCAGCTGCCAAAGCATAGTTAGGACCATCTTCAGCATGCTCACTCCAATCAAACTCTCCAAACCCATCACATGACACCATAGCAGCAGCAGCATCAGGACTTGACTCTTCAACAGATACCACTTGTTGATCCCAGTTGAGCTTCACGATCTTGTTAATTACCTTAGATAAATCTAAAGTAATAGGTA
The DNA here is from genome assembly GCA_021014915.2 of Artemisia tridentata subsp. tridentata. Lineage (NCBI taxonomy): Eukaryota > Viridiplantae > Streptophyta > Magnoliopsida > Asterales > Asteraceae > Artemisia > Artemisia tridentata. Next base: position 78,716,692 of record CP139503.1, on the reverse strand, counting down.
TAGAAACTGTATATCAAATATTATGCGGAAACTAATATTTGATCTTAAGAAGAAAACACAAACGAATTATCCAACAACACTTCAATTATATTAATAACGATTGCTCTGAATAGCAATAGGGTTACAAGAAACCTTGAAGTGAAAACAATAATACGTATGCTAAGATGATTAATCAATTGATATCTAATCCTAACCCTAGAACCTCCTTTTATAGCGTAAGGAGTCCTAGTCGGTTTACAAGACTTCCTATACAAGAAAAATATTCATACGTATCTTTTCTATACTTATCTTAACATACTTTACATAAATAACAAGCAATAGAGTAATCCTTCTAGCAGCAGAGTCCTCGTAAGCTAGCAGTAGAGTTACAATATGCCTATTATACCAAAACAGCAGAGTTATCAAAACAGCAGAGTTCTTGTGCTAATCAGCAGAGTTACATAACTATTCGGCAGAGTTGTAATTCTCCAATCAGCAGCATTTCAGACCCAACATATGACTAGCACAAAACCGTACCACTAGAAAAATTTTCCACCCCCAAATATGTGAGGTTCGCCCCTAGAATTGGTAGGAAAAGCATTTATGCTATGATGTGTGTACCGGTAGCACTTAGATTCTAGAACTTGCGTTAGGACCATTCCGAGGCCACAAGTGAGAATACATTCGTGTAGTTAGATTTACTACATGATAAGAGGCATTAGGATTAACCCATTGTTTTACACCTGTGTTTTTGTTATAATTACTTTGGCTACATTGGTCAAGTAATTCTCCCACACCCTTTGCGTTGTACTCATTTTTAGTACACGATACCCCTAGTACACCCATCAGAGCCTATCTTTTCGTTTCTAACTTTAAGCATTTTACTTAAAGGAAGAATTTGTTACACCCCACTTAAATGTACACCCAAATCGCCTTAGCCTACCTTGTATGCACTCATTTTTAGTGCATTATTGTGACAACATTTGTTTAAACCCCAAGTTAATTATCTAATTGATTACATGGTTGCTAAGTCGAGTCATATCCTTGTACATATTGTTTTGGGACGATTGGGACTCATGGGTAAAGTACTAGTGTAATGGAGTAATGGGGAAGAACAACATTATTACCCCCATACGTGCTAAATATTTTAAAAGTACTCCAAGTGTTTCGATTATCTTAATTCGAGTCATTAGAATAGTTATTTGTAAAGTTATGTAAAAGTTCAAGTGTAAGGGGAATGCAACGCCCCTATGATGTATTATTTTGGATGGTAGGGCAAGAGTGTAAAAAAAAAAAAAAAAAAAAAAAAAAAAAAAAATCAAGAAAAATACAAAAAAATGAGAAAAAGAAAAGTAGAAAAAACATACGGACTACCATCCCGTTTCATTTTATGTTTATTTTATGTTTTTGTTATTTTGTTTTTAGCTTAAGTCGAGTCTAGTCTTGGCTTAGCAACGCCATATTGTACATGTAATTAATCAAGATCTTTAACTCGCCACCAGTAAAATATCCCTTATCCAACAAATCCGTGTTTATCATATCCCTACACCTAACGTTATAACCCGTTTAAAAGCACTCTTTGATAATTTATCTTAGGTGCTTACGCCTAGTGGAGAAGGTTTTTGATCCTTTCCCAAGCCTATGGTAATCTATTTGCTATGACAGGTAGTGAGAGATATTATCCGTTTTCATTTATGAGATTTATTTTGATGACACCTGAGAGATGTGAGTATCTAAACACTACTTGTGAGGTGCTAGTTTGTAATCTCCGTGCTTATTATGATTAAAGTGGAACGACTATTTATTGTAATTACTTTTATATTAGCATTAAATGACCCCTAACTTATATTTTGATTAGAATAAAAGCGCATTTGCTTGAGGACAAGCAAATATCAAGTGTAAGGGTATTTGATGAAGCGAAAAGTGTACCGCTTTTAGGGGGTCATTTAAGCCCTAAATCGTATTTATTTGATCAAATATTGCCCTAAATCGTTCCTTTTGTTATTTTAGGTACTTTGGAGAAGAAATCTGGAAAAAGAAGCATTTTGGACGTTTTTGGAGCATAAAAGTGAAGAAAACGACAAAGTCTCCAAAGCTGCTGGAAAAGTACACTTGAACGGCGTCAAGTATTGCTCTTGACGGCGTCACGGCTTGGCAAAAAAGGTGGATACGAAAAATACACATGATAAGCCAGGGAGTTTTACAAAGGAAGTCTGACGGCGTCACCCTTTGAAGTGATCAAGGTCGTTACGGTTTAAGCTAAAGAGAGACGGCGTCAAGCTTTATTCTGACGGCGTCAAGCCTTGATAAGCCAGGGAGGATTTTGGAGGACTAAAGAGGGACGGCGTCAGGAAGACCATCCGGGAACCCTAGACACGGGAGGTGATGGCGTCAAGATCTATAACGTGACGCCGTCAGCCACTAAGTTCTATATATAGTTTTGCAATTTTTAGTCATTAGTGTGCAACTTTGTGAAGGAGAAACCCTAAGCCGAATTTCTGCCATTTTTTAAGGGTTTTATACCCTTGGATCTCCCATGTTTAATTGAAGATAAGTAATCATTTAATCAATCAATATGTCTATGTGTTGTTTGATTATATCCTGTTCTTGTCTTTTAATTAACATGCTAGGCTAGATTTATTTTGTGTTTGCTTAGATCTAATGAAACCTAACTATTGATTATCGGTTATTAGTGTGTTATTAATTGTATTGGATGATTGTTTATCGATGTTAGGCTTAAGAAAACTGGCTAACCTCCTATACGGTAACTTGCTTGAACGTCTTAAGAAACATGAACCAATGCGTACTAAGGTTTTTATGGTTGTATTTAATGCATGAGCGAATTCTAGTGATCCCATGTTAGGAGCTTCCTAGCCGGCTCGACATAGGAGTGAAGTAGGAGCTTGTAGAGTTGGGGAAGTACGCACGCCACCCCACGATTGGTATTAAGGAATACACCCGTCATCCACGCAATTAATACACACTAATCAACAGGTAAAAGATAGTTAGGGAGTAAGGAAATCTAAGTAAACACATTTCTCTCCACATAAGTTTCACAACCTTTTCATTTTCAGTTATTTTATTTTATTTGCATTTGTAGTAATTTGGGTTAGTTGACTAGCAACTAATTCCGCCCATTCCTTCAAACCCGAGATTTTACTTGCTTTCATAAAATATAAAAATACAAAAAGAATCTTCCCTCACCCTTAGACCTATTAGAATAGTTTTTCAATCCTAACAACACTATTCCCCTAGAGAACGATCAATCCCCCGGTACTTGCCACTTCACTATACTACATCGGTCAGGTACACTGCCTGGTGGGGATTGCAAGCCTCTTGAGATCCCTCGAGAGGTAAAACCTGTTGTAAGGTCGCAAAACCACGCTTCAAACCACAAGTATAAAGTGAAATGATAAAGATGCTACATAAAAATCATACATTGGCTTTTAAGCTCATGACCCTGAAGCTAGACTCATTATGAAGGCCCCACCAGAGTGTTTTGTCGGACACTCTGAATCAGATATTAAATGAAATGCATCCGTTTGACCTGGTTGGATCTACCAACCCGGATGGAGGAATCACCCTCAATAGATCTATTCACTCACCCTCGCTTACTACGTAATTAAAGGTTCATGATAAATAAAAGGGGACTTTAACATGGTAATGAGGTAACTTAAGCAATGTAAATGAGTTTGATACTTTGGTCCGTATGAAAAATGGTGCAATGTATTCTCCCCCGCAAGTTTAGAAATGAAAATATAAATTGAAAACGGGGCTATGAACACTCACTTGATGCAATAGTAATGATGAAAATAATGGATACACTGAAATGAAGCACGATCTCTAACCGCAACTTAATATGAAAGATATGATCTAATGTAAGTCATGAATTGATGCTACACATGCAAATACGTATGTTATCGATACCACTCGTGAAATTTGAAAATAACGTTTATCGTCAAAAATATATTTTTGACGTCTTGTTAAGTCATAAAACATTTTACGTGTAAAGACGTTGTAACGATATCCCACGATCGTCGTTTGATGATTTATAGCAAAATAATAGAGTTTTCCGTCGTAATTTAATATTTTCCAACCACTATTAGAAATGACTAAGTAGCCTCGCAAAGCTTGTCGTATGTTGTTGAATATTGAGTGTTAGGAAACGATCTTCGTGTTTTTAGAAACCTTGTAACTATATCTTAAATTCGTACTCATCATTTTATGCCCATATAATACATAAAAAATGCTAAAAACAGCCAAATATACCAATTTATAGTGCAGATATCCTTGGTTTGTGTTTTTATGTATTTCAGGTACAAAAGGATTGAAAACAAGGCAAAATGGACAAAATCGAGCACGAGATTGGAAAGTCGTAAAAAGTCGAAGCCGGGAAAGGAATTTCAAGTTTTGATCACATTTATGCTCAAGTTGTCAAAAGTCAACCCTCAAGAATATCAAAATGTCAAAAATGGTCCTTGGAAATAATTTTCAGATTTGGCAGAATTGGTCCTTGAATTTTCAGAATTGGCAAAGATGGACCCTAAACTTAAAACTAATTCCTAAACCTTATCCCATTTAACCACTAAACTAATAAACCCAAATCCCTAAACCCAATTTCCCAGCCCAACTAACCTAGCCCAATCCCATTATCCTAACCCATTAACTACTAAAAAACCCAACCCGTACCCCTTTAGCTAATAAAATACGGAGTCAAATCAAAAAGGTCAACCCCTGTATCCCTTTTCTTTTCCGCCAAAAGCAATCCCAGAAAACCAAATCCCCCCCTACTCGTCTGCCAGCCAACCTACTTCTCCCCCCATCACAAGAAACCCTCCCCTTTTGCATGTTACCACTACCGTTTCCACGCTAGAAATCCACCCAGCCATTTTGGCGCCAAAATCCCATTTAAGGGCTGAGATGATTCAAGACCAATCCAAGGGCTCAGAATGAAGCACAGAAGCACAAGAAGAGTGAGAAGAACCCTAGTTAGTTTTAGTATAAATAGAATGTGATTGTAAGCCTGTGGGCAATTAATTTTTTTTTAGTTAATTTTAGTTTCAATTTAAAGTTTTCAGCTCTATTTAAATTTAATTGTCTTTTGTCTCAAAGAATTGTAATCTCAGTTGAAGTTTAATGAAAGTGGAAGTTTTTTATTAAAATCTGTTATTGTGAATTATAGTCAGTTACAGTTAAAAGTAAATCATAAACTTTCATTCCTGTTCTTTTAAGCTCATTTAAGCTTAATATACCTCTTGTGAGCTTAGTTGTGTTTAATTCTGAATTAATTTCAAAAAGTCAAATAAGGTCAACAAAAGTCAAAATGGTCAAAGAAGCTAGAGCATGGTGAATTGTGGATGGTCATGGGTTAGAGCTTCTTGGAAGCATTAGGGTGGTTCAGAACTGAATTTGCCCTTGTTTAAAGCAAAGGGTTGTAAGTTCAAAATTCCAAATTTTCTTGCTCATTTACTGTCCATGTGCTTATTTACTGCTTATTTGCTTATTTACACTAGTACAAAAATGGATTTAGTCACACATGCAGTTTTTCGAACGGCCACACAGTAACTTTTTTATGTGACTAAATGTACCAGAATAAAATAAACAGCCACACTTGATCCAACTTGTGTGACCATTTCGGAATTACATATGAGGCTACAGCCACACATTTGAATATTTTCGTGGCTAGAGGTATCTGGTAAAACTTGTTTTGATTTTTTTAGTCACTTATAATTTGGGACGTGTGACGGATACAAATAAGTTTGAAACATTAGTCACACTCTATATATACATATGTGACAAATATTTGTCACACAATTGAATAGTGTGACCAAAATCCATATATAGTCACATGAAGTAATTGTATATGTGGCTAAATCATATACTCAAATTTGTCACACATTATTTAAATGTGACTAAATCATATAGTCAACTTTGTCACAAATTATTTAAAAGTGACTAATTATATGTGAGGCACTGAGTTTCTCCCTAAATAAAATTTCCCATCTAACTTTTCACAACGCCCGCCTAAATTTTTCCCCAAAATCAAATTTCACCTACTTCCCAAATATTTCCTTCACCGCCCTATTTCCTTCCCAAATATTTCATTCACCGCCCTGATTTTCAATACTCCATCCCAAATCAGTTTATTTCTTTCTTTTATTTCTTTACAATTTTTAATATTTCTTTACACCAAAACAAGATCTTCTATACTTCACCACCACACTCGCACCAACACCACACTCGCACCAACACCATTGCTAATTTTTATGTTTGTGTTTGAGGGTTTTTGTTAGACCGCCGTGACCCATCAACAAACAAGTTTTTTATATAAAAACTTCGGTGACATCGTCTCAGTAAGAATTTTTATATACTGTAATTGAATATATAAACAAGTTTTTTCCATTCATAACTATGCAGAAAGTATTTTTAATTATAATTAGTGTTTTGTGCGTTTTTGGTTTCAGGATGATGCTATATTACGGGAACAGATTGGTATTCATGGAACGAATAAGTATGATTTTTGTTACTCTAACTGTCAAGGGCAAGGAAGACAATCATCCGGAGTTGGTTGACCTGTTGGGGGACGTGTCTGATGCTGCAAGTTGTTCAGATGTGATAGCTGCAGTCAACACTGAAGCTCGCCCATCAAATGCCAGTGAAGCTGAAAGCACGTGCTCAGATTCCAATGTTGAGGTATACTGTATTCTGTGAAAATTACTGTGTATGTAGAATTAGGATATGAAAATTGAAGTGAATGATGAATCGGACGAATTATGTTGTAGTTTAAGTGATTTACTGTGTGTTGATGAGGATTTTGGTTGAATTTGTGATAATTAGTGTGCACGTAGTGTTAGGATGTGAGAGTGAGGATTTTGGTTGAATTTGTGATAATTAGTGTGCACGAAAAATGTCGCAACTAGCGTAAGATGTGAAAGGTATTCGAATATGCAGGTTAATGATTTGTGTGTTGTGAAAATTGATGTGCTAATAAAGAACCACATGAATCATACTGCATTTCAAGTGATTTACTGTGTAATCGTGAGTTTAGGTTTAACTGCGTGTAGATTGTGTTTTGTCAACAATTTGACTCTGTGTTTTTGTGTAGTATTCTTGACACGAATGTCACAACTACTGTAAGATGTGAAAATTACTAATTAGGCACATTTAAGATATAGTGGATGAGCTTTTGGAATATGTTTATTAAAACACTCACCTGTGTCCTAATGTATTCATTTCTCACAATTCATATATATTTCCAGGTCACTTGATGGAGAAGATTCAATCTGAAAATTTGCTGCACAGGCCTTTCAGTGTATTCTTGTTCAACTCAAAGTATGAGTTACTCCTTCAGGTATGCATAATTTACTAGAGTTTGACATGTACTTATGCGCATTAACAAATTTTTATGCACTAAATTTATTATGCACGATTGCAGCAAAGATCAGCTGCAAAGGTGACATTCCCTTTGGTATGGACAAACACATATTGCAGCCATCCATTGTACCGAGAGTCAGAGCTAATTGAGGAGAATTACCTTGGTATCACAAAGTTTATTCCAATAAGAATCCTATGATAATCATCACTTTTTCAGTTTATTCATTCTGTTATTTTCTAACAGGAGTAAGAAATGCTGCACAAAGGAAGCTATTAGACGAATTTGGTATTCCTTCCGATGAACTTCCAGTCAATGAGTTCATCCCATTAGGTCGTATTCTATACAAAGCACCATGTAAAGCCACGGTAAGCCGTGTAGCTGAACTTACTTTACATGTTTATTTACGCACGACTTATTTTCAAGGATCATCCTAATTTCTGGCATGGTCTTCATGTACATGTTTGGTGCAGTGAGATAAGCAGAGCTCAGGATAGGCTCACAGACTTGCTTCAAAATGTTTATGTAAATTATCCACAATATAATGAGCTTCTGAGAATGATCATATCAACTGTCGGACGCAGAGGTGAAGGGGATGTTGGGCAGCGTATTTGGGATGAAATCTTGGTGATCCAGGTGGCGCAACATTATTTGATATGTTCTTGCAGTTTAATTTGCATCCATAAATCTTCAAGTGAAGCTAATATTAACCTATTTACCAACTGTAGAGAAACAATGATTGTGCGGGTGGAATGATGGAAGAGTGGCATCAGAAACTGCATAATAACACAAGCCCTGATGACGTTTTGTGTGTATTAGTAGTTTGTATTGAGACTGTATGCTGTTTACAGCTTTCTGTTGAAAGGCTGAGTAACATGAAGAAATATATTTTTGGATTGGGTTCCGCTCAGGTAACTGAAATATATTTGGTTGTTCCACACTTGCAAGCTTGCATTATGCATAGTGCTTTATTACCACATTAAACCTTTGTTTGTGACGCAGGTTTTGGTGACAGCAGTCGTGATAGGCTTAGCTGTCCATTTTGTATGTGGACAGTTAGGACCTGCTGCAATTGTCATGGTAATGGTTTGGCATTGTCTTCTACAGCAGTCATCTTGCAGGTAATCATTGATAGTGAAAATGATTACTCTAATTACATTTAGTATTCTTTTCTTGTCGTACAATTTGATATAGCAAAAAACCTGTTAACCTTATGCTTCTTTAGTGATGCACCACAACATAAAATTGCAGACTTATTCCATTTTGTAGGTTCCTGCTCGAACCAGCTCTGCTCCACCAAACATGGATGAGCAGAAACGGGCCCAGGTATATATATATCTGCTATTTGTTTCACACGTATATGTTACTATGGTACTTATCTATAGCTGAGATAGGTAAACTGAATAAGTGAATATGAAGCTAAGAGTGGTTGAAGTAGTAAGTAACCTGCAAGAATGGACCATACATGTGGAACCCTCAGTGGTGTTCTGCTGTCAAACGTATTTCTCAAGGGACCCGCCTTTGGTGAGTTGGCATTTACTTGAAACGTTGTATATATTGTTTTGACACGATGGTATTTTCTAGTAACTTGAGTCTTGTAAAAATGATGTCTTGGTCAGGTTGTTAGCTCGGTTAAATAGCTTGAAGACGAGTTGGAACTTAATGCTCTTCACAACTCTGGTAGTCGTAGAGGGTTGGGGCAATTAATGTTCTTTGCTCATTCGCTGAAGCAGCTGTGAGGTATACAACTTACAAAATATTTACATTCATTTGCTGCATTTCTGTCATAGAATACTAGATATGTATCTCATTCATCACTTATAGTTGTAATTTTTGTTAGTTGGATTATACCATCTCTGTACTGCTTGAAAGAAAACCACAATCTCCATGATGAAACTGAAATTTAGGATTAGATTAATTTGTAAGATATTACATGTGATAATTGTTCACTTGATTCTTTTTAACTCTATGAAAACACATGTACAACTTGTAGAGTAAAAAAACATCCGTTTCTTTGTAAATAATGACAACAAGCAAGCAAATATTGCAATTTCATGGGTCATCTTAATAGGAACTGCTTATTGACGGCTGTATCATACTATCATACTCTCAAACTCCAGTTATCCATATTTTGTACTTGAATTTTCTTTATCCAGTTCTATGATAGTTGAGCCTTATAAACATAATCAGCATACAACTGAGCTAACATAAATAAAATTTTACATACAAAGTGAAGAGCCGGTTGAAAAGAATTGTTGTCAAATTGTTTTTAACCTTCAGATAAAGAGCCAATTGAAATTATATAACTTTTGGAATCATATTTGAGTTTGAGTAATCACACATATGACATTCTAACTATAAAACTTCCATGGATCCTTTAAAGTTTGTAGAATGAAAACTGTTGGTAGCAAATTAATATCCAGTTCCATATCGATTATATATGTTATTCAAAGCAAAAAATTATGACGACACATTATAAATAAGCGAGTAGTATTTTTCTTTAACCGAGATTTTGGCCATCTAAATATGCAGGATGAAGCATGGGCAGCTGGAGGAAGTGGAATTCTTTTGAAAACTACCAATAGTGGAAAGTCATGGAGTCGTGACAAAGCAGCTGATGACATTGCTGCTAATCTTGACTCAGTAAAGTGAGTTTATAGGCCGTTCTGCATCTTAAACAAAGCAGCAGATGACATTGCTGCTAATCTTTACTCAGTAAAGTGAGTCTTCGATGCAAGTTGCGATTTCAGAGATTTGTTTTGTGCTGTTAGATATTATAGTATGAGCTAGTGTATTAGTTACAACTTTTAGTTATAAGTTAGTACTGTTGGTTCATATAGTTAGTACTGCTGTTAGATATTATTGTATTTGAATTTGTTTTTATATATATTTGAATTTATTTTGATATATATATATATTGATTTCTTAAATGTGACTAAAAGATGTATATAGTCACACTTATTAACGCTTTTGGTCACTGTTTGTTTAATTCGTTGTGTGACTAAATATTACATAAGGTCACACAAAAAAAAATTCATGTGACAATTGGATAATCAATAGTCACACAAAATACAAATTTCTTCACTTTAAATGACATATGGTCACACTTATTAACACTTTTGGTCACTTTATGCTTAATTGTATGTGACTAAATACCCAAAACAAACATGTTTTGTGTGACTAAATATTACAAAAGGCCACACACAAAAAAAATTCATGTGGCCATTGGATAATCAATAGTCACATAAAATACACATTTCTTCACTTCAAAAAGCATATAGTCACACTTATTAACACTTTTGGCCACTTTATGCTTAATTGTATGTGACTAAATACCCAAAAACAAACATGTTTTGTGTGACTAAATATTACAAAAGGCCACATAAACATAAAATTCAAGTGACCATTGGATGAACAATAGTCACACAAAAGACACATTTCTTCACTTTAAACAGCATATGGTCACACTTATTCACACTTTTGGCCACTATTTTTTAAATTGTATGTGACTAACTCGAAAAAAACAACACACGTTGTGTGACTAAATGATCACAATCGTCACATTTATTATATATTCATGTGGCCATAGGATAGGAAATAGTCACACATATTGATAAATCTAACAAAACTTGTGCCTAATTGGTCACACATATTCGGGTTTTGGCCACTCTTTTTAATGCAAACAGTCACAAACTAAACAATGTGACCATATAGACCCTATAGTGGCGCGACTTTTTGTCACACACACCCAAAAAAACGTGTGTGACTATATGCATATAGTCACACATTTTGGGTGTGACGATATCCAGTTTGTGTACCAGTGTTAATGTTTTCAGTCTGCTTATTATTGCTTTTGTTAGTCATTTGTTGCTTATTTAGTAGGTTGTTCTTAGTTGTGTCTGATTTGTTCTTAATACTCAATAAAAAGCCAAAAATAGCTTATTATAGGAACTGCTTATTAGTGCTTAATTTTCCATTCAAAGTTGATCATTAGTTCTTAAATGACCTAGTTGTAGCTCTGTAATTCAAAATCTAAGCTTAAAATTGTTTGTTCTAGTTTTAAAACCAAAATAGCCCTCTTAAAGGGGTGTTTGGCATAATCTTATTTATGGGTCTATTTGATGTACATTGTTCATGTGCCTTTGGGTGAGTTTTGATCTTGCCTAACTTAGCTTATTTAAGTTGTTAGTAGGAGCATTTGACCTCTTTTTAAGGATTTTTAGATTTTGAGTTGATTAGTGTATTTGTAGGGTAAGTTCTGATCATATTAGCTTATTACAGCTAAAAGCTAATTTGATGCTATCTTTTGGTATTTTTGTGTCCAATATAGTCCATTAAGTCAATATTCAGTAGTGATTAAGTTTTATAAAGCTTTGGTTCATAAATTTCTAAAAACAGTCCATATCAGAATCATAGCAGTCTGCTTACCTTGAATTTTGGTAAATTCAGCCCTTATTTTTATTTATCATATCTTCATCATAAGCTCTCTTGTTCTGAAACTTTGCACTTTTTTTGCTTATTTAACACAGTTTGTCCTATTTTTGCTTATTTCCCATTATTAGCTTCTTACAACTTATCCAAATAAGCTGTCACCCAACTTTTATTTTTCCTAGGACTAGAATAACGTTTGGGACTTTCTTGTAATTTTTCATAATTTTCCATTTTCATTCAGTATTTTTAATTAATTTTTATTTTAAAAGTAGTTTTTAATTCATAATAAAAAATATAAAAGTCAAGAAAATATAATTCTTTTTTCTAAAATTTTCTTTTATCATTTAGGACTTAGGAAAAATAGATTTTCACTCGTAGGGTTAATTTTTAAAGATTTTGTTTTTAGGCTCGTTTTTGAATTCCCGGTTAACGTTTTAAGTTTAATTTCGTTCGTGCTTTGTTTTGTTTTGTTTCTCACTTTTCATATCTCAATTAGAATTATAAAAACACAAAAATCAAAAATCCACCTTTCAAGCACTTTAATTCCAAACCTTACACGAAATCCTCGATTCACACCTCGTCGGGAAACGACCCGGGTAACACTTGCCCGGTATCTCATATCGTATTCACGGGTTTTGCAAGTTGGCCTTATCCCAAAAAGATTGGCTTGTCAGTTCCTGCATATCACGCGTATCCGATATTATTTTCATATAAAACAACGGATCAGTTTTTGGCGCCGCTGCCGGGGAGTTTGTGTTGCGACAATATCGTTAAGGTTTTAACGATTAGCGACTTGAAGGTCCTTCTTCGTGAAGTTTAGTGCATTATTGTGACAACATTTGTTTAAACCCCAAGTTAATTATCTAATTGATTACATGGTTGCTAAGTCGAGTCATATCCTTGTACATATTGTTTTGGGACGATTGGGACTTATGGGTAAAGTACTAGTGTAATGGAGTAATGGGGAAGAACAACATTATTACCCCCATACGTGCTAAATATTTTAAAAGTACTCCAAGTGTTTCGATTATCTTAATTCGAGTCATTAGAATAGTTATTTGTAAAGTTATGTAAAAGTTCAAGTGTAAGGGGAATGCAACGCCCCTATGATGTATTATTTTGGATGGTAGGGCAAGAGTGTAAAAAAAAAAAAAAAAAAAAAAAAAAAAAAAAAAAAAAAAAAAATCAAGAAAAATACAAAAAAATGAGAAAAAGAAAAGTAGAAAAAACATACGGACTACCATCCCGTTTCATTTTATGTTTATTTTATGTTTTTGTTATTTTGTTTTTAGCTTAAGTCGAGTCTAGTCTTGGCTTAGCAACGCCATATTGTACATGTAATTAATCAAGATCTTTAACTCGCCACCAGTAAAATATCCCTTATCCAACAAATCCGTGTTTATCATATCCCTACACCTAACGTTATAACCCGTTTAAAAGCACTCTTTGATAATTTATCTTAGGTGCTTACGCCTAGTGGAGAAGGTTTTTGATCCTTTCCCAAGCCTATGGTAATCTATTTGCTATGACAGGTAGTGAGAGATATTATCCGTTTTCATTTATGAGATTTATTTTGATGACACCTGAGAGATGTGAGTATCTAAACACTACTTGTGAGGTGCTAGTTTGTAATCTCCGTGCTTATTATGATTAAAGTGGAACGACTATTTATTGTAATTACTTTTATATTAGCATTAAATGACCCCTAACTTATATTTTGATTAGAATAAAAGCGCATTTGCTTGAGGACAAGCAAATATCAAGTGTAAGGGTATTTGATGAAGCGAAAAGTGTACCGCTTTTAGGGGGTCATTTAAGCCCTAAATCGTATTTATTTGATCAAATATTGCCCTAAATCGTTCCTTTTGTTATTTTAGGTACTTTGGAGAAGAAATCTGGAAAAAGAAGCATTTTGGACGTTTTTGGAGCATAAAAGTGAAGAAAACGACAAAGTCTCCAAAGCTGCTGGAAAAGTACACTTGAAGGCGTCAAGTATTGCTCTTGACGGCGTCACGGCTTGGCAAAAAAGGTGGATACGAAAAATACACATGATAAGCCAGGGAGTTTTACAAAGGAAGTCTGACGGCGTCACCCTTTGAAGTGATCAAGGTCGTCACGGTTTAAGCTAAAGAGAGACGGCGTCAAGCTTTATTCTGACGGCGTCAAGCCTTGATAAGCCAGGAGGATTTTGGAGGACTAAAGAGGGACGGCGTCAGGAAGACCATCCGGGAACCCTAGACACGGCGAGGTGATGGCGTCAAGATCTATAACGTGACGCCGTCAGCCACTAAGTTCTATATATAGTTTTGCAATTTTTAGTCATTAGTGTGCAACTTTGTGAGGAGAAACCCTAAGACGAATTTCTGCCATTTTTTAAGGGTTTTATACCCTTGGATCTCCCATGTTTAATTGAAGATAAGTAATCATTTAATCAATCAATATGTCTATGTGTTGTTTGATTATATCCCTGTTCTTGTCTTTTAATTAACATGCTAGGCTAGATTTATTTGTGTTTTCTTAGATCTAATGAAACCTAACTATTGATTATTGGTTGTTGGTGTGTTATTAATTGTATTGGATGATTGTTTATCGATGTTAGGCTTAAGAAAACTGGCTAACCTCCTATACGGTAACTTGCTTGAACGTCTTAAGAAACATGAACCAATGCGTACTAAGGTTTTTATGGTTGTATTTAATGCATGAGCGAATTCTAGTGATCCCATGTTAGGAGCTTCCTAGCCGGCTCGACATAGGAGTGAAGTAGGAGCTTGTAGAGTTGGGGAAGTACGCACGCCACCCCACGATTGGTATTAAGGAATACACCCGTCATCCACGCAATTAATACACACTAATCAACAGGTAAAAGATAGTTAGGGAGTAAGGAAATCTAAGTAAACACATTTCTCTCCACATAAGTTTCACAACCTTTTCATTTTCAGTTATTTTATTTTATTTGCATTTGTAGTAATTTGGGTTAGTTGACTAGCAACTAATTCCGCCCACTCCTTCAAACCCGAGATTTTACTTGCTTTCATAAAATATAAAAATACAAAAAGAATCTTCCCTCACCCTTAGACCTATTAGAATAGTTTTTCAATCCTAACAACACTATTCCCCTAGAGAACGATCAATCCCCCGGTACTTGCCACTTCACTATACTACATCGGTCAGGTACACTGCCTGGTGGGGATTGCAAGCCTCTTGAGATCCCTCGAGAGGTAAAACCTGTTGTAAGGTCGCAAAACCACGCTTCAAACCACAAGTATAAAGTGAAATGATAAAGATGCTACATAAAAATCATACATTGGCTTTTAAGCTCATGACCCTGAAGCTAGACTCATTATGAAGGCCCCACCAGAGTGTTTTGTCGGACACTCTGAATCAGATATTAAATGAAATGCATCCGTTTGACCTGGTTGGATCTACCAACCCGGATGGAGGAATCACCCTCAATAGATCTATTCACTCACCCTCGCTTACTACGTAATTAAAGGTTCATGATAAATAAAAGGGGACTTTAACATGGTAATGAGGTAACTTAAGCAATGTAAATGAGTTTGATACTTTGGTCCGTATGAAAAATGGTGCAATGTATTCTCCCCCGCAAGTTTAGAAATGAAAATATAAATTGAAAACGGGGCTATGAACACTCACCTGATGCAATAGTAATGATGAAAATAATGGATACACTGAAATGAAGCACGATCTCTAACCGCAACTTAATATGAAAGATATGATCTAATGTAAGTCATGAATTGATGCTACACATGCAAATACGTATGTTATCGATACCACTCGTGAAATTTGAAAATAACGTTTATCGTCAAAAAATATATTTTTGACGTCTTGTTAAGTCATAAAACATTTTACGTGTAAATA
Source organism: Artemisia tridentata subsp. tridentata (assembly GCA_021014915.2). Lineage (NCBI taxonomy): Eukaryota > Viridiplantae > Streptophyta > Magnoliopsida > Asterales > Asteraceae > Artemisia > Artemisia tridentata. The sequence continues at coordinate 78,701,031 of CP139503.1, read as the reverse complement.
CGTTGTAACGATATCCCACGATCGTCGTTTGATGATTTATAGCAAAATAATAGAGTTTTCCGTCGTAATTTAATATTTTCCAACCACTATTAGAAATGACTAAGTAGCCTCGCAAAGCTTGTCGTATGTTGTTGAATATTGAGTGTCAGGAAACGATCTTCGTGTTTTTAGAAACCTTGTAACTATATCTTAAATTCGTACTCATCATTTTATGCCCATATAATACATAAAAAATGCTAAAAACAGCCAAATATACCAATTTATACTGCAGATATCCTTGGTTTGTGTTTTTATGTATTTCAGGTACAAAAGGATTGAAAACAAGGCAAAATGGACAAAATCGAGCACGAGATTGGAAAGTCGTAAAAAGTCGAAGCCGGGAAAGGAATTTCAAGTTTTGATCACATTTATGCTCAAGTTGTCAAAAGTCAACCCTCAAGAATATCAAAATGTCAAAAATGGTCCTTGGAAATAATTTTCAGATTTGGCAGAATTGGTCCTTGAATTTTCAGAATTGGCAAAGATGGACCCTAAACTTAAAACTAATTCCTAAACCTTATCCCATTTAACCACTAAACTAATAAACCCAAATCCCTAAACCCAATTTCCCAGCCCAACTAACCTAGCCCAATCCCATTATCCTAACCCATTAACTACTAAAAAACCCAACCCGTACCCCTTTAGCTAATAAAATACGGAGTCAAATCAAAAAGGTCAACCCCTGTATCCCTTTTCTTTTCCGCCAAAAGCAATCCCAGAAAACCAAATCCCCCCCTACTCGTCTGCCAGCCAACCTACTTCTCCCCCCATCACAAGAAACCCTCCCCTTTTGCATGTTACCACTACCATTTCCACGCTAGAAATCCACCCAGCCATTTTGGCGCCAAAATCCCATTTAAGGGCTGAGATGATTCAAGACCAATCCAAGGGCTCAGAATGAAGCACAGAAGCACAAGAAGAGTGAGAAGAACCCTAGTTAGTTTTAGTATAAATAGAATGTGATTGTAAGCCTGTGGGCAATTAATTTTTTTTTAGTTAATTTTAGTTTCAATTTAAAGTTTTCAGCTCTATTTAAATTTAATTGTCTTTTGTCTCAAAGAATTGTAATCTCAGTTGAAGTTTAATGAAAGTGGAAGTTTTTTATTAAAATCTGTTATTGTGAATTATAGTCAGTTACTGTTAGAAGTAAATCATAAGCTTTCATTCCTGTTCTTTTAAGCTCATTTAAGCTTAATATACCTCTTGTGAGCTTAGTTGTGTTTAATTCTGAATTAATTTCAAAAAGTCAAATAAGGTCAACAAAAGTCAAAATGGTCAAAGAAGCTGGAGCATGGTGAATTGTGGATGGTCATGGGTTAGAGCTTCTTGGGAAGCATTAGGGTGGTTCAGAACTGAATTTGTCCTTGTTTAAAGCAAAGGGTTGTAAGTTCAAAATTCCAAATTTTCTTGCTCATTTACTGTCCATGTGCTTATTTACTGCTTATTTGCTTATTTAATGTTTTCAGTCTGCTTATTATTGCTTTTGTTAGTCATTTGTTGCTTATTTAGTAGGTTGTTCTTAGTTGTGTCTGATTTGTTCTTAATACTCAATAAAAAGCCAAAAATAGCTTATTATAGGAACTGCTTATTAGTGCTTAATTTTCCATTCAAAGTTGATCATTAGTTCTTAAATGACCTAGTTGTAGCTCTGTAATTCAAAATCTAAGCTTAAAATTGTTTGTTCTAGTTTTAAAACCAAAATAGCCCTCTTAAAGGGGTGTTTGGCATAATCTTATTTATGGGTCTATTTGATGTACATTGTTCATGTGCCTTTGGGTGAGTTTTGATCTTGCCTAACTTAGCTTATTTAAGTTGTTAGTAGGAGCATTTGACCTCTTTTTAAGGATTTTTAGATTTTGAGTTGATTAGTGTATTTGTAGGGTAAGTTCTGATCATATTAGCTTATTACAGCTAAAAGCTAATTTGATGCTATCTTTTGGTATTTTTGTGTCCAATATAGTCCATTAAGTCAATATTAAGTAGTGATTAAGTTTTATAAAGCTTTGGTTCATAAATTTCTAAAAACAGTCCATATCAGAATCATAGCAGTCTGCTTACCTTGAATTTGGTAAATTCAGCCCTTATTTTTTATTTATCATATCTTCATCATAAGCTCTCTTGTTCTGAAACTTTGCACTTTTTTTGCTTATTTAACACAGTTTGTCCTATTTTTGCTTATTTCCCATTATTAGCTTATTACAACTTATCCAAATAAGCTGTCACCCAACTTTTATTTTTCCTAGGACTAGAATAACGTTTGGGACTTTCTTGTAATTTTTCATAATTTTCCATTTTCATTCAGTATTTTTAATTAATTTTTATTTTAAAAGTAGTTTTTAATTCATAATAAAAAATATAAAAGTCAAGAAAATATAATTCTTTTTTCTAAAATTTTCTTTTATCATTTAGGACTTAGGAAAAATAGATTTTCACTCGTAGGGTTAATTTTTAAAGATTTTGTTTTTAGGCTCGTTTTTGAATTCCCGGTTAACGTTTTAAGTTTAATTTCGTTCGTGCTTTGTTTTGTTTTGTTTCTCACTTTTCATATCTCAATTAGAATTATAAAAACACAAAAATCAAAAATCCACCTTTCAAGCACTTTAATTCCAAACCTTACACGAAATCCTCGATTCACACCTCGTCGGGAAACGACCCGGGTAACACTTGCCCGGTATCTCATATCGTATTCACGGGTTTTGCAAGTTGGCCTTATCCCAAAAAGATTGGCTTGTCATTTCCTGCATATCACGCGTATCCGATATTATTTTCATATAAAACAACGGATCAGTTTTTGGCGCCGCTGCCGAGGAGTTTGTGTTGCGACAATATCGTTAAGGTTTTAACGATTAGCGACTTGAAGGTCCTTCCTCGTGAAGTTATTGTTGGGAATAAAATGTTCAAGTCAAAGAGCCTGCCAGATATGTCAAAGAGCCTGCTAGTTGATTTTGAAGAGTATGAAGATGTACTAACAGTACCTTCTGGGTAGAAGGTACTGCTAGTTGATAAAGGTCCTGCCAAGCTTTATGTCAAGTTGATAGATATTTTGTAATAGATATTTAGTTGAATTATTAGTCTTCTGTGGTTCACAGAAGAATATTACAGAGTTGTTACATTGGTAGTTGTATTTAATTGTAGGCTAGAATAGTCAAAGTATCATTTTATATTCAACCACTTGACAACTTGTAATTAGGGTACCTTATTGTATAAAAGGTTCCCTAAGACACCACCTCATGCATGCATCTCTTCAACTATTAACCAAAACCGAACAACCTCTCAAGTAACTTAGTTACTCATTTCACAAATCCTTTTACAATCTAAGATTCAAGATTACTTTGTAATCCCGGTGATAGTTAGATCATCCGTATTATTTCATCAATAATATTGAATCGTTTTGTGTTAACTAAAGTTGTGTTCCTTGTTCATTACAAACTCACGTTTACATAACTCACCACCTTTGTGTTCTTTTAAGTGTGTTGTAGTAGATTCCGCATACTAAACACATTCATACATAAATATCCCAAACACGTTATTAAGATTCACATCCCAAGTGTTTGCGCAATCCTTTCCACAAGTGGTATCAGAGCTAGGCTGATATTTACAAATTCAAAGAACAATGGATGTTGAGTATAGTCAAACCAATGTTGCAGCAAAACTTCCATTACTCAAGCAAAATGAGTTTGATATGTGGCGACTAAGGGTAGAACAATACTTTCAAGTGCAAGACTATGCACTTTGGGAGATCATTGAAGAAGGCAACTCATTTAAACCCTCAATCACCACTACCACAGTAAACGATGCACTTGTAACACAAATACAAACAAACCCATCAAGTGCAGAAGAAAGAATTCAGAAGCGAAATGATCTAAAAGCCAGGAGTATGTTACTGATGACTATTCCAAATGATCAGCTTTTGATCTTTAACAAATACAAAGATGCTAAAACCCTTTTTGAAGCTATTGTAGCTAGATTTGGTGGTATTGATGCTACCAAAAAAACACAGAAAACACTTCTCAAACAGCAGTTTGAGAACTTCACAGCCACAACAAATGAGTCTTTGGACAGTATGTTCAATAGACTTCAAAAGCTTTCAAGCCAGTTAGCCATCCATGAAGTGATGATAACTCAAGAAGATTTAAACTCCAAATTTCTTAGGAGTTTACCTTCTGAATGGTCCATGCATGTCATTGTCTGGAAAAACAAGCCAGATATTGATCAGATGAGTCTTAATGATCTCTACAACAATTTCAAAATAGTAGAGCATGAAGTAAAGAAGACAACTGGTTCAAGCTCAGGAAGTATGGCTTTTGTATCATCTCTAAGCACCTCAAAAGTTGTAGATGAAGAAAAAGATGGCAGAGAAGAAGGTACTGCCAACACAAACTTTGGTACTGCCAGTACTTCAAGCAGTACCAAAACCATTTTAGATGAAACAATTGGGTGTGCTTTTCTTACATCTCAACACAATGGGTCCATGTTAACTTTTGAAGATCTTCAAGAGATTCATCCTGATGATCTTGAAGAGATGGAAATAAAGTGGCAACTTTCACTTCTGAGCATAAGGGCTAAGAAGTTGCTGATGAGGACTGGAAAGAAGATAATAATAGATGGTAATGAGCCTGCTGGGTATGATAAGTCCAAGGTGGAGTGTTACAACTGCCACATGAAGGGTCACTACTCTAGAGAGTGTAGAAGACCTAAGAAGCAGGATGACAAGGGTAGAGGGTTTGACAACAGGAATAAAGGAAGCTTTGAGAAGAAAGCAAGCTTTGAGAGCAAGAGTAAGGAAGTGGAAATCATTTAGCCCAAAGCAATGGTTACTATTGATGGCATGGGTTTTGATTGGAGTTTTATGGGTGAAGAAGAGTCTACTTCAGACGAATTAGCTTTGATGGCTTTCTCCAATCCTGAGGTAAAATTTTCTAAATGTTCTAATTCATGTGAAGTTTTTGAAGAATTGCAAACTTTAAGAAAATGTTATGATGAACTGACATTACAACAAAGAAAAACACATCAAAACTTAGTCGATTATAAGTGTGGTATGGCCAAACTTGAAAAACAAATCATTCACTTTAGAGAAAATGAACTCACCTTTTCTGATGCAAAAGCTATTCTTAATAGACAAATATTTTTGAAAGATTCAGAAATAGAAATGTTAAGAACTGAGTGTACTAAAGTGACATTGGCTAGAGATAATATTGAACTGACTGTTACCAAATTGGAAATTGTTTCTGATTGCACTAGAAGCATAGTTGAAAATCAGATGAATAAAAGAATCAAATCTGGGATAGGATACAATAAATGTCCACCTCCTTATAGAGGAATTCCTTGTCCCCAAGGTATTGATCTTGCAGAATCAGGTTTACATGAATTTATTAACAAACCATTGGCTAAACCTGTAGAGAAAAGTGAACCTTTTGAGAGTGCTAAGAATGCCTCACTCTCTAACAAAAAGGTGCTCACTAATAACAAATCAGATGTTCTAATCATTGAAGATTGGGTATCTGATGATGATGAGGAAGAGACTGTTTCTATCAAAAGAAACAAAGTAGGACCAATCAGTCCTAAAAGAGTAGAGGTTAAGGCTAAGGCTAAAGCTGTTTTGAAAACAGTTGAAAGTTGTGAAAAATGTAATAACAAACCTAGAGGAAGCCAAAGAAATTGGAACAACCTTAAGTCACAACAACTAGGTGATGACTTTGTTATGTAAAATAAGGCTTGTTATTACTGTGGTAGCTTTAATCATCTTCATGCTTATTGTAATAATTGGGTTTCTGGGAGTAAAACAAAGTCAAAAACAAATGTTTCTCACCCCAGAAAAAGTTTTGTTAAGTCTAACACCCCAAAAGTTAAACATACTGTTAGACAAAATAAGCCTGTTATTACAAAACCAACTGATAAGGGTACAAGAAACACTTTCAAATATGTACCAAAAGTTGTGAATAGTCCTATTCAAAAGAAATCTGTGGTCAAAACAAAAATTTGGAGACAAAAACCAAAAGTCCTGCTAGACCAAAGGTCCTGCTAGACCAAATGGTACTGACAAAATTGGTACTGCCAAAATTGGTACTGATAGACCAAAGACCACAAAATGGATAAAAAGGGAAAATGTTGTTAAGTCCTCAGCATGTTGGATCTGGAAACCAATCCAATCAAAAGGTGCATCAACAATCCTAAAAAGGTTTGATTTCATTGATGCAAGAGGCAAACCCAAGTCTGTCATGGCTTGGGTACCCCAAGGAAACTAATATGTTTATTCATGTGCAGGAACATTCATCTGATATTGGTGATCAAGGATATGTAGATAGTGGATGTTCAATGCACATGACAGGCAACATGTCTTTTCTCTCAGACTTCAAAACAGTTGATGGAGGATATGTTACCTTTGGGGGAGGAATAAAAGGAAAGATCACTGGTAAAGGTACTATCAAAACCAGTAAATTAGATTTTGAAAATGTGTATTTTGTGAAAGAACTTCAGTTTAATCTCCTTAGTGTCTCACAAATGTGTGACAAAAAGAACAATGTTCTATTTACTGACAATGAATGTATGGTTCTTTCTTCTGATTTTAAAATGCCTGATGAGAGTCAGATCCTTCCTAAAATCCCAAAAAGGAACAATATGTACAGTGTTGATTTAAAGAACATTGATCCTAAGGAGAGTTTAACTTGTTTGGTAGCAAAAGCCTCATTGGATGAATCTATGCTTTGGCATAGAAGACTTGGTCATGTAAACTTTAAAACAATCAACACTATTGCAAAATATGATTTGGTAAGAGGTTTACACAAAAAGATTTTCCAAAATGACCAAACCTGTGTTGATTGTCTAAAAGGCAAACAACATAGAGCTTCTTGTAAGCCCAAGACCCATAACTCTATTTCTCAGGCTTTATACATGCTTCATATGGATCTTTTTGGTCCTACTAATGTGAGTAGCTTGAATGGAAAGAAATATTGTCTTGTTGTTACTGATGATTATAGCAGATTTTCTTAGGTTTTCTTTTTAAGATCTAAACATGAAACTAGTGAGATTCTTAAATCTTATATCACTGAGGTAGAAAACCAATCTGATAAGAAAGTCAAAGTCATCAGATGTGACAATGGGACAGAGTTCAAGAATAGGGTTATGGATGACTTTTGCAAGGAAAAAGGGATAAAAAGAGAATTTAGTGTAGCTAGAACCCCACAGCAAAATGGAGTAGCAGAAAGGAAAAATAGAACACTTATAGAGGCTGCTAGAACTATGTTAGTAGACTCTAAGTTTCCTATTTCATTTTGGGCTAAAGCAGTTGGTACTGCTTGTTATGTGCAAAACAGGGTTCTTGTGATAAAGCCACATAGAAAGACACCTTATGAACTTTTCTTTGGTAGAACACCATCTTTAAGTTTTATGAGACCTTTTGGTTGTCATGTCACTATTCTCAATACCAAAGATCATTTAGGCAAGTTTGATGGAAAAGCAGATGACGGCTATTTGATAGGGTATTCCTTGCAGAGTAAGGCCTATAGAGTGTACAATACTTGCACTAGGCTAGTGGAAGAGAATCTTCACATAGAGTTTCAAGAGAAACTAACAAATGTGAAAGGAATTGGACCAGATTGGATGTTTGATATTGATAGGCTTTCAGAATCTATGAATTATGTGCCTGTTTCAGGTACAAATACTAATGATGATGCAGGTTTTGAAGATAATGTTGAAACTCCTAAAGATCAAGATTACATCTGGATGCCAATTTGGAAAGGAATGGATATATCTTCAAGTCAAGAAGAACCTTCAAACACAACAAATGAAGGTAATGAAGATGATCATGGAACTCAGAATCAAGAGAATCAAGAAAGTAGTGCAAATGACAATGGTACTGCTAGTTCACCAGATGGTACTGCCAGTTCACATATTGATACTGCTGAGCCATTGAATGTTCAAATAGATGATTCTTTACCAGAAGAAGTGGGGATTGGCAATCTTCCATTTACCTATGAAGTTCCTACAACACATAACACAAGAATCCTCAAAGATCACTCAACTGATGATGTGATTGGTAGCATTGATTCTGGTGTTAGAACAAGATCTCAAGTTGGTTTATCTCAAGTCTTGACTTCAGACCAAGAAGGGTTTATCTCCTCTATTTATGAAGAGAAGAATCATGATATTGCCAACATATGTCTGTTTTCATGTTTTCTATCTCAGGCTGAACCCAAAAACATAAACAAAGCTTTAGATGATGCAAGTTGGGTGGAAGCAATGCAAGAAGAGCTTCTCCAATTCAAGATTCAGAAGGTTTGGATATTGGTTGATTTGCCCAAAGGACACAGGGCAATTGGAACCAAATGGGTGTTCAGAAACAAGAAAGATGAAAGGGGTATAGTGATCAGAAACAAAGCAAGATTGGTGGCACAAGGATATACTCAAGAAGAAGGGGTAGATTATGAAGAGGTTTTTGCTCCAGTTGCAAGACTTGAAGCAATTAGGCTATTCTTGGCATATGCTTCATTCATAGGCTTCACTGTCTATCAAATGGATGTTAAGAGTGCATTTTTATATGGTGAGATTGAAGAACCAGTATATGTGTCTCAACCTCCAGGCTTCGTTGATGCAAAATATCCAGACAAGGTTTATAAGGTTACCAAGGCTCTTTATGGTCTACACCAAGCTCCTAGGGCATGGTATGAAACATTGGCTTGCTTTCTACTAGAAAGTGTATTCCAAAGAGGCAGGATTGATCCAACTTTGTTCATCAAAAGAACAAAGAAAGACATCTTGCTAGTGCAGATTTATGTTGATGACATTATCTTTGGATCTACAAACCAAGACTTGTGTGTAGAATTTGAAAAACTTATGCATAGTAAGTTTGAAATGAGTTCCATGGGGGAACTTACTTTCTTTCTGGGTCTCCAAGTGAAACAATCAAAAGAAGGCATATTTATCAGCCAAGATAAGTATGTAGCAGAGATCCTAAGAAAATTTCAGTTTGCTGATTCTAAGGTTGCAAGTACACCAATGGATGCAGAAAAAGGGCTACTCAAGGATGCTGAGGGAGAAGATGTTGATTTGCACAATTATAGATCAATGATTGGGTCTTTGATGTACCTTACATCATCAAGACCAGATATCATGTTCTCAGTATGTGTATGTGCAAGGTTTCAAATACATCCCAAAATTTCTCATCTCACAGCAGTCAAAAGAATCTTTAGATATCTTAAGGGTCAACCTAGGTTGGGTCTTTGGTATCCAAGGGAATCAACTTTTGAATTGGTGGCTTATTCTGATAGTGACTATGCTGGTGCAACTCTAGACAGAAAATCCACAACTGGTGGATGTCAATTTCTTGGTTGCAGACTCATCTCTTGGCAATGCAAGAAACAAACAATGGTGGCCAACTCTACAACGGAAGCAGAATATGTTGCTGGTGCAAGTTGTTGTGGGCAAGTTCTTTGGATCCAAAATCAAATGCTTGACTATGGGTACAATTTTCTTAACACCATTATTTACATTGACAATAGCAGTACTATATGTATCATTAAAAACCCAGTTCAACACTCAAAAACAAAACACATTGAAATCAGACACCATTTCATAAGGGATTGCAATGAGAAAAGGTTAATACAAGTTGTTAAAATTGATTATGAAAAGAATTATGCAGACCTTCTCACCAAAGCTTTTGATTTAGGTAGATTCAAATATCTTGTAGGAGGTATTGGAATGATAAATCTTTGAAAAACATGTGTTTTTGTACATAAAATTAACTTGTATTGGCTTTTAAACATGGTACTGCTAGTTAGTCAATAGGTACTGTCAGTTCATAATTGGTCCTGCTAGTATCAAATTTGCTATGTTTTGTTCATATTGATGCTTACATGTTTCAAATGCTATAGATCAAGTGCTTTGCACTTTGTTCTTTTGGTTTGCAACTAACACATTTCAGGTTGATAACAAAACAAGAGATCTTCCAAACAAAAAGGGGAAATGAAAGTTATTTACATCTCAGGGGAGGTAACCATCTCAGGGGAGGAAATAATAGCCCAGAATGGAAGATAAACCAATTTATGAAGGAAAAAGACAAGAGCATACAAGATGATGCAAATGTTGAAAAAGATAGGATTAGTTCACTTATTCAGAAGGGATGAAGCATTCTTAAAGGAGAAAGTTCTATCTAGATCAAACTAAGGAAAGTCTCAATTCAAAGGCATGCTAATAGATGATTTCACTTGTTGAACCAATCATCCAAGATACACAGCATCATTGCCTTTTTAATTTCCTCCATCCAAGGAAATTGCACCATCTTTAGGCCAATATGGCTTTTGGTATTCAGTTCACCAAGTTTTTACAAACTTAAGAGCTGGCTAGTCCATAAGTAAACGGCTTTTGGTAAAGACAAATCAAATCCGTTGATGGTTGATAGTTTACCAAAAACTATATGGTATTTTACTAACCATACTTAACAGTAAATAGTTAACTAGTCCATAAGCAAACGGCTTTTGGTAAAGACAACTCAAATCCGTTGATAGCTGGTAGTTTGCTAAAAACTATAAGGGATTTTTGCAAAACTTTCAAAGGTACTGGTAGTTCAAAAATTGGTACTGCTAGAGTAAAATGGTACTGCTAGATAGCCGTTGAGCCTGTCAGAAAAAGTTTTAGCCGTTGGGCCTGGTAGTTAAAATTAGCCTTTGGGGTAGTTATGTAAATTACTGATGATTATAATATATTATATTTCACATATAAAAGATCTTTTTAACCGCCTTTTCATTTACTTATTATAATCTTTCTTATTGTCGGTTAAAAGTAATTCTCACATATCATCTTTCATCAGTCCTTATCACAATTAACTTACACCTTTCATCTTCTACCAGTACCACCAACAAATCCCACCATCATAATCAAAATTTTCATTATCTTTCACCATGGATACCACAGTTGTTCTAAACTTTGTTCAACGTCACAATCAATTAGCCTTTTTGGAAAAGTCAGAGGATAATGCCTCTTTTCATCAAGTAGTGGACTTTTTAAATAACTCCTACATCAGGTTTGCTTTACTAGTCAATCCCACTATTTATGAATCTCAAATTTTACAATTTTGGAAAACAGCTAAAATTGAAACTTCTGAAAATTGAGAACAAAGGATTAAGGCCAAAGTGGATGGCAAACATTTGACTCTTACTGAGTCATCCATTAGAAGACATCTTCATTTGGATGATTCTGATGGTATTAGTCAGTTGCCAGATACTGAAATTTTTGAAAATTTGGAAAGAATGGGGTATCATGCTACTTCTACAAAACTCACTTTTCTTAAGAAGCATCTTACTCCACAATGGAGATTTTTAATCCATACAATCCTTCATTGTTTGAGCCAGAAGAAAACCTCTTGGGAGCAATTTAGTGGAAACATGGCTTCTGCTCTCATCTGCTTGGCTACAAACAGAAAATACAATTTTTCCAAACATATTTTTGAAGGATTGATTAAAAATGTGGATAGTGAAACAAAGTTTTTGATGTATCCAAGATTTATTTCATCCATCATTGCAAAATCAAAACATTTGTTGCTTCCCCCACACACACTTTATGTAACACCAAAACTTTCTCACAAAGTATTTTCAAACATGAGAATTGGTTTTAGAGGGGAAGAAATACCACTATTTGATGAAATGTTACCACAACATCCTGAAGAACCAATACCATCATCTGAATCACCATCATCTAGTTCTTCAACTGGTTACATCTCACCAACACATCAAACATCACCAATACCATCTCCAGTACCATCAGCAACACCACCAACATCATCACATCATGTATCACCACCCCAATCACCTCAGACAATGCAAGAACTAAAAGAGAAGGTGAAGCTCTTAGAAGATGCTCTTAAAAGTCAAAACAAGAAATTTTCTGAGATCAACATCAAGTTAGTCAAGAGGGTAAAGAAATTGGAGGTTGAAGTGAAGAAGCTAAAGGGTAAAAGATCTGCAAAGGTTGTTTTATCTAGTTCTTCAAAATCAGATGCTGATAGGTTAGGTCACTCTTCCAAAAAGGGGAGGATGGATAGTTCTGAAGATGAGGAGGAGGCTCAATTTGAATTCCATGAAGGAACTAAATTTATGATGAAGAGCCTGCTGGTGCAGGGCAAGAGCCTACTGGGCCAGAGCAAGAGCCTGCTAGGATTGAGAGGCTATTGGCAATGGATTACAAAGGGTCTGCTGATCATGTGTACAAGAGAAAGAGGGACTTAGAGCCTCAAGAAGATTTGTTTGTTTAAGGGAGGTCATTTATTGCTGATGAGCAATCTTCTGCTCCCTCTCAAGAACCAACTCCAAAGGATAAGGGCAAAAGCATTATGGTTGAAGATGAGCCAAAGCCCAAAAAGTTAAAGAAATCAGTGCAAGCACAGATGGCTAGAGATGAAGAAGAGGCCAAAAGAATTCATGAAGAAGAACTGCGGAAAGCATTTGAAGCTTCAAGGATGCTTGCAGAAATGAAAGAGCATAAAGATGCTGCTCAGACTCTTCTTGATACTCAAATTGCTCAAGAAACCTTTGATGCATAGATGCAATGGATTATTGCTAATGATCCAATTGTGAAAGGTCAAGCATCAATAATTGTGAATGACAAGAATCTCAATTCTGATGAGAAAACAGCAGAGCTTGAATCTTTTATCAACAAGAAGTATAAAGAAGCAGCTCTGGCTGACATTTTTAAAAAGATGAAAGAAAGTGAGAAAAGAGGTTTTAAGGTGGGCAAATCATGGAAAGATCAAGTGACTTTTATGAAGAGATTTCTAAAAGGTCAAGCAAATTGGACTGATTATCAACTGAAGAAGAAATCTGCTGATGAAATCTACTTCTTGTATCTACAAGCCTACAAGAGTCTTTACTACAAAGTTCCATCTGATGCAAAGCCCTCAATGAAGAAGAATGATGCTCAGAAGAAAGAAGAAGAAAAATTGGACTCAGAGCAAGTAAGTAAGATGTTAATTACTTTGCCAACTATCATACATGCTGATCCAATTAGGTCTAGATACCCTATTATTGATGGGGAAATACACCATGATAGATTAGGAAAGTCATGGAAAATATCAATTGTTGGGGGTCAGACTGCTATCTTTAAGAATTTTGAAAATCTAGTAAGAGCATGTGACAGAGCAGACTTAGAAGAATTGTGGAATCTAGTTCAGATTAGGCTAGACACAAATTCTAGTACTGATGTTAAGGAACAGGAACTATGGGTAGAATTCAATAGGATGTATGATCCTAGCCCAAAAGATGTTCATTGGAAGTTTCCCTATCATGATCCTTCAACAACATGGGAATTTCTAAGCCTTAGCAGTATTCATCATCTTTACACACAAAGTGGGATAGAACTCTTTATGTTGGCTGAGAAAGAGTATCCACTTAGCTATGAAGTGCTTACAACTATGATCTCCAAGAGATTAAGATGTGACAAAGATGAAGAGAATTCAGAAATTGTTCAAAGTTTGCTGAGGAGCATATTTGAGCAATGTGAAAGAAAAAGGAAGAACAGAGAGTGAAGGTTTTTGGAAGAGTTCCCTCAAATCCTCAAGGTATGTATTTTATTCATCAGAAACTTGTGTATTTTAAAGGAAATAACAAGTTTAGGGGAGGATTCTTGGGAATAAAATGTTCAAGTCAAAGAGCCTGCCAGATATGTCAAAGAGCCTGCTAGTTGATTTTGAAGAGTATGAAGATGTACTAACAGTACCTTCTAGGTAGAAGGTACTGCTAGTTAATAAAGGTCCTGCCAAGCTTTATGTCAAGTTGATAGATATTTTGTAATAGATATTTAGTTGAATTATTAGTCTTTGTACATTGTAATACGTTATGTAGAAGTAGTTTAGCCTTCTGTGGTTCACAGAAGAATATTACAGAGTTGTTACATTGGTAGTTGTATTTAATTGTAGGCTAGAATAGTCAAAGTATCATTTTATATTCAACCACTTGACAACTTGTAATTAGGGTACCTTATTGTATAAAAGGTTCCCTAAGACACCACCTCATGCATGCATCTCTTCAACTATTAACCTAAACCGAACAACCTCTCAAGTAACTTAGTTACTCATTTCACAAATCCTTTTACAATCTAAGATTCAAGATTACTTTGTAATCCCAGTGATAGTTAGATCATCCGTATTATTTCATCAATAATATTGAATCGTTTTGTGTTAACTAAAGTTGTGTTCCTTGTTCATTACAAACTCACGTTTACATAACTCACCACCTTTGTGTTCTTTTAAGTGTGCTGTAGTAGATTCCGCATACTAAACACATTCATACATAAATATCCCAAATACGTTATTAAGATTCACATCCCAAGTGTTTGCGCAATCCTTTCCACGGTTATTGTTTTTATTTTGTATATATTTTCTTATGAAAACCAAAAATTTTGAAAAATCACAAACACTTTTCCTAAAGTGTTAAACGAAAAAAAAGAAAAAAAAAAAAAAGCAAAACCCAAAAATATTTTCTTTTATCTTTCTTCTTTATCCTCTTAAACCGTTTAATTCTATCTTCTTATCCCTCTTTAATGTTTAATTCTTATGTCATCACCGAATATTCCTTGAGAAAATTGTGGGGGTCCTCATGACGATTATCAATGTCAACCGTGGAATCAAGAACCTAATCTATGGTATAATACTTCCAGTTTTGACAATTTCAAATCCCCACAGTATTCCATCATTCATCCTCATGAAAAATCTATGGGAGAATTACTAGCCGAAGAACGAGTAGCGGAAAGGCGTTCCATTTTTCTCAAGGCTTCCATTCTCGATGACGATGATGAGGATACTATTCAAATGAGGGAATATTATGAGAATTCGTCAGCTGCAATCACACCTGTCCAGAAAAAGCAAGAAGACAAGAGTATTGCAGAATTGCTAGCAGAAGAGCAAATGGAACGTATAAAAGCTATTTATGCTAGCAACAATGATGAGGAGGAAGACGAGGAGAGTGTTATTCCTTTGAACGATATCATTTCTCAACTCCCTCAATCTATTGCAATCACATCCATCTTACCGACTATGGACTCCGAGGACTCTCTCATTATGGGGGATGAGCATCTTAGCACTATTCCTAAAAAGGAATCAGATGAAGTATAAAGTCTAGTGTTGAGGACCTTGTCTCAATCCAAAGTGAGTCCGAGGGAATTTTCGACAAAATGTATGATTTTCCTCCTCTTGATGCTTCAAATGATCATTTTGAGACTTTCTCCGATTCTAACAATGATTGTACTACAAGTGATAACGATTCTTTATCTTATGAAAACATCGATTATGTTGAGGCATCACCTCCCCATTTTGATCATAAGATGGATTCTGACCCAATCTCTCCATCATCTCCTATCCCCGTTGAGGATAGTGACTTTTTCTCAGTTAATTCTTTGAGTGGCAATCCCACTCCTTCTTCTCAACCAATTCTTTCCGACTCTTCCCCTTCCCTCACTCCGTTTGAGGGAAGTGACTTCGTTTCGGAAGAGATTGATGCTTGTCTCAAAAATGATTCAATTTCATCGGAAATTGATGATACCGACTTTGATCCGGAAGGCGACATTCTCTTCCTCGAGAAGTTGCTTAATGATGATCCGTCACCTTCTCTCCCTCCGAAGGAAATTAAAACATCTAATAGTAATTATCTTCTTGAGGAGATCGCCGATGAACTCGCTCACATCGATCCAATCCCACCGGGGGATGAAGATGATGACTTTGATTTCGAATCAGATCTGAAAGAAGTGGAATATCTTTTATATCATGATCCATCACTTGATTCTAACCCTAAGAAAATCATCAAAGATAGTGATTCTCAAAATGATGATGATCATTTTGATTTCGGTGCTGATCGTAAAGAATGGGAAGATATTTTATATGGCAAACCTTCTGATGATAAATCCTTTGGAGATAAAAACCCAAAAATGAAAGCCATGACTGAGCTAAATAACTTATCTCCTCTCTTTCCAAAGGGTGATTTTCTTTTCTCTGATGAGTCTTCCATCGAGTATCCTGTTGAGTTTTCTTGTGAAGACAAAGTGTTTAATCCAGGCATACTCGATGATAGTAAAAATCATTCAATGATTAAATTGACTCCCGATAAGAATTTCAAGTTACATACCTCATCTGAGGAACTTTTAAATCTAGAGAAAAGTAATTCCCCTCTGTTCTATCTTAATGGTGAACTCCTATTCTGCATGGAGTTAAATCTGACTGAAACTTTACTCTCATTTCCTTACGGAAATGAGGACAAAGTTTTTGACCCCGGCATCTCCGCTTATAGTTTTTATTACTAAGAGCCGTGGGCATCTCATCGGAGTGGAACTTTCATGTATTTCAATGATTATCCAAACATCTTGAATGAAAATCCGATGAAGATTTTCTCTTCCACTTGCTTTCCCCATGGACCAATGAATTCAGGGTCGAGTCAAGCTAGTGACTCGGTTAACAAAAACATTAGAACTTCATGGGTGACAACCCATGTTTCTGATTTCTTTCTATTTTCTAACACTAAGTGTGGGGGAATTCCTCTACTGTGCTTTGTTTTGTATGTTGTTTGCTCTTATTTTCAGGTTTCCCTTATATCGTGATGATTGATGCGCCTGGTTTCAATCCAGCCGCCCAATATCCGATCTTGTTGCTAACGATTATCTAGGGATATCTTATTAATCCTGTTTGTGAAAAAAGATTTATTTCCCACACTTGGCTAGTAGTATTACCTTTTTACGTTCTAAGTGTCGGCATAATAGCCGGTACTTTAAATATTGAGGGCAATATTCAATTCTAAGTGTGGGGGGGGGGGAATTCTAGCGAATTTGATCACATGTGTACCTTCTAGTGCCCTAGTACCCCCGTTTTGACCAAAATTTTACAAATTTTTCCGTTTTTAAATAAGAAATTGCATGAAAAAAAAAGTGCTTTGCACAAAAAAAAAAAAAAAAAAAAAAAAAAGTGTTTAGTCTTGATTAGGTTAGAACAAGGGGAATCCTGATTCTGCCAGAGTGTTGATCTGGCTGCTTCCTTAACGATTAGACTAAGGTTTTACGATTTGTGCAAATGAAAATGCTAAGCGTAGAGTAGTTGGTTCTCTTTAGAGCTTATATAAGTAATCTATGGCTTTTCCTCCCAGGAGCTCCTAATCTGAATAAATTAGTGATGTTTTCAAACTTTTGAACATTAAAATCATTTTGTTATGCAAAACAAATTTTTATACAATTTTGATATTGAGTCCGAGTTCAACTTTTTATTTTAATTTTTGAGAAAGCACATATAAAAAAAATGGAATGATATTGCAAAATGAAATAAGTGATGATGTTGCAAAAATAAAGATGTATATGTTGTTTATATGAATAAATGTAGGAAACTTGCTTTTTCTTAAATTTAAATCGGAAGTTGAACTAGGATTCGTCAATTTTGTCATAAAGGTTAAACGGTAATTTGGTAGATTGTTGATTTCAAAGACCCCGAAAGCTCCGGTACTATTCTCTGTGAGGTGTCAAAAGCCTGGTCACCTAAAACCAACTGGTTTGGGATGTGCCGAGAAGAAAGCCATTACATGGAGTGATCTCACCTTTGAGTCTCTAATCTCTAAATGATCGTTTGTTGTTATTTATTTAAGTATTTAATACTAACTTAGTGAGAATATCTAAAATCTTTGAAATCGAAATCCCGCTGATTCCGGTACTATTCTCTGTGGGGTGTCAAAAGCCTGGTCACCTAAAACCAACTGGTTTGGGATGTGCCGAGAAGAAAGCCGCTACATGGAAAAGGCTCTTTTTGATCCATAGATTTTCGAGGCTCCCGGTAAATTAGTATTTGACTTAAACAAATAACAACCATAATAAATGTCGATTTTTGCGGTCAAAATTTTGAAAATGAGCACACTCACCTAACTTGAATAATTGTGGGAGTGAAAAGTTAAGTTTTGGCTTACATAGATTATTAATATAAGTAGTGTTAGCATTTTACAAAAACATTTGCACATTGAGTTTAAGCTTAGTTGGGAGTATAAAAAGAGGATGACGATTACAATTCCCTGGAGACACCCATTTTGTATGAATCCCGTTCCATGATACCATTTTTGGAAATCAAGCATGTTATCTATTTTTGTTCTAGTTTAAATTTCTTAAATTGAATAAAAAGTGAAAACGGGGTATACTTGGTATTCTTTTGATCCTTTCATTACTTTATATGATCGGATTGCTAGGGACTAGCAATTGATAGTGTGGGGGAATGATGAGTGCCTATTTACTCATCATTTTATGCCTATATAGTACATAAAAAATGCTAAAAATAGCCAAATATACCAATTTATACTGCAGATATCCTTGGTTTGTGTTTTTATGTATTTCAGGTACAAAAGGATTGAAAACAAGGCAAAATGGACAAAATAAAGCACAAGATTGGAAAGTCGTCAAAAGCCGAAGCCGGGAAAAGAATTTCAAGTTTTGATCACATTTATGCTCAAGTTGTCAAAAGTCAACCCTCAAGAATATCAAAATGTCAAAAATGGTCCTTTGAAATAATTTTCAGATTTGGCAGAATTGGTCCTTGAATTTTCAGAATTGGCAAAGATGGTCCCTAAACTTAAAACTAATTCCTAAACCTTATCCCATTTAACCACTAAACTAATAAATCCAAATCCCTAAACCCAATTTCCCAGCCCAACTAACCTAGCCCAATCCCATTATCCTAACCCATTAACTACTAAAAAACCCAACCCGTACCCCTTTAGCTAATAAAATACGGAGTCAAATCAAAAAGGTCAACCCCTGTATCCCTTTTCTTTGCCGCCAAAAGCAATCCCAGACAACCATATCCCCCCTACTCCTCTGCCAGCCAACCTACTTCTCCCCCCATCACAAGAAACCCTCCCCTTTTGCATGTTACCACTACCATTTCCACACTGGAAATCCACCCAGCCATTTTGGCGCCAAAATCCCATTTAAGGGCTGAGATGATTCAAGACCAATCCAAGGGCTCAGAATGAAGCACAGAAGCACAAGAAGAGTGAGAAGAACCCTAGTTAGTTTTAGTATAAATAGAATGTGATTGTAAGCCTGTGGGCAGTTAATTTTAGTTTCAATTTAAAGTTTTCAGCTCTATTTAAATTTAATTGTCTTTTGTCTCAAAGAATTGTAATCTCAGTTGAAGTTTTTTATTAAAATTTGTTATTGTGAATTATAGTCAGTTACTGTTAAAAGTAAATCATAAGCTTTCATTCCTATTCTTTTAAGCTCATTTAAGCTTAATATAGCTCTTGTGAGCTTAGTTGTGTTTAATTCTGAATTAATTTCAAAAAGTCAAATAAGGTCAACAAAAGTCAAAATGGTCAAAGAAGCTAGAGCATGGTGAATTATGGATGGCCATGGGTTAGAGCTTCTTGGGAAGCATTAGGGTGGTTCAGAACTGAATTTGTCCTTGTTTAGAGCAAAGGGTTGTAAGTTCAAAATTCCAATTTTTCTTGCTCATTTAATGTTCATGTGCTTATTTATTGCTTACTTGCTTATTTACTGTTTTCAATCTGCTTATTATTGCTTTTGTTAGTCATTTGTTGCTTGTTTAGAAGGTTGTTCTTAGTTGTGCCTGATTTGTTCTTAAAACTCAATAAAAAGCCAAAAATAACTTATTATAGGAACTGCTTATTAGTGCTTAATTTTCCATTCAAAGTTGATCATTAGTGCTTAAATGACCTAGTTGTAGCTCTGTAATTCAAAATCTAAGCTTAAAATTGTCTGTTCTAGTTTTAAAACCAAAACAGCCCTCTTAAAGAGGTGTTTGGCATAATCTTATTTATGGGTCAATTTGATGTAAACTGTTCATGTGCCTTTGGGTGAGTTTTGATCTTGCCTAACTTAGCTTATTTAAGTTGTTAGTAGGAGCATTTGACCAGTTTTTAAGGATTTTTAGGTTTTGAGTTGATTAGTGTATTTGTAGGGTAAGTTCTGATCATATTAGCTTATTACAGCTAAAAGCTAATTTGATGCTATCTTTTGGTACTTTTGTGTCCAATATAGTCCATTAAGTCAATAGTCAGTAGTGATTAAGTTTTATAAAGCTTTGGTTCATAAATTTCTAAAAACAGTCCACATCAGAATCATAGCAGTCTGCTTACCTTGAATTTTGGTAAATTCAGCCCTTATTTTTTATTTATCATATCTTCATCATAAGCTCTCTTGTTCTGAAACTTTGCACTTTTAATGTTCTATTGCTTGTCTAGTTATTCCCATTTTTTTTTACATTTTTTAAATTAGCTTTTGATAGCTTTCTAGTAGCTTAAAAATGGCCCTTTTTGCCCTGTGCACCTCCTTTTTGCCCTGCACACAACTGCATCCCCTCAGATTGCTTATTTGATTTTGAATCAGAGCTTATTTGTTGTAATTGTAGCTTATTCTGAGGTTGTTGTTTAAGTTAGATCATGTTTGGCATAGTTCACCTTTTTCTAGTTTCCACTTAGCTTAATATAGCTTAAACGGTCCTTTAGCTCAATAGTTTTAGCTCATTTTCTTTAAAAAGCCACTGATCTGATCCATTGTGCTTAATCTGAGCTTATTGGTAGTTGTCACAACCCGTAATGTCAGGTCCTTTTCCATGCTTCAAAATTTCACTATTCATCTCGGGAATTACTATTCATGGGTTACTATTCACCAATCACTATTCATCATTTCACTATTCATCATTTTTGAAGTCAGTTTGAGACTTTGAGAAGTCGTCAAAAATTTTACTATTCTCGAAACACTATTCATTCCCTGAGGAAAATCACTATTCATGGTTATCGTTCATCCTTTCGTAAACTAGGTTTACGGGTATTCAAATGCGCGTAACCAGTTAGGTTTAGCTGCGTATTCATGCATCATCAGTAAAGACACATCATACAGACTATAGTAGTCCGCATATCATTAGTATCATCATCATCATATTAGTTCATGCACGGGTTTGTGTGATTTTCATTAACGTATGTTCATTTATTCAATAAACGTTACCACTCAGTCATTATTACTAACATTATACCCAATACTCCTGACTATGATCCTAATATATTTTCATGTTAATTTTAATGATATAAAAGTTATATTATTAATTTACCCGGTGTTTTTAAACCAATTGCTATATTTTCCGTTAGGAGCTTATAACTCCGCCGGTTTGCGATATTTCAATCCGATAATCATTCTAACACCCGATTCTTGCAAGGAATATGATTTTACAATTTTTACAACTTCGTCGTATTTTATTTCAACTCGTCACGATTTATTTTCAGTTAACCCGGTATACGATAACACCTAACGTATACACTAAACAACTAATACTTTCTAAATTGAGGGGGACAAAATCATTAAATGAGCCAATATCTCTTCTTTTCCTTGCACATGCCGCCCCCCCCCCCCCCCCCCCCCTAGAGTCCCCTAAGTCTTCACTTGCACTTGATGTATAAGACCATAATTAATGAAAAGGTTCTATATGTTTTGTGAATTATTTTGCATAACACACATACAAGACAAATCAACTAACAAATAAGCTCAAGTTTCTCTCTTCTTCCTCCCATTTGGTTCGACTTCATCAAGAACACAACAAGAACCCATCAATTTTTCAAGATCAACTATCATCTAATCTCCATTTGTGTCACTAGTTAAGGTTTTGGAATAAAACCTCAAAGTTTCTTAAGCATTCCTCACCAAATCTCATCAATCTTCAAGTAAGTGTCTACATATACTTTTCAAACTTTTCATACCTTCCATTTGATGTATTTTCAAGATCTATTAACAAATCATACAAATATATATATGTTACATACCACTCAAATGTTTAATTTGTCATTTTTAACATAGATCTATAGATCTATGGATTTTTAGTTGTATCCTCATGAAACCCACCATTGTTGGTGATGTTTAAGACCCCATGACACCTTAAGAAGGTGTATGGTAGGATTAGAGTACTTGTGGTGTTGATTGGAAGTGGTAGAGACAAGACTTGAACTAGAAAAATGAGTTTTTAACAAGTAAATGAACCTACTGTCCAAAAATGTGAGATCTGGAAATTTCAGTAAACATTGAGACATTTTGGCCTTCATATTTAGAAATTTCTTTGAAAAACGAAACCGTGGCCGCAAGAATGAGTAAAAACCAACTTACGATGAGAAATTTATGATTTTTCAAAGTTAGACGACGAAAACTAATTTCTGAAAATTTAGCGTGCTGTTCGCCGAATTTCAAAGGACAAAACAAGATGTTAGACGTGATCTAGAGGAGCCGACCTACTGAGATTATGTTATTTCATGTTTATACGAACCCGTGGATATAAAGAACGTAGAAAACGAGCTTATAACGACCAAGATACGCGTGTTTGAAGCCCGACAATTCACAAACTATTTTGACAGCCGCTATATGAAAATAATTCTAAGTATAGAAATTGTTTTTACAAGGCACTATATTGATAGCCGATTTTCTCATTGATCGTGACGCGTATGATCAAAATGACAAACATATGAATTCAAGATAAAGTTATAAGGTTTCTAAAAACGCCAAGCTTATTTTCTAACACATAACGTACAATATTTCATGACTAGTTTTTGCGAGGCCATTTAGGCATATTTTTCAAGTTGTGAAACATAGTAAATTGCGATGAAAACATTATATTTACCGATAGAACACCAAACAAGGATCGTGGAGTACCATTTCGACATATTTACACGAAAAATAGTTTATAACTTAACAAGACGTCAAAAATGTATTTTTCGTCGATAAACGTTATTTTCAAAACTAACGAGTGGTATCGTTAACATACGTATTTGCATGTGTAGCATCATTTAATTGCTTACATTAGATCCTATCATTCATATTAGGTTGCGGTTAGAGATCGTGCCTCATTTCAGTGTATCCATTTTTGTCATCGTAGCTATTGCACCAGGTGAGTTTCATAGCCCCTCCTTTTACTTGTTTTGTAACTGTTTTTGGGGAGAATACATGCTCATTTTTCATTAAACTCTATGCTCATTTTACATTTAAACTCCATGCTTGTTTTGCTTGAGACGTGAGTTGTCTTTCAAACATTATTGATTGGTTAAAATACTTGAGTCGTTGCTCGGAAGTATTTTGTGTTTACATTGTTGACCCTTGATCATTTCATTATGGACACTAGTACATTAAGTTATTTCATATTGCCTATGTTTTGGACTGTTAATTTCGTATTATTTTAGTTATATGACGACATTGTCAGATATATATATATATAGTATATATATATATATATATATATATATATATATATATATATATATATATATATATATATATATATATTATATATATATATATGGCGACATTGTCATGGCGACACTGCTAGATTTGATTATATGGCGACATTGTCAGAATTTATCTTATGACGACATTGTCAGATTTATTTATATGGCGACATTTTCATGGAGACATTATCACACTTACCTTTATATAGCGACATTGTCACACTTAACATTACATTTTGTGGTCCATAAATCATTTGACGTTCACTTAAACCAAATCATGTTTGGCAGTGGGTTGTAAACACACAGGTTGCAAGTCTTGTATGGGCGGGGCTTGGAGCTGGGTGGATTTATAACGCCTTTGCTGGGAAATCTTCATTCTAATGCATTACATTTTTCACTAATCTCTATGAACTCACCAACCTCGTGTTGACACTTTTAGCATGTATTTTCAGGTATTAAGCAATAGCACGCTACTGAAGGTTTTGGCAGGGCATGACACGGTCACAGAAGACTCTGACAAACATTTGGGACCATTTAACTTATTTAAGGGCCTATTTCCGCACTACTTTTCATAATGTAAATTCAACACTTTTGTTAAACAATTTTAATCTAAATGATTGAGGTGAAAACCGTTCTCTGCACTTGTGTTGTGATACCAATTGAGTTGCACCCCAGCGACATGTATGCTTCCGTTGGACCCGATTTTGGGGGTGTGACAGATTGGTATCAGAGCCTGGGCTATAGAGAACTGGGTGATTTTAAAACCTAGACTATAGCTACATTTACAAAAACTTAATCCTATGACCGCCGCGTGCCTGCCTGCCAAGCTGATGCCTCATTTGTGGTTTGTTGCTGACATATTTAATGAGATTTGTGTCTTATTATCGAATCATTTATACTTACTTACTCTCATTGATTACTATAATTGTCTTCCATATAAGCATGCTCACATATCATACACGTCTCAGCGTTACGTCTTTTTCCTTGCGTAGTTTCATCATTCGACCTCGAGTTTGGTCACTTGCCTTAGTCTTTCAGAACGTCCTTTAAATGTGAAGGACATAGTATTAGTATAACTAAGCTGAGTATTTCAGAATTCATTGAACCTCGGTGGAATATAGACTGGTCATCTATATTCGACCCGGGATAGTGGGACATAGGCTGACCACCTATGTCTGACTCAGAGATGAATTTTGCAATACTGGGAATAGTTATAATAGAATTATGTCCGGGTTGCATTCCTACCCAATTTCTAAAGGTTTCATTCATATGTGTATACTCAATCGTTGCAAGAATATTCACCTCCACATCACCTCGTGAACCACCGTCTAGAAGCAAGCCAGATAATCATAACGCAACTTCCAATTTTCATTGTATGACAAGCCACTCCAGAGCATCTACATTTAGGAAACGCCTTATTTACGTTTCGCTCTTCTTTTCTTGTTTTGAAGAATCATGCCACCCAAGAGAGCTACTACTACTATGACACCAGCTGAGATCAGAAAGCTTGTTGCCGACAGTATAGAGGCAGCACTGGTAACTGAAAGAGCTGTCGTAGCTGCAGCCGCTGCTGAAGCCGCTTCACGGGCAGAAACCGCAGAAGCTGCAGGAACAACTACTAATGGAACTAATGGACGTAAATGTACATACAAGGACTTCAAGAGTGGAGATCCTCCAAATTTCAAGGGCACTGAAGGAGCCACTGCTATGATTCACTGGTTTGAAAAGATTGAATCTGTGTTTCTTTTGTGTAAAAGGTAAAGTTTGCTACCCATACACTCGTTGGGGAAGCTATGTCATGGTGGAATTCGTATGCAAAACCCAGAGGAATGGAAAATGCTCAAAAGCATTCGTGGGAAGAGTTCAAGAAATTGCTGACAAAGAAGTTTTGCCCATGAACTGAGGTGAAGAAAATGGAAACAGAGTTTTATGAGCTAGTGACAGCAGGAAATGATATCGAGGCATATATCAGAAGGTTTCAGGAGTTGGCAACATTATGTCCTACAATGGTTCCGGATACTGAGAAGCTGATAGCACTAGTACAAAAATGAGATTTGGTCACACATGTTGTTTTTCGAACGGCCACAAAGTAAGTTTTTTATGTGACTAAATGTACGAGAATAAAAGAAACAGCCACACTTGATTCGACTTGTGTGACCATTTCGTCTTTCTAACTGAGGCTACAGTCACACATTTGAATATTTTTGTGACTAGAGGTATCTTGTAAATTATTTTTTTTTTTTTGATTATTTAGTCACATATAATTTAGGACGTGTGACGGATACAAATAAGTTTGAAACATTAGTCACACTATATATATACATATGTGACAAATATATGTCACACAATTGAATAGCGTGACCAAAATCCATATATGGTCACATGAAGTAATTGTGTATGTGGCTAAATCATATACTCAAGTTTGTCACACATTATTTAAAAGTGACTAAATCAAATAGTAAAATTTGTCACACATTATTTAAAAGTGACTAAATGTGCTTCACTTAATTTTCCCCAAAATAAAATTTCCCTCTTCTCCTTTTCAAAGGCCCGCCTAAATTTTTCCCCAAAAATCAAACTGCCTTCCCAAATTCCCAATATTTCATTAACCATCCCAAATATCCCTCTCAACTTTTCACATAGATCTACTCTTCTTCTTCTACCACACTCACACCAAATATACTCATGTACACCAAATTCAAGTACTTAATTACCCACCTAATGCAGGTGTTTATCCACCATCCCCGTACCCTCCTCAGGCGGCAACTTATCCTCCTCAGCCGTATGGCTCCAATTATGCTCATGGTAACACCTCTATCACGATTTATCATCTTTATTAAAATCACCAATTTTATTCATCATCTTTATTCTATTTGTATGCAAATGGGTCAATTTGGGTTTAACTGGAGTAAAAGAGTCAATTTAAAAGGAAATAGGTAAATTTGGTTATGTTGGTCAAACACCTCCACTGGGATATGATTTTTGTAAAATTTTAATAATTTATTATGTACTTGAAGTCATGAACTGACTGTATCAGCGTTACTGTTGCCAGGGTTGAGATTTGCTGGTGATCTTGGCTATTGGTTTCTTGTTCCTCGGGGGTGGAATGCATGAGAACCTTCTCAACTAGCAACAGCTCCATTGCTGCTTTGTTGATAACCCTTTATCCACGTTTATGGGTACTTTCATGTCTATTTGCTCCCTTCTTTTAAAAGAGTTTAAAATGAACCAGAAATAAACATTGCTAAAAGAGTTTAAAACCCTATCCACCGGACCACCACCCTACTTCTCGTAATATATTGGGTGCAGAAATGAGTGTTCAATTGTAGGTAATCTATTTTAATTATTAAGTTTTGTGCACTTTAGATGTTACTACTGCCACTGTTATGCTATTGCTCTAGCTTATAATATAATTTTGTTCATAGGTTTTACTTTGAGCACTGCACACCAACTGTTTGCTGTTACGCTTCTTAGACTATCATCTACTTCACTTGTTTATGTATGTGAATCACAAATATTTTAACCATCTAGCTTTAATTTTTATGATGAAATCCTCACTCTATCCACTTCAAGTACAGTTTAACAAATCTTTAGAACATAATTTTACGTATCGTTAATATTTTGATGTTGGAATTGAACTTTGAGGTCTCAAATATATTATGAGGTCCCTAAAACTTTGAGGCTGTGTGGGATTGCACACTTCGCAAACCCTCGTATATAGCTGCCTCTGTGGAATTTATTATCTTGTTTAAGTTCATTTCAAGTAACATAATAATAATTCCTTAAACGCTGTCGAATTATGTTATACATAATATGCGTAATGTTATATAAAAAATATGCGTAATGTTAGATTGTTATCAACTAATTTGATTGTTCTTTAATGTTAAGGTATGAAGAGTATATAGTTATTCTTGTAATTGTGTTTAGTAGGTTTATCGATTAAATTTGAGCAAGATTAACAAAAAGAGTGTCAGCGAAAAGTTGACTCATAAACCTATTTTCACATGTTCTTGAAGACAGCTATGGCAATCAGGAGTGTGTCTGCTACTTTTACGGTACTCTCAAGCGGTCCGTCACTTGGATTTGGGGAGAAAGGAAAAGGAAGTTTATGTAGCGGAGTTCGGATGAGAATAACAATGAGAGATAGAGGCAAGAATAGGAAACCTTTGCAGAAAGGTCGAAATCTAAGCATTGAGGCCATCCAAACAGTTCAAGCACTCAAACGAGCACCTAAATTTGAAAACAAGCAACAAGAAGTCATCCATTCCATGTTTAGTAGATTACTCAAGTTGATATGATGGCCATCCTCGCTGAACTCCTTTGCCAAGACCAATCACTGCTGGCTCTAATGGTCAGTCGATCTATAGCTTGGTGACGTTTAATCGCAAAAAAGGCTAACTAACTGCAATAAATAATGACGAAATATCAGTTCATTTCTAGATTACATCACTGGAGTTTAAAGTTACTGAAACCTTCCATCTTGTTACTGGTTTATTTTTTTAATGGAATTGCTTAGAATAACCAATTTTGAAAAGTATACTGGTTTAAAAATGATTATTAAAGTCTAGTGACCATATTAGAAATGAAGTGAAGGTACGTTGCTATTTATTGCAATTCTATTGGAGCTGCAAGATGGGGGGACGTGTAACTGGTCAAAATAGGTTCTGGTTGAAAAGGGTAATTTTTAAACATAGGTTGAAACATGTTCAGGTTGAAAAGGTTCTTACAGAAAATGTCAAAATTAGTCAGGTATAAATCTTTCAATAAAACAATTTAATACATTAAGAATAGACTTGGGCGTGTTCCTCTTGAAGTTACGATCAAGGAAACTCAGCATTATGCATAAACAAGTTTCTGTGAGGTCACTCCTTGCATTCTTCCCGAGTGTGCTCTTGTAAGTTGCTTGTTTATTTCCATACTATTAGTGTAATTATATGCATTATGTGCGTGAATTTTTGCTATTATAGCTTTTTCTTGATATTCGATACGCTGCTGCAGTTAAAAATGGTTCGAGTTTGCGGTCCTCGTTACTGGCCTCAAGTTATTGAGCTTAATCCAGAAGGTAGTTATGCAAAGCTTTATGTTAACAGCTAATTTATGATTCATATAACAATCTGTTATAGACTAATCTTATTTTTAACATACAGAGAAACCTTGGTGGAACGCTGGAGACAAGAATGATCCATTTAATTCTGGTACCCTCTATATCAAACTTAAAGTTGGAGCTTGTTCATATGTGGATGACCCAATAGGCCGCCAGTCTTTGCTTTCAAGGGCGATGCACAAGGTTTGATCTTTGTGATTTCAAAACTTAATTCAAGTATCAGATTTTTTTTTTTGTTTTTGAATAAAACTGAATTTACACATTACAGGTGTTTGGTTTGGCAAGCTTGAGAGCATGTACTCCTAGCAATAATAATGATGGTGATGCTGCAGTAAGTGTAAATCAGTTGGTCAGTTCCTTCTCATCCGATCCGAGCTTGATTGCTTTTGGTGCTCTCTGCTGTGATGATTCGTAGAACATCAAGTACGTATACACTTTATTTATATTGCATGAATCATGATTAGCTATATATATGTTCTTGTTTCAGGAAAAGGTTTATCCAACTGGTGTAACATATGTTTCAGATAGTAAGAGCTTACTGCTTATTTTATCTAGTCAGAAGAAATAATTCTGTTGATTAAATTAGTCTCTGTTATTCGTAACAAGCTTTTAGGTGGCAGCTGATGAGCATATATTTTTACAGATCTAATACTGATTTCCAAGAGTTCTGCTTGCAAGTGCTATTTGAGTGTGTGAGTAAAGGCAGGCCTGCACTTGTACAGTTATATATCTCATAAAGTTTATTTCTTTGATTTCCATGATATTAGTAAATAAATATGTAGCTTTTACCACAATTTTGTTTCTTTAGTAATAATACTACACATCATGTACAGGTCTATTTGTCATTATACACAACTGTTGCATCTATGGCAGATGAGATTATCACACATAATGCATATAATTACACTAATAGTATGGAAATAAACAAGCAACTTACAAGAGCACGCTCGAGATGAAGTTCTGATGATGGTATTACTACCCGACTGTATGTTTTTATCAAGCGATTTCTCAAAGCTGCAGAGTCTCACAAAGAGGTATGGCCTTTCATGTGATTTTATTTCTATCAGTTCTTAGACTATTCTGCAGGACTGTTAGTGCTCAAAACGGAATCAAACCGTCACTGCCATTACGTGAGACCAAGACTTCAAAGAAGAATGCCAAGAAACAAGAATCTTCATCTGATGAGGATAGAAACTCCTCAATCAAATGTGTAATTCAAATTATTCTGCAAATAACTTCAGTTAGTTTCATGAATCAGAGATGAGCATGGGCACCACGAGAATTTTCAAAAAAAATAAATAAAATAAAATAAAATAAAAAAACAAGATGGTTACTTCCCATTCTGCAAATAACTTCAGTTACTTCCATGAATAAGAGAAAAGATAAAAATGTTAGACGAAGAACATGAAGCCCTCGTTGAAACTGCTAGTGTATTACTTACAACTGTTAGTACTCCTAGTGTATTAGTTATATCTGTTAGTTATAGGTTAGTACTGTTTGTTCATATTGTTAGTACTGCTTATATGATATGCATTAGTGGTTCAGTTATATACATTCCAATTTTATTGTATTTGAATTTGTTTTGATATATATTTGAATTTGTTTTGAGATATATTGATTTCTTAAAAGTGACTAAAAGATGTATATAGTCACACTTATTAACACTTTTGGTCATTGTTTGCTTAATTCGTTGTGTGACTAAATATTACAAAAGGCCACACAAAAAAAAATTCATGTGGCAATTGGATGATCAATAGTCACACAAAATACAAATTTCTTCACTTTAAACAACATATGGTCACACTTATTAACTCTTTTGGTCACTTTATGCTTAATTGTATGTGACTAAATACACAAAACAAACATGCTTTGTGTGACTAAATATTACCAAAGGCCACACAAACTAAGAATTCATGTGATCATTGGATGATCAATAGTCACACAAAATACACATTTTTTCACTTTAAATAGCATATGGTCACACTTATTAACACTTTTGGCCACTGTTTTTTTAAATTGTATGTGACTAACTCGAAAAAAACAACACACGCTGTGTGACTAAATCATCACAAATGTCACATTTATTATATTTTCAAGTGGCCATAGGATGGGAAATAGTCATACATACTGATGAATCCAACAAAACTTGTGCCTAATTAGTCACATATATTCGGGTTTTGGTCACTCTTTTTCAATGAAAACGGCCACAAACTAAACAATGTGACCATATGATACCTACGGTGGCGCGAATTTTCGTCACACACACCCAAAAAAACGTGTGTGACTATATGCATATAGTCACGCATTTTGGGTGTAACGATATCCAGTTTGTGTACCAGTGTAGAAAATTTCATTGGTGGACTACCTAACAACATCCATGGAGATGTGATTTCTTTTGACCCGCAAACATTAGATGAGGCAATCAGGATGTCTCAGAAACTTATGGCTCAGGTAGTGAAGAAAGGGACTACTTCAAACAACAACAACAACAGCAACAACTCCCACAACTACCGAAACAACAACAACAAGAGGAGTTGGGACAAAAATCAGAGTGGCGATGCTACTCAACCACCACCAAAGAGGCAAGAAGTCGCCAAGGCCTATGCTGCAGGTTAAGCTAAAAAGAAAGGTTACCAAGGTACCCTACCCAAATGCAACAAGTGTCAAAATCATCATAACCCTGGACATTTTCTTAATCCATGTGGCAACTGTAAGAATATTGGTCATGCGACTAGGGAATGCCAGTTTCCAATCATTGCCGGAAATCAGAAACCTCCAGTGACATGTTTTGGCTGTGGAGAGATAGGACATTACAGGAATGAATGTCCAAAACAAGGAAATCAAGGGAATGGGAACCAAGGTGGAATAGCTCGTGGTAGAGCCTAGGTCATCAGAGGAGGGAATTGTCAGCACATCAACGACGTGGAGAACGACAACAATATTCAAGAACCAAGAACTTCTGCCTTAAAAATAAACGAAAACCTAAACTCTCTAGTGTTGTATTTCTTTTGTGTTTCACTTTAAGTTCT
Organism: Artemisia tridentata subsp. tridentata; assembly: GCA_021014915.2. NCBI lineage: Eukaryota > Viridiplantae > Streptophyta > Magnoliopsida > Asterales > Asteraceae > Artemisia > Artemisia tridentata. The sequence continues at coordinate 78,669,640 of CP139503.1, read as the reverse complement.
ATCGTATGAACTTCATGTACTATTACGAATCCCTATCTAATGGATGTTTTATCTTTTATCACCGCAATGTGACTCCAATATCCACATCCCTTCACCGAGTCCACTTCAGAGGCCAACATTAACTGAATTCAGGGACTGAATTCCTTTAACGGGTGGAGTCTGTCACAACCCGTAATTTCAGGTCCTTTTCCAAGCTTCAAAATTCACTATTCATCTTGGAAATTACTATTCATGGGTTACTATTCACCAATCACTATTCATCATTTCACTATTCATCATTTTTGAAGTCAGTTTGAGACTTTGAGAAGTCGTCAAAAAATTTACTATTCACGAAACACTATTCATTCCCGGAGGAAAATCACTATTCATGGTTATCGTTCATCCTTTCGTAAACTAGGTTTACGGGTATTCAAATGCGCGTAACAAGTTAGGTTTAGATGCGTATTCATGCATCATCAGTAAAGACACATCATACAGACTAGAGTAGTCCGCATATCATCAGTATCATCATCATCATATTAGTTCATGCACGAGTTTGTGTGATTTTCATTAACGTATGTTCATTTATTCAATAAACGTTACCACTCAGTCATTACTACTAACATTATACCTAATACTCTCAACTATGATCCTAATATATTTTCATGTTAATTTTAATGATATAAAAGTTATATTATTAATTTACCCGGTGTTTTTAAACCAATTGCTATATTTTCCGTTAGGAGCTTATAACTCCGTCGGTTTGCGATATTTCAATCCGATAATCATTCTAACACCCGATTCTTGCAAGGAATATGATTTTACAATTTTTACAACTTCGTCGTATTTTATTTCAACTCGTCACGATTTATTTTCAGTTAACCCGGTACACGATAACACCTAACGTATACACTAAACAACTAATACTTTCTAAATTGAGGGGGACAAGATCATTAAATGAGCTAATATCTCTTCTTTTCCTTGCACATGCCCCCCCCCCCTAGAGTCCCCTAAGTCTTCACTTGCACTTGATGTATAAGACCATAATTAATGAAAAGGTTCTATATGTTTTGTGAATTATTTTCCATAACACACATACAACACAAATCAACTAACAAATAAGCTCAAGTTTCTCTCATCTTCCTCCCATTTGGTTCGACTTCATCAAGAACACAACAAGAACCCATCAATTTTTCAAGATCAAGTAACATCTAATCTCCATTTGTGTCACTAGTTAAGGTTTTGGAATAAAACCACAACGTTTCTAAAGCATTCCTCACCAAATCTCATCAATCTTCAATTAAGTGTCTACATATACTTTTCAAACTTTTCATACCTTCCATTTGATGTATTTTCAAGATCTATTAACAAATCATACAAATATATATATGTTACATACCACTCAAATGTTTAATTTGTCATTTTTAACATAGATCTATAGATCCATGGATTGTTAGTTGTATCCTCATGAAACCCACCATTTTTGGTGATGTTTAGGACCCCATGACACCTTAATAAGGTGTATGGTAGGATTAGAGTACTTGTGGTGTTGATTGGAAGTGGTAGAGACAAGACTTGAACTAGAAAAATGTGTTTTTAACAAGTAAATGAACCTACTGTCCAAAAACGTGAGATCTGGAAATTTCAGTAAACATTGAGACATTTTGGCCTTCATATTTAGAAAGTTCTTTGAAAAACAAAACCGTGGCCACAAGAATGAGTAAAAACCGACTTACGATGAGAAAGTTATGATTTTTCAAAGTTAGACGACGAAAACTAATTTCTGAAAATTTAGCGTGCTGTTCGCCGAATTTCAAAGGACAAAACGAAATGTTAGACGTGATCTAGAGGAGCCGACCTACTGAGATTATGTTAGTTCATGTTTATACGAAGCCGTGGATATAAAGAACAAAGAAAACGAGCTTATAACGACCAAGATACGCGTGTTTGAAGCCCGACAATTCACAAACTATTTTGACAGCCACTATATGAAAATAATTCTAAGTATAGAAATTGTTTTTACAAGGCACTATATTGATAGCCGATTTTCTCATTGATCGTGACGCGTATGATCAAAATGAAAAACATATGAATTCAAGATAAAGTTATAAGTTTTCTAAAAACGCCAGGCTTATTTTCTAACACATAACGTACAACATTTCGCGACTAGTTTTTGCGAGGCCATTTAGGCATATTTTTCAAGTTGTGAAACATAGTAAATTGCGACGAAAACATTATATTTACCGATAGAACACCAAACAAGGATCGTGGAGTACCGTTTCAACATATTCACACGAAAAATAGTTTATAACTTAACGAGACGAACGTTATTTTCAAAACTAGCGAGTGGTATCGTTAACATACGTATTTGCATGTGTAGAATCATTTCATTGCTTACATTAGATCCTATCATTCATATTAGGTTGCGGTTAGAGATCGAGCCTCATTTCAGTGTATCCATTTTTGTCATCGTAGCTATTGCACCAGGTGAGTTTCATAGCCCCTCCTTTTACTTGTTTTGTAACTGTTTTGGGGGAGAATACATGCTCATTTTTCATTAAACTCTATGCTCGTTTTACATTTAAACTCCATGCTTGTTTTGCTTGAGACGTGAGTTGTCTTTCAAACATTATTTATTGGTTAAAATACTTGAGTCGTTGCTCGAAAGTATTTTATGTTTACATTGTTGACCCTTGATCATTTCATTATGGACACTAGTACATTAAGCTATTTCATATTGCCTATGTTATGGACTGTTAATTTCATATTATTTTAGTTATATGACGACATTGTCAGATATATATATATATATATGGCGACATTGTCATGGCGACACTGCTAGATTTGATTATATGGCGACATTGTCAGAATTTATCTTATGACGACATTGTCATGGCGACATTGTCAGATTTATTTATATGGCGACATTGTCATTGAGACATTATCACACTTACCTTTATATAGAGACATTATAACACTTAACATTACATTTTGTGGTCCATAAATCATTTGACGTTCACTTAAACCAAATTATGTTTGGCAGTGGGTTGTAAACACACAGGTTGCAAGTCTTGTATGGGCGGGGCTTGGAGCTGGGTGGATTTATAACGCCTTTGCTGAGAAATCTTCATTCTAATGCATTACATTTTTCACTAATCTCTATGAACTCACCAACCTCGCGTTGACACTTTTAGCATGTATTTTCAGGTATTAAGCAATAGCACGCTACTGGAGGTTTTTGGCAGGGCATGGCACGGTCACAGAAGACTCTGACAAACATTTGGGACCATTTAACTTATTTAAGGGCCTATTTCCGCACTACTTTTCATAATGTAAATTCAACACTTTTGTTAAGCAATTTTTATCTAAATGATTGAGGTGAAAACCGTTCTCTGCACTTGTGTTGTGATACCAATTGAGTTGCACCCCAGCGACATGTATGCTTTCGCTGGACCCGATTTTGGGGGTGTGACAGTAGTTTTCAAAAATAGTTCTAGTTATAAATAATGCTTATTTACTAGTGCTTATTAGGTTTTCAAAAAGAAAAACAAAAAAAAACAAAATAAAAAGAAAAATTGCATAACCAGGGTTCGAACCCTGGTCTGCACACTCACAAGCCACACACACCCCAACTGCCCTTGGGTCTTTTTCAGTTAAAATCTTACACTATTATTTACTTAACACAGTTTGTCCTATTTTTGCTTATTTCCCATTTTTAGCTTATTACAACTTATCCAAATAAGCTGGCACCCAACTTTTATTTTTCCTAGGACTAGAATAACGTTTAGGACTTTCTTGTAATTTTTTGTAATTTTCCATTTTCATTTAGTATTTTTAATTAATTTTTATTTTAAAAGTAGTTTTTAATTCATAATAAAAAATATAAAAGTCAAAAAAATATAATTCTTTTTTCTAAAATTTTCTTTTATCATTTAGGACTTAGGAAAAATAGATTTTCACTCGTAGGGTTAATTTTTAAAGATTTTGTTTTTAGGCTCGTTTTTGAATTCCCGGTTAACGTTTTAAGTTTAATTTCGTTCGTGCTTTGTTTTGTTTTGTTTCTCACTTTTCATATCTCAATTAGAATTATAAAAACACAAAAATCCAAAATCCACCTTTCAAGCACTTTAATTCCAAACCTTACATGAAATCCTTGATTCACACCTCGTCGGGAAACGACCCTGTGGAAAACTAGAAGGGGGGTTGAATAGTTTTATGTCCTTTTAAATTTATTATAAAAACTTTATTTACTTTTTAAAACTTAGATTCGAATTTATGTGATCTCAACTCCTTGAACAATATGAACAATATGTATATAAGTAAATATAAATAAGTAATGCAAGTAAGGTAATAAAATGAAATGAAAGCTAGAGATGGAAAGATCTAACCGAGAGACAAGAGATTTATAGTGGTTCGGCTACAAGGACACCTTCCTTGCCCTACTCCACTCCCCGAGCACCTAACTCGAGAGTTTTCTTCACTATGTCAACAAGCTCCCTTATGGCGGAGAAAACCTTTACACAACTTTGGCTTACACCGGCTTAACGACACAAAGCTAGATGTCGAGTTCTAATCGTAGCTAGAACCAATCTCACAACTTAAACACGACTTAATCACACCTTCTTCTTCACGACTACTTCACGACTTCTTCACAACTTCTTCACGACTTCTTCACGACGGCTTCACTACTTCTTCACGACACTTCACAACTAAGCACAACCTATGTACACTTCTACTTCTTCACACCTTCACTACTTACACACCTATACAACACAACTTCTCTACTTACACACTAACCTATCCCAAACAATTATACACACAACTATCTAACTACAATACACAACTTATAAACAAATGTATGATGACACAAACAACTTAGGTATCTAAGTTGCAATACTTCTTCTCTAGTTGTTGAAGGAGTATTCTTCTTTTGCACTTAAATGGAGGAAGCTTGGATCACTTAGAAACCAAAGCTTAAGATTATATGATCAAAGGGTTTTTGAAGATATGAAATGTGATTTAAAACAGAAAGTTTTAGTGTGCAAAAGGTAAGTAAAAATCCAGGAGAAGGCTGGTATTTATAGGAGAAAAACTGGACAGCTGGAGACCTACTGGAGAGTGGCCGGCCCCCTTAAATAGGGGGGCGGTCCCCATAATTTTAAGGGGGCCGCCCAAGGTGTCCGTTGCCCAGATTTGTCCTTTTGTGGGGATGGTTTTTCTGAAACATTTTAACTGATTTTGGTTAAAAATTTAAATTTATATTTTTATAAAGGATTAAACATTTTTATTTAATACCAAAAATGTTTTTCAAAAATATATAAAATGTTTTTGATGTTTTATAAAAAATCTAGTTATTAAGAAAATGTTCCTTTGATCATATAATGCATTAAGCACTTATTTATTCATACCTTAAATGATTAAGTTGTAGAAATGAATATTTACAACTAAATACTTTTTTATTTGATAAGTTTATGTTTAATGAGTTTATATTTTGTGATCATTAAAACATAGAGATATGAATAATGTTTTTAGGCATTATTTATGTCAAAAATCTCCCCCTTTTTGATGATTACAAAACTTAAACTTATTAAATCCAAAAATTTATTTTTGGACAAGTATTTAGTGAGTTTACATTCACTTCTCCCCCTTTTTGTAGAATCAAAAAGGTTATGCCAACAAGTTTTAGAAACTAAATTTGTCGGGACGAGAACTCCCCCTTGATGTTTACTCCCCCTCGTTCGAGGGCACCAAGGAGACGAGCTATGGAAATCTTGGCTACAAAAACAAGTTAGGAGACACAAGATATATATACATAGCAAAAATATTTAGAACAACCAACTAATTTATTTATGCATTCAAGATGATCATATATAACATATGAATCTTCATTACATAAAATACTTGAAACATAATGATTACAACATAACTAGAAATACTAATGGTCCTCATATTGCCAAAGAGAGCGATTGGACTTGCTTGCGACACAAAAGGGTGAGGTATTTTATTTTGAGGCGGAAGGCATGTGGATGGGTTTTAGTTATGTGATGGTGAGGGAAATGGAGCGGATCCATTGATGTTATATCGTTGTAGTGGAGGAATGGGATGAGGACGAGTGAGTAGATATTCGATCCAAGAAATATCTTCACTTAAGTGGAGGATTTGTTTTTGAAGGAAGATGCAACAAGGGCAATAGTGGGTGTAGTTTGTAACTTGATCCAAGTTAAGAGAGTGGGGTAGGCAATTTGAGTAAGGTGAGGATGGAGGTTGTCCCTTGTTGCGTTGTGTGAGGTGCATAGCAAGGAGATCACTAAGATCATGGATTTGGTTAATCTCTTCATGAAGCTTTTGCCTTTCATGAATGGGGATTTGGTTATTTGGTGGAAATGGATGGTATTGGGGTGAAAGGTTTGATGTTTGACCAAGGTGATGAGGGTTTTCAAGGATTCCATTGAAGTTGGTTTGATGTTTAGGGGAGTAGTTTGGAATGAATGTGGATGTTTGGCCAAAATGGTAGGGTTTGTGAAATGGTTCAATGGAATGAGGTTGTGATCTTGGAGAGTAGTTGGGGATGAATGATGATGGAGGTGTTGGTTGTCTAGTTGTGATGGGCTTGTGGTGAGGGTGAGGTTTTCTTTTCCACCCGGGTTTTAAGGTCATCCTTGCTAGCTTTGAGGTTTTTGGTTTTGGGTTGATAGGGGAAGACATGATGGGATGATTGAATGTGGTGAGATATGGGGTTATTTATAGTGGAGGATTTGTGTTGTTTAGGAATGGATAGGCTTGTTGGGTGATTAGGACAAAATGTGTTTGTGAATTTGGGGAAGTATAGGATCAAATGGGCTAAAAAGCAGAAAAAGATTCTGTGAACCCGTCTAGCAGATGGCCGGTCCCCTTAATTATGGGCGGTCCCCTTAATAATTAAAGGGGCCGCCCATCTGGTACCTTTCTGGGTTCCAGAAATGGGTTTTTCTGCAGAAATAGGTGAGGATGGCTATGTTTTGAGCTTCTGGTTTTAGGCAAGTCCCACTCCTTGAGGCAATAGAGAAACATTTTAGGCATGCATGGCATATAAGATAAATAAATAAGCAAGCAATAATTAATATCTAGCAATTTAGAGAATTAAGGAACCTAATCATCTAAGGCAAGGGTAATGAAGAAAAGGCACTAGAAACTAATGGGGAATAGATGATGGAACAATTGTGAGGATGTGATTAATAAGCTTGTTCTAGTGTGTGCCTATATGCAACAAATGTGGAGATTTGATTGTTTCGACTCCTAAATGCAAAAATTTCCTAAGAAACAATCCAAGGTCTCCTTGATTTGATTTTGCTCAATATATGAATATCAAAGATGTATATATTAGATTATATACTTTGACAATTCATGTGAGATCTTTATGCATGAAAAAAAAAATGTTTTTAGCATTATTCAACAATGTAAGAAAAATGGTTTTCATGTGTTTTCCTAGATGTGAGAATGATTTGTGGAAGATAGATTGGGTTTTGTTTATAAATATGTTTATGCAAAGAAATATCCCAATCTTTTATTTTGTGCAAAATAGATTCCTAGACTCAGATGGGAGGAAACAGAAAAAAAATGTTACAGACAAATGGCCGGTCCCCTTAATGACAAGCCGGTCCCCTTAATAATTAAGGGGACCGCCTTTATAACATTAAGGGGTCCGCCCATCTGGAAAAAAAATGTACCGAAGATGCAGAAAATTCAGTCAATTTGTTCCATCATTCCTAGGCCTAAACGTAAGTGGTTAAAGGGTTCACGCTTAAGGGGCTTAGTGAATATGTCTGCTAAGTTATCTTCCGATGCAACCTTTTCTATAGATATGTTTCCTTTTTGAACGTTATCGCGGAGGAAGTGGTGGCGTATTTCTATATGTTTAGTCCTAGAGTGTTGAACGGGATTCTTACTTAAATCTATAGCACATTTGTTATCACACATAATTGGGACATCATCTAACCTAATGCCATAATCTACGAGAGCTTGTTTCATCCATAGTGCTTGTTGACATGCCTTTCCAGCGCTTACATATTCGGCTTCTGTGGTAGAAATAGCAAGAGTGGTTTGCTTCTTCGAGAACCAAGATGTTAGACAACATCCCATTAACGTGCAAATTCCGCTAGTGCTTTTTCTATCCACGTAGTCTCCCGCATGATCCGAATCCGCATAGACGATGGTTTCGATGACCGATCCCTTAGGATACCATAATCGTAAGTGTATAGTGCCTTTAATGTATCGGAAGATACGCTTAACCGCTTCTAGGTGAGAGGTTTTGGGATCCTCTTGGAAGCGAGCACAAAGGCAGACACTAAACATGATATCCGGTCTACTTGCCGTTAAGTATAGTAAACTACCTATCATTCCTCTATACTTAGTGTTTTCTACGGACTCACCCTCTTCATCTCTTGTGAGTTTTACTTCCGTAGACATCAGTTTCTTCATGGGCTTAGCGTCTTCTAATCTAAATTTCTTAAGCATTTCCTTAATGTACTTAGATTGATTAAAAAATATTCCATCTTCTAATTGTTTTATTTGTAATCCTAGGAAGAAATTAAGTTCACCCATCATACTCATCTCAAACTCATCATGCATGATTTTGGCGAATTCATCACACATATCCTGACAAGTTGATCCGAATATAATGTCGTCGACATATATTTGGACAATGATGAGATTTGGGCTTTTCTTTTTCGTGAAAAGAGTGTTATCTACCATTCCCATGGAATAATCATGTTTAATAAGAAATGCCTTTAATCGATCATACCAAGCCTTGGGAGCTTGTTTGAGTCCATATAAAGCTTTCTTGAGTTTATAAACATAATCAGGTTTTGCGAAGTCAATGAATCCTGGAGGTTGTGCCACGTATACCTCCTCATTGATAAAACCATTAAGGAATGCACTTTTCACGTCCATTTGAAATAACTTAAAATCTAGGGCGCATGCATAGGCAAGTAGTATTCTTATAGATTCTAATCTAGCTACGGGGGCATAAGTTTCGTCATAATCTATTCCTTCTTGTTGATTATATCCTTGGGCAACTAACCTAGCTTTGTTCCTAGTAACTATTCCATTTTCGTCTAACTTATTTCTATAAACCCACTTAGTTCCTATGATGGTCATGTTCATGGGATTTGGGACTAGTTCTCAAACGTCATTAGTCTTAAATTGATTTAGTTCTTCTTGCATAGCCATAACCCAACTTTCATCTATTAATGCCTCATTTATATTTTTAGGTTCTATAGTTGATAGGAAACAAAAGAAGTTATTTTTATCTTGAGCTTGTGATCTAAGGGTTCTTTGATTTAAGTTTCCTATTATATTATCTAACGGGTGTGATTTAGATTCCTTAACATTTACTATTTCGTTTTCACCTAATATTATATCTTCATTATCATCGCCTAAGGGTTTAATTTTACTAACCTCAATAGCTTCTTCTTCAACTAGGTCATCATCTTCTAGGGGCAATGTCTTAGGTAGTGGTGGAGTTTCATCAAATGTTACATTTAAGGATTCTTCTACTTTCATAGTGTGTTTATTAAGTATTATGTATGCCTTACTATTTTGTGAATACCCTAGAAAGATTCCTTCGTACGACTTAGGATCAAACTTAGTAAGGTAATCTTTTGTATTGAGAACAAAACATTTGCTCCCGAATACCCTAAAGTAATTTAGATTAGGTTTTCTACCTCTAAATAACTCATATGGGGTTTTTCCTAAGATTCTCCTAATTGAGACTCTATTTATTATATATGTTGATGTATCTACGGCATGGCACCAAAATTTTTGTGGATAGATTGTTCATTTAGCATTGTTCTACTCATTTCTTGTAAGGTTCGATTCTTTCTTTCTACTACCCCATTTGATTGTGGAGTGCGAGGAGCGGAGAAATTGTGAGATATCCCATTTAAATCACAATATTTTCCGAATTGCACTTCGTTATCAAATTCCCGAACATGGTCCGTCCTAATTGATACTATAGAACATCCTAATTTATTTTGAATCATTTTACTAAATATTTCAAATTTATTAAAGGCTTCGGTTTTATCACTTAAAAAACTAGTCCACGTGTATCGTGAATAGTCATCTACAATTACTAAGGTATAACGATTACCTCCGTAACTCCGCACAGCGGTTTGACCAAAAAGGTCCATGTGTAATTATTCTAGGCATCTAGTAGTGGAGACTATATTCTTAGCTTTGTGACTAGCATGTGCTTGCTTTCCTATTTTACATGCATCACAAAAGTGTTGGTCATATCTTAGGTTAGGCAAGTTTCTAACTAATTCTTTAGAGGCTAGAGATTGTATTTGTTGCATATTTGCGTGACCAAATCTTCTATGCCACAATGTAGAGTTTTCATCTAAGGTTGCTAAACATATTCTATCTTCCGGTTTATTTCCTAGTTTCATAGCATATACGCCACCTTTCCTAACTCCTCTACCTATGACCTTTCCGTCCTTAACTATTTCGCTATCTTTACTTGTAAAAGTAACCCTACACTTATTATCGCATATTTGTCCTATACTAAGCAAGTTATATGTTAAGTTATCTACATGCTCAACATTTTCAATAGTTAGGGAGTCTTGAGAGATCGTACCTTTGCCAATGATTTTTCCACGAAAATCACTACCGAAAATAACATTACCTCCGTTGTATGCCTTGTAGGAGGAGAATAGCTTCCGGTTTCCCGTCATGTGCTTCGAGCATCCGCTATCCTTAATCCATTCGCCGGGCTCCAAATTTATCCCTAGACATATTTCATCGGTGGCTTGAGCTACAAGGCACTTTTCGTCTTTTGCTTTGTCCGCTTCATCTTTGTCGCTATCGCTCCATGTTCCACTAACAAATGCGCTTTCGTAATCATAACCCAGTGGCTTTGGACATTCGCCAATGAGATGGTTTTGGCTTCCACATCTAAATCACTTTCTTTTCCCGTAGTTATCATTTCTATTTCTTTGTAGCGATCTTCTTTCATCTCGCGGTTGTCTCGTGAATCTTCCTCGTCTCTTGAAGAATTTCTTGAATTCTCTAACGGCCATTGCATATTCTTCGTCTTCACTATCGTCACTTGAATCATCGTCATCACTAAGTTCCTTTTTGGCTTTTAGTGCGAGAGACTTGATTTGATCTTTCTTGCTCTTGACCGTTTCCGAGTCCCTCTTTATAATTTCTTCATGAACCTTCAAGTTGCCAATAAGCTCATCAAGTGATAACGTCATCAAGTTCTTTGATTCTTCAATCGCCATGACCTTCGCGTGCCATTTCGGATGTAATGCCCTAAGAAATTTCCGTACACAATTTTTGCTAAAAAAAGTCTCATCAAGTGCTTTTAAACTTGTGATAATTGTGTTAAATTTAGCAAATGCATTATCAATAGATTCCTCTTCAGGAATTGTAAATTGTTCATATTGTTGAACAAGAAGACCTATTTTATTATCTTTGACTTGACTATTACCTTGGTGAGTGATTAGTAAAGAATCCCAAATCTCTTTTGCGGTTTGACACATAAAAATTCTTTCATATTCTTTGCGTGGTAACGCATTATAAATTACCATTTTAGCTTCATTATTTTTTGCTATTTTCTTTTTTAAATCATCATTTTGTTTTTAAAAAGGTACAATTTCATCTATTTTAGTTAGAATATTATATTGAATAGGGGGAAAATCACTATAGGTAATAACATGCCAAAGATCAAGATCCTTTGATTTCACATAAGTTTCGAATCTATTTTTCCAATAAAGAAAACCATCACCTTCAAATAGTGGTGGTCTTTGCATAGATTGCCCTTCTAAATATTTTAAAGATTTCATAGATCGTTTCAAGTTTTAAAATACAGTTAATTTTAAAAATCTTGTTTAACCTGGCTCCGATACCAATTGTGGAAAACTAGAAGGGGGGTTGAATAGTTTTATGTCCTTTTAAATTTATTATTAAAACTTTATTTACTTTTTAAAACTTAGATTCGAATTTATGTGATCTCAACTCCTTGAACAATATGAACAATATGTATATAAGTAAATATAAATAAGTAATGCAAGTAAGGTAATAAAATTAAATGAAAGCTAGAGATGGAAAGATCTAACCGAGAGACAAGAGATTTATAGTGGTTCGGCTACAAGGACACCTTCCTTGCCCTACTCCACTCCCCGAGCACCTAACTCGAGAGTTTTCTTCACTATGTCAACAAGCTCTCTTATGGCGGAGAAAACCTTTACACAACTTTGGCTTACACCGGCTTAACGACACAAAGCTAGATGTCGAGTTCTAATCGTAGCTAGAACCAATCTCACAACTTAAACACGACTTAATCACACCTTCTTCTTCACGACTTCTTTACGAATTCTTCACAACTTCTTCACGACTTCTTCACGACGGCTTCACTACTTCTTCACGACACTTCACAACTAAGCACAACCTATGTACACTTCTACTTCTTCACACCTTCACTACTTACACACCTTTACAACACAACTTCTCTACTTACACACTAACCTATCCCAAACAATTATACACACAACTATCTAACTACAATACACAACTTATAAACAAATGTATGATGACACAAACAACTTAGGTATCTAAGTTGCAATACTTCTTCTCTAGTTGTTGAAGGAGTATTCTTCTTTTGCACTTGAATGGAGGAAGCTTGGATCACTTAGAAACCAAAGCTTAAGATTATATGATCAAATGGTTTTTGAAGATATGAAATGTGATTTGAAACAGAAAGTTTTAGTGTGCAAAAGGTAAGTAAAAATTCAGGAGAAGGCTGGTAAAGGAGAAAAACTGGACAGCTGGAGACCTACTGGAGCGTGGCCGGCCCCCTTAATTTTAAGGGGGCCGCCTAGTAAAATTAAGGGGGCCGCCCAAGGTGTCCGTTGCCCAGATTTGTCCTTTTGTGGGGAAGGTTTTTCTGGAACATTTTAACTGATTTTGGTTAAAAATTTGAATTCATATTTTTATAAAGGATTAAATATTTTTATTTAATACCAAAAATGTTTTTCAAAAATATATAAAATGTTTTTGATGTTTTATAAAAAATCTAGTTATTAAGAAAATGTTCATTTGATCATATAATGCATTAAGCACTTGTTTATTCATACCTTAAGTGATTAAGTTGTAGAAATGAATATTTACAACTAAATACTTGTTTATTTGATAAGTTTATGTTTAATGAGTTTATATTTTGTAATCATTAAAACATAGAGATATGGATAATGTTTTTAGGCATTATTTATGTCAACAGACCCGGGTAACACTTGCCCGGTATCTCATATCGTATTCACGGGTTTTGTAAGTTGGCCTTATCCCAAAAAGATTGGCTTGTCAGTTCCTGCATATAACGCGTATCCAATATTATTTTCATATAAAACAACGGATCAACATGGCAATGAGGTAACTTAACTAATGTAAATGAATTTGATACTGGTCCGTATGAAAAATGGTGCAATGTATTCTCCCCCGCAAGTTTAGAAATGAAAATATAACTTGAAAACGGGGCTATGAAAACTCACCTGATGCAATAGTAATGATGACAATAGTGGATACACTGAAATGAGGCACGATCTCTAACCGCAACCTAATATGAATGATATGATCTAATGTAAGTCATGAATTGATGCTACACATGCAAATACGTATGTTATCGATACCACTCGTGAAATTTGAAAATAACGTTTATCGTCGAAAAATGTATTTTTGACGTCTTGTTAAGTCATAAAACATTTTACGTGTAAAACGTTGTAACGATATCCCACGATCGTCGTTTGATGATTTATAGCAAAATAATAGAGTTTTCCGTCGTAATTTAATATTTTTCAACCACTATTAGAAATGACTAAGTAGCCTCGCAAAGCTAGTCGTAAGTTGTTGAATATTGAGTGTTAGGAAACGATCTTCGTGTTTTTAGAAAGCTTGTAACAATATCTTAAATTCGTATCATCGAACTTTTGTCCATACGTGTCCCGATCATAAAGAAAAATAATGGTTAAGCTAGTTAGTCGGCTAAATTGACTGTTTTTGTGTAGTTTTGGGGTATGTTTGAAAGGTCGTATCTTACTCGTTACGAGTCCAGTTGACGAACGGCTGGTCAATTTGGAAAATAGGCCGGGAGTACTTAATTTCACTTCAAAGGGTTAATGTCTCAAACTGATTCGATCAATGAGCAAAATGGCTCTCAACATGGTTACTCACAAAAACAGTTTTACACTTAGAAACATTTTTAATAAAAGCAGATAAAAATGTGTTGTGAACGTCGGGTTTCAAACGCTTGTATCTTGGTCGTTATAAGCTCGTTTTCTACGTTCTTTATGTCCACGACTTCGTATTACAGTGAACTAATATATTTTTGATATGTCGGTTCATCTAGATCGCGTTCAACACCTCGTTTTACCCATTGAAAATCGTGCAACAGCACACTATTTTTCAGAAAATATAGTTTTCGTCGTCAAACTTAGAATTAACGTATCTTTCTCGTTGTAAGCTCGTTTTTACTCATTCCAGCGGCCACGGCTTCGTTTTTGAGTGTATTTTCTAAATATGTAAGCCAAAATAACCCATGGTCTACTGATTTTTCCAGAAATTGCAAAAATGGACAGAACCTTGTTTATATCTTGTAAAAATCATTTTTACTAGTTCAATACTTGTGCACAACCCTTCCAATCAACACCAATGCTAATCTAAACCTACCATACACCTTCTTAGGGTGTCACGGGTTCCTAATCTTCACCAAAAATGGTGGATCTCATAAGATTACTAATAAAATTCTTTAAACTCATTTTAGTGACAAAAATGTGTGTTAAGTGGTATATAACATATGTATATTTGCATGATTTGGTACTAGAACATCAAAATAGATTAAATGGAAGTATGAAAGAGTAGAAAATTTATTTAGAAACTAACTTTAGGTTGATGAGGGTTTTGTAGCAAAATATATAATTAACCTAGAGGTTTATATTTCAAAACCTTAAAATATAGGACTAATAGAGATTGGATAATACTTGATCTTGAATTTTTGATGAAATTTTCTTCTTGGTCTTGCTTTGGCCGAACCACACAAAGAGTGGCAGAGATGAGAGGATTTTTTTTGTTAGTTATTTGGTTACTTGAATGAATTATGAGGTTTATGTAAGTAATATATCTAGTTAGGGAAATATTGGTCAAAGTCAAGAGACTAATGATGGCTAGGGGGCGCATGGGGCGGCAAACAAGGGGAAGGAGGGAGGGTGTTTGTGTGCTAATAAATTTTCTTGTCTCTTGGATGAGATTTAGTTAGATTTTGATGTGTTTAGGATAGTTTTAGTTAGGATATTGTGTTACCGGGTATTGAGTTAGCTAGAAATAAATTTTGACGGAACAAAATAAAGTATGACGAAGTTGTAAAAATTATAAAATCACATTTCTTGCAAGAATCGGGCGTCCAAATAATTATCACTTTGAAATTTCGTAAACCGTCGTAGCTATAAGCTTTTAACGATATATATAGTAAATGATTTCAAAACTCCGAGTAAACTAATAATATAATTTTTATATCATTGTAATGAGTGTGAAAATATATTAGAACCATAGTCTGGAGTGTCGGGTATATTATTCGTAGTAAATGACTGAGTGGTAACGTTTAATTAATAAATAAATATACGTTAATTGAAATTATGCAAACCTGTGAATGACCTAACATGAGGATGATGTTACTGATGATATGTAGACTACTCTAGTCTATATGATGTGTCCTAGTGATGATCCATGAATACGCGGCTAAACCCTTACGGTTACGCGAATTTTGAATACCCGTAAACCTAGTTTACGAAATGATGAATGATAACCATGAATAGTGATTTTCCTCCGGGAATGAATAGTATTTCGTGAATAGTAAATTTTTTGATAATGTCTCAAAGTCGCAAACTGACTTCAAAAAAGATGAATAGTGAAATGATGAATAGTAATCCGTGAATAGTAAATTTCAAAGTTTGAGAAATGACCTGAAATTACGATTTGTCACAGTTTGGTAGTATCTATGAAACTAGGAGAATTGACCATCGGACCCTAGTGAAATAGGTTGCGAATAGTGGTAAGAATTGACCATAGGACTACCACTATCTTGCGTGAGAATTGACCATAGTATCACTTACCAAACGAAAATGCTTAAAAAGTTAGGGGGAACCTAAGTTCCAAGAGGTCGGGTTTCATAGAATAAGTCTTAGATTGTAGCGGTTCTTAATGACTTTTCCATAGGGTAAACCCACGAACTCTTGTAATCATTTGGTTACGGAATACGACTCTATGGAAAATAGGCTAGACAAATTTACTCGAGGAGTCTAGTGACTTTAAACCCCATATGGAGCGTTAGAAAACATTAATTAGAAAACTTAATCATGGCATAACAAGATTAGTAATTAGGCTAGCACATTTCGCCCTACTGGTTATCTCTTCCACTTTTATTTGCTTTCATTTTTATTTCATTTCTTTAGTTTATAATTAATCAAATTCAAACCCCTTTTAAATCAGTGACACTAGAACTTAGGTAGACGAGACTTTATAAATACACACGATCAGGTACACTGCCCGTTAGTGCATTAGGTAAACCTTAGATAGACGAGATATTATAAATATTAAAACCTGGTTAGAAATCTTGCATCATGCTCATAAAAATTAAAAAAAAAAAAAAAAAAAAAAAAAAAAAAAAAAAAAAAAAAAAAACCTTATATATTGCCTACCACCAACAAAGGTTTGGTGTCACTTTATCAAGAGATAGTTTTCAGATCCTAGTTGAGATATGATAAACATGTTGGATTTGGGCTATGTAAATTTGTTGATAAAAAATAAGGAAAATTATCAAAATATATATTAGTCGCCCTACGATTTATCACTTTTCAAGCCTAAAATTCTCAAAAATCCAAAATAGACCGGGGCGACTTTTGTTTTGGGCAACTCTTGTCTATTGACTAAAATACCCCTATGTACCAAAGTGATAAACCTGGATTTCGGTAAACAAACCCAGATTCCGGTAATAAACCTACCCTCGTCCTTACACTTGGAAACACTTCCACACTACTATGAACATTACAATTTCACCGACATTAGCTGGACATATCAAAAAACACTTATATAAATCTTTATAATTAAATAACACAAAAACAACACAAATAGACAACAAATGAAGCAAATTAATCATAACAATGTCTTCAAGTTTAAGCTATGGGATAATCACCGGACACCTATAGCTTCCATAGCCACCACCACCACCCCCACCCGTAGTTGTGCCACCACAACCATTTATGCCACTGCTAAATTCTAGAAAAATCAAGCAATTCAAACCATAACTAAAAGACTAAATCTGGATCCAAATCTGATGTGATTAAAGGGCTTCGCAAGTCACAAGGGCTTGGCAGATCCAAATCTATTAATAAACAAAGTTACGTATTCAGTAACATACCCAGTTACATACCTACGCCTCATACAACGAATAAACTACCACTATACTTACATCACCACCTGAACCCTATATCCGGCGACACAACAAATCAACAGTGGCAATATCTCCGGCGAACTCATTTCTGGTGAAATCTTCGACAAGTCATGGCTGCTTTTTTGTTTTAGTTGTGATGAATCTATGTCGGATTTTTTTATTTATTTATTTTTTTTTTTGTATCTTTCTGTTATAGATCGAGCTAGTGGATCCAGAGTTATAATTTAGAGGCGTCAACAATTTGAGTAGATCGAGAGTGGATCAAGCTAGTCAAGTTACCATCCGTAGTCGTGTGGGATTCGAGTTTTTTTTTTTTTTTTTTTTTTTTTTTTTTTTTTTTTTTTACCATCCGTAGTCGTGTGCGATCCGAGTGTTTTATTTATTTATTTATTTATTTTTCTCTTGAGTGTAAATCGTATATTTGAGTGGGGTGAGAGAAGATCGAATATCTGGAGACCGTGAGATCTAGGCATTGAAACACATAAATTTCTATGTTGTACTAATGTTTTGTAAATCTAATATTTGAGAGGGGTAATTTAGTAATTCAATTTTAACTAATTGGACACTTTTCGGTTTATGGTTGGGGTTGTACAAGTTGACCAGTCGCCGGGTCTTTTTTAAACTATTGAAATTTTAGGATTAGATATACTAGTCTAGTATTGGTAATTACCCTTAATTTTTATATATATATATATATATATATATATATGTATATATATTTTATTTTATTATTTTTTTTTTCCTAGTTGCATTGAAATTAAAGATCCGTCCACAAACTTTGATAACAGTTAACAACTGATTAAATGCAGCCAAATGACTAGTTAACAAGCTTTTAAATGGCACATTCAGAGGTGGCAATTTGGGCGAAAAATAAAAAAATTGATTAATTTGTAAAAGATTTGGGCACATTTAGTCTCATTTTTTTTTAAATGGCATTTATGGCCAATTGAAAAGTTAAATGGGCACTAACGGGCACATATTTTCTCTCAATTGGAGAACATTACAATCATTTAAAATATATATATATATATATATATATATATATATATATATATATATATATATATATATATATATATATATATATATATATATTCAATTATTTTAATATAAATTATTTTACCAGGGTGGAAGTTCCCTTTTACCCAATTATTTTAATATAAATGAGGTGTTGCTTTTAAGTAATTTATATAATCGTTTTGGGTTTTTCCTAAAGCGATTCGTATCAAAAAAACTATGTAATAAAAATAGGATTCTAATCGATGAATCTTGAAAGGAAACTAGACGGTTCGACCAAAAGCAATTCTTACTTTAATTAAACAGTTATGAACGACTTAACAATTTCAAGTCGAATTGACTAATCTGGTATATTTTCCATGTTCATAGGAGTGCATCTATGTTTCTGCTTTACGAATATGATATTTTTTGGGCATTATGAGCCCGTTTGGCCTGTGCCCGTTTAGCCCGTGCCTGTTCGGGCACGAGCCCGTTTGGTCGTGACCCGTGGCCCGTGCCCGCCCGGCCCGCCCGTTTTGCCACATCTAGCGCACATTACTACAAGGAGCCAACCGGGCTGCTTAGCTGAAGAGCTTGAGAGTCCCAACAAAATGTTTCAAGTTCGAATCTCATAACCTCTATAAATTAATAATGTTGGGACCGGGATATTTTATTAATTTAGCGAGATATTATTATATCGATAAATTAATAAATTATTAATTTAGAGAGGTTCATGTATGACCTTCAAAATTTCCATATCCAATGTACATTCACACATTAAATGAAGTTGTCAAGTTCATTGTTTTGAATTAAAGATAGTTCAATGTATATGGTTCTAAATTGATCACTATAAAATGTCCAATGATAAGTTTTATAATCACATCAACTATGGCTTCTAAACTAAAAAGTGTTAAAAAATCAACCATGACCAATCAACAACGAAAATTGTTATGCGAGTATAAGAGAGATCACCAAGGATGCACTCAACAAGATTTGGTGCAGTGGGTTGACAAAACTTTTGATTTGAAAGTTAGTCAAGGCACAATATCAAACACTCTCAAGAGATCATCGGAGTTCCTATCAGCTGACTTTGACAAAGATGGATCTTCCAAGCGTCACAAAGCAGCCAAGTACCCGAACATGGAGAAAGTTGTTTATGAATGGTTTCTCCAACATCAAGAGCGTGTGAATATAACAGGAGAGCTAATCATAGAGAAGGCGGTTGAGGCGTTGAAGCTTTTGTATCCACAGGATTCTTCAGAGCATAAACTTTCACAAGGCTGGCTTGAGAAATTCAAGTTAAGGCATGGTATCAAATCGTATCGCCGATTCGGAGAAAGTGGCTCAGTTGACACACATGACATGGAGAATAAATTGGTGTCTATAAGGGATAAAATTAATCAATTTCCAATGAAAGATGTTTTTAATATGGATGAAACTGGTTTGTTTTACAGGTTACAAGCTGACCATTCACTTGCAACAAAACAACTTGAAGGTAGGAAACAGGACAAGGAAAGACTTACAATTGTTATTTGTTGCAATGAGGATGGCTCGGAAAAAATTCCTCTATGGATCGTTGGTAAGTATGCAAAGCCACGTTGTTTTAAGAATGTCAACATGAATAGCCTAGATTGTGAATACCGTGCCAACAAAAGAGCATGGATGACTGGGTTGCTTTTTGAAGAATATGTTCGTTGGCTAGATGATCAAATGCATGGTCGAAAAATTCTCTTGGTAGTGGATAATTGTCCAGCCCATTCAAATAATATTCAAGGGTTGCAAAACATTGAGTTGTTTTTTCTACCGCCAAACATGACTTCAAAAATTCAACCATGTGATGCTGGGATAATTAGAGCCTTTAAAATGTACTACCGTAAAAGGTTTTATCGTAAGATTTTGGAAGGTTATGAGTTGGACATTTCTTCTCCAGAAAAGATTAATATTTTAGATGCTATCAATTTGGCCGTCTCAGCTTGAAGAAATGTGAAACAAGAGTCCATCGCAAATTGCTTTCGGCACTGTAAAATTCGTTCGTCGAATACAAATGGCTCAAGTGATTTAAATGATGTAAATTATGGAGAAGACATTCATGAGCTTGAGAACTTGATTACGGGTATGCATTATCGGCATAAAATGGATGTGAATGAGTTGTTGGATTATCCTGGTGAAAATAATGAATGTTACAACGTTCAAAACATTGAAGAAATTGTGGCGGATACCGTTCAAAATCCAATTGATGATGAAGTTGAGGATGATTCGGTAGCTTTGGAACCGGTCACTCGAAAAGAAGCATTGCAAGCGGCAACAACTCTTCATAACTTTTTGTTGCAATACGAGAACACAATGCCTACTCTATTAAGTGCACTGGGGAAATTTAAAGATGAACTCAATATAGATTTGAAGTTTACAAAAAAACAAGTGACTATAAATTCTTTTTTTTACTAGACAATCTTAGAATTTTGAAATATTTTGGGGAATTATTAATTTATAGTTTCGTTTGGACCAATATATTTACATTGGGATTTCAAAAAAATTATTATCTTATTATTTTATCGATTGAGGTCTAATTTTGTACTGATCACAAGTTGAGACCGGACAAATTATTAGTTTTATCGAGTATTAATTTATAGAGGTTCTACTGTAGTTGCAAACTCCTTGCCCTTGCTATATAATACACAATTGTGCAGGGCTAGTGATTTACCATGCTTCATGGCTCACGCGGGGTGGTCTGTTAAATTCCGGGCCGGTTTACCTACCTCGTCCCAAAGATGACTTCGAAGGGGTTTTAACGATTAAAGAAACGAACTTTGAAATGCCTAGATCTTTCACATGATTTGGCTCAAACATGTATATCATGGAAAAAATGAACTGTTTCTTGCAGCGATAGTATCTTACACATCATTAATTATGACCATCATATTTACAGTTTCTTGCATTTCAAATACCAAACTAAACATGGAATTTTGCTACAATAAGATCATTATCCTAGAATAGTTTGAATCTTTTAGTGCATTTATAGTAGCTAGTAACATAAAAATATTAAATGTTTGATGAAAAAAATAATGGAACATTGATACTGATCCTAGAATAGTTTGAAAGTTTTAGTTCATAGTTATAACATCAAAAGATTAAATGCTTGATGAAAAATACTCCGTAACAACAAACGATCACCTTTTTTTGGAAATCCTGACAGACGACATTAATAATTTAAAGGCCCAAGTCAACAGTTCCAACAAAAGAAATAGCTTATGAAGACAATATATTTTTTATAATATTGAAAAAGGAGAAGCAATCAATCTCCATCCTTAATTCATACAAGCAAAATCTCTCTGTAATACCAGTTCTTAAGAAAAACCTACATATAACCATATATTTTAATATAATAGCAAAACTTTGGAATATAGAATTAAAAAAGAAAAAAAAACAGAAAAAAAGAGAAGAAACTCAGAGCTTGAGTAGTAGAATGAATAATCACAATAATATACAGTAACTTCATATAGATTACCATGATTTATTATGGAGGTATACTTCTTTGTTGGTAACCAAAATCACCTCTTTACAAAATCTAGCTTGAAGTTGATGAGGATCCATCATGTAATATATACTTACGTATTTTTCATCAATTGTGCAAGGGGTTTGGACCTGTATGGATCTTCCTCTTGTTATCACCAAAACCTTCTTGTTTATCTGTATGGCACTTCTGACCAACATCTTTACATTCAACATGATGATCATGATGATGATTATGATGACGAGAAAGATTGTATTTGGTTGAAGAAGAAGTAGAAGATTCTTCAACTGATATCACACATTGTAATTGTAGAAACAATAAGATAAAGATGTAGAGACACATAAATTCTTTACTTTGGCTTCGCATATTTTTAAGGTTTAGGAATTCTTGTAAAGGATAGAGGCTTTACTGGGATGTCTTGAATTCTGAAACTTGATCCAACTTTATGTTGTAAGCTTGAGAACTAATACATGAGAGAGATAATAAAAAAGAGTGAAATCTGAAATGCCATTGCGTATGGCACCTTCTATCTTTTAATACTTTGGCTTGAAGACTCCCTTTTGTATGTGGTGTTCATGGATTTGGATTGTATGATTTTTTATATATAGTAACAGTATCTAACGTTCTCTAAGTTGACAAACCAATACTTGTAGGTTCAAGTACCAACCATACATAATGTGATAGTAGCATTGTACCCGCGCATTACGGAGGCGGATACTATGTAATCAAAAATTTTGACGAACAATATTTTTAGATTAAATGTTTTTCGTGATAATGACTTTGCACATTGCGAGAATTTTAGAGAATAACTTTATTACACACTATTTCCTTTTTAAATGTCAAGTACCTATAAATCGCAATGCAATGACGATATGAAACGGTAGTTAGTAGTAAAACGAGGTTGTGATGGTTGGCGGTCAAAGGTACTTGCTAATTAGTAAATGTTGTGTAATATTCGTCACAATATTCTATAACGTGTAAACATAGAGAAATTTAAATTAATTCTTGCAATATATGATTAATAATTCTAGGGCTAATGGTTTGATAATGTATCATAGTTGTCATAATTTCCTTCTATATATATTGAACAATTTTTTTTTTGCTTTTCTATGTACTAAAATAGTTTTTTTTTGGTATTTTTTGTGTATTTTATGACTATTTTAATCTTCATTGTATTAACCTAGGAAGGGCAAAATGGTAATAAAATACACAAAAAATACCAAAAATGCAAGTTTAGTACATAAAATAGCAAAAAAATTGTTCGATACGTATAGAAGAAAATCATGACAATTATGATACATTTAGAGGCTATTAACCCATAAATCTATATATGACATTGCTTATATAAATTACGGTATTCAAAAATTAATTACAGATTTTCATACCTTATAAATCACCCGAAAATTTTCGTACTTTGACATGTACGATTCTTTTCAATCAAAATTATTAGTAAAATCAGTTGGATTTCACTAAACTTGTACTAAATACATACATAGATAATAAATTTTTTTGAATATATAATTTTCAAAATATCGAAGTCCATAATCAAACAAAAAATTGACATTAAACTTACATTAATGAATATTTTAAATAATTATGTGTATATGAATTATTGTTTAATGTATTACTGTATACATAACATTAACTATTTGTAGATGCATAAATATTAATTTATATTCCTTAAAAATATATTAAGGATTGTTTTGGTCATTTAATGGAAGAAATTACCTTTCTATATTATATCTATACCATATAAAAGAGGAATCACTCACTTTCTTAATTTTAAGTTTCACAACTTTAAAAGCTTATTATATAATACTTTACAACACTAAAACTATATAAGCGCTCTCTTTCTTAATTTTAAGTAAGCAATTAATGTGGTAAATAAAAATAATTAATTGAGTTATTAAAACACCCCTACAAAGAAAATACAAATTATCAAGCATATTGTACAACCATCTTAAACAAAATTCTTGAATTAAATGTCACTAAAATACTTAAGACTAAGAATTAAATAATACAAATAATAAAGCATGTTATACAAACAATTCAAACACAAAAACTACAATTTAAGAAATACAAATAATAAAGCTAAAATTATAAAATACTTTTCTCTATATTTTATCCTACTGCACATATTTCTTAGGCAGCTTCAATTTGTTTAAAACTGCATGTATAAAAAACACGGTTCGATTCGGGTAATCGCTGATATTTAAAATTAAAAATCGAAATCGAACCGCGATAAGAGAGTTTATTGATTTATGGTTTTCTCATATTTGATTTCTTAGTTATCGTTTTTTACGGTTTCGGATTGAGCGGGTCGACACGATTTGTCGGTTTCACAGATTCTTTTAACATCCGTATCCATACAACTTAGCTTTATCAAATCAAATAGATATTTTGAACGACAAAAAAAATTGCTCAATAAATATTTATTATTACAATCGTATAATGAAAAACACTGTCATTAGTTAAAAAGTTGAAATACGGTAATTCTTGATATTCGTAAATTTATTGTTAAAAAGAAAATAATAAATTATAGAGTAAATTACCCGGATCGTCCCTGTGGTTTGTCCAAAATCACTGGTTTAGTCCCTCGAGTTTCAAAGTTGCGTGTATGGTCCCTCTGACAGCAAAAGAATAACACCTATGGTCCCTATCGCTAACTGACGTTATATATTCCGTTAGCAAGTTTCAACGTTAGTCCATTAATCAAACAAGCGTTTGCAACGTTAGTCCTTTTCCTTAACGGCCGTTTGCAATGTTTGCAACGTTAGTACCTTTTTTGAAAAATATTCGAAAAAACTTATAAAAATTCAAAAAATTTATAAAAATTAAGAAAATTTAAAAAAATTCAAAAAATTTAAAAAAATTCGAAATATATTTATAAAAATTCGAAAAATTTTTAAAAAATCGAAAAAACTTATAAAAATTCGAAAAATTTCTAAAAATTCAAAATTTTAAAAATTCAAAAAAATTTATAAAAATCCGAAAATTTTATAAAAATTCGAAAAAACTTATAAAAATTCAAAAAATTTATAAAAATTCAAAAAATTTTAAAAATTCCAAAAATTTATAAAAATTCGAAAAAATTTATAAAAATACGAAAAATTTATAAAAATTCGAAAAAGTTATAAAAATTCGAAAAAACTTACAAAAATTCGAAAAATTTATAAAAATTCAAAAATTTTTAAAAATTCATAAAATTTATAAAAACTCGAAAAAATTAATAAAAATTCGAAAAAATTTTAAAAATTCGAAAAAACTTATTAAAATTCGAAAAATTTTATAAATTCGAAAAAATTTATAAAAATCCGAAAATTTTATAAAAATTCGAAAATACTTATAAAAATTCAAAAAACTTATAAAAGTTCAAAAAATTTTAAAAATTCAAAAAATTTATAAAAATTCAAAAAATCAATAAAAATTCGAAAAATTTATAAAAATTCAAAAAATTACCTCACACGTTTCCTCCCTTTTGGAAAAGATATGAATATCTCTAATTCCTAAACCAAGATATACGTTATTCCATTTTAATTTCATACGCCTGTTTCAATGGATCATATAATAATTTATTTAACTCTTTTACATCTTCTAACCAAATAAAACCCTATCCCAACCCATGTGTATATCATTATTCCCTTGAAAGATACGTTCCTATCTCCTACCTAAAATAAGAAAAACGCGACCTTCCTTTTTACTCAATATGTTTTGACAAAGGTGGTCATATTTGTTTTCGAGTCCAAAGAAATGAAAGCAACCGTTGACCGCTTTTGACCTATGGAAATACCGTTAGGGGACGTGTGAATGTATAAGTTTTTCCTAAAATTTTTGAATTTTTATAAATTTTTGGAATTTTTAAAATGTTTTGAATTTTTATAAATTTTTTGAATTTTTAAAAGTTTTTTCGAATTTTTAAAATTTTTTCGGATATTTATAAATTTTTTCGAATTTTTAAAATTTTTCGAATTTTTATAAATTTTTCGAATTTTTATAAATTTTTTCGAATTTTTAAAATTTTTTCGAATTTTTATAAATTTTTTGAATTTTTATAAATTTTTTCGAATTTTTATAAATTTTTGGAATTTTTAAAATTTTTTGAATTTTTATAAGTTTTTCGAATTTTTATAAGTTTTTTCAAAATTTTAAAATTTTTTCGAATTTTTATAAATTTTTCGAATTTTTATAAATTTTTATAAATTTTTGGAATTTTTAAAATTTTTTGAATTTTTATAGATTTTTCGAATTTTTATAAGTTTTTTCGAATTTTTATAAATTTTTTGAATTTTTAAAATTTTTTGAATTTTTATAAATTTTTCGAATTTTTACAAGTTTTTTCGAATTTTTATAAATTTTTCGAATATTTTTCAAAAAAGGACTAACGTTGCAAACGGCCGTTAAGGAAAGGGACTAACGTTGCAAACGCTTCTTTGGTTAATGGACTAACGTTGAAACTTGCTAACGGAATATATAACTTCAGTTAGCGATAGGGACTATAGGTGTTATTCTTTTGCTGTCAGAGGGACCATACACGCAACTTTAAAACTCGAGGGACTAAACCAGTGATTTTGGACAAACCACAGGGACGATCCGTGTAATTTACTCTAAATTATAATACATGATTCACCGAAAAAATTTATTTAAAGGTATTTGCCGACACAACGCGCGGGTACTCTGCTAGTGTAGTAGTATAGAAATAGATATATAAACGTCTAGGTTTGAGGTTCTAAAACATAATATGTTGCAATGAAGCAAAGCATAACCGTTACTTTTGGGAACCAAATATTCCTACTCCCTCCGTCGTATAATAATCGTTCACCGACAAAAAACACATAGTTTTACCCATAACTAATTAATTTACAACAATTTTAATGTTATAATAAAAACCTCAAATGAGGGCAATATGGTAACTCGAATTAAATTTCCTGTCCATTTTTAGAAGTGGACAATTAATTTGGGACAACCCGAAATAAAAATGTGGACAATAAGGGTGTGTTTGGTAAAAGTAGCAGTGAGCAGTAGCAGTGAGCTGTGAGCAGTGAGCTGCGAGCAGTAGCCACAACTCACAGCTCACCGCTCACAACTTCTTAAAGAAGTATTGGAAAAATGAGCATTCTTAAAAAATAGCAAAGCTCACCGCTCCTTTGCCAAACGAATAATAAAATTAAAAAGCTCATTGCTCACCGTTCATCGCCCTAAAAAGCTCCAAAAAGCTCCGCGCCAAACATAGCCCTAAATATGGGACGGAATGAGTATTTAGTAATTTTTATTTGTTTTTTTCAATCACGTACTCCGTATTTAACATTAAATTTATTTCTTTTAAAAGAATCGTTTATTAGATAAACTATTTACGATGGATATTTTTCATGGAAAAAGACGTGGGAAAAAATAATAGTTATACATTTATGCGGGATTTTGAGATTTAATTACATTGTTTTCCAATCTTCACAAGATACAATTGGCTGCAGGGACGGAACCAAGGGTTCTCGCGGGTGTCCGAGATCTTATGGATTTTTATGATGTAGTGTTAATTTTTGAAAAACACGTCAATTTTTTCTAAACGTATCTTAAATGCACCCGGTCCATTGAAATATGATTCTATATTATAGTTAAAAAAAATTTGTGCACCCGGTCATATTTGATCCTGATTCCGTCCCTAATTGGCTGTACAATCTATCCTGTAAAATAAATTCGACGAGCATGAGAGTTATAAGTATATGTAGAAGTTATGTTAATCTTCATCATGATCAAACGTAGTAATCAACTGATCTGTTCATTTAATAAAATCAGTTCCTTGGGATAAATATCCGAAAGTGAAAATCTCAGCCACTTAAATGCAGAATTTCTTGTATTAGGACATTCAGTGATTTAGATTTTTTGCCTAGATCCTTTTGGTAATCAGTTTTATACGTCTATTAGTATAAAGTTTCAACGATATTTTATATTTTTTCTAGCTCTTTTATCTTTTTCATTTTTGGTTTCTAAAAGCACAATGATTGTTTTGGAGAAATTTAGAAACATAATGATTTGAAGACTAATTCACTACGAGGCCAAAGATTTTGTGTAAATGATCAAAAGTTAACAATTGATACATAATTACATTTTGAAGCACTGCCACGAATTATTAGATGCAAGCTAGCTTAACACTTAATTACTAATAGAAGTTTGAAAGAGTGTGTTCTTAATCTACATGTGTATGAACATAAATCAAAGTATAATATACTCATATTTGCATTGTCTCTTAACAGTCATTTATTATTGTGAACTTAGTATTTTGATCATTTCTTTATGAATTATATTTTTGAAATGCAAAAAATTAATACGTTGGTCCGAAATATAAAACTTCTATGCATTTAAAATAGCTTAAAGCTATCATCAACGATCCCAGTCAAAGGGTGTATAAGCTGTTTAATACGCATGGGCTTGCCGGGAAGTTACCTCAAAGGCATGTCAGTATCATGTAACCATTTCGGAAGCTATAAGTTCGACATTTAAGTGATCATCACAATTTGCAACTCAAAATCAACTTCGATTTCATCGTGCAAGTCTAGTTCAACTTCAAACTAATACTGGTTCATGATTACGTATTTTACAGTATTTTAGTTTATTGGAAGGCTTCTAGTCGATCTTCTTCCAAATATAACCTTATTTATATCTATTAAGACCCGATGAATACAATTTGCTAGCTAAAAAAGAGGATAGAAGAAAAGGTACCATGCCAGTTGATGCAGTTTGAAGAATTAAATGTTATTTCAAGATATATGGTTCTTATAAAATTATAGGAAAACACTATTTTGAAAGCATAAACTCAATGAACATAATATAAAGACAAATGAAAAACAATGCATACATATATAACTTTATCAACATCCAGTTTATTCTTATAAACCATAATGTTGGATTGAAATTTTTTATGCAAGCGTTTACATGTATAAAAATGCCAATATGTTTGTCAAAAGTTTTCATGAAAGATTGACAAAATGGGTTATCGGCCTTACAGAAAATTGTTATAAAAAGTAAACTGATAAAGAAGGGATCGAGTGGTAGGCCATATCAAGTGAAAATATAGTGGTCATTTTCTTAGCAAAAATGATGCTGTCTTACCATACTATTACACTTCATTTCATATGAAAACAGATTCATGAAAGTCTGACCAAATTAAATGTTTTAGCACCCAAAAAGGACCTACAATTGATTTGCAAACACTTGGGTGGAATTATACACCTTTGAAAAACTTCGTCTTCAAGACTGCTTCCCTTTTTGGCTTTTATGCTTTTTTCGTATGTGATCATCATGTCATTCTCTATAAGCATTTCAAGAAATTGTTGAAACCCATCATAATATTACTTAATTAGCACATATGGTAATTAGTATCAGTTGAATACATGCAAACTATGTTCCTAATCATATCTTTATTTGTTTTTCTTTTATCACCAAGAAAATATTAAAACTAACACTAGCTAAAATCCAGCTGCGAGGTCTTCTGAATGCGTGTTGCGATGGAGAAAAACTATATCTGTTTTACCTACGGCTAAAAGTATCATTTATGATGTTACTGAATTATTTAGTTTATTATGGTCTACAACTCTTTTTGTTGACATGTGCATATATATTGCTGTATTTGTAACTCGTGTTAACTAACTCAAAACTAATCACCTCTATAATCGATCTTCTAACAAATGGTACACCATTAGCAAAACATGTCTTACTCTTAGATGAGCTCCACGTCAAACCCAAGATTTAATTCTTTTAACAAAATCCAGTGCATATTTGTTTGAACTACCGTTGCTGCAATATATATAAATAAAGAAACGTATATATCATCTCTAAGAATATATAAAGACATACTACAGGGGACCTTTTGACACCGTACAAATATACCATCAACAACTATGCCAAAAGCTATACACCAGAAACATATATAACTGCAAGCAATCAAAGACAGGTCAGCACATCCAGATTAATAGGAAACTAAGGAGCCAACATATTACATTTCCTTGGACTTGTATGAAATCAGCCATAATCAACTTGTTGGGCCAATTCAGTGCCCAATGATCGTCAACTAGGATTTGAATAGAAAATACCATAAATATAAGCAAAGTCCCAGAATGGAAAGAAGCATTCAAGGAGTTGTCTTGAGTGTTCCTCAGAGTCTTAAAAAAGACTCAACACTTCTTGAGGAGGAACTCAGTGAGTGAAATATCTGAAGCAAGAAGAAGATGATTGAGTCAGTGAGTGATGACAATAACTCACTGACTCCCTGAAGATCTCCTCAACATATCAAAGACATCCTGAAACTTAGGTATTTAGGAAAAGTATCTAAGTCACTGAAATATAGGCGAGAACTTTTTTAGGAAGATAAGCGTAAAGCACTTATCAAAAATTCAAGATAGTACTAGAGTTGGTAAAGAAAGGGACAAACGGTTGTCCAACATTGTTCCTTAAAGTATGGTTGGACATGTCTTATGAATGGAATCATTTAATGTAAGTGCATTACACAGTTAAATGCTTGACACGTCGTTGTTAGCCCACAGGTATCCACCTCGATATTTTGACTATAAATAGCAATGCTGTAAAGAAGTAAATGCTCATCTCTTGCAATTAATGTGAAACACATTTAAGAGCATTTACTTATCCTATTAGAATTTAAGTCTATGATAGATTTGAGTTGGTTAAGTATATTTCTTACTTGAAAAATAACCTAGGTTTTTATTTTAGTTTAGTGAGGAGATAACCAAACATTTTCATTGAACTTAGATTGTTATTTCATAAACAAACTTAAGTAAATTCTTTTATTCACTTCTAATAAGAATTTAAACGTTGATAATATCTTTGTGTTTACTTAGACGTTTATATATCTTGTTTTAAGTTTTAAACTTACATCACTAAGACATGATAGTTGGTTAGTGAAGCTTCGTTTCTCCTTTGTAACCAACTAGAAGGGAACAACGAGTGGTATCAGAGCGGGTTGATTTATAAAACTTTTTTATAAACCGTTTAAAAGTTTTTGAAATCAAGACCCTATCATGTCTGATGATGTACCCCAACTTGTAGATCAAAATGGAGGTAGTTTTTTTTTATCTACTGCCCCTAAACTGAAAGTTGGAAAGTTAACAAAATGGAAGAAAAGAATGCTTTGCTACCTTGTGGGCATGGAACCTTATCTCATCAAATTCCTTGATGAAGGTCCATACAAGCCCAAGACCATCGCTAGCCTTGACAAACCTAGGGCCCTATGGTCTAATGATGGGAGGAGGTCGGTCAATCAGGACTAACGCATTAAAAGTATGATTATATCATGTCTACCAGATGAGATAATGGAATCAGTCATTGGATGTCCTACAAAAAAAAAAAAAAAAAAAAAAAAAAAAAAAAAAAAATGGACTGACTTGATTCATAACTTTGAAGGTCCCTCAAATATTAAGGAAAACATGTTCATGGACCTGAAACTTAAACATAATACTCTCAAAGCCAAAGATGGTGAAAGTCTCTCTCAGACCTATAAAAGATATAAAGCCATTATGAATGAACTTAAAAATGGTGGTGTCCCCTTATCAACTCATGAAATCAACATAGGATTTGTAAACAGTCTTCCACAAAAGTGGCTAAATTTTTTAACTAAGGGTTAAGAAATGCAAATCATAAGATATGTTTACGAAAGAAATCTGAATGCAAAGAGATCTATCCTGAAACCAGAACCTCATCACCCATATCAACTGCTTTCTTTTCTGATGTTGTTATTCATGATTTTCAAGACTGCTCAGATGATGAAGTGGACTATAGAAGTACCTAGGAATATATGAAATACATAAACAAAGAATTTCATGAAAGGGCATTTCTTGCCAAATCCAAAAGATTTGTAAAAAAATTATTCTAAGTTCACTGAAAGAAAATCTTTTGACAAAGTTGAGAGTTTTAAATATGGAAAAGTTGGTCATTTTGCCAAAGAATGTTTTTCAAAATCATCCACACCATCATATTAAACCCAAAAATTCCAGCTCAAGCTCATTACTTCAGCTCAACATGATCAAAGTGAACTAAATGTTAGAGAGGATTATGTAGCTAAGAATAAGAAAGCAAAAGCCAAAATTGCTCTTCTTGAAGCTAGTGCATCAAAGTCACAACCCTTACAATCATCACAATCCAAAAACAAGAGTCTAGTCGCTGAAACAAAAGACTAGGATGAAGAGGATGAAATAGTCGAGCTCAATGTACTAATAGCACCTGCTGATGAGGAGAAGATGGTTGTTGGACAAGGAGCATGCAAGAAATGGTCAATGGGTAGACATCACCATGAGAAAGGTAAACATTCTTTTATCAATGGATGATAAAGCTGATTGGAAAACTTATCTTGACTATATCAATGTTGATCTTAAATTTGTTGAAGAGCAAAGACTAAACTTCTTTCCTAAATATAGAAAACTTTCCTTAGAATTGAATGCATGTAGGGATGAACAATTAGAGCTTAAACAAGCTAAGTTATTTTCCCTCACTTTTCAGCTCCAAAACACTGAACCCCCTCACAACTGAGTCTAGGATTTTCTTTTTAATCTTAATTTCACAACTTTTTTGTTTAGAACACCTTCATTGTCTAGAACACCATCATAGGATCTCATTCTTTTCATTCTTGATACATATCAAGCACGTCATTGTCAGTGCAAACGATATATCAAAACCATCATTCTCAACACGTTGGTCCAACCAACACTCTCCCATCGTATGATGTCATTTTCATCCTCATATAGGTATTTAGTATTTCTAATTGTTGCATATGGAATTTCTATTCCTAAGTGATCATTGTCTTCACTTCCTCTTAATTTCATTCAAGCATATATTATGGCATGATACATCATCTTTGGTAGATGATAATGTCATAACCTTAACCGTCTTCAATACTCTTATAGCATTTGCTATACATACGAGTTTCTAAATTCATTGCATTCATTATAACCACCACCTTCCATCACATCTTTCATTAATCATAAACCCCATGGATTAGCCAAAAACCTACTAGTAAATCAACACCAACACTAGGCATTATTTTGTAGGGTTTTATCATATTATATTCTTGTTCTTCTTATGATTGTAATTCTTATTAGAAGATTAAACCTTATATCATATTTTGCTAAATGATCATGGTTCTCTGTCTTGAGTTGCTTGTGATTATATCTTTGATATATTGCATCATATATATACATCTTATCTTTCTTCGAGATGAAATATATTGCACTAATCCTTTCATTGTAGGTTCATCATCATATACGCTGGATCGTATATAGCATACTCATCTAAGGATGAAGTTTGCATCAGTTATTTTCCTTCTTTTACTATACGTGCTTCTTGACATTCTCGAATCAGGAGGAATATCTATCAACCACTCATATTGCATCGTCTATACACATTGGTCGTATATGACATATCTGTCTCAAGACATAGCTCCTAGTGTACTAATTTTTTGTTTTGTAGGTTCATCTTAACGCCCTAGAGCAAGGGGGAGCTTCCGTCAAGCATTTATAGAATGCATCATATACACGCATTGTTGTATATCACATACTTGTCCAAGGACAAATATTGTTCTACACTAACCTTTATTTTGTAGCATTCTTCATCCTCGCATCATATACGTTGGTACCCTAGCAACGGGGAGTATTGATCAAGGGGAGCTAATCATGCACTAACCTTTGTTTCTGTAGCTTTCTTATTTCATACATCTTATACTTGGCACTCCAACTAGGGGGAGTATTGTCCAAGGGGGAGCTATTCAAGAACTCGAAATCCTTGAATCATATACTTTGGCACCCAAACAAGGGGGAGTATTGCTCAAGTAGGAGCAACAGTGACAGGGGAGCATGCATGCATTTATAATTATTCTCATTCTTCGACACACCTTTGTGTTTCACCAAAAAGGAGGAGATTGTCCAACATAGCTTCCCACGTGTATCGTTGGCTATGTGCATTTTATACAACATGCATTTCTCATATATTTTTTTTTTGTTGTTTGTTGCACAACACTAACCTTGATGTAGGGTAAGGGTCTAAATTTGATCCATGGATCCGCTACCAAACAAGGGCAATAACCTAGGGGACGTAACAATCATAGGGGATTGGTGTAGACATTTTAACTTCACTAGGGATGACGCAAGCTCACCTTTTTTGGGGAGAAATGAAGTTAACTCCAAGGACACACCCTTTTTGTTTCGACAAAAGGGGGAGAAAGGTGTAAAAGGAGAAAGTAATGAGGGAGAAAGGTGTAAACGGAGAAAGTAACGAGGGAGAAGAGTGTAAACGAAGAAGGTAATGTAAAAGGTAGTACGGACACAAGTAACTTTTTGCATTTTACTTTCTATCAGGTTTACATATTTTGTCATCATCAAAAAGGGGGAGATTGTTAGTGCAAACAATCTCGTTTGTTTTGATTGATGACAAACTTGTAACTTGATACATAACGTAAAGTGTACAAGTTACTTGTAATCATATTTTGTCTCAACATATATTCAAGACCTCTCGACTTCTCAAGTCCTAGTATGGTACAACACAGGTTCGTACATGTTTGTTACGTGGCATTATGATCAAACCCTTTGTTAATACAAATATCGTACTAAAAACGTTATTTATATTTTACGATCTTTACTTAGTTTTGTTAATGACAAATACAAAGTATATCTTTTAGCAAATTATAAATACTAGCTAAAGTCACTTTAAAACACATTTTACATTTCACAAGATTACTTAGAATTACACATCTACTAGTTTATTTCCTTAAAAGAAAACTTTATTTTTAAAATGATACAATGACATCATGGCATGCATCATACATAGATTATGTGATATCTTAGTTAGATCTTCAAGCAAGATAGTTGACTTTGGAAGATCTTGATACGACAACACAAAGATATGGAAAGATTGTGAAAGATTTGGAGAGATTTGAAAAATCTCTTAGCTGTCATTTTGGCGGAACCAAACAACATTAAAGATGGATCCCTTTTATGGGATCCGCCGGATCCGCCGGCTGTTCACCAGCTTGCCTATAAATAGTAAGCTGATCATTTGAACTCACTATCACTCATATAGCCTAATATTCATACTCATTCATTTACATATCATCTAACCCTCATCATTCATTCATTTCATTTGATCTTTCTTTTGTAGCAAAGGAGATTAAGCATCAAGGTTCAACACAGACGTGTAAAACCTTTAGCATAGTTACTGTGTGATATAGTTGTAGTTCACACATCATTATTTGTATCATTTATCTCAGTGAGTGTGGTTAGTGTTTTAGTCCTCAAAACACAAAGAGTGTAGGGAGTGGTTGTACCCTTGTGAAAGAACCAAACGGGAGTGGTTGTACCCTTGTAAAGAACCCGGTGTTTAGCTTAGTACCGGAAAAGGAAGTAAGCGACGTGTAAAGGTTTTCTCCACCTAGAAGAGAGTTTGTTTCTTAGTGAAGAATAACTCTCGAGTTAGAGGCTCGAGGAGTGGAGTAGGGCAAGGAAGAGAGTCCTTGTAGCCGAACCACTATAAACATCCGTGTTGTGTGGTTTGATCTTTCCTCTCTTTACTTTTCATATATATTGTGTGAATATTTGTTTGTGCTTGTTTCCTTTGAATTAACATAGAGTAACAAAGCGAATTAATTTTAAACGGTAAAACTATTCAACCCCCCCTTCTAGTTTTCCACAATTGGCATCAAGAGCTACGTTACTTAAGATTTTTAAAATATATTGTATTTTAAAACTTAAAACGATCCATGGATTTTGAAAACTTTAAAGAAGGGCAATCTATGCAAAGACCACCTCTATTCGAATCAAATTGTTTTATTTATTGGAAAAATCGCTTTGAGACTTATGTGAAGTCAAAGGATATAAATCTATGGTATATAATTGTTGAGGCTGATTACAAGGCCATAAGTAATGATATTTCGGGTGGTCGGGATGTAGGAACTTCTCTTACTCGTCACAGTGATGAGCAAAAGAAGTTGATTGCCAAAAATAATGAAGCCAAAATGATGCTTTACAATGTTTTACCTAAGAAAGAATATGAAAGAGTTTTTATGTGTAAAACGGCTAAAGATATTTGGCAATCTCTAATTATCACTCATCAAGGAAACTCACAAGTCAAAGATAACAAAATTGATCTTCTTGTTCAACAATATGAACAATTTGTTATCTCTGAAGATGAGACCATTGATAGTGTGTTTGCTAGGTTTAATACTATTATTACATCACTTAAAGCACTTGACGAATCTTTTTCTAGTAAGAATTTTGTCAGGAAATTTCTAAGAGCACTCCATCCGAAGTGGAGAGCAAAAGTGACAGCTATTGAAGAATCCAAGGATCTTTTAAGCATGACACTGGATGAGCTTATAGGAAATCTCAAAGTTCACTAAATGGTGATGGAAAAAGATTCAGAAATAGTTAAAGGCAAAAAGGAGAAGATGAAGTCCATTGCCCTAAAAGCTAAAGTTGAGTCAAGTGATGATGAAGAGTCTTGTTCTAATAGCGAAGACGAAGAGTATGCCATGGCCGTAAGAGATTTCAAGAAATTCTTCAGGAGACGAGGAAAGTTCGTAAGACCACCTCGTGAAGATAAGAAATCCTTCTGAAAAGACCGTGATGATAGAAAAGGCAAGTTAGATGGGAAGTGCTACAGGTGTGGAGATTCTGGTCACTTTATAGGTGAATGTCCAAAGCCTCCAAAGAACAAGTCTCAAAAGGCATTTGTTAGTGGAGCTTGGAGTGATAGTGAAGGAGATGATGATGAGCCTAAAGACAACGAAGTTTCCCTTATGGCTCATGACACAGAGGAGGTACATTCTGACTCATACTCCTTTATAAGTGATGAAACCTTAGAAGTAGAATATAACAAACTATGTGATATCACATTAAAAATCATCAACAAAAACAAATTCTTGAAAACTAAAATAACACTTTTAGAAAATGAAGTGTATTGGCTTAAGGAAAAAGAGAAATGAATGAAAAAAGGTAAAAATAGAAAAGATACATGTGTATCTTGTCAAGAACTAAAATTAGAATTAGATGCACTAAAAACCGCACAGGAAGATCTCATTAAGCAAAACTCTAAGTTTAAAAAGTTAGATAAAAACATAAGTTGTGCAGATGAGATAATGAAGATGCAAAAACTTCCTCATGATAAAACCGGACTAGGTTTTATGAAGCTAGGAACTTTAGGTGACTTTAAGAAACAAACTGTGAATGAAAAAGAAAGTGTCTCAACCTAGTCAGAAGCCCAATGATCTGACGGATCCAAAGTTTTGGATCCGCCAGTTGTACCCAATGAATCCGCGGGTACAGAAGTTGAACAAAAGAATCTTAAAACGAACCGTACTGAATTTGCTAAGGTCACTAGAAAACCTAGTACTAGTATAACAAACAACAAGCTAAAACCAGCTGTTTCTATAGGAAGAGGTCAAGCTAGGAATGAGTATAGAGTTAAAACAACTCAACAGAGAACTCAAACTAGTTTTCCCAAACACCCCTTTCCTAATAGTAATGTTAACTCACAACATCATTATCAAAATAATTGGAACCAAAATATGCCTAGAAACTTCAAAGATCCCAATTACATGCCATGGAACAATTATCCTCCATTTGCTTACATAAACCATGATAATGTTATGTTTAACCCAAACGGACCCATGAGATATTGGGGACCAAACGCTTGAGTCTTTCATGAACTTAGGTATGCTTAAAAGTTGAACTAGAACCTGATGAGTGGATCAAAGATAGTGGGTGTTCAAGACATATGACGGGAAACAAAAGCCTTTTCTCAACCTACCAAGTGTACGACAGAGGTAATGTCACATTTGGTAGCAAGCTTAAAAGTAAAATCATCAGAAAAGGTACGATCTCTCATGACTCTCTTTCTATTTATGATATTGCTCATGTTGATAATTTAGGTTTTAACTTGCTTAGTATAAGTCAATTGTGCCACAAAAAAATAGAACATCCTTTTCAGTGAAATCGGAAGTAAAATACTTAAAGACGGCATAACAGTAGGAAAAAGGTGTTTTGAAAAATAATGTATATGTTATGAAATTAGATAAAACACCTAAAGACAAGCTTTGTCTTACCTCTTTGGACGAAAAATCAACTCTATGGCATCGACGTTTAGGTCATGCCAATATGAGGCTAATTCAATACTTATCATCTAAGGAATTCGTTAGGAACCTACCCAAGTTGAAATATGACCAACACTTTTGTGATGCTTGCAAAATTGGGAAACAAACTCATAATAGCCATAAGGCTAAAAATTTGGTGTCTACATCTAGGTGTCTAGAATTATTGCATATGGATTTGTTTGGTCCATCCGCTATACAAAGTTATGGGGGTAACTTTTATACTTTGGTTATAGTAGATGATTACTCTAGGTATACATGGACTAAATTTTTGAAAACCAAAAATGAGGCCTTTGATAAATTTGAAATTCTAAGCAAGAAAATTCAAAATCAAATAGGAAGTAACATAGTATCTATTAGAACTGACCATGGTCGAGAATTTGACAACGAAATCCAATTCGGGACATTTTGTGATAATAATGGAATAACACATAATTTCTCGGCTCCTCGAACTCCACAATCTAATGGTGTAGTAGAACGGAAAAATAGGACAATTCAAGAAATGAGTAGAACTATGTTAAATGAACAAAACATACCTCAAAAGTTTTGGTGTCACGCAGTAGATACTTCCACATATATCCTAAATAGAGTTTTAATTAGACCATTTTTAGATAAAACTCCTTATGAACTTTATCGAGGCAAAAAGCCTACTTTAGGATATTTTAGAGTTTTGGAAGCAAGTGCTTCATTTTAAACACAAAAGGTTATCTCACCAAGTTCGACCCAAAGTCGTATGAAGGTGTATTTCTTGGGTACTCACAAAACAGTAAAGCATACATAGTCTTGAACAAAGAAACCTTAAGAGTCGATGAATCGTTGAACGTAACATTTGACGAAAGTCCACCTCCCTCTAAGACATCACCTTTGGTAGATGATGACTTGGTTGAAAGCCAAATGGTTGAAAACATAGAAAATGTTGAAAATGATAATGAAGATGAAACAATAAAAAGAGATATAGTCAATATTAAAGAAACAAAAAGTCATCCATTAGAAAACGTCATAGGAAAACTTAATGAAAGAACATTAAGATCTAAAGCTCAAAATGAAAGTAATTACTTTTGTTTTGTTTCAACAATTGAGCCTAAAAATATAAATGAAGCTATAAAAGATGAATCGTGGGTAATTGCTATGAAAGAGGAATTAAATCAATTTGTTCGGAATGACGTTTGGACTTTAGTTCCACAACCTAAAAATCAAATCATTATCGGTACCAAATGGGTTTTTAGAAATAAAATGGATGAAAATGGCATAGTATCTAGAAACAAAGCTAGGCTAGTAGCACAAGGCTACAATCAACAAGAGGGTATAGATTACGATGAAATATTTGAACCCGTAGCTAGACTTGAGTCTATTAGAATACAACTTGCATATGCATGTGCACATGATTTTAAATTATTTCAAATGGATGTCAAAAGTGCATTTTTAAACGGATTTATAACTGAAGAAGTATATGTTGCACAACCTTCCGGCTTCGCCGATTTTGAAAAACCAAATCATGTTTACAAACTAAAGAAAGCTTTATACGGACTTAAGCAAGCACCAAAAGCTTGGTATGATCGATTTAAGACCTTCTTAGTTGACCATAAGTACACCATGGGCCTAGTAGACAACACTCTCTTTACCAAGAAAAAATGATCACATATTATCATCGTCCAGATATATGTGGATGACATTATATTCGGTTCAACTTGTCAAGAGTTATGTGACGATTTCTCAAAAATCATGCATGACGAGTTTGAAATGAGTATGATGGGGGAGCTAAACTTTTTCTTAGGTCTCCAAATTAAACAATTAGAAGATGAGATATTCTTCAACCAATCAAAGTATATCAAAGATATGCTTAAGAAGTTTGGTCTTGAAGACTCAAAACCAATGAAAACACCCATGTCCTCCGAAACCAAACTCACAAAGGATGAAGAAAATGAATCCGTATATAGAACTAAATATAGGGGAATGATTGGTAGTTTACTCTATCTTACGGCTAGTAGGCCGGACATTATATTTAGTGTTTGTCTATGTGCACGTTTTCAAGAAGATCCCAAAATATCCCATCTTGAAGCCGTTAAACGGATATTTAGATACATTAAAGGTACTACACATTTAGGATTATGGTATCCCAAAAGAATGGTGTAGAAACCATAGTGTATGCCGATTCAAATCATGCTGGTGACTATGTTGATAGGAAAAGTACTAGCGGTATTTGTACTTTTGTAGGACATTGTCTCACCTCATGGTTCGCTAAGAAACAAACGGCCCTTGCAATTTCAACAACCGAGGCAGAGTATGTGTCTGCAGGAAAGGCGTGTCAACAAGCACTGTGGATGAAACAAGCTCTCGTAGACTATGGAATTGAACTCAACGACATCCCCATTCTTTGTGACAACAAAGGAGCCATCGACCTCAGCAAAAATACGGTCCAACACGCTAGAACCAAACACATTGAAATACGTCATCATTTCCTATGCGACAATGTTCAGGAGGGAAACATCTCAATTGAGAAAGTTTCCTCAGAGGACAACATTGCCGACATCCTCACAAAACCTCTCAAAAGAGAACCCTTCAACTACATTAGACTTGGATTAGGATTAATGGAACCTAGTGATTAGATAAAACAGTAGTGTAAAT
This sequence comes from Artemisia tridentata subsp. tridentata, assembly GCA_021014915.2. Classification (NCBI taxonomy): domain Eukaryota; kingdom Viridiplantae; phylum Streptophyta; class Magnoliopsida; order Asterales; family Asteraceae; genus Artemisia; species Artemisia tridentata. The sequence continues at coordinate 78,628,918 of CP139503.1, read as the reverse complement.
CTTAGTTTAATCAAACTCGACACTAAACCAAAAATTGTGTTCTGATCCCGCGAATCCAAATGATAACAAAGGCGGATCCTTTGTTTTTGTTGACATAAATAATGCCTAAAAACATTATTAATACTTATTCATATCTCTATGTTTTAATGATCACAAAATTTAAACTCATTAAATATAAACTTATCAAATAAACAAGTATTTAGTTGTAAATATTTACTTCTACAACTCAATCACTTAAGGTATGAATAAACATAATGCTTAATGCTTTATATGATCAAAAGAACATTTTCTTAATCACTAAACTTTTTATAAAATGTCACAAACATTTTATATCTTTTAGAAAACATTTTTGGTATTAAATAAATATGTTTAATCTATTACAAAAATATGAATTCAAATTTTCAACCAAAAATGACAAAAACGTTCCAGAAAAACCTTCCCCACAAAAGGACAGAACTGGGCAACGTTCACCTTGGGCGGCCCCCTTAATTCATAAAGGCGGCCCCCTTAAAATTAAGGGGACCGGCCCCCTATTTAAGGGGACCGCCCCGCTCCTCCAGCTGTCCAGTTTTTGCCTATAAATACTGGTTTTCCCCTGGACTTTTTCTCACCTTTTGCACCCTAAACCTTCTGTTCTAAATCTCTTCTTACATCTCTTTAAATCCTTTCTAAAATATTTGATCATATACTCTTAAGCATTGGTTTCCAAGTGATCCAAGCTTCCACCATCCAAGTGAAAAAGAAGAATACTTCTATCAATCAAAACTAGAAGTATTACAACTTAGTAGCATCTTGTTACTCAAGTTGTTTGTCAAGTATACTTTGTAAATCATTCATTCATTTGTGTAAAGTGTGTATATAAGGTGTGTACATTAAGTGAGTACATAAGTGATTAGGTTAGTCTAGTGTGTAAGTAGTGAAGAAGGTGTATAAGTAGTTGTGGTGTAAAGAAGTTGTGTAGAAGCATAGTAAAGTTGTGTAGTAGTTGCGGTGTGAAGAAGTTGTGAAGCCGTAGTATAGAAGGTGTGAAGCCGTAGCGTAGAAGTTGTGAAGCCGTAGCATAGAAGGTGTGAAGCCGTAGCGTAGAAGTTGTGAAGCCGTAGTCTAGAAGTTGTGAAGCCGTAGTCTAGAAGTTGTGAAGCCGTAGCATAAAAGTTGTGAAGACTTAGTGTAGAAGTTGTGAAGTCGGCGTGAAGAAGTTGTGAAGTCGTTGTGAATAAGTTGTGAAGAAGTTGTGATTAAAGTCATGAGATTGATTCTAGCTACGATTAGAACTCGACATCTAGCTTTGTGTCGTTAAACCGGTGTAAGCCAAAGTTGTGTAAGGTTTTCTCCGCCATAAGGGAGTTTGTTGAAGTAGTGAAGAAAACTCTCGAGCTCGGTGCTCGGGGAGTGGAGTAGGGCAAGGAAGGTGTCCTTGTAGCCGAACCACTATAAATCTCTCGTGTCTCGGTTAGATCTTTCCATCTCTTACTTGCATCTTTACTTATATCGTCATTACTTTCATACATATAGACATATATAATTGTTAGTATTAGTTAAAAGTTGATTTCACATAAAGATCAATTTAAAACTCCATTCATAAAAGTAAGACTTTTATAACAAATCCAAAAGGGTACACATACAATCAACATTATTGTTCAAGTATTATCTTTCGCATAAACTTGAATCTAAGATTTTAAAAGTAAGAAAAGTTTTCATAATAAAATTTAAAAAGACGTAAAACTATTCAACCCCCCCTTCTAGTTTTCCACAATTGGTATCAAAGCCAGGTTAATCAAGATCTTTAAAATATACTGTATTTTAAAACTTGAATCGATCTATGAAATCCGAAAGATATTTAGAAGGTGAATCTATACAAAAACCACCGCTTTTTGAAAACTATACTTTTCTTGAATGGTAAAATAAATTTGAAAATTATGTGAAATCAATTGATCTAGATCTTTGGCATATCATTTTGATTGGTGATTTTCAACCAACAAAAACAGATTTTGAAAGTCAAGCAAAAACGAATTTTGAAAGACAAAATGATTATTTCAAAACAAAGAATGACAAAAATAATAAAGCTAAAATAATTATTTATAAAGCTTTGCTGAGAGTTGAATATGAAAGAATATTCTTCTGTCAAACGGCAAATGATATTTGGAAAAATCTCTTAAACTTTCATCAAGAAAAAAGTCAAGCCAAAGACGAGGAATTTGATCTTGTACATGAATTAGTTGTCCTAGAAAATTTTATAGATAATCACTTAGATAACATAAATACATGTGCTACTAGTTGAAATGTTTTTAATGAAGGCATTAATGACGAAGACTACATGAATCAACTCCGAAGTGAACTTAATTCAAAATCATGGAGTGACACAGACGAAGAAGAAGATTACTATCTGGTATGTGAAGAATCCAAACTAGATAAAACTCCAAATAAGGTACAATCCGAAACCGAACATTTTTGCTATGATCAATTCATTTTAGAATTTTCAAAATTAGAAAATGAGTTTAAATATTTTTGCAACATAGATCTAAAAACCATTTCTAAACATGAATCATCAAAAACTTTTGAAAGTAATTTTGAAAAAGAAATAATTTTAGAAGATAAAATGTCTAGACTTGAAAGTAATAATGAAATTGATCTAGAATGCAAAACATGTCAAGAACATAAGCATGAAATTAAAAGATTAAATGAAAGAGCAAAAATATTAGCTAAATTTGAAGAAAGTTCCAAATCTCTTAAATACCTACTAAGTTGTCAAAAGCCATTCAAAGATAAAACCGGTTTAGGATTTAGCTCAGATAATTCTTCAACAAGTAAATCAAAACAAATCAAAATTGAAAAACCTAGTTGAGAAATTTAGATATAAGGCTATTTACTATGATTATAATTAATATAAGTAAAGAAATCCATTGTTTGTACATCAAAACAAACTATTAAGGAATTCTTGTACTTCTTGGCGACATCCTCACCATGTGCATACAAATGCAATGGATGTCTTCAACTAACCATCTCGGACCCATGAGAATCTGGGTACCAAGCTGTTTTATTTGATTAGGTGATGAACGCATAAAGGAATGATACTTGATCTTACGTCAACCTAATCACATTCGAATCGTGCGTGTGACGACTAATGAATCATCAAATCCTGAACCACACTCAATATCTCACGTGATAATCCATCTCAAGAAATTGCTAATGGCGTAGTGAAATATTAATGGTATTTGTTGAAAGAGCATGATGTGTTTGCATTTGAGACGTGAATGTCTCAACAATAAGACGTCACATACATCAAGTCTAAGACATCTAATATGTCAAGTACAAGACATGTTCGGGTCAAGCCGCTTTGGTCTTATAAGGCGTTAGAAGCATGCTGTGATATACTTTCATGCCATGGTTATATTGAAGACTCATCTACCATTCACTACCTCATTTACCATCCTGGATATTATGAAGAAAAGCTGGACATAAGGTACGTTCTTTTTTTTAAATTTCATGAATAGTTACTTCATACATATAGTTGTGTTAATAATTGCCTTAGGATATGCTTAGGTTGCCTTGCCTTTACACTTTTAGTTATATCCTATTTACGATTAAATTAGAAACCCTTTAGTTAGCCTCCTAAGTATTAAATGAAGTATTCACTGTCGAACTCATTTAGCCTTTTCAAATTTAAAATGGAAATCTTCTATGTCCACTATTAGAAAACTCTTGGTAATAAAGTAAATTAAGTTAAGCGGATAAATCATTAACATAGAAGTAAGATTAGATTCTTCGCGTTAGAAAACTATGTATGTAACAACCTCTTGTAGAATATGGCATTAGGTTAGATAAATGTGCTGCAACAAATGAGCCATAGATGTTAGGTTATACCCTATTCAACTTGTCTCTATTAGGATCGTGAGTAAAATATATCATCTAGATTTACCCTCATAAAAGGATAATGTCTGAATCACATTAAGTCAAGTATTAGTATACCAAGCAAACTTCATATTTGGTACTCTTCGATAGGTAAATTTAGGAACTTAATTTCTTCTAAAAAGAGAATGACTACTGGAGAATCTATTGACTAGAAACTCAATTTGACCTAACGGTTGAATTGCTTCTATGTGAGAAGTTGGGTGTGTGTAACCCTTAAAAATGGTCGTGTTTAGCCTGAATTGAGCACCACTAGTAATAGTCTCATATTCATTCTTCAACTTGATTACATTACTCTTCCTAAATATACCTAACGCTAGTTTGCTTTTATGAACTTTGTTTTTTTTCATTAAAGTTTTTCATTCCTAGATTTATGTCATCTTGCATATATAAAATTTCTAGATGTTTACTTGCTCATATGTGTTTTAATTGCATGCCTTCGTAATTATTCGCTTAGTTATTTAATGTATATTTATTATAATAGTTTTTGTTTTTATATAAACTATTCTGATATGATAATTTCTCTTGTATTTACATGCTTAAATACCATAAAATATGTAGAAAAGGGTAGCATGTGACAATAGCCTTAACCAATTTCCTTGAGCATGAAATCTTTTACAACCATTGTTTTAATGACATTTATTTTTAAATATACTAAAACTTAACATCATGGAAATTTTTTTAAACAAAAGATTATATCACCTTTCTAACATGTTTTACCATCCCACTTTTCTTCCCAACATTTGTCCATGATGATGTTTTTATCAAAGCCAAAGATTGAAAATTTTGTTTTCTTTCCTCATAAAAACATTTTGAAATAAAACCCAATTTATTTTATTCAAATAACTTTCACATCCTGATGCGTGGTTTTGCGACCTTACAACAGGTTTTACCTCTCGAGGGATCTCAAGAGGCTTGCAATCCCCACCAGGCAGTGTACCTGACCGATGTAGTATAGTGTAGTGGCAAGTACCGGGGGATTGATCGTTCTCTAGGGGAATAGTGTCGTTAGGATTGAAAAACTACTCTAATAGGTCTAAGGGTGAGGGAAGATTCTTTTTGTATTTTTTATATTTTTATGAAAGCAAGTAAAATCTCGGGTTTGAAGGAGTGGGCGGAATTAGTTGCTAGTCAACTAACCCAAATAACTACAATTGCAAATAAAATAAAATAACTGAAAATAAAAAGGGTGTGGAACTTATATGGAGAGAAATGTGTTTACTTAGATTTCCTTACTCCCTAACTATCTTTTACCGGTTGATTAGTGTGTATTAATTGCGTGGATGACGGGTGTATTCCTTAATACAAATCGTGGGGTGGCGTACATACTTCCCCAACTCTACAAGCTCCTACTTCACTCCTATGTCAAGCCGGCTAAGAAGCTCCTAACATGGGATCACTAGAATTCACTCATGCATTAAATACAACCATAATAACCTTAGTACGCATTGGTTCATGTTTCTTAAGACGTTCAAGCAAGTTACCGTATAGGAGGTTAGCCAGTTTTCTTAAGCCTAACATCGATAAACAATCATCCAATACAATTAATAACACACCAACAACCAATAATCAATAGTTAGGTTTCATTAGATCTAAGCAAACACAAGATAAATCTAGCCTAGCATATTAAATAAAAGACAAGAACAAGATATAATCATACAACACATAGACATATTGAATGATTAATTGATTACTTATCTTCAATTGAACATGGGAGATCCAAGGGTATAAAACCCTTAAAAATGGCAGAAAAATCGTCTTAGGGTTTCTCCTCACAAAGTTGCACCCTAATGACTAAAAATTATGAAAGTATATATAGGAAAACAGATCTGACGACGTCACGTTATAGAGCGTGACGCCGTCACCTCGCCGCGGTTAGGGTTTCTTGATGGCCTTCTTGACGCCGTCCCCTTTTAATCCTCCAAAATCCTCTCTGGCCCGTTAAGGGTTGACGGCGTCACATTGGGGCTTGACGCCGTCACAGGTACTTTTCAGCAGATTTTTGAGACTTTGTCGTTTTCTTCACTTTTATGCTCCAAAAACGTCCAAAATGCTTTCTTTTCCAGATTTCTTCTCCAAAGTACCTAAAATGACAAAAGGAACGATTTAGGGCAATATTTGATCAAATAAATACGATTTAGGGCTTAAATGACCCCCTAAAAGCGGTACACTTTTCGCTTCATCAAATACCCTTACACTTGAGATTTGCTTGTCCTCAAGCAAATGCGCTTTTATTCTAATCAAAATACAAGTTATGGGTCATTTAACGCTAATATAAAAGTAATTACAACAAATAGTCGTTCCACTTTAATCATAATAAGCACGGAGATAACAGACTAGCACCTCACAAGTAGTGTTTAGATACTCACATCTCTCAGGTGTCATAGAAGTATATCTCATAAATGAAAATGAATAATATCTCTCACTACCTGTCATAGCAAATAGATTACCATAGGCTTGGGAAAGGATAAAAAACCTCCTCCACTAGGCGTAAGCACCTAAGATAAACTATCAAAGAGGGCTTTTAAACGGGTTATAACGTTAGGTGTAGGGATATGATAAACACGGTTTTGTTGGATAAAGGATATTTTACTGGTGGCGAGTTAAAGATCTTGATTAATTACATGTACAATATGGCGTTGCTAAACCAAGACTAGACTCGACTTAAGCTAATGAAAGAAATAACAAAAAGATAAAATAAACATAAAATGAAACGGGATGGTAGTCCGTATGTTTTTTCTACTTTTTTTTTTTTTTTTTTTTTTTTTTTTTTTTTTTTTTTTTTTGCATATACTCTTGCCCTACCATCCAAAATAATACATCATAGGGGCCTCGGTTCTACCCTTACACTTGAACTTTTACATAACTTTACAATTACTATTCTATCGACTCGAATTAAGATAATCGAAACACTTGGAGTACTTTTAAAATATTTAGCACATATGGGGGTAATAATGTTGTTCTTCCCCATTACTCCATTACACTAGTACTTTACCCATGAGTCCCAATCGTCCCAAAACAATATGTACAAGGATATGACTTGACTTAGCAACCATGTAATCAATTAGATAATTAACTTTGGGTTTAAACAAATGTTGTCACAATAATGCACTAAAGATGAGTGCATACAAGGTAGGCTAAGGCGATTTGGGTGTACATTTAAGTGGGGTGTAAACAAATTCTTACTTTAAGTAAAATGCTTAAAGTTAGAAACGAAAAGATAGGCTCTGAGGGGTGTACTAGGGGTATCGTGTACTAAAAATGAGTACAACGCAAAGGGTGTGGGAGAATTACTTGACCAATGTAGCCAATGTAATTATAACAAAAACACAGGTGTAAAACAATGGGTTAATCCTAATGCCTCTTATCATGTAGTAAATCTAACTACACGAATGTAGTCTCACTTGTGGCCTCGGAATGGTCCTAACGCAAGTTCTAGAATCTAAGTGCTACCGGTACACACATCATAGCATAAATGCTTTTCCTACCAATTCTAGGGGCGAACCTCACATATTTGGGGGTGGAAAATTTTTTTAGTGGTACGGTTTTGTGCTAGTCATATAACTTCCTATCCATGAGATGCTCATTAAGACCAAAGTTTCACTCCTAAATGTTGTAAAAAATTTTAAATTTGACACTAAAATTGCCCTAACAAGTATTTATCTCAGTTTTATTACACATCTACCATTAAACAAACAAAAATCAAGTGCAATTGTATTCTCTAAGGTATCATCATTTACCCTCCCCTTACACTTAAGCTGAACATTGTCCCCAATGTTCAAATAACAAGATGTAAAAGTAAATAAGATAAAAGAATGAAATCAAATACTCCCCTGATTCGTTCGATGTGGATAATCCGGTAACATGGTTAAATCCTCCTCCAAGAAATGAATGTTGAAAGCTTCCCTTCCGAAATATAAATCATCTTCTTGTACAATATAACCTGTTAAACCTGAGAAAACAAACACGAAAACCTGCATAACATCGGCGGGATAAATCTGTATAAGGATATAATGCTTGTGGAATGATTATTTTGCAGATGCCTGGAGTTTATAAGTTAGAGATTTAATAAAGCATTTTATGATTCCGGAAGAAAAACAAAACTTTCAAAAATTTCAGAAAATTAAAACCTAACGCCGTCAGAAATGATCTGACAGAATTCTCATGTTAAGTTTCCGGAAAATTTCTGGAAAAACCTATACCTTACTTCTTGGAAATCCTGCAAAATATCATTATGACTCGATACAAGCATTTGACTCAAACAATTACTAATTTGTATGTTAACTTAATATTGTTATGATTCATGTTCATTTGTTCTAATAAACCGATTTGGATTTCCCTTACACTTATCTTTTTGCAAAATACCTTTATATGTAATTAAGACGAAGTTAAAAACAAGATAAAGCATTTTCACAATTTAGTTTTGAACATGAATCAATAATAATAAAAATTAAACATACATACGGAAGCAAATAAAATCAAACAAACAAATAAATAAACACACAAAGCAAATAAAGCTTGGGTTGCCTCCCAAGAAGCGCTTGTTTTTGTTCGAGTCACGAGCCTAACTCTGCCCTTATTTAACGGATAAAGGAGAGGTTTTTCCTACACTTAGGATTAAGTGCGGGTGATAGTAGCGATACACACCATCTTGGTGGAAGTATGCCACGTGAGGAAAGAGTGACGGGTGAATTATATGCTCAAAGGTGCGGGATCCTATCATTATAACCTTACCTAATTCAATTGGGTTAGTGGGCGGATTAAAATTTTCTCCTAGAAAGGGATCATCTTCTATCAACTTCGAGAGATTCCTAGTTGGGAATCCATCTTGACCTAATAAACCCGGTTTAAACCCATAATGTTTCTTGTGATCAATCATGAATGGTTGATGTAAGTATGTAAGGTCATGGTTCACTCCTATATTAGCTTCCACTCCACATGGCCTAGATTCTACTACCTTAATCTTAACATTACCCGGACTACATGGTTTGATGGGTGGATCGGGACCTTTTTTAATTCCTAAATTCACATCTAAAGATGGAAGATTAGGTAACGGTTTTGGTTGAGGCTCCGTTTCATCAAAAATAGGAAATCCCCTAGAACTAAGAGTAAGGTTGTGATCACTATAAGCATTCAAACCTATATCCTCTAGTTTTGTTTGGTTCAAAGGTTCTACCTCCATCGGGATTCCTAAAGTCTCTTCTACTTCTTCCGGGTAAGTCACGGGCGGTGTGGGTGCCTCGAATGATGGTGGGTTTTGTGGAGTACTTGGTGGACTTGGATTTTCTACTTTATCCTCCATCTTATCTTGATTACCTATGTGCTTATTATGTGATTTGTTGAAGTCTATCCCCAACATGCACCTAGGTATCTCAAATCCTTTTCTATTCATCTCAAATTCTTGGTCCGATTCATAAGAATCATTCTCAATAACTTGATCACTATGTTCCATTTGCCTAAAGGATTCCTCATACTCATCATATGTCTTGGTGAAATCTAATCCAAGCATGCACCTAGGTAGTTCAACATTAACCATCTCACAATCTTGGTCGGGTTCATAAGAAACTATCCTAGGTGAAGGCTCATATAGTGTATAGGTTTCACTTAATGAGGTATTTTGAGGGTTTGATGGGGCTCCTAAGGTGATTTCCTCAAAAGTTTTATGCACTTGGTCTCTTTTCCTAAGGTACTCACTAAAATCTATGTAAGATCCTGTTCTCATTACTTCATTCCACCATCTTGATTTATCCAAATTAGTAAAATTATATTTCTTCATGTAAAACTCTAGTCGCGGATTTGGTAGATTCACGTTCTCCATAATGGCGAACGGAAGAGTCAATGGAAAAACTTTACGAACAAAAGCACAAAGAAAAGATAGACTACGAGAAAGCTAATAAAAAGAAAATAAAAATCTCACTAGATAGGAATCTAATGAGTAGACCTAATAAAATAAAAATTCAACCTAAGCAATAACTACTCCCCGGGCTGCGGCGCCAAAAACTTGATGCGTGGTTTTGCGACCTTACAACAGGTTTTACCTCTCGAGGGATCTCAAGAGGCTTGCAATCCCCACCAGGCAGTGTACCTGACCGATGTAGTATAGTGTAGTGGCAAGTACCGGGGGATTGATCGTTCTCTAGGGGAATAGTGTCGTTAGGATTGAAAAACTACTCTAATAGGTCTAAGGGTGAGGGAAGATTCTTTTTGTATTTTTTATATTTTTATGAAAGCAAGTAAAATCTCGGGTTTGAAGGAGTGGGCGGAATTAGTTGCTAGTCAACTAACCCAAATAACTACAATTGCAAATAAAATAAAATAACTGAAAATAAAAAGGGTGTGGAACTTATATGGAGAGAAATGTGTTTACTTAGATTTCCTTACTCCCTAACTATCTTTTACCGGTTGATTAGTGTGTATTAATTGCGTGGATGACGGGTGTATTCCTTAATACCAATCGTGGGGTGGCGTACATACTTCCCCAACTCTACAAGCTCCTACTTCACTCCTATGTCGAGCCGGCTAAGAAGCTCCTAACATGGGATCACTAGAATTCGCTCATGCATTAAATACAACCATAATAACCTTAGTACGCATTGGTTCATGTTTCTTAAGACGTTCAAGCAAGTTACCGTATAGGAGGTTAGCCAGTTTTCTTAAGCCTAACATCGATAAACAATCATCCAATACAATTAATAACACACCAACAACCAATAATCAATAGTTAGGTTTCATTAGATCTAAGCAAACACAAGATAAATCTAGCTTAGCATGTTAAATAAAAGACAAGAACAAGATATAATCAAACAACATATAGACATATTGAATGATTAATTGATTACTTATCTTCAATTGAACATGGGAGATCCAAGGGTATAAAACCCTTAAAAATGGCAGAAAAATCGTCTTAGGGTTTCTCCTCAAAAAGTTGCACCTTAATGACTAATAATTATGAAAGTATATATAGGAAAACAGATCTGACGGTGTCACGTTATAGAGCGTGACGCCGTCACCTCGCCGCGGTTAGGGTTTCTTGATGGCCTTCTTGACGCCGTCCCCTTTTAAACCTCCAAAATCCTCTCTGGCCCGTCAAGGGTTGACGGCGTCACATTGGGGCTTGACGCCGTCACAAGTACTTTTCAGCAGATTTTTGAGACTTTGTCGTTTTCTTCACTTTTATGCTCCAAAAACGTCCAAAATTCTTCTTTTTCCAGATTTCTTCTCCAAAGTACCTAAAATGACAAAAGGAACGATTTAGGGCAATATTTGATCAAATAAATACGATTTAGGGCTTAAATGACCCCCTAAAAGCGGTACACTTTTCGCTTCATCACATCCACATAAAAACCCACTTTCAAACATTGTTGAAAAATGCTAAAAACACCTATTTCAATCATGCATGGTGATCTCATATATGTCATCTATATTTGTGTATATGACATTTATAAGTGAACTAAATCAAAAATGAAAAATCATGGTTTACTCATTAAGATCTCACTTGGTACAAGTCTAGAAGTCCATGCTATCACAACTCCCCATTCCTTTGCACATAGACAATTATTAGGATTAATTAACTAGCGTATTAATCTTTCTAAAAATGATATTGTGAATTACTTGATATTACATATCGCTTTCTTGTCCATATATGTATATATATATATATATATATATATATATATATATATATATATATATAAATGTATATGTTACTTGGTAAATGAGTAGATTGCATGTTAGATAAAATTGCTTAATTAGATATGCTTAGCATACATGAGTTATTTAAATCCTAAATTGCCTCAAAAGAAGTTGGACTTGCTTGAAACTAAACACAAAAACACAACCTTTTCTATAAATTTCTGTAAAAAACCCATTTTTAGTAGTCTTGAAATCAGCTGATGGGCGGCCCCCTTAAAATTAAGGGGACCGGCCCCTATTTAAGGGGACCGGCCATCTGGAGGGACGGATTACTGTTTTCTTTTTCAATTTCCAACCCATTTTATCCTATACTTCCCAAAATTCACCAACACATTTTGTCCTAAACCACCCACCAAAATTTACCTTCCTCAATCACATCATCCCTACACTATAAATACCCTTCTCCGTCATAAATGCTCATCCATATCATCCATCCAAACATGTCATCCTCTAAATCCAAGCCTTCAAGAGTTGCTAAGATCTCGGTAAGGCCCATTTGGAGAAGGAAGCTAGACACTTGCCATAACCCAATAAATGATGTTGTTCAAACTCAACCAACACCTAAGCCTCATCCTAATGAACCCTTTCACACACATACCCAATCATCCATCCCTACACCTTCATCTCCCAATGATCAATCTCAAAACAACAATCCCAATCTCACTCACACTCAACCTACCAATGCACCATTCAAAACACTCACCACTCTTGGAACATCCACTTCATCCATATCTCCACCCTCATCCAGTCATGATTACCCATGTTCACAAATGTCCCCACTACCAAGAGTGTCACCACCACCTCCACCAAATAACAACCACTCTCCATCATCATCACCTTCCTCTCAACACTTGAAGTTCATTGAAGAACTCAAGGAAGCCCATGAGCTAAATGCTCTTCTTGCTTTACATCTTGCTCAAAGCAACTTGGATCAATCCCCATCTATCTCTCCATCATCACCACCATCTATCCCTCCACTATCATCACCCCACAACTTGTGTCAAATTGAGAAACATGTCAACAATTGTCCTTGTTGCATCTTTCTTCAAAAACAAACCATTGCTTTAAATGAGCACCTCACTTGGATTGAGTATCTTCTCACTAGATCCAATCCAGCATCCTCACTTGAACAACATCAAAACTCTCATCCAACATGGTCCACTCCAAACTCTCCACCTCCAATTTCTCCACCACCACTCTCTCCAACCTCCATGAACCCAATAATAAACCTCCATTAATCCAACATCCTCACCCTCCATTCATCAAAGTTTTTATGTCTCAAGCAAGTCAAATGGATTTTTAGGCAAATTAGAATTCTCTACCGAATGTATGCTCTAAGCATAACATATGTTGTAACAATGATTATGTCTTTTACATAATCATTTTCTTTTATTAATGAAAGTCTTCTTTTATGTTTTAATATGTGTTTACTATGCTTGTTGATCTTATGTGTGATATTATGATATGTATATATGCTTGTGCTTCTAATATCTTTCTTGCAAGTATTTCATATCTCGATTCCTTGGTGTCCTCAAACGAGGGGGAGCACACATCTAAGGGGAGTTCTCGTCCCGACAAATTTCATTTCTAAAACTTGTCGGCTTAACCTTTTTGATTTTACAAAAAGGGGGAGAAGTGAATATAAACTCACTAAATACTTGTCCAAAAATAAATTTTTGGACTTAATGAGTTTAAGTTTTGTAATCATCAAAAAGGGGGAGATTGTTGACATAAATAATGCCTAAAAACATTATTAATACTTATTCATATCTCTATATTTTAATGATCACAAAATTTAAACTCATTAAACATAAACTTATCAAATAAACAAGTATTTAGTTGTAAATATTTACTTCTACAACTCAATCACTTAAGGTATGAATAATCATAATGTTTAATGCTTTATATGATCAAAAGAACATTTCTTAATCACTAAACTTTTTATAAAATGTCACAAACATTTTATATCTTTTAGAAAAACATTTTTGGTATTAAATAAATATGTTTAATCTATTATAAAAATATGAATTCAAATTTTCAACCAAAAATGGCAAAAATGTTCCAGAAAAACCTTCTCCACAAAAGGACAGAACTGGGCAACGTTTACCTTAGGCGGCCCCCTTAATTCATAAAGGCGGCCCCCTATTTAAGGGGACCACCCCGCTCCTTCAGCTGTAAAGTTTTTGCCTATAAATACTGATTTTCCCCTGGACTTTTTCTCACCTTTTGCACCCTAAACCTTCTGTTCTAAATCTCTTCTTACATCTCTTTAAATCCTTTCTAAAATCTTTGATCATATACTCTTAAGCATTGGTTTCCAAGTGATCCAAGCTTCCACCATCCAAGTGCAAAAGAAGAATATTTCTATCAATCAAAACTAGAAGTATTACAACTTAGTAGCATCTTGTTACTCAAGTTGTTTGTCAAGTATACTTTGTAAATCATTCATTCATTTGTGTAAAGTGTGTATATAAGGTGTGTACATTAAGTGAGTACATAAGTGATTAGGTTAGTCTAGTGTGTAAGTAGTGAAGAAGGTGTATAAGTAGTTGTGGTGTAAAGAAGTTGTGTAGAAGCATAGTAAAGTTGTGTAGTAGTTGCGGTGTGAAGAAGTTGTGAAGCCGTAGTATAGAAGGTGTGAAGCCGTAGCGTAGAAGTTGCGAAGCCGTTGCATAGAAGGTGTGAAGCCGTAACGTAGAAGTTGTGAAGCCGTATTCTAGAAGTTGTGAAGCCGTAGCATAGAAGTTGTGAAGACCTAGTGTAGAAGTTGTGAAGTCGGCGTGAAGAAGTTGTGAAGTCGTTGTGAATAAGTTGTGAAGAAGTTGTGATTAAAGTCGTGAGATTGGTTCTAGCTATGATTAGAACTCGACATCTAGCTTTGTGTCGTTAAACTGGTGTAAGCCAAAGTTGTGTAAAGTTTTCTTCGCCATAAGGGAGTTTATTGAAGTAGTGAAGAAAACTCTCGAGCTCGGTGCTCGGGGAGTGGAGTAGGGCAAGGAAGGTATCCTTGTAGCCGAACCACTATAAATCTCTCGTGTCTCGGTTAGATCTTTCCATCTCTTACTTGCATCTTTACTTATATCGTCATTACTTTCATACATATAGACATATATAATTGTTAGTATTAGTTAGAAGTTGATTTCACATAAAGATCAATTTAAAACTCCATTCATAAAAGTAAGACTTTTATAACAAATCCAAAAGGGTACACATACAATCAACATTATTGTTCAAGTATTATCTTTCGCATAAACTTGAATCTAAGATTTTAAAAGTAACAAAAGTATTCATAATAAAATTTAAAAAGATGTAAAACTATTCAACCCCCCCCCTTCTAGTTTTCCACAGTTTTGGATCCGCCGGATCCGTCACATGCACAGGTTGTTTTATTATATAATAAACAACACCAAGTACTATTCATCACTCTCCTAAAACTTATCACCTACTGAATTCGTTTCATACTTCACCACAATCATAATTTAGGTTTTTTTCTTCCACAAATTTGTGCTCCAAACATCACTGTAAGTATCCTTATCATGTTTATACTCCTGATCTGCGTCTAGGATTTCTATTTCATGCACAAAATCAAAACTTGGGGAATATGCATAATTCTTGTAAAATCATGAAACATAGTTACTGAATTGCACTTCAAATCATGTTTTTCTTAGTTAGGAATTGCATCTTGTAGTACATTATCATTATTCATCAAAAACCCCATGAGAAATTTCTTGCTAAAATCTTCTCACGACTAGGAAAAATGGTTTTTGAACATTTTTCATACAAATATAAAAACGTTAGTTTTGTTTTTTTAAACATCACTTGCATAATGTCTCTTGAATGCTAAAGGGAATACATAACTAATATGTATTTTCGGGTACATTCAAATGTAGCTACATTGAAGTAGGAGCGTTTGGGTTATCTCTCGTTTTATCATAAAACTTGCATAAACAAAGTTTTCATGCATCTAAATGAGTCGAGATAACCGTACCTCCACATAGTCCCTATGTAGGCACACACTAGACCTATACAAGTATTTTCAATAATTTCGACTAAAACTATATAATTTTTTGTGTTTAGGAAAATCATGCCTCACGCGACCAACTATGATCACAAACACACCGTCAATTACCTACCTAAACACCATAAAACCAAAGGACTTAGTGATCAACAAGTTTAAATTTTCAAAGCTCTAGACAAACACTACGTACATGAGGGTAGGTTTGTAGACTCCTCATTCTATGAAGGAACCAATCTTAGGGAACAACTAGCAGCTATTCACTTTGATTCCCTCCTAGATATCGATGAACCATTAATTCTACGATTCATTTTATAATTCTATGCTAGTGTCAATCTAGAGTCAAACGATCAAGGTTACATGAACATTCGCTTCAGCGTCAATGGACATCAATTCAATATCCATTAGATCAATTTGGAGAAGTCCTAGGAGTTCCAAGTCATGGAACGAGTGTCTATTCTGATAAATGGTCATTGACCATTCTTGAGTCAAATCTTGAATGAACGGCACCATATGCCACTCCCTTAACTTCAAAAGAAATCATTCGTGAGCATCTCTTCATACCTAGGAACAACCCAACTAGGTTGTCGAGGAAAATATGTAGCTAGAGATCCATTTGCTATGGAGCTCAATGAACTTAAGCCCGGATTTAGGAAAATGGAAGAAGTCTTAAGGGCCAATGTCATGTGCACGGTAGGAAACCGTGATCACATCAATTCTTGTCTTTGCCACATGATGTACAATGTGTCAACCCATCAACCTTTCAACCTTGCTTACTATATCGCCAAGAGAATTGCCGATATTCCAATTCAAGGAAAAATGGCATTGCTTTATGGAATGCTTTTGACCCGTCTCTTTAGAGCTTTTGCACCAATTCCTTGAAATGCCTTAGGATTTGTTCCCGAATATGATGAGATCCAACGCACCTTTGTTCCCTTAAGCGACTATAGGGTAGCGGTTGACAAGGGCAAACGTCCTCGTGCTAAAACATCATCATCATCATCATCATCCTTGAGTGACGATGATGGGTTGCCAAACTCTAGGATTCCTACTCCGGAGTACTTGAGCCAACTTCCACCAATCCCAAATGAATCAGCCGAGTATCGCAACATCAAAGGGATGGTGAAGAATTTAGGACGTTGGATGATGAAGCTTCATAAGGGCATGAAGAAATTGAAGCAGAAGTTGAGTTGAAGGAGTGTTTGGCTCTAAACGTTACTAGACAATGCTATGTTGAATGTTTATGTCATTAACTTGTTATGATGCTACTTGAATTGTATGTGAACTAACTAAGAATTGCAGGTCGATAACACTTGATGTTATCAATTTTCCAAGTTTAAGCCTATGTTTGGCTTAACTCCTCTTAAGGTAAGTTCCCATGAACGGATTAATCTATGATCAAACATGTGTTAGTATCATCATATTTGATTGTTTTGCATTACATATTAGATAATAGATATGCTCCAGGAGAATTTTCGGGTTTTTATCGAAAAACGAAAAATATGCACATCTCTCTGTTTAGTTTTAGTACTCTTGGTCCACGGATCTAACAGATCCCTCATTTTGGATCCGCCATGTGTTATCGTTGGTTCCGCCAACCTTTCACCTGCGGATTCTGCGGATCCCATAATTTGGATCCGCATGTGTTATCCATTGGATCCGCAGGTGTAACAGTACCATCTTCAACAAATTCCCGACTCATCCCGATTCTTAGATTTTAGTTTCTAGTCCTCTTTAGAGTATATTCACTGATGCTTAAACATCTTAGATTCATTTAGGAACTCTTAGAAACTTAGGAACAAAATTTCCCACCAAAATTTGAATTTTCAAATTTTATGTGTGAGTTACCTTTCTGATACAAACAAGGAACCCTTTTTAGGGATCCTTCAAATCCGTGGGAACATCACATCAGAGGATTTTCCACTATCTCTTTGCATTTACTGCATATCTTCATCATATTACTCAACATAAGTTCTATGGATTGACTTATGTGATGCGATTTGCACAAATTTTTGTTCCAAATCATTAGGAACCAACATTCTCTATTGGATTTACATCAAATCCAAACACTAGTTTCTATAAACCATCTGCCTATAAATTAAAATCATAACTTAGAGCAAAACTCACTCATTCACCTTCTTCACAACATATAACCTGTACATCTTAGTTCTCTTAGCTCACCATGACCAAATCAAACAACTCCTCTACATCTAGACCTCCAAAACGCACTGCCCGCATAAGTGTTAAGCCCTGTTGCTTCATCAATCTTGCTAACTCATCATCAGAGGAATCATCTCTTCTTAATATCTCATCTCCTATTGCAAGTGAGAATTTCCTCACTCTATCAACACCTACACCATCCAATGTGGTCATACAAACTCCTCCTCCAGCAATCACACCCATAGCAACCACACCACCACCCGCTCCATCACAGACTGTCAAATCCCAATCATAACCAAACTCACCCAAACTCCAACCTATGGAACTTTTTAGGACTCCACCTACATCACCCCATCCATACCTTAATGACTTGGAAGATCTCCCACCTAGATCAAACAATCCTCCACCTTTGACCTTTGAAGGTCAAGAACCCATGCTTTTCCATCCTCTTCATCCGAAAATACACGTTCCCTTATACCATGATGCTCCAGAACCTCAACCTCAAATACCAACTCTTTCACCCACATCAACTCTCATTGCCATAGACGAGGCAATGTGGATCAATTTGTCTCAAACCCAAGAGGAGATTAGTGAAGAGCTCAACCGTCTCTAAACTCTCTCGGGTATGGTAGATCACCGCCTCAATGAAGCCATGGACCTCCAAAACATCCTCATGAACACCCTCCAAACACCACCACCAACCAATGAACAAGCACAACCACCACCACCCAACAACCAATCAACACCACCACCACCACAACCAAATGAGTCTACTCTTCCACCCGATTTTCCTCGCCATGATTGCAACATGTGTTAAAGAACCGCTCACATAGCTCAAAGGACAAACATTTTGGTGCACGAGCTCCAAAATGAAATGAGGTTCATATTGAACCACATTCTTGAGTGTCTAAACGCCATCTCTCATCCTCCTCAATAGGAGTGTTATAGTATCATTATATAGGACCTTTTAGATGTTGTTGTAGGACTTTTTATTTTTAGGATGTATTTTTCATGTAACATCTTATTATGTTTGTGACTTTTGTCACATAATTTTCAATGAATGAATGTGCTATTTTTATGCTTATGAGTGATCAACATTAAGCATATTATCATTATTTAGGTGACTAACATCCTTATATAGCTATTTGGAATCTACATTATAGTTTGATCACTTGTACTTTAGGTACAAAATTTTGATCAGACACTACATTTTGACTTTTTCAAGTCAACTAGATTAATATTCTTATTTGGATGACCATTTCATATGCATCATGCTTCTCCATTGAAGCTATTCACAACTAACATTTCTTTTGTAGCATCTCATACCCTTCAAATGTATACGTTGGGACTCGTGTAATGGGGAGTATACATCGAGAGGGAGCATTTCATATTCTAACCATTTGTTTTGTAGGATCATGCATCATTACCTTGTTACTCCATTTAGGGTGAGTATAAAACAAAGGGGAGCTCTTAAAGTTCTCAAAATCGCATTCCGCTACGCAACTCTTCTTTTTGTTTCGACAAAAAGGGGGAGAAAGGATTAAGTTTGCATAACTGTGAATCATCACAGTACATACACTTTTGCATAAAAATAGTTTTTAAACTCAAATAAAACAAACTTAATCTATATTTTAAAGAACTCATGCTATATTTATTCTTTTGCTCAAAAATATACTTTATGTTTTGTCATCAATAAAAAGGGGGAGATTGTTAATACAAATATCGTACTAAAAACGTTATTTATATTTTACGATCTTTACTTAGTTTTGTTAATGACAAATACAAAGTATATCTTTTAGCAAATTATAAATACTAGCTGAAGTCACTTTAAAACACATTTTACATTTCACAAGATTACTTAGAATTACACATCAACTAGTTTATTTCCTTAAAAGGAGACTTTATTTTTAAAATGATACAATGACATCATGGCATGCATCATACATAGATTATGTGATATCTTAGTTAGATCTTCAAGCAAGATAGTTGACTTTGGAAGATCTTGATATGAAAACACAAAGATATGGAAAGATTGTGGAAGATTTGGAGAGATTTGAAAAAATCTCTTAGCTGTCATTTTGGCGGAACCAAACAACATCAAAGACGGTTCCCTTTTATGGGATCTGCCGGATCCGCCGGCTGTTCACCAGCTTGCCTATAAATAGCAAGCTGATCATTTGAACACACTATCACTCATATAGCCTAATATTCATACTCATTCATTTACATATCATCTAACCCTCATCATTCATTCATTTCATTTGATCTGTCTTTTGTAGCAAAGGAGATTAAGCATCAAGGTTCAACACAGACGTGTAAAACCTTTAGCATAGTTACTGTGTGATATAGTTGTAGTTCACATATCATTATTTGTATCATTTATCTCAGTGAGTGTGGTTAGTGTTTTAGTCCTCAAAACACAAAGAGTGTAGGGAGTGGTTGTACCTTTGTGAAAGAACCAAATGGGAGTGGTTGTACCCTTGTAAAGAACCCGGTGTTTAGCTTAGTACCGGAAAAGGAAGTAAGCGACGTGTAAAGGTTTTCTCCACCTAGAAGAGAGTTTGTTTCTTAGTGAAGAATAACTCTCGAGTTAGAGGCTCGAGGAGTGGAGTAGGGCAAGGAAGAGAGTCCTTGTAGCCGAACCACTATAAACATCCGTGTTGTGTGGTTTGATCTTTCCTCTCTTTACTTTTCATATATATTGTGTGAATATTTGTTTGTGCTTGTTTCCTTTGAATTAACATAGAGTAACAAAGCGAATTAATTTTAAACGGTAAAACTATTCAACCCCCCCTTCTAGTTTTCCACACCCTTAACAAATCATTTAGAATGTTTAAAATACATTTAGGTCATTAAGTATTTTAAAAGATTAACCATTCTACTTAGAGCCTCATTTTACATTTTGCATATACAAGTACTTTTACTTGTAAATCATGTTTCCTAAGTTGTGTTCATGTCATAATAGGATAAGTACACTTTAAAATACTTATGAAAATGATGTTAATGACATAATAGCATAAGTAGTTTAACATCTTTAGTAACACATAAACTAACATGATACAACTTAGTGAACATATATTAGTTAGCTAGTATCTACAAGTTACTTATTCATATACATGTTACATACATTTACTTAGTTTACATTTTAATTCTTAAAATGGAAATATGTACATGACATCATTGTATACATCATATTGATATCTTTAGGATATCTTGAAGATTTTTAGAATATCATGGAAAGATCTTCTAGCAAAGAATTGGATATGGTAATATCTTAGATAGATTTGGAAAGATATTTAGAGATTTGCTGTCAGGGAACTGGCGAAACCAAATCACATAAAGGACGGAACCCTCGATTTGGTTCTGCCCAATCTGTGGCCTGTTTTATCATTTTGCCTATAAATAGCAGGCCACTCATTCTTCTTTACTTATCACTTTAAGCATAAACATTACTTGAACATATATTCTCTCTATCCTTTAGCATACACTTAGATCATTAGTTAACCATGTAGTAACACACACTAATCACCCTTATCATCATGATCATAATGTTACTAACTTTCATTATGTTGTAAGCATACTCTGAAATGATCCTGTGAAGCAAGCTCAGAGATCCTGAGTCATCATCCATCACAAGCATAGCATACCTCCTAATCTACCAAAAGACTTGGAGATCTTGAAGTCATCATCCATCAAGGCATACCAACATATGAAGATTCAAGGGCACTTGGCATCCTCATTGTTTGAAGACTTCTTATTCAAGAAGTACATATAGATCACTTATGCATGCATATATGAAGATCCATCAAAACAAGTTTAGGGAGCTTGTGATCTTCATCCATTGAAGGCTTCCTATAAATGGAAGTTTATTTAGATTAGCCATTCATATCCAGTGGACATTTATGTCATGGATCATCATTGTAAACATCATTGCATCATCACAATCTATTCACCAAACTAGATTAGATGGTTTATGTGTTTGTGCCATAAAGCACAAGGTTTTTATGTTTGGCCATAAAACATAGCGGGAGTGGTTGTACCCATGTAAAAGAACTCGACATCTAGCTTAGTGTCGAAAATTGTATAAGCGACGTCAGGTTGGTTCTACCTTGAACTAGAACCCAATATTTAGCTTTGTACCAGAAAAAGTGTAAGCGACGATTGTAAGGTTTTCTCCGTCGAGAAGGGAGCTTGTTGATCTAGTGAAGTAACTCTCGAGTTGGGTACTCGGGGAGTGGAATAGGGCGAAGAGGAGCTCCGTGACCGAACCACTATAAATCATCGTGTTCAGTTTGCACTTTCTTTTACTTACTATTTTACTTTTATGTTTGCATTATGTGATTGCTTGTGTTGTGATTTGTTGATTATACTTATGTGACAACATGTTTTAGTTTGTGCTAGTCATAAACTACAATTGACATCTTTCATATTAGAACAAGCTTAATTGGGTATTTGATACAACAAGTTTTAAGATTTTAAAACGGCAACGTATTCACCTCCCCCCTCTACGTTTTCACAAAGACTGAGTCCTCTCAGCCTAAAGAGCCCACTACAAAGTGGGTTCAAAAGAGAAACTAACTTTGTTCCTATTTTTGTAGAGAGACATCAGGGAGCCCATCTGTTACCTGGATAGTAGATGCTTAAGGAGTATGATTGGTTTCAAAATGTATCTACACAAATATGTGGAACAACCAGGACCTAAAGTGTTATTTGGTCACAATTCATCATTTGTCACTAAAGGGTATGGTTGCAGAAACTGTGATGGTATAGTTTTCTCTAAATTGCATTTTAAATGGTCTTAAATACAATTTAATTAGCATCAGTAAACTTTGTGATGCTAAGTATTTTATATAGTTTAATGATGAACAAGGAACAATTTTTAACTCAAACAAAGAAGTGGTGTTGATTGCTACCAGAAAAAGAGATGTATATGTACTTTACATGTCATCTTCTTCTTAAAGTGAGACTTGCTTCTTTGCCAAAGCCTCGGAAAATGTTAACTGGCTATGGCATAAGAGGTTATCACACCTCAACTTCAAAAACATTAACCAACTAGCAAAACAAAACCTTGTCATTGGTCTTCCTTCTCCTGTCTATTCAAAAGATAAACCATGTTCAACATGTGAGAAAGATGAGCACCATACGAAATCATTTAAAATCGAACAAACCTCAGTCACTAAATGTCTTCATCTACTTCACATGGATTTATTAGGACCAGTCAATCCTCAATCCATTCATCATGAAAAATACACCCTAGTCATTGTTGATGAGTACTAGAGGTACACACGGGTCTATTTTCTGAAAAAGAAAAGTGAAGCAGTTGAAACAACTATGTCTTTGATTAGAAAAATTGAAAACCAAAATGACACAAAGGTCAACTAAGAATAGAGAATAGGACTGAATTCATAAACAACACTCTTAACTATTTTTGTAATGAAAGAGGAATCTCTCATAACTTCTTTTCAGCCTACACACCAGAACAAAATGGGGTGACTGAAAGAAGAAATAGAACCCTCATTGAAGCTGCAAGAACTATGTTAAATCGTTCAGTCCTCTAAAAATATTTTTGGATTGAGGCTGTAAGCACTACATGCTTCACATATGTGTAAACTATGTAGAAGATTGGATTGAGGCTATAAGCACTACATGCTTCACATAAGTGTAAACTTTGTAGGAGATTAAGGGTAATGTTTACTTATCAAGTGTGAAATGGGTATAAGTCGGGTGGTAGTGGTCGAATGCTCAGTTTCCCGTGTTGGACGGTAAGGAACCCGTAAGAAGGATGATATTCCTATAGTCGGGGTAACACTAACATCGACCGGGTACCTTTGTCTCATCTCGCAGGCGAGGATGAGGAGAAGGGTTTATGTGGTACCTCTTCTTACCTCATAGGAGAGGGTGAAGAGAAGGGTTTATATGGTAGAGATGATAATGGATGTAGATCCATTATTTGTGGAGGAAGAACCTCTAGAGACTGCCAAGTGAAGTGTGTGTGCTTACTCGTTGCATCTCACCTTAATTTCCTATACCATCTAGTATATATAGGAGAAAGTTAGGGTAAGAGATAGGGGCCCTTGGGCTTATCTATGGTTTAGGCTATTGAGCCATTATCTGAATAATAGGCTTGTTGATGAAGCGAAAAGTGTACCACTTTTAGGGGGTCATTTAAGCCCTAAATCGTATTTATTTGATAAAATATTGCCCTAAATCGTTCCTTTTGTCATTTTAGGTACTTTGGAGAAGAAATCTGGAAAAGGAAGCATTTTGGACGTTTTTGGAGCATAAAAGTGAAGAAAACGACAAAGTCTCCAAAGCTGCTGGAAAAGTACACTTGACGGCGTCAAGTATTGCTCTTGACGGCGTCACGGCTTGGCAAAAAAGGTGGATATGAAAAATACACATGATAAGCCGGGGAGTTTTACAAAGGAAGTCTGACGGCGTCACCCTTTGAAGTGATCAAGGTCGTCACGGTTTAAGCTAAAGAGAGACGGCGTCAAGCTTTATTCTGACGGCGTCAAGCCTTGATAAGCCAGGGAGGATTTTGGAGGACTAAAGAGGGACGGCGTCAGGGAGACCATCCGGGAACCCTAGACACGGCGAGGTGACGGCGTCAAGATCTATAACGTGACGCCGTCAGCCACTAAGTTCTATATATAGTTTTGCAATTTTTAGTTATTAGGGTGCAACTTTGTGAGGAGAAACCCTAAGACGAATTTCTACCATTTTTTAAGGGTTTTATACCCTTGGATCTCCCATGTTTAATTGAAGATAAGTAATCATTTAATCAATCAATATGTCTATGTGTTGTTTGATTATATAATGTTCTTGTCTTTTAATTAACATGCTAGGCTAGATTTATTTTGTGTTTGCTTAGATCTAATGAAACCTAACTATTGATTATCGGTTATTAGTGTGTTATTAATTGTATTGGATGATTGTTTATCGATGTTAGGCTTAAGAAAACTGGCTAACCTCCTATACGGTAACTTGCTTGAACGTCTTAAGAAACATGAACCAATGCGTAATAAGGTTTTTATGGTTGTATTTAATGCATGAGCGAATTCTAGTGATCCCATGTTAGGAGCTTCCTAGCCGGCTCGACATAGGAGTGAAGTAGGAGCTTGTAGAGTTGGGGAAGTACGTACGCCACCCCACGATTGGTATTAAGGAATACACCCATCATCCACGCAATTAATACACACTAATCAACCGGTAAAAGATAGTTAGGGAGTAAGGAAATCTAAGTAAACACATTTCTCTCCACATAAGTTTCACAACCTTTTCATTTTCAGTTATTTTATTTTATTTGCATTTGTAGTAATTTGGGTTAGTTGACTAGCAACTAATTCCGCCCACTCCTTCAAACCCGAGATTTTACTTGCTTTCATAAAATATAAAAATACAAAAAGAATCTTCCCTCACCCTTAGACCTATTAGAATAGTTTTTCAATCCTAACGACACTATTCCCCTAGAGAACGATCAATCCTCCGGTACTTGCCACTTCACTATACTACATCGGTCAGGTACACTGCCTGGTGGGGATTGCAAGCCTCTTGAGATCCCTCGAGAGGTAAAACCTGTTGTAAGGTCGCAAAACCACGCATCACTTGTCTAAGCCGGGGTACTTAATATATATAGTGTAGTATATATACGTAATCAAACCCCCATGTCTAGTATAATATGATTCTTGGATCATGGTGTGCTAGACTTGTATGTAATGTAGGCTTTCATCCTTTCTGACGATACAATCGGTTATGTATAAGTCACGTAGTGAAAAGAGGGTCCACGGGTACCTTCATTTCATCTCTTAGGCGAGGATGTAGAGAAGGTTTAATATGCCCTGAAAATGTTCCATTTTGTTTATGGCTTTTTGTGTAGTCTAGCAATCACGAGCTAGGACTGGGTCGATATGTACATATGTGGTAAGTCCCCCAGTCTAGTGTAGTATAATGCCTGGATAATGGTGTGCTTGACTAACGTTTGTTGAGCAGGTCATAGCCGATTGCTGACGTATGAGCCTGAAGGGCGTCAGAGCCTAAGGGGTTAGAGGCTAAAGGGTCAGAGCCTAAGGGGTCAGAGCCAAAGGGGTTCAGAGCCTAAATGGTGTCTGAGCCTGAATAGCGTCAGAACCTGAATGGCGTCAGAGCCTGAATGCTCGGTTTCCCGTGTTAAACGGTAAGGACCCCGTGAGAAGGATGAAAAGAAGGATTTATGTGGTACCGCCGTCTTACCTCATAGGAGAGGGTGAAGAGAAGGGTTTATGTCGTAGAGATGATAGTGGATGTAGATCCCCTATTGGTGGAGGAAGAGCCTATGAAGGCTGCCAAGTGAAGTGCGTGTCCTTGCTTGTTGCATCTTACCCTAATTTCCTATACCATCTAGTATATATAGGAGAAAGGTAGGGTAAGAGATGAGGGCCCTTAGGCTTGTCCATGGTTTGGGTTATTAGGCCATTATCTAAATAATGGGCTTGTCTAAGCCTGGGGACTTAATGTATATAGTGTAGTATGCATATGTAATCAGGTAATAAAAGAAAAAACCACAAACCCAAAGGTTTATGGTGGTGAGGTCGGTCGAACTCCTCTAGAGGGGAGGAGTTTGACTTCTTTTCAAGCTTGCCTTTTTTTTTTTCTTTTTTTTAATGACATAATTATATTAAGAAAAAGCTACTAGCAAGGCACTAGAAACTAAAGAGTACAGTTACAATCTAGAAATAAACAAAGCTACACTATCTAGATTCTTTCCAAGGCTTTAACTATGAGGACTGCAAAAAGGATGAAAAAACTCTTGGCAATTACAGAGAACCGAGACAAGAGAAAAATGCCCACCTACGGAGGCCGAGCTACCGGTTTTCACTCTGGAGTGTTTTTTATGCAGACCATACAAGCCCCAAGGAAAAGATAGAGGATATTACAAACTAATGTGAGTAGGGTTTTTCCTCCAAGTAGCCCAATTGAGTTTAGAGTTACAATGAGAAGAACACCAATTGAAAGAAAGTTGAACAAAGTAATAAAAAAGAAAATCCCTACGCGGATTATTATCACCAAAAAGCAATTGATTCCTGAAACGCCAAATTAACCACCACTTCACATAGCAAACACCTTCCAAAATATCCTTCAACCGCTTAGAAAAACGAGAGTTATTTAACGAAAGAAGCTAATCATCATAAGAGGCTAAATCAATGACCTCAATCTCCCACCAACGCATAACTTTCCTCCGCAATTGACGAGCCATAGGGCACGCAAAGAATAGATGAGAAGCGGATTCCACTGAGTTGTTGCAAAGAGAACATATAATCGAAGAAATATCCAAACCTCTAAGGGAAAGATTCAAGTGGGTAGGCATCTTATCCAAACGGACTCTCCAAGCAAACACGTTAAGCTTGATGGGCATGGCTTTAACCCACCAAGTAGCGACATCATCCTTTGGCAAAAGGGGATCATCAATAAGACTTCGTATAGATTTAACCGAAAATTCTCCCGAAGCTTCTAAAGACCAAAACCAGCGATTAAGAATGTTTGACAAAATTAAGTCACCAATACGGGATTGAAGAAGACATAGTTGCTCTTCCTGAGACAAAGGTCAGTTCTATAAGGCAAGAAAGCAAGATCGGAAGAAGGAGCAATGCAGAATAACTAAGCATGACAATGAGACGATCTATAAAACAATTGATACCTTTTCAATTGCCCCTCCTCTTAGAGCATGACGAAAAGATCGAACCAAGGAATTATGATTAATTTTTTCAGCAACACTTATTTGTTTAAACATTTCCAAAGCATAAAGTCTCGGGTATTGATGCTTCAATGCCGATCCATCAATCCAAATATCCTCCCAAAATAAAGAGCCTAACCTGTTGCCCACTTTTTTACGAATAAAGGACATAAGAGTAATTTCGTTAGATCTTGCCTACTTGTTTGACAAATAAAGGCCTCTAGAATCTTCGCTTGTATCCTATAAATAAAAAGAGGATTCAAGGGATCCTCATAATTCACGCGCACAACCTTAAACCCTCTCCCCCCTCTCCCTTTTTCTCGTTCGATCGACAAACCCCAAAGGGCCGAAACCCTTTGTCGATTAAAGTCGATATTCGACTTTGGGTGTTCATACCCAAGTCGATTTAAGGGTTATTGTTTCCAAACCCTAACCAAATTCGACTATGGGTATTCCAAACCCTTAGTCGATTGAATTTGGTGATCCAGGATCACCTGTGCAACGAGTTGAACCATCTAGCAGTTTTCAAACATGACTAGTACCAGTGGATACCTATAGCTTCCTTGTACGGGTATTCGAGAAGAATGATCATGCCGAGCAAATCAAAGATACACACGTTCTAACTGTTAGTTAGTTTTTTGATTGTAACACTTTTATGGATCCTGCGGCTAGGGTTTATAGTTAGTTTTATTCCGCATATTAATTTATTAATATTAATTAACTATTGGTAACTTAAAATCATTAAATTAAACCCTACAGTGGCACATGCACAACCATGTTTATTTCCAACCTGATTTATTTACCTTTATGAGTTTACTATTTTAGTATAAATAGAATAGGTTGTAACGGTATAAACTTGTAATTAGTTTCCCTTATTTAGTATACAAACCATTAAAAACCAATCTTGCCGTTTTGATTGGTGTGACCTGGGTGTGGGTGCAGGTTTCAGGAGGGCTGATTTCAAGTCTCACCTCTCCTACTACGTACTCCAGTGGGTTCCCTTGACCAAGTCATTGTGTATGAGTGGTCAGCTCATTCACAGGCACGCTGTTAAACGCACGGTTTATAATATTTAGTCAAGTAAACCAACCGGCATCTATGGTTGGCTAATTTTTAGATATTACCCAATTATTTAATCAACGACATATATTCACACATTTGTCTATTACGAGACATGGTGCCGCATAGTTAGCAAGAGAATGAAAAAGATACACTATGTACCAACTACCAAATACGACGTTTGCCGAAACATTAAAATCACACACAACAAATAAAGTTAGAAAAGTTACTATTAGGCCACTCTCAACAGTTAACTCAGCTTTAAAATTTAAGGCATGTCACGTCAGCTTTAACACACTCTCCCTTAACTCAGCTTTAACACACCCAACAATAACTCAGCTTTAACACACCTTAACTCACCTTTATATCAAATATTTTCAAATTCAAGCCATAAACTTATAATCATACTTCATTTATTAAAAACATAACATTCATTAAAACATAAAATTACATACTTAATAAAAAAAAATTACAACGAAATTAAAAAAACATAACATGATAACGAATTAAATATTTATTCATCGTCTTCTGAATATTCTTCTTCTTGATGTTGAAGGTGCTTCTGCCAAACATGCTCCATAAGGTCTCGTTGGAGTTGAGTATGCGTTTCTCTATCGCGTATTTCTCTTGCCCTTCGACGTTGGCCATCGCATCGGTCGACCCACCTGTTTTGCCTCAAACGTGGTGACGGATCCACCCACATATCGTTAAAATCACGTAGTGCAAACTTTGATCTTTCAAAATCATATTATGCAAAATAATGCAACAATACATGATTCTACGTATCCTCGCAAGTTCCAATTGACGTGCCGGTTGTCATAGTATACCCCAACGTCCTTGAAGCACACCAAAAGCACGTTTGACATCCTTTCGTGCACTTTCTTGTTTCCTTTTAAAGTAACCATGTTTCGCGTCAGTTATTGCCGAGAAGGATTTGACAAACGTAGCCCACTGTGGGTAAATACCGTCGGCTATGTAATAGCCCTTTTCATACCTCCTTCCATTTACCATATAAGGTGCTGCAGAGGTGACGCCATTAAGAATGTCGTCGAATAACGGTGAGTTATCCAAAACATTAATATCGTTATACGCCCCCGCCATCCCAAAAAATGCATGACAAATCCATAAATCTTGTGAAGCAACTGCTTCAAGCATTATAGTTGGGTATTTTTTTATCACCCCTACCAAATTGCCCTTGCCAAGCAACCGGACAATTTTTCCACTCCCAATGCATGCAATCACTGCTACCAAGCATTCCAGGAAAACCATGGGCCGACTCATGTCTTTCATAAATACTTTGAATGTCGGACCATGTTGGTTTTCTTAAATACTCCGGCATAAACAAATCAATAACGCACTTGTTAAAATTATCAAGACACTCAGATGAAGTACTCGCACCCATTTGCAAATACTCATCAAACGCATCGGGTGACGTGCCGTACGCCAATTATGTACACTTCAAAAGAACATTTATACTCATTCGACCAGTACAATATTTCGATTTAGCAAAAAACTTAAAATGATCAGGAAGATAATCGGAGGTATAAGATTGAATACCTTCGACTATTTGTAGAAATAGTTGCCGGCTCATACGAAATCTTCTTCGAAAAACCCATGCCGGATACTTACATTCTGGATCGAAATAGTCAGCACGCAAACGTTCATCAGCAATCTCACGTTCACGAAAGATATGCCCACGTGATATCGAAGGTCCAGCTGCTTCTTGTTGTTCCATTTGCACAACTTGTTCGTACACGGATGCCATAAACTGAATGTCTTCTTCGTCATCTGAAAAGTTGCTAACTTGATTCGGATCCATTGTGAATGAAAAACGTTTTTTTTTTTTTTTTTTTTTTTTTTTTTAGTGGAAGGTTGAAGAAGATAGTGTAAGATGTAGTGTATTGATTTGTGGAAGTGTGAAATGATTTGTGAAAGTGTGAAAAAAATGTGGTGTGAAATGGTTATTTATAGGAGAGTGAAATTGGTTTTGAATTTTATTTTATTTTTTTATTTATTTATTATTATTATTTTTATTTTTTTACATATAGCCGTTTATAAACGGTATTAAACACAAGGGCCGAATTTGTAACTTTTCATTTTGAATTTAACGCATGAAATAGCCGTTGTAGGGGGCGGTTTTGATTTTTTTTACCCACCCTTAATGCACCGTTAAGGGACCATTAACGCTGCATTAACGCATGAACCTCCAACGCATAACTCACCTTAACGTGCGTTAAACGCACACATTTTTGCCCTTAACGCCCATTTAACGTAGCCCGTTGTGAGTGGTCTTAGTAAGGGTTCTAAGATATTAAGGCCGGAGTATTGGGACATGCATTAAATTTGTGTAAGTCGATAATAACTAGTTAACCACGTTGATAATAACACAAAAATCTCCGATTATCAGTATATTAACATATATATCTGCCTCTTGGAACACCTTTTAGGATTTTAAAGCAACTAAGTTGGTAAAGAATGTTTCATGTTATGATAGTTACATCCCACCATTTGACACCTGACTGGCAAAACCAGCAAAAAAGTTGAGACAAGCTTATGAGTATATTTCCGTAATCAGTAATCATTTTTGGTAGGAATAAGTTAATTTAAGTGGTGGGCATGTCTTTATTGTACCTTTTCTTTCCTACATTCTTTTTGATGGTCAAACACATAGTTTTCTATCATCATTTTGGTCTCAACTACTCTCTATATATGCAACTATTTTACCCAAGACTTTGTTCTTTAGCTTTTTACTTTAATAGATAAATGCACTCAAATATACGAATTACTCGAATAAATTTACTGTAAAGTCGGGTTGAGATGGACTTTCATGATAAAAGGAAGCAGTCTTGACATATATGGAACTACTTATGGCCATTGACTAACTCACGAATGAGATTGTAGGGATTTGAATAATGAACACTCACAACTCCCAACTCCCAACTCCCAACTCAAACTATAATATGTTACTGATAACGTGTAAGAGATTTTTAGCATTTTAACTTACATGAAAATCTTATTTTTTTTACATATAACTAGTTTAAAACCCAACTACACGGGCTTTTAAAAATAAAAAATAAAAAAAATAGCTAATTAATTTAACATCTATAATCCCAACCTATATATAGTAGCCTGTTTATAAATGACTAGCAGGGTACCCGCGCGTTGCGGCGGCGGGTACCCTGAAATAATATTTTCCGGTGAATCATGTATTTTAGTTTATTATGTTATTTTTAATAATAAATTTACGGATATCAAGAATTTCATGTGACGTTTCAACTCCTTAACTAAGGAATTTATGTCGTCTTTTTGGGTCTTTTTTAAAGTCATTCGTATAACATGAGCCCGTTTGGCCAGTGCCCGTTTAGCCCGTGCCCGTTTGGCCCGTGTCCGTTCGGGTTCTAGCCCGTTTGGCCCGTGCCCGTTTGACCCGTGTCCGTTCGGGTTCTAGTCCGTTTGGCCCGTGCCCGTTCTGGCTCTAGCCCGTTTGGCCCGTTGCCTGTTCGTGCTTGAATATTTGTATAATGTGTTTTATTATTTGTATTAGTAACATTTAATGTAGGAATTGTGTTTAAGTTGGTTGTACAATATGCTTGATAATTTGTATTTCTTATTTAAGGGGTGTTTTAATAACTAAATTAATTGTATTTATTGACTAATTGATTAATTGAGTACATTAAATATTTTGACCAAATTAATAGTGCTTTGTATTTTGTACATTAAGCTTTAAGACTTGTAAGTCTTAAAATTAAGATTGATGAGAAATATCATTAATAGTGCTTTGTATATTGTACAATAAGCATTATAGCTTGTAAGTCTTAATTTTAAGACCAAGAGGAGAGAAAGTCATTCATGCTTTATATGTAGTATAGAAAAATAAAGTTTAACGATGCCTTTTAAAATCATGTTCTTGCAATTTCTTTCTTGCGTTTTTTTTATTTGTGATTTAAACTTATCATAGACTATCTTTTTCTGACAAAATGCTGTCTAAACAGTTAATTTTACAGAAACGAACAAAATCAAAATCAAAATTTCGAATCCTAATACTCAACAAAATTTTCACATACGTGAAGAATCATAGATTCTTTAGAACCTAACAAATATAATTCGCAAAGATCACTATAAAATCTGTTGTCATGAAAACACAACATGCTCGAAAAAAAAAAATAAAAAAAATTAGACAAACTTTAGTTAACAACCACAAAACACAACCATCCAACTCCGCCGTTAGATCCCGGTTCAACCAGTCTAAACAAAAACCCAAAACGCTCACCACTATAACCTGCGGCCAGATCTAGGTTTAACAATCGATAATATAAACCGAACATATAAACCACCAAAACAGGTGGTCAATCCGAAATAGCCATAACCAGATCTCGGTTTAACCACCGAGTAACACAAAGCCGAAACAACCTTAACCACAAACTAACACAACAGAAACCACCAAAACCAATAAAACTTATACACATCACACAAAAAGTCAAAGCACCTTTCAAACAAAACACACCAAAACTGCTTGTGGTTGTGGCCGATCAAGTTGGTGGTGTTGGTCTTGGACTACTATGGTGGTGATATACTGATACTCCGTATTTGTTTTTGTCAAAGGAAGAGAGAGATTGTTTTAAAGAGAAGGTGATAGAGAAAAAAAGAGTGGAGCGCGTGTTTTCTGTGTTAGGTGTCGAGGGTTATATATAAAGTTAGGCTCGGGCTGTTACAAGTTAAATGGGCTGTTACAAGTTGGAGGGGTGTTATAATTTTAGGAGTTTAAGACATTTAATGGGCTTTTACAAACAATTGGTTGTTACAACTTATACATTTAATTTCCAGGAACAATATTGACCATACATTGGAATATTTCTATAATAAGTAAGTTAAAAAGTCTGAATTTTAAGCCTTGCTATTTAGGGAATGTCCTAAATGCATTATAAGGTAGTAAAGATGACATGGCAATAATTAATTCCATGTGGAGGAGAGAGAAAAGCCATGTGTCAAGACACGCTGGCATTAAGTTTGACTTATTCTCGCATTCAATATACGTTTCTTTATTCACTCAAAATAATTCCCTCAAAACTATCCTCTGAAATTGGATCTTGGAAAAAAAATTTAACAGAGAAAACTTTAAACATTCCACCAAATTAAATCCAAAATCATGCGTATAATGATCTACACACTCGATTTGTTGATTTTGTGGAATATTGACTATCAAATCTTGATTTATTGATTTCCGGCATCATCACCGTGTCCAAGACTATCCGGCCACCTTCGTCGTGATAAACTTAAATTGTATGAATTACAGTTTGCTAATTTGATTTTGATAATTGATTTATTGATTTCCGGCGACATCACCGTGTCAATTACACGTTTTTGGTTAACCCTGATAATAATTATGTTCATGTTTTAGATTT
Organism: Artemisia tridentata subsp. tridentata; assembly: GCA_021014915.2. Classification (NCBI taxonomy): domain Eukaryota; kingdom Viridiplantae; phylum Streptophyta; class Magnoliopsida; order Asterales; family Asteraceae; genus Artemisia; species Artemisia tridentata. The sequence goes on along the minus strand of CP139503.1, from coordinate 78,594,969 downwards.
GTTTTTTGTAATGTTGTTTTTTTAAGTTCATTTTTTTGATAAATTTTGTGACCATCTGGATGATGCTAAGATTCATTTTCACGTTACTTGATTATGATTTCTGTAACCTCTTATTTTGTTAGCAATTTTATATCTTCATACTTTATTGATGATGATGGTTTTCCAGACAAAAATTGAAAACTGATTTATTTCGAAACAGGGTATCAATTACAATCAAGTAATCATATTTGATTTTTAATTTTTTAAAATTTTAAAATTCCATATGAGACGCCATAAATATTGTAACAAAAAACGTGTTAGTTTTTAAAGATTACCGAAATTATAGCAAAAAAAAATATTTGAATTCAAATTTGCGTTAGTTTTGTTTCAGGATCTACCATTTCCTTAATTATAGTCAAATATTATTATTCAGTTTTAACCTTAATCCTATCTTATAAATTGCAGCCCTCATTCAATCATTTGCATAACACATCATTCATTTCTTTCTACACCACAAAGGTGCATACCTTTTATTGAATAAGAATGTTCTGATCATAAAAAAAGTGTTGCTGAAAAAGTGGGTCTCTCAGTGCTGGTGTATCTACCAATGAATGAGGTATTCAATGTGCATTTAGAGTCAGAGTTTAAACTGATTTTTTAGATAGATGAATATAAGGATTTATGTTTGCCTTATATTGTTCATAAATGTACCACAGTTGAATGTGAAAGTGATGAATGTAAAATCACTAATCTATATGATCCTATATGTTCCAATATTCACTTACAAATTGCACATCTAAACACCCCCAAAATAAGTTTACAATTATGTGCATAGGCCATGCTGTTGTGATTATGCCTATCATAATTTCAGTAACTTTAAATGATTGATCTTTATGGAATAGATGTGGTATTAGGTCTCACTCAATCCCGATATACAAAATAGAAGTTCATATTGGATGGTAAGTGATGGAAGAGTGTTTTTAGAAGGCATATATGAATTAATGGTTTTAGAAGGCATATATAAAGAAATTTGATACATCGAAGTGTGAAATGAATGTTACTTACTGATTCATACGTATTAAAAATTGCAAGTTGCAGGTTGCAGGTTGCAGTTTTCAGGTTCCAGGTAATTCCATGTCGTTGTCGTTGTTTGATCGGTTAGCACTAGGAGTAGGTCTTTTAATGATTACATGGAAGTGTGACATGGCATGATGAAACAATTAATGGTGATGAAGGTGGCTTTGTTGTGGCTTTCCTTCTAATATTCAGGTAAATATGGTTTCAAGTTATCATGTAACATTTATATCCAGGTAAGTTAGTCCAAACACTGATAACCTAAGTGTATTATCTCAAAGTAGGAAGGCACTATCTGGAATGATTTAGCCCATGTAGAAGGTGTTTACGAAGTTGAAAAAGGACTCGTCAAGTTTGTTTAGATTGTGCATTTTATTTAATACATGCAATTCACCAAGTATTGTGGTCAACATCTATGTTGCAGAAAAATGAACATTTATGAAGGTGAATGGTTGCAAAACAATCCCGATGAACATACCTACTTATGAGCCAATCCCAGGTTTAGAGTACGTTTATGATCCTAAACATGTTGTTACATCTTTTATTAACATCACTAAATAAATAACGGATCTTGATTGAATGGTGATTTAATTTCATGTATAAATGTGATGTATCGTAAACGTAAAGCCTCTTCTTTAATTATACCTCTATTTTGGTTCCTTTGTAGCCAATTTAGATTAGTTGTTATATAGCCTCATTTGCGTTTAAACTTTTACGAGCCTAGTAGGTCATATGGGTAAATGTCTGTTTGATTTCCAGAAAGAAATCCTGCATTATTTATATTGTCATCAGGTATTATGCTTTTATAACTGAAATTCTTAAAAATATTACCAACGACATCTGTAATTAACAGAATGAGGATGGTGGGTGGGGATTTCACATAGAGTTCTTTCCAACCTATGTATCTAGGGGAAGGAGTTACGATTACAAGTAATGGTTCCAATAAACCCGAGCAACGCACGGTTATTAATGGTTTATTTGCAGGATTTTTATGAACTATGGCCTGAGAAATTTCAGTACAAGACAAATGGAGTAACTGAGGTAATGGTTTTCATTATTTTATATGTTGACACAAATCAAATTGCTAATCTTTTTGTTTTTAATCCTTCACTTTGTAGTCTTACAAAGTGGCTTGGCACAGAATATTGGATCCGTAATATTGACCTTTTAGCTCATCTCAGAAAATCTGCCACAAACTTTTACCTACAAAGGTAGAATTATTTATTAAAAAAATATTACACTATAACATTTTTAATCAAATACTTATTTGAAAATATTTACTTTGGGTTGTAAAATGGGAGAGTTATTTAGATCAAGTTCTCTATTTGTATAAGTTAAGATCAATATGAACACATGGCTTTACAAATTGATGACCATGTGGATGCGGCTATTTATGTGTGGTGTAGAAGGGTTCATTTGAAACCTATTTTACCACACCCAAATCGGACCGCGGCTAAAGCCATGTGTGGTTTAAAGACCAAATGGCAGATGGCTACTACAAGGATTCATTAGCTTGTAGCAAGATTCAACACAACAAGGTAGTGGTTAAAGTCATATATAATAAGTTTCTTGGTGTTTGGGTATTGTTAAAATGATTATGCTATGATCGGCTAATATTATGATGAACTTTTGTAACTATCTTTATATGCAGACTAATGGAATACGGTGTTGGTTCAACTTTCATCTGCAAGACCAGTGATGCTGCAAGATCCTTGCTGCTAGGACTTTCTGTGCTGGATTTTTCAGCATTCGTTAGATGAATATGTAGATTCATTTTTTCCATGTCATTGATAAATGCATCTATTTCAAGATTAATATGTGCTACTAATGCATTGCCTATAGATTTTTCTAGATAAGCTTATATTATTAAACAATAGGCATCCATTAAATTTGTTTGTGTTAAGCAGGTTTATGAAAAATTTGTATGGAAGAGGAGAGTTATAGGAGTTGGGTTAAGGTTCGGTGGTCACTTATGATTTTGGAGACCTACACAAGCGCGGTTGGAGGTAACTATGAAAGGATTTTATGCTTAGATATTTAATTTTTTTTGTTTTGGGTTATTTTGTTGAAACTTTTGGGGTTTCTTTTAGAGTAAATTACATAAGTGATCCCTGTAGTTTGTCAAAAATTTCACCTATCGTCCCTCAAATTTAAAAGTTGCATATATCGTCCCTATCGCCTCCAAAGAATAACACTCGTGGTCCTTTTTTTAACGATTGTTAAATGCATTCCGTTAAAATTTACACGTTAGCCCCTGTTGGTTAACGATTGTTGCATCGTTTATCCTTTATAAAAACGGCCGTTTATAATTTAAAGGTTTTCGACTTTAGATATGTTTTTATACTTTTTTATCCGTTTTTGTCCGTTTTTACACGTTTTCATCCGTTTTATACGTCTTTCTTACGTTTTGATATGTTTTTGTCTGTTTTTTTACGTTTTGATACGTTTTTATCCGTTTTCATCTGTTTTTCTACATTTCTTTACGTTTTTATCCATTTTCATCCGTTTTTCTTACGTTTTTATTCGTTTATCTTACGTTTTTGTCCGTTTTTATATGTTTTCATCTGGTTTTATACGTTTTTTTAACGTTTTCATAGGTTTTTATCAGTTTTCATATGCTTTTATACGTTTTTTATGTTTTCATAGGTTTTTATCCGTTTTCATATGGTTTTATCACTTTTCATCCATTTTTATACGTTTTCATATGTTTTTATCCGTTTTCTTAGGTTTTTATCTGGTTCATCCGTTTTTATACATTTTTGTCCGTTTTTCTTACTTTTTTGTCTGTTTTTATACGTTTTGGTCCGTTTTTAAACGCTTTTCCACTTTTATACATGTTCTTACGTTTTTATCCGTAAGAAAACGTATAAAAACGGATAAACACGTATAGAAACGGATGAAACGCATAAAAGCATATAAAAATAGATAAACCCATGAAAACATAAAAAAAAACGTATAAAAAGGTAAAAGAAAGGGACAAAAAGTATATAAAAACCGACAAAGAAGTAAAAAACACATATAAAAACGGATGAAAACTGATAAAAACCTATGAAAACTTTAAAAAATGTATAAAAACGAACGAAAACGTATAAAAACGGATAAAAACGTAAAAAAAGGTATAAAAACGGATAAAAACGGATAAAAACATATCAAAACATAAAAAAAAGAAAAAAAAAGAAAAGACGAAACATATAAAAACGGACGAAAATGAATTAAAACGTAAGAAAACATATAAAAATGGATGAAAATGGATAAAAACGTAAAAAAAAAAAAAAGTTTAAAAATGGACGAAAACGGATAAAACGTATAAAAAGGGATGAAAACATATAAAAACGGACGAAAATAGATAAAAACGTATTTAAAGTCGAAAAACTTTAAATTATAAACGGTCGTTATTATAAAGGATAAACGATGCAACAATCGTTAACCAACAGGGGCTAACGTGTAAATTATAACGGAATGCACTTAACACTCGTTAAAAAAAAGAACACGAGTGTTATTCTTTGGAGGCGATAGGGACGATATATGCAACTTTTAAGTTTAAGGGACGACATGTGAAATTTTCGACAAACCACAGGGACCCATTTATGTAATTTACTCTTTCTTTTATTGAAACATTATTTTTTTTACGGTGGCTTTACATATAATGCTTTACTTTGCTATCTAAGTACAGTTAGTGGTAATTTACATTGATTTTGGATGTTGTTGTTGTTACAAATTTTCTAAGAAAAAATTGGCTGAAGATCAAAAGCTCTTTAATTTGTTATATTAGAACTAATAGTTACGTTAATGAGCCTAAATTGAACAATAAGATGAGAGGTTAATTCATCAAGCGGATAGTAACAGTTCAAATAAAATGGTGTAGAGGTTTTATTTTGGGTTAAAAATACACAAGTTGGTTTTAAGATAACTTTGTACCTCTCTTTCTTTTAACCTATAATTGCAATGTAAGTTACTTAATAATTGTTATGGTTTTGCTATGATTGTTAAAACATATGAAATGTATGTTGCTTTTGATCCTTTTGTAGTATCTTATACTATAATCAAACAAAGCGCCTGATACTTAAAATACTTAAGAGTTAACCCATACAAAGTCCAAATAGAATCGAATAAGTTAAGGCTGTATGTAATTTTAGAACTACCAAATGTCAAGTGCAACAATTGACTCACATTGCTTTTCCATATTTCATCCGAAGAACTCGATTAGCACAAAACTTTTCTCTTTTAACTAGAAAGAATGGTGATCTACATAACCAGAAAATTGATACTGTTGTCCAAAATGTTGATATCCCTTTTGTTGTATACCGAATCGTCCATACAGATTGCTAAAGCGATGTAACGATTTGGTTCCTTATACAGAAGAAGTGCTCTACTTTTTTCAATTATGCTATGTCTTTTTTTTTTTTTTTTTTTTTTTTTTTTTTTTTTTTTTTTTTTTTTTTTTTTTCCAGTTGGGTAGAACAGGGAGGTTCAATTCAAGCTGCGAAAAACATCTTTGTTGGTTCTTGCTACAGATTAAGCAACTACATGTGAATATGACTAAGAAAAACATGCGAGGAGGCCAATGCAGCGATGAAAAGTGTCCCAAATGCTAACTGTTAGAGTTTATGGATAATAATTAATATTCGTATGTCCAGTTTCGAACACGAGACTTCGGGATTGCACACATTACGTATGAGTCTCAATGGTTTGAATAATTAAATATAGTTTTATGATTTATTTATTCATTTCACAAACAACCACTTAACGGTCGTTATTATTTAACGGACGTTAAATATTAACTACAAGGACTAGAGATGAAAATAGGGATCAAGAAGGATCTAGAAACCTTCCTAATCCCTATAGGCGGCTGAAACCCTCCCCTAGGGTTAGTTTGGTCGATTCTTGGAGTGGGGAACAAGAAACCGGGTGCCTATAAATACAATCCCATTGTGTTTGTTAATCCCTAATCTTGTTCCAAGCAAAAACCCTATTCTCTTCTCCTTCCTCTTCTTGTGGCCGGTCGACATTACCTCCCAAACACCTTGGGAAATCGATTTGAGCTTCAACACAAGTTAGGGTTTTGTTTGTGAACTTAGAACCTAGCTTTTCCCATTGAAATGCTAGTAATACGTGTGTACAAGAACGAAGAACAAGCTTCCCTTAGCTTGTGTGATTTCCACTATTCGACTAGGTTGTTAGTCGATCCACATTAAACCCTACTTAGGGTTTATACCTTGTTCTTGGAGTGCACGATTCCTTGTTCTTGCTAGGAATCAAAAGGTACGCATCTATTTAAATTTAGTTAATTAATTACGTGTATATAGATCTTGTATAATCCGCTGCGTATGCTTTGATGTTATGTTGTTTTATGTTTATGTGTTTATAGATTTATGATTCACATATTCCAACAGTGGTATCAGAGACAGGTTTCGATCCTGTGACCTGTGGGTTCTTATACATGTAATTAATTACTAAAAACATAAAATTGAACCTATGGGAATAGAAACATGCAATAGGTGTTCTAGGGTTTTGGATTTTTGGTAAACCCTAATTTTAGGTCGACACCCATTTATTAGATTTAGGGTTTTTGGTTTTGATAAAATCTTGTAGAAACCCTAGGATTGCATGCAATTTTATGTGTAAATTAATGAGTACCTTGTGATGTCATTAATTTAGTATGCGTACAATATTGGCTTGTTAATATGTGTTACATGATTAAAAGTGCAATATGGGGAATCCATGACAAAAACATGCATGTTTTGTCATGGAAAATTGATGCTAAGTGTTACATGTTCTACGTGCTAATTGTTGCGATTATTAATTAACTAGGGTTTTTAGTAATTATATTGTTGAATACGAATTAAAATTACTAAAAGTTAATTAATTAGGTTTTTAGGGAAGACCTAAAATTGGGGAAGACCCCATATTAATCGCATGTTTTATCAATTATGTGTGTTATGTATATGTTAATCATAAGACTTACGCGGCCAAGAAATTGACGTCTGTGGTCCATTGGGTACAATGAGCTCGAAAACCAATGAGAGTCTTAAGACCAACATATACATATTAATTGATTTATTAGCATGTTCATTATTAAGTTGTTTGTGTTTATTTTTAATTGCACATTTGTTATTATGTTGTAGACATGTTTATAACAAAGGGTAATTTTTCTATACAAAAAATAAACATGACTTAATAATGGTGTAACATTGTTTTAAGCAAGAAAATCATAAGTGTTTAATTAATTGATGCGACTGTACAAAAGTGGTCGAAGCGGCGGACCTAAAATTAAAAAACTATAAAGTGGGTATAAGGTTGGTTTCACATTAAATTGTGGCCTTAAAGAGACTCCATTCTGTCTCTCCGCTCGCCTGTGCGTCAATTTTAGACTTACTAAGTACACCATGATAACGTACGAAGCATCTTAAGGTAATGTTGTAAGTTTCTCAACGCCATTAATTAAAACTTTGATGATTTGAGCTTATTAATGTAAAAAATGAGTAAACTGGTTTTGGAAAATATATGATACAAAGATGAATGCATGACATCTTTGTACATATTTTGATTACACACATTAAAAATTTATACTCTTTAAATTTAAGTTATATGCCATCCAACTGTAAATAAAACACCTAAGGTTACATCCTACATCACTAGCAGCCAAAGCTGAATGTGATGTTCAAAGGGTGGGAGTCTAAGGGTAAATTGAGTACTTTCATTGCTAGCAGCCAAAGCTGATGTGATAAAATGACGTCAATTTACAGTTTTCTAAGTTGGTTAACTTAATTGAGCACTTCCATTACTAGTAGCCAAAGGTGATGTAATGGAATAGCATCAAGGCATAAAGATTTGGGGATGAAACATGCTTACATTTGCAACTGAGGTTGGCATAATATGTAAGTCCCATGATTTCTAGGAATTGCAATTTTATATTGGCAATTGGGGGAACCCGTACCTTATTGAGTACTTTCATTACTAGCAGCCAAAGCTGATGTAATGAAACGACGTCAATTTGGATCCTAGTATTCAGTGAAAATTAAATGGTGAATGTAGTTTACCGTGGGTGTTTAATTTTCTTGAAAAGTTAAATTATCGAAAGTACTAACTTTTGAACTTTTTCTGTAGAAATGGCCCAACCCGACAACACAAACATGAATAACATGAGTTCTGCTTTCAAAGATATGATTGAAAGAGAAAAGTTGATTGGGACTAATAATTTCAATGATTGGTATCGTTCTTTGAGGATTACTCTTAGAATTGCCAAAAGATTTGAATATCTTAGTAAGCCTCTTCCTGCAGCTCCTGCTGGTACTGCCTCTACTGCTGAGCATGAAGAGTACAACACTGAGTATGTGAAGCACAATGATGTGGCTTGTCTCATGTTATCTGGAATGGACACTCAATTGCAAAAGCAATTTGAGAACTATGGTCCTATGAACATGATAAATGAGCTCATACGTATGTTTGAAAAACCACCAATGGCAGAGTTATATGATCTGTTAGATTCTCTGGCCAAGTGTAAGCAGGATGCTGGTACACCCGTGAGTGCCCATGTATTGGAGATGAAAGGATATCTTGACCGATTGGATACACTCGGATGCGGGTACGTGCAAGATGTGAAAGTTGGCCTCATCAATCGATCCCTCAATCAGGAATTGTATGGTGAGTTTGTGTGCAACTTTAATATGCATTGCACGGGGAAGACGATAAGTGATTTGCATGCAATGCTTATCGAATTTGAGAAGGGACTCTCAAAGAAGGCACCTACACCTGCTGTTATGGCAATAAAGGGTGGTAGGGTTACTGAGCCCAACAAACCGCAGCATATGAACAAGAAGGGCAAAGGCAAAGCTGACAAAGGGAAACAGGTCGTGATCCATCAACAGAAGCCTAAGAAGCAGAATCCTACAGTAAAGAAGGATTATCCCAAGAAGGATACGGCTGCTTGTCACCACTGCCACACTCCTGGACATTGGAAGAGGGACTGTCCATTGCTGCTTGAGGAGTGTCGCAAGAATAAAAATGCCAAGGCTGCAAATGGCGCGAGCACTTCAGGTATTTTTATGGTTGAATTATTTTCTTTTCCTCGTAAGCAAAATGCCTGGATATATGATACAGGATGTGGTACTCACATTTGTAATACATCGCAGGGGCTTAGAGGAGCGAAGAAACTGAACTATGGAGAATGCTACTTGTACGTGGGCAATGGCATACGTGCAGCAGTTGAAGCCATAGGGACTTTTGACTTAGTTTTACCTTCGGGTTTAATTTTAGTATTGAACAATTGTCATTATGCACCGTCTATTGTTAGAGGTGTTGTTTCAGTTTCTTTATTGTTGGATAATGGATTTGAACACGCATTTAATAATAATGGAATTTCGGTTTCTTTAAATTTTGTTTTTTACTTTAATGCAATTCCATTAAATGGTGTGTTTGAAATAGATATGGAAAATCATGTATCCAATGGAAATAATTCTATGTATAGCATTGGCAATAAGAGAATCAAGTCTAACTTGGATTCGTCTTATCTTTGGCACTGTTGTCTTGCACATATTGGCAAGAGTCGCATGCAAAAGCTGCAACATGATGGGCTTTTGAAAAATATCAATGATGATTCAGTTGATAAATGCGAATCTTGCATATCGGGTAAGATGACAAAGAAATCCTTTTCACATCAAGTGGAAAGGGCTGAGGATCTACTTGGATTGATACACACTGATGTGTGTGGTCCACTTAGACATGTGTCAAATCGCGGTGCTACCTACTTCCTAACCTTCACGGATGACTATAGTCGTTATGGTTATGTTTATTTACTTAAACATAAACATGAAGTCTTTGAGACATTCAAGGTTTTTAAAAGTGAAGTAGAACTACATCTCGGTAAGAAGATTAAGGCTCTTCGATCCGATCGTGGTGGTGAGTATTTAAGCCAAGAGTTTAAAGATTATCTAGCTGAGTGTGGCATTGTCCAACAACTCACATCTCCTTATACTCCACAGCAAAATGGTGTATCTGAAAGGAGAAATCGTACATTGTTAGATATGGTACGATCTATGTTTAATCTGACAACTCTTCCCTTATCCTTTTGGGACTATGCCCTTGAAACGGCTGTTCACGTGCTGAATAGGATTCCAACTAAGAAGGTTGATAAGACTCCATATGAATTATGGACTGGAAAGGCTCCAAATTTGTCTTACTTAAAGGTCTGGGGTTGTGAGGCGTTTGTTAAACGTGACTCACCGGATAAACTCCAACAAAGATCTGTTAAGTGTATCTTCGTAGGATACCCTAAGGAAACTAAGGGTTACTACTTTTACTTTCTACCAGATAATAAAGTCATCGTGGCTAGGTATGGAGAATTTCTTGAGGATAATCTGATATCTCAAGAATTCAGTGGGAGAGTTTATGATCTAGAAAATGATCAAGAAGATACGTCACCTTCTGAAAGCACTAGCACACTTCCTGTGGAACCTAAAAGTTTAGGTCCTCCACCTGAAGTTGAAGTGGTACCCATTCGTAGATCTACAAGATCTACAAAAGCTCCTGAATGTCTATGTTTAAACGTAGAGTGTGAGGAAACTATACTAGGGGATCTTGATGAGCCCACTAGTTATAGGGCTACCATAAATAGTCCTGAAAAGGAAAAATGGCAGGTTGCTATGAATGGGGAGATGCAATCCATGAAAGACAATGAAGTCTGGATTGAAGTAGACCTTCCTCCCAATGCTAAGGTAGTTGGGAGTAAATGGCTCTTCAAAAAGAAAACGGACATGGATGGCAATGTACACACCTACAAAGCTCGTTTGGTGGCTAAAGGCTTCACCCAAATATATGGTGTTGACTATGAGGAGACTTTTTCTCCTGTAGCTGACATTAGAGCTATCAGGATTCTTATAGCCATAGCTGCTTACTATGACTATGAGATTTGGCAAATGGATGTCAAAACCGCCTTCCTGAATGGTCGCCTTGATGAAGACATCTATATGGCGCAACCTGAAGGGTTTGTGAATCTAGATTTTCCTGAGCGGGTATGCAAGCTTCAAAGATCCATTTATGGATTGAAGCAAGCATCAAGGCAATGGAATAAGAAATTTGATGAGGAAATCAAGAAGTTTGGATTTACTCAAAATTTCGATGAGCCATGTGTATACCACAAAGCTAGTGGGAGTAATACTAGTTTCCTAATTCTATATGTTGATGACATATTGATCATGGGAAATCATATACCTAGTCTTAATGAAGTTAAGTCTTATTTGGGTAAATGTTTTTCCATGAAGGATTTAGGAGAAGCAACTTACATCCTTGGAATCAAGATCTATAGAGACAGATATAAGCGGTTGATTGGATTAAGCCAAAGTGCTTACATGGATAAAATATTGAAGAGATTCAATATGCAAAATTCCAAGAAGGGATATTTGCCCATGCAAATAGAACATGGGTTAAGCAGCGAACTATGTGCCTCAACACCTGAAGAGGTAGCACACATAAAGAAAGTTCCATATGCTTCGGCAGTAGGATCTATCATGTATGCAGCGAGATGCACAAGGCCAGATGTGGCGTTTGCACAAAATTTAACCAGTCGTTACCAACAGAATCCAGGGAAAGATCACTGGAATGCTGTTAAGAGCATTCTTAACATTTGAGGAATACTAAAGATATGTTTCTTGTGTACGGGGGAAATCCAGACGCAGAACTGAATGTTACAGGTTTCTGCGATGCGTCCTTTCAGACTGATAAGGATGATACAAAGTCTCAGACGGGTTACGTTTTTGTCATCAATGGAGGAGCTGTAGACTGGAAGAGTAAGAAGCAGAGTACAACGGCCATGTCTGCTACAGAAGCTGAGTATATTGCTGCATCGGAAGCGGCTATGGAAGCTGTTTGGATAAGGAAATTCATTTCGGATCTTGGAGTGATGCCGTCAATTAAATTACCTATAAATGTGTATTGTGACAAATCTGCCGCAATCACATTCACCAATGAACCTGGAGTTATGAAAGGCGCCAGACATTTCCATAGGAGATATCACTATGTTCGAGAACAAGTCAAACTAGGAGAGATCAATTTACTCAAAGTTCACACAGATGACAATCTGACTGATCCTTTTACGAAGGCATTACCTAAGGAAAAGTTTACTCAACATGCTAGTGGTATTGGTCTTTGTTTAGCCAGTAGTTTTATGTAAATTTGTTGGATTAGTTTTTGGATAAGGGATATGTAAACAATATTATTTTAAAGAAATAAAGTGCGGATAACGTTTATTATCATTTATTAATGTTGTATCCTATATTTGCATGTTTAAATCCATGACTAATTAATTTATTCTAAATAGTCCGTTGCCAATCAATAATATGGGAATATTATTGAACTAAGGCAAATGTGAAGTGTTGGTAGAATATACTTAAGTATATTGATGCGTGGGCATGCCAAATTCACATGATATTCAATATTGGATAAATTGAATATAGGACAGATCCCAACTACATGATTATACTTTATGGATCGTAGTCATTAAGTAAACCACGAATATTTATCCTCAGACTTGAGATACCAGGTAACTGCCGAGGATGTAGCTCATTTTCTGTAAAGTAGTCTAACGCTATCCGTAACTGGTAGTTATAAGGGCTATTTTCGGAGGTGATGCAAAGTTCGAGGGTTATGCTCGTAGTCAAGAAAGGATTTGTTCCTTCAAATTTGTTTTGAAGTTTAATACTGCTTGGCCACTCGTAGAGTTGACAAGATGTTTGCGTGCGCACGCCCAAAGGCTATCTAGAATACGTTAAGATGATTTGGTAATCTTGATCAATTATGTATAAACGAGAAACTAATTGTTAATTATGGAATGACCTAGATCCATATCCATATTAACGCGGTATTAGAAACAAAAGGATAAGTATGATGATATATTCATCACATGGTTTTCCAGGAAACCATACTCGGGTCGATCTGGGGGCATTGGGGGTGTTAAGCTAGACTAACCCATGTCATTACAATATTAATGAATATCCAAGTGGGAGCTGTTAGAGTTTATGGATAATAATTAATATTCGTATGTCCAGTTTCGAACACGAGACTTTGGGAATGCACACATTACGTATGAGTCTCAATGGTTTGAATAATTAAATATAGTTTTATGATTTACTTATTCATTTCACAAACAACCACTTAACGGTCGTTAGTATTTAACGGAGTTTGATTAACGGACGTTAAATATTAACTACAAGGACTAGAGATGAAAATAGGGATCAAGAAGGATCTAGAAACCTTCCTAATCCCTATAGGCGGCCGAAACCCTCCCCTAGGGTTAGTTTGGTCGATTCTTGGAGTGGGGAACAAGAAACCGGGTGCCTATAAATACAATCCCATTGTGTTTGTTAATCCCTAATCTTGTTCCAAGCAAAAACCCTATTCTCTTCTCCTTCCTCTTCTTGTGGTCGGTCGACATTACCTCCCAAACACCTTGGGAAATCGATTTGAGCTTCAACACAAGTTAGGGTTTTGTTTGTGAACTTAGAACCTAGCTTTTCCCATTGAAACGCTAGTAATACGTGTGTACAAGAACGAAGAACAAGCTTCCCTTAGCTTGTGTGATTTCCCCTATTCGACTAGGTTGTTAGTCGATCCACATTAAACCCTACTTAGGGTTTATACCTTGTTCTTGGAGTGCACGATTCCTTGTTCTTGCTAGAAATCAAAAGGTACGCATCTATTTAAATTTAGTTAATTAATTACGTGTATATAGATCTTGTATAATCCGCTGCGTATGCTTTGATGTTATGTTGTTTTATGTTTATGTGTTTATAGATTTATGATTCACATATTCCAACACTAACGACATTAGAGTCGGGAGGGTGGCAAAATTTGAAGCGATACCAAGTGATGTACCATTTTAACTTCCATCACAAGATAAGTTATCTCAAATAGCAGGAATGGCTGCAGAGGCTTATGGATTCAAAATCCTCTTAAGGTTTGCTTGATATAATTTCATGAGGTCATTACTTTAATTTTGCGCTGAGAGTTGCTGTTAGTTTAGCTATGATGCACTTTGTGCAGTGGCTTCTAGCCCACACTGTCAATTTTCATGCAGAAGATACCTTTTATTCAATTTATGGTCCATTGGAACTTTGGAAACATGATTTCCCATATTCAAATATGTTGTTTGTAAGTCAAAAGAAGTTAAAGAGTTGCATGTTGATGCGTGGTTTTGCGACCTTACAGCAGGTTTTACCTCTCGAGGGATCTCAAGAGGCTTACAACCCCACCAGGCAGTGTACCTGACCGATGTAGTATAGTATAGTGGTAAGTACGGGGGATTGATCGTTCTCCACAGGGAATAGTGTCGTTAGGATTGAAAAACTACTCTAATAGGTCTAAGGGTGAGAGAAGATTCTTTTTATGTTTTTATATTTTTATGAAAGCAAGTAAAATCTCGGGTTTGAAGGAGTGGGCGGAATTAGTTGCTAGTCAACTAACCCAAGTTACTACGAATGCAAATAAAATAAAATAACTGAAAATGAAAAGGTTGTGAAACTTATGTGGAGAGAAATGTGTTTACTTAGATTTCCTTACTCCCTAACTATCTTTTACCGGTTGATTAGTGTGTATTAATCGCGTGGATGACGGGTGTATTCCTTAATACCAATCGTGGGGTGGCGTACGTACTTCCCCAACTCTATAAGCTCCTACTTCACTCCTATGTCGAGCCGACTAAGAAGCTCCTAACATGGGATCACTAGAATTCGCTCATGCATTAAATACAACCATAAAAACCTTAGTACGCGTTGGTTCATGTTTCTTAAGACGTTCAAGCAAGTTACCGAATAGAAAGTTAGCCAGTTTTCTTAAGCCTAACATCGATGAACAATCATCCAATACAATTAATAACACACTAATAACCAATAATCAATAGCTAGGTTTCATTAGATCTAAGCAAACACAAGATAAATCTAGCCTAGCATGTTAATCAAAAGACAAGAACAAGATATAATCAAACAACACATAAACATATTGAATGATTAAATAATCACTTATCTTCAATTAAACATGGGAGATCCAAAGGTATGAAAACCCTTAAAAATGGCAGAAATTCGTCTTAGGGTTTCTCCTCCAAAGTTACACACAATAAGTTCCACACTAATGACAAAAAATTGCAAAACTATATATAGAGTTTAAGGGCTGATGGCGTCACGTTATAGATCCTGACGCCGTCACCTCGCCGCTTTTAGGGTTCCCGGATGGCCTTCCTGACGCCGTCCCTCTTTAGTGCTCCAAAATCCGCTCTGGCTTATCAAGGCTTGACGCCGTCAGAAATGGGCTTGACGCCGTCCCTCTTTAATTTAAACCGTGATGGCCTTGATCACTTCAAAGGGTGACGCCGTCAGACTTTCCATTGTAAAATTCTCTGGCTTATCATGAGTAATTTTCATATCCACCTTTTTTGCCAAGCCGTGACGCCGTCTGGGCCAATCCCTGACGCCGTCAAAGGTACTTTCCAGCATAATTTTGAGACTTTGCCGTTTTCTTCACTTTTATGCTCCAAAAACGTCCAAAATGCTTCCTTTTCCAGATTTCTTCTCCAAAGTACCTAAAATGACAAAAGGAACGATTTAGGGCAATATTTGATCAAATAAATACGATTTAGGGCTTAAATGACCCCCTAAAAGCGGTACACTTTTCGCTTCATCAAATACCCTTACACTTGAGATTTGCTTGTCCTCAAGCAAATGCGCTTTTATTCTAATCAAAATACAAGTTAGGGGTCATTTAATGCTAACATAAAAGTAATTACAACAAATATTCGTTCCACTTTAATCATAATAAGCACGGAGATTACATACTAGCACCTCACAAGTAGTGTTTAGATACTCACATCTCTCAGGTGTCATCAAAATAAATCTCATAAATGAAAACGGATAATATCTCTCACTACCTGTCATAGCAAATAGATTACCATAGGCTTGGGAAATGATCGAAAACCTCCTCCACTAGGCGTAAGCACGTAAGATAAACTATCAAAGAGGGCTTTTGAATGGGTTATAACATGATGTGTAGGGATATGATAAACACGGTTTTGTTGGATAAGGGATATTTTACTGGTGGCGAGTTAAAAATCTTGATCAATTACATGTACAATATGGCGTTGCTAAGCCAAGACTAGACTCGACTTAAGCTAAAAACAAAATAACAAAAACATAAAATAAACATAAAATAAAACGGGATGGTAGTCCGTATGTTTTTTCTATTTTTCTTTTTCTCATTTTTTTGTATTTTTCTTGATTTTTTTTTTTTTTTTTTTTTTTTTTTTTTTTTTCATACACTCTTGCCCTACCATCCAAAATAATACATCATAGGGGCGTTGCATTCCCCTTACACTTGAACTTTTACATAACTTTACGAATGCTATTCTAATGACTCGAATTAAGATAATTGAAAACTTGGAGTACTTTTAAAATATTTAGCACATATGGGGGTAATAATGTTGCTCTTCCCCATTACTCCATTATACTAGTACTTTACCCATGAGTCCCAATCGTCCCAAAACAATATGTACAAGGATATGACTCGACTTAGCAACCATGTAATCAATTAGATAATTAACTTGGGTTTAAACAAATGTTGTCACAATAATGCACTAAAAATGAGTGCATACAAGGTAGGCTAAGGCGATTTGGGTGTACATTTAAGTGGGGTGTAATAAATTCTTCCTTTAAGTAAAATGCTTAAAGGTCGAAACGAAAAGATAGGCTCTGAGGGGTGTACTAGGGGTATCGTGTACTAAAAATGAGTACAACGCAAAGGGTGTGGGAGAATTACTTGACCAATGTAGCCAAAGTAATTAAACAAAAACACAGGTGTAAAACAATGGGTTAATCCTAATGCCTCTTATCATGTATTAAATCTAACTACACGAATGTAGTCTCACTTGTGGCCTCGGAATGGTCCTAACGCAAGTTCTAGAATCTAAGTGCTACCGGTACACACATCATAGCATAAATGCTTTTCCTACCAATTCTAGGGGCGAACCTCACATATTTGGGGGTGGAAAATTTTTTAGTGGTACGGTTTTTGTGCTAGTCATATAACTCCTATCCGTGAGACGCTCATTAAGATCAAAGTTTCACTCCTAAATGTTGTAAAAAATTTTAAATTTGGCACTAAAATTGCCCTAACAAGTATTTATCTCAGTTTTATTACACATCTACTATTAAACAAACAAAAATCAAGCGTAAAATCATTCTCTAATCGTACATCTACTATTAAACAAACAAAAATCAAGCGTAAAAGCATTCTCTAATCGTACTTTACCCCCCATTATACTTGAGATGAACATTGTCCCCAATGTTCAAATACAAAGATGTAAAAGTAATAAGGTAAAAGAATGAAATCAAATACTCCCCTGATTCGCTCGGTGGATAATGTGGTAACACGGTTAGATCTTCTTCCAACAGAATGTAGAAGCTTTACGACTAATGCATCGCCAAAAGCTTGATCCAACAAACATTTCCTTGTCCAAAATAACCTGTTAAACCTGAGAAAACAAACACGAAAACCTGCATAACATCGGCGGGATAAACTCTATATAAGGATATAATGCTTGTGGAATGATAATTTTGTAGATTCCTGGAGTCTATAAGTTATAGATTTAATAAAAACTTTTTATGAAAACAAAACTTTCAAAATTTTCAGAAAATCAAAACCTGACGCCGTCAGGTTGTAAAGCCTGACGCCGTCAAAAATGATCTGACAGAATTCTCATGTTAAGTTTCCGGAAAAATTTTGGAAAAACCTATACCTTACTTCCTGGAATTCCTGCAAAACATCATTATGACTCGATACAAGCATTTGACTCAAACAAATACTAATATGTATGTTAATTTATTATTATTATGATTCATGTTCATTTGTGTTCTAATAAACCGATTTGGATTTCCCTTACACTTATCTTTTGCAAAATACCTTTATATGTAGTTAAGACGAAGTTAAAAACAAAATAAAGCATTTTCACAATTTAGTTTTGAACATGAATCAATAAGAATAAAAATTAAACACACATACGGAAACAAATAAAATCAAACAAACAAACAATTAAACACACAAAACAAATAAAGCTTGGGTTGCCTCCCAAGAAGCGCTTTTCTTTATTAACGAGTCTTGTAGCTAGACTCAAAGTCCTTCTACCCTATGTAAGTGAGCTCGTCATCAAGGACGTCTTTAGGGTTAAGCTTGGATTGAAGTTTCCTATTGGTCCGCTTAGTACAATATATCTTTTCAAACTTCTCTCCATCCGGGTCATACAATGTCATCTTAATATGCCATGACCTATCTCCATCTTTGGGTGGTTTGTACCAATCCCACTTATGATCATCTTCCTCACAAGTCCACTTATTCATTCCTAGGTTAATTGGCAAAACTCCTAGGAAATCAATCATCTTCCTAAAAACTAGAGGGTCTTCAAATGGATCCAATTCGGTGTCCCTAGCCAAGAGTTGCTCTACCGTATGTGTTCGGTTCACAAAGTCCTCTTCTAGGTAAAATGGGCGTTGGGGTCCTATGAAGTCTCTATCGATCCAAGGTCCATATCTAGATGGTCTCCTATTTGATTCTAACCAATGGGGTGTCGGTTCATTACTAGTATCATAGGCATGTTTCTTCACATCATAGACTGACCAAGTATCACCTTCTCCTACCGCTATCTTAGATTCCTTACAATCAATCATAGCACTAGCGGTCGCTAAAAATCCTCTACCTATCAACAAGGGGCATGTAGGGTCGCTAACCATATCAAGGACGTGGAAATCGGCTAAAATGGTTAGTTTTCCTATGTGTACTAACACGTCCTTGACTACTCCAACCGGGTAAGCAACACTCCCATCCGCTAAACCTATTATCACCTCGGTTTCTTCAAGTTTTTCTAGTTTTAAAGAGGTGTAGAGAGGTAACGGAAGTAGGTTAAGGCTTGATCCAAGATCGGCTAATGTGTCATAAGCCTCCGAATTACCGATCTTGCAAGGTAGAACAAATAAGCCCGGATCATCTAACTTCTTAGGTAGCTTGTTTTGAACAAAGGCGGTCCCTTTTTCGCCTAACTTGAGCTTCTTCTCATCCAACACTTCAATAACCGGACTTTCAAGGTGGAGCTCCTTGAATTCTTCGTCAAGGTTTTGAGTGGGAGGTGTTTCAACTACGACTTGGGTTTGTTTGAAACACGAGCTCATGGAATTGACCGAATAATGTTGTGGACAAGAACTAGGAGACGAAACCGACGAAATGGCGTTGACGTTTAATTTCGGGTTCTTGACTGTGTTGCTAGGGAGTGCTCCCATTTCTCGGTCATTGAGGGCTTTCAACAAAGTGTCAATCTTATTGGTCATCTCGCTTTGTTTTTGTTTGAAATCGGCTTCAAACTTGGCCAAACGAGCTTCTTGAGATGCCATAAATTGAGACATCAATCCTTCAAAGTTATTGGTACTACCATTGTTGGAAGGATTGTTGTTGAAAGTACGGTTCGAGTTGGAACCGCTTGATTGGAAACGATTAGGTGGGTTGGAAGAATTGTTGTTGTTGTGTGTTTTGGTTTTGTTTCCACCTAAGGTTTGGGTGATTTTTCCATGAGGGGTTGTATGTATCACCGTAGGGGTTTTGCTCGGGTTTGAAAGTGTACCACTTGTCTCCCGCTCCGTCGGTACGCGAGGATGCATAGTCCGCAAAAGCTTGTTTGGGGAGTTCCATGCAATCACGAGTGTCGTGGGGACCACTACATAATTCACATGAAGAAGTGATTTTGTTCACTTGGCTTGAAGGTTTAGGAGCCTCGTAGGATTTCATAAGAAACTCGACTTGGTCTTCAAGTTCTATGATCCTACGGTCGGAAGTGCTTGAATTGTTTGAAGGCAAAGATATTGCCTTGACCGTTTTATTCAAATCACTGGGATCACTCCAACTTTCGTTGTCATAAAGAGCAAGATCTTCTAGGAGAGCCCATGATTGTTCCGCACTTAGATCACGTAGCTTACCACCGGCCGATTGGTCAATGGTTTGCCTCGTGGAGAGATTGATGTGGTCATAGAAGATTTGGACTTGGAGCCAAAGTTCTATGCCATGGTGAGGGACTTTTTGGAGTAAGTCCTTGAATCGAGTCCATGCCTCGTAGAGGGTTTCGCCTTGACGTTGTTGGAACATCAAGATATCATTCCTTAGCTTGGTAGTTCTTCCTGGTGGGAAAAACTGAGCAAGGAAGCGAGTGGTGAGATCATCCCAAGAGGTGATGGATCCTGCGGGTAGACGCTCTAGCCATTGACTAGCTTGGTCCCGCAGAGAGAATTGAAAGAGACGCAGTCGGGTCGTCTCTCGAGTGGCAACATCAAGGTCTATGGAATCAACGATTTTGAGAAAGTCCTTGAGATGTTGATTAGGATCTTCAGAACGAAGTCCATGGAATGCGCATCCGCTATGCACCAACCGGATGGTGTCGGATCGCAAGGGTGTGACATTAGCTCCTTGAGTGAGCTCAATGGTGTTTCGATAGCCATGGTGGCTAGGACGAGAGTAGTCTCCTAAGGTACGGGCTCTAGGAGGTGGGTGTTGTTGTGGTGGTGGGTTGTTGGGATCAAGGATATTACCACCTTCCATGATGTCGGATGGTAATGGTTACGAACAAAGAAACGAAGAAAAAAGATAGACTAAAGAAAACCTAGAAAAGAAAATAAAAATCTCACTAGAAAGGAGTCTAGTGAGTAGACCTAATAAAATAAAAATTCAATCTAAACAATAACTATTCCTAGGCAGCGGCGCCAAAAACTTGATGCGTGGTTTTGCGACCTTACAACAGGTTTTACCTCTTGAGGGATCTCAAGAGGCTTACAACCCCACCAGGCAGTGTACCTGACCGATGTAGTATAGTGTAGTGGTAAGTACGGGGGATTGATCGTTCTCCACAGGGAATAGTGTCGTTAGGATTGAAAAACTACTCTAATAGGTCTAAGGGTGAGAGAAGATTCTTTTTATGTTTTTATATTTTTATGAAAGCAAGTAAAATCTCGGGTTTGAAGGAGTGGGCGGAATTAGTTGCTAGTCAACTAACCCAAGTTACTACGAATGCAAATAAAATAAAATAACTGAAAATGAAAAGGTTGTGAAACTTATGTGGAGAGAAATGTGTTTACTTAGATTTCCTTACTCCCTAACTATCTTTTACCGGTTGATTAGTGTGTATTAATCGCGTGGATGACGGGTGTATTCCTTAATACCAATCGTGGGGTGGCGTACGTACTTCCCAACTCTATAAGCTCCTACTTCACTCCTATGTCGAGCCGGCTAAGAAGCTCCTAACATGGGATCACTAGAATTCGCTCATGCATTAAATACAACCATAAAAACCTTAGTACGCGTTGGTTCATGTTTCTTAAGACGTTCAAGCAAGTTACCGAATAGGAAGTTAGCCAGTTTTCTTAAGCCTAACATCGATGAACAATCATCCAATACAATTAATAACACACTAATAACCAATAATCAATAGCTAGGTTTCATTAGATCTAAGCAAACACAAGATAAATCTAGCCTAGCATGTGAATCAAAAGACAAGAACAAGATATAATCAAACAACACATAGACATATTGAATGATTAAATAATCACTTATCTTCAATTAAACATGGGAGATCCAAGGGTATGAAAACCCTTAAAAATGGCAGAAATTCGTCTTAGGGTTTCTCCTCCAAAGTTACACACAATAAGTTCCACACTAATGACAAAAAATTGCAAAACTATATATAGAGTTTAAGGGCTGACGGCGTCACGTTATAGATCCTGACGCCGTCACCTCGCCGCTTTTAGGGTTCCCGGATGGCCTTCCTGACGCCGTCCCTCTTTAGTGCTCCAAAATCCGCTCTGGCTTATCAAGGCTTGACGCCGTCAGAAATGGGCTTGACGCCGTCCCTCTTTAATTTAAACCGTGATGGCCTTGATCACTTCAAAGGGTGACGCCGTCAGACTTTCCATTGTAAAATTCTCTGGCTTATCATGAGTAATTTTCATATCCACCTTTTTTGCCAAGCCGTGACGCCGTCTGGGCCAATCCCTGACGCCGTCAAAGGTACTTTCCAGCATAATTTTGAGACTTTGCCGTTTTCTTTACTTTTATGCTCCAAAAACGTCCAAAATGCTTCCTTTTCCAGATTTCTTCTCCAAAGTACCTAAAATGACAAAAGGAACGATTTAGGGCAATATTTGATCAAATAAATACGATTTAGGGCTTAAATGACCCCCTAAAAGTGGTACACTTTTCGCTTCATCACATGTTTGCTAAATTGATTGAATGCATAACAAACATGATATCATCCTAATTCCAAAACATACGAGGACTGTTCCTTGAAGTTGAGATGTTGCAGTTCAAGGTAATGTACCATGTATGCTTTAATATGTATTCATTGTATTTTGGTCATGCTCATATTGATGTAGTTGTTTCTATTAGAGGGATTAATGTGGCTATCCTTAAAAATCATACAGTAAGAGACTGGACAACAACATAAAAGAATTAGCTTATAAATCATTATGTTAACGAGTCGGGCTGCGGTCCGCCGCGACACGGCGGGGCATTGTAGTTAGCGTTTTTATAAAGTTTATATCAATACGACAAAGGGAAAAGGAAAAAAAGGAACTCGTTTTTATAATTTTATATCAATACCACAATGTTAAGACAATATTATCATGATCCAAAAATAACATTTGTATCAGTACTTATGCTATATTGACATCACCAACAGCAGCAGTCTTGGCTTCAGCAGCGAGTTTAAACCTCAGATCCAATAGCTTGATTCTAACAATGTAAGCACTTCATACACCATCTGGATATTCTCTTGGGGGAGCCAGAACATGTCCACATAAGACCCCTTTTATTTCCTTGAAACATAAAGTCTTTGTAATGGATGGAGGCTGTTGGTCACAACAATATTACTGGATATTATCTATGGCCATTTAAAGCACAAATTGTTATATCCAATAACATATAGCGTAAGTGCGTAACAGTAAATGCATAGAATAATCAAATACATAGTATAGTAGCTTCAATGGATTATTTGTTACCCATAGTTAAAAACAATAATTTTCTAACTTACATTCAGTTGATATTATTCAGTTTTCTTATATTAAAAATCGTTGTAACATTCAGGCCTAAAATCTCAATTCTCGATGTTCCTTAAAAGTTTTAGTATCTGTTCAGAAAATATGTTGTTGTATGTCAGTATATGTTCCTAACCTTAATCGGGGTTCATCGACAAAGATATTATTACAGTGCAGATAATCCTAGATTGCCTAGCATTTTTTAAATCACCAAAAAGTATGGTTTTACTCCATTTCAAAGTATTAGATACATTATGTGTACGTTCAATTAAAGAAACTTTTTATAATTCAAAAAGTACTTACATTCTTTAGTTGTTTAACTTGCTTTCGGAGTCGACTGATCTCGTCATCTATATCAGCATGCATTGGATCAATACGCAGTTGAATTTCATCAGAACCAGTCCCTTGTCTGGTGCTAAGGCCTTCTCTGTGGACAGTTTACAACTTGTCAAGATTTGCAAATAAGCACTTGAACTCATAAAAGTTAATGTAAAATTATTTGCGGCTTGAAAAAACAAAATATTAGCATTTAATACACCTACAATCTAAAGAAAGGCTAATATCAACAATAAAAGAAATATAGCTTATACGATAAACCAACAATTACCTGCATCATAAATACACACGATTCCGTTGGCTCACTACACACCTGGAAACAGCAAAAAAAACACATACATAAGGCTTCTGGAAAAAAATGAAACCCTTAGCAAAGTAAAGTAAATATAAAAATTCCTTGCGACTAATATTAACACATTAACACTAATAATCCACATCACGTGTTGTGCCTGCATCTCAGACTAAGGCCGTTGTAACACAGACTTACGCCAGACAACCCATAATTAAAAGCAAACGAAACACAAATCTGATAATTGAACACATGTATCATCTTTTTACAGATCTCATCTTTTTACATATCCATTTGTTGCTTTATTTCGTACCTGTTCATGTGGAACCACATGACCATCTCATAATCATGGCAACCCAGCTTTGTCACCGATCCCAATTCCAAAAACACTTGTGTATCATAATCATGGCAACCCAGCTTTGTCACCTATCCCAATCCCAAAAACACTCGTATATCATAATCATAAACACACACACAAACATTAATATCTACGAACATCCTCATATCATTTTAATCACACAAATTCAACAATCAACACAAACCTTAACACGACGAAACGTTGACGGCAATAGGATATCACAGTTGTTGTTCCAATCAAAACCCCTAAACCAAATGAAACTAAAAAATTTAAAATTAAAAGCTAAAATTTACACGCAACAAAGAATCTGATATTGGTTTTGCGTTTGTTTTTCTAATATGTACTATGGAGTAATGTTTATGTATCTTCTACTTCCCAAACCATGCTTTAGACTTTTAACTTTTAGCAATGACATGGGTGGCTTTGTAACTTTTTTATAGTTTTAAATACCGAACAGATGTCACGCACCACATCACTCACCACAATGACAATATTGAAAATATTCATAACTGAAAACTAATGTTGCTAGCTTCACTTGCCTAGGTGCGTCGACCGACTACGTTCGTTGTTCACCCGCGAACTCATGCTACCGTTTTCAGGACCTGCATTAATACCTGTAACAGCAACAGATCAAATCAGGAAGGATTAAAAATAACTTAATCAATCAGTCATATCAGTTCTAACGACAACAAAACTGAAGAAGCAAAAAATAAATAAAACTGAAATGAGCTCCTTTTTAGAACGCAGGGCACATAAGCTCATAGGTACTAAACAACCCATATTCCTACATCTTTACCTAAATACATTTCCAATTTAAACAACTTATAAGCGCAAAATTCTTTTTCAATATTGGCTTGTTATAAACTTTGTCCATCACAAAGTATGGCTTAAAGAATGAATATATGCTTTTAAACCAATTTATACACTACATTAACATATTTTCCACAAACATAACTCGAAATTTTTGGTCTATGTTCAGAAAAAACAATTACAAAAAGGCCAAGACCTTAAATGAAAGTGCAATAAAAGTCAAGAAAATTATACCCAAATTAGCAAAACATGTTCAGTCTAATCACCGTGGAACCCGAAGGTCCGAAGCCATAACCTCTTCATCACTCCGTTCCTTCCTTCTTCTCCCTGTACAACTACTAAATTTCGCCTTCAGTCTTTTGCCCTTCCTGCTTCGCTCTCTACTGCCACCGCTCCCTTTCGCTCTCTACTGCAGCAAGTAAAAAATGTATAAGAATAAATTCGCAAACCTTTACTGATAACCTCATTTTTTTCATGATAAAACAACAATAGTGTAATCTTATGGGACAATCCCTTTAGACAACAACCAATAACCCGAGTTTGTCGGTAATCATTGCTCTTTCGCTTTCTGACTACTAACTTTTTCAAAACCAGCTTTACATGCATCAATCAATTTCACTAAATTTAACCACATAAATTTCCCCCAAATTTACTTGTTTTATTAGATTTCTAATCCAAAAGTCAGTATTGTTAAAATTAATCCAAAACCCACTTTATATTTACCTTTAATTACATAACCCTTTAATCAATTTAACTAATTCAAATTTTAACCTAAAAAAATGAGAGAGTGTGAGGAAGGATGAGAATCACAAAAACTGAACTCCACAATCACTTCCTCTACACACATCCGGATGATACTGGAACCAAATCAAACACAAAATAAATTACTTTTTTTACATAAAAAGTCATCAACAAAAAAATAAATAAGAATCACATAAAAAAAAAATTACCGTATTACCTTCAATGGCAACTGTCTAAAAGCTTTTTTAACCTCAGATTTAGAAGGACCAGGATTAATACTCAACGTCTTATACGAATCAGAAGTAGAGGGTGGAAGAAGATTGTGCGTGTGTGTGTGATCGGGAATCTTCTAGGTTTATGTGGCTGTGTTGTGTATAAGAAAAACGAACCGGAAACGCAGGCCATGGACTAACGCGTACAATGGGCTGACGAAGTAAATGGGCCAAGGGTACTGTAGCAATAGCGACGTCGTTTTACATGCCTTTTAATATATATAGTAATATATAATTTAGCCACGTAGCATAAAGTAAGGTTAGCTTGGTTTTTTTATATGCAGGAGGATTACTACAATGAATACAAAGGCTGATATTGGTTCTAACGCATAGGTCTCATTCGTACTATATTATGTTACATAGAACAAATAGGATCTCATGTCTTAATCTTTTTTAGAACATCTAAGATCCTTATGAGACAACATGATATTAGTTAGTGAATGTATTTCACTTTATAAGAGAATATCAGCATTAGTACGTTTGTGTTTATGAGGTGCTTATTTGGTTTGAAAAATAGCAGCTCATAATGTTAAATGTGTATCCCTTTTTTGATAAGAAGATCCTATGTTTGGTTGACTAGATGATGATGTGAATTGGTATAAACCTTGATATGCTAATCAGTTAGGCAAACAAAGAATTTTGTTGAGTTTAATATTTACGTATAATCGTGTTCAGTACAAGAACCAGATGGTAGTAAACCATGGTTTGCATTGTCTTAGGTTTCTAGTGAGGAAAAAGTAGTTTTTTTTTTTTTTTTTCCTGTATAGTGTTAAGACTTGAATTTGGAAGTACATAAAATTTTCTAAAAAGGTTCATTTATGGTTATAGGAGATTCTATAGACGTCTTGCTCTTTTATTATTAATATTAACGACCATGTGATTATGTACCTGCACTTTACATTTTCAAATGGGTAACAACGCATGTTTGACTTTATTGTTATCAAAGGAGAAGTATTAGTTTGTGCTGTGCAGGTCAAATGCTTGAACTTTCGGAAGCTATTAGAGATTATCATGATACTACTGGTTCCCTCATATGGTAATTAAGGTAATATACCAACGAAAGAGGCAAAGAGCATTCATATCTATAGCTGAAACTTTGTAGTTCTTTTGAGTTTGTTAATTATTTTATTCTATTGAACCACAATATTTTCATTGCATTTTGTATGTTTTAATGCGTTCTAATGTAAAAAAAAAAAAAAAAGAAAAAAAAAAAGAAAAGGTCGTGAAGTTTAAAGACTTAATACGTTGTTGATATAGTTTACTGAAGTTTCATGGCATGATTTCCAAGTTGACTGATCATATTTACTCTTTTTTCCAGTTATACACAATTACTATATATATTAAATGTGAACCCATAGGACGTCGTTCCATCTACAGGAACGGGCCTTTTTTTGTTGCTACAGTAACTGCTACAGTAACCGGACAATTTTTTTTTGTTTTGTTTTGTTTTGTTTTGTTTTGTTTTCATTATTTTTCATACCAAACGGCCTAGAAAAATTATGAAACTTGCGCCATTATTAACGAAATAATTTTCCCAACAAAACGAGTATAAATATGCAATACTTTATCGAAATCAATATATTTGTCTTTGTTTTTGTTTTTATTATTTTTCGTACCAAACGGCCTCGAAAAATTATGAAACTTGCGTCATTATTAATGAAATAATTTTCCCAACAAACTCACCCCTTCCCCCCGCAACGCGGGGGGTTCGTCGTCCTTACTATATATATTAAAGAGCAACCAAAACGACATCGTTCCATCTACAGGAACGGGCCGTTTTGGGCTCCCCGCTTTTTTTTTGGCCTACTATGTCATGCGGCGCATTTAGTTTATAGATGTGGCGCATTGACCTTTTTTTTTTTTTTTTTTCTCCTTGCTTTGGCAAATAAAAACTGGTCCGACAATTATTTGTCAAACACAACGGCCCGCCGCAACGCGGCGGATTATCGCCATACTCGTTGAGATTAAAATACATGGTCTTTCACATTGTCATGCACCACTGTCACATATTGATATCATGGAAACAAAAAACTAAATGAAAAAAATAAAATAAAAAATATCTTAGTTAGCCAAAAAATTATTTAGAGCAAATATTAGAAACATATAACAAATGATAGATTTTGCACCCAATGACCAGTTCACATCCTAAGGCACTTCTTCTAATGCCTTAAACCGCCGGTTAATATATCAACTAATAGTGCTTATTGATTGTCACAAGGTCAAAGTTGCCAAGCTTGAAAGATCGTATTGAATTTAGGAATATCTCATCTACGTATTCATCAAGGGAAACACTAAGCTTTTAATTTGTCTCATAGGACTTGACTTTCCATTTTTTTACACGTAAGCGTATTTTGGCCGGATATAGAATTGAAAAATCATATTTGTAAACATTGCCATGGATTCTTATGAAAGTAGTTGCACATGTAAGTCTATGATTCTATCAGTTTATGGTTTTTAAACAACTGCTTAAAAGAGTGGACGAATTGTGTGTCAATCCAGCTCGGCATGGCCCCTTCAGGCCATTCATGAAAAAATTACTCATTTTGACCACTTCTAAAATTGCCAGACAACCCATCTTGCTATTGATCAATGCATGTATTCCAAATTAAACCATGATTGTAAGCAATATTATTAGTTGTAAGGCTTTTTTATTTTACATTTGGTACTTTCAATTCGTTTTTATTACAAAGCATGTCATTTATAAAATGATCATTTATACATGTCTTTTTATACATGTATTTTTGTCAATGCTTACTTTAAGAGCGATAAATATCATCAAATCAGTTATTAAACTACATAAACTTACTATAACTTTATAATTAACAAATTCTAAGTATAAGGATAATGATGATGTTAAAACTTTACCATTGTTGTCGACTTTTACTAAACAAATGTTCATTAAACTACACGTATTTTTTAATATATGAAATCAAAATAACGAAACTAGCCCGCCCATTGGGCGGGTTGTTAATCTAGTTTAGTATAAATTACTACTCATTGCACACAATGTTTATGCATAAAACATGAACCATTTAAAATCACAATACCTCATTGCACACAGTGTAAACATCGATAATGGAGAGGTGACCACCAAAACAATTCAAAATACAATTCAACTTCATTTTTTTTCTGCGGTATTCGGCTTTTGAAACATTCAGCTTTAGCTTCAGCAACATTCACCTTCAGGTTCATGTTGATAAGCTCTTATTTGTTTCTTCCGAGTTTATCAAGGAGGTTCCCTCATATCTCATGTTGATAAGTTCTTATTTATTTCTTCCGAGTTTATCAAGGAGGTTCTCTCATATGTGAAGTGCACATAGATATGTATATTTGAACATACACCAAATTAAAATAATCCATGTGGAATTCTGGTCCAAAGCAAAAAAGACTTGAACATATATGTTAGAAGCAAAGCAACATTCATAACCAGCGTTGGTGGCAAATATGTACTATATGAAAGCTCTAATCGCACTGAATACAAACGGGTTAGGACTATCTCTAACAACGTGGGAATTAGGGGATCCTTACGACTTGGTTCCTACATAAGAAGTTTAATTAGTAAAAAAATGAATGCAATTTCAAAATGAAATGCTAAGAAATCCTTACACAATAAAGACTAATCTTGAAACAATTAGTCTTTAAAATATAAAATAAGAATGATATAATATTTGTTAACTGATACAACTATATACTTAGCTACTGAACCAAATCATGTCGAAAAAACTTGAGGTTATGGTTCATGAAACATTAATAAATAATAATATATATATATATATATATATATATATATATATATATATATATATATATATATATATATATATATATATATATATAATAAACCCCTCAAACTCAATGAAAGACTAATTGTTAATAAAATTTTTAAGGGTAAAACAAAACAAAATTTTTAATATTATATTAAAGATTTAAAGTTTGATTAGTAGAAGATGAAAAGTAGATATACAGTTTGTATGATGAACTCTTGCTAAA
This sequence comes from Artemisia tridentata subsp. tridentata, assembly GCA_021014915.2. Lineage (NCBI taxonomy): Eukaryota > Viridiplantae > Streptophyta > Magnoliopsida > Asterales > Asteraceae > Artemisia > Artemisia tridentata. The sequence goes on along the minus strand of CP139503.1, from coordinate 78,565,023 downwards.
ATTATCACTTCTGCTATAAAACTCTTTGGTTTTTGTTAAAGTCATTCCTATAGCAGCAGCCATAATAACAACAGTAACTAACCATAAACAAACTCAATAAAGCAAATACATGGGAGTGTTTTGGCACGACAAATGGGACTCCAAAACCAGCTCGATAAATCCATCAAATTTCTAGGCTGAACAGAAAGGACTTCATGATCAGCTTCTCACACGCTACAAAAGCTAAAAAAAATGCATGGAGTATTTCGGCACAAGGCATGGATCAAATTTCTAAGCTTCAACAGAAAGGAATTCATAATAAGCTTCTTACACACACAAACCTAAAACCACAAAAACCTCTTCTGTATTAACTAAGCCGAAACACAAATATGATGAGATTCGTACATTTTAAAATGATTTATTTTTATGTCTTGTCATAAGAGCTCAGTAAAATGGCCTAATTTGAGACCTTCAAAAGTGACATCAATGCAAAAGTTATCTCATGTGGCCCAAATTAACATAGGCCGCATATGAACAATTGTTATATAATCACCTTCAATAGATCTATAAACATGAACACATGTAATTCATTTGAAGCCATTTTTTTTTCCGAAATCACTTAGACATGAATTTCGATTTCGAAATTAAAGCCTACTAAATACTTGTTAACTAAACAAACCTGCTAAGATGACAATAACAGAAGGCCCATAACAATTGTTCACACTATTAGCTTATAAATGAAACTATTGAAAAAGGGAATTTATCTCATGAATCATATATCAAATACATATATTTTGTCAATCAACATTTATTAAATTATGATATGGATATAGTCCAGTTGTACCAGCATACAATAAAAGCATTAATAAGCCGCTAAAAAAAAAGATTGTTGCAGCGTTATATATGCCAAATGTCTAATTTCCGTTGCAGCTACAACCCAAAAGCATGTATAGGTGTTTGACAACCTTTCCATATTTGAAACTAAAAGTGTTTCACAGCAAGTAAACCAACATAATTGCACCCTTAAATATCTGCAAAGGGAAATGATATATCGTCTTAATAATCTTCCTAACGCAAAAAAGATAGTTCAATAACTTAAATCAGTTGAACAAACAGGTTATACACAGTCAGGCTACACATTCCTCATCTTTAACTGATCACTAAACATAAGAATACAACACATACAATCAGGGGTGGAGCCAGGAATTAACGTTAAGGGGGGCCGAACACTGCACTGTGAAATGGTAACGGAAAGCATTGTATATGTGATAAATATGTTGTGTTTTAATTTGGGATGAGCTCGGTAACAATCCCGTCCCGAATTGATGCTCCCGTTTTTTTCCCGGGCATGAAAGGTGTGTAACGGTACCGTACCGAACGGGATTCCGGTACCGGTAGCGGTTCCGGGATTCGGTACCGGGAAATCGATATATGTTGTGTTTTAATTTGGGATGAGCTCGGTACCAATCCCGTCCCAAATTGATGCTCCCGTTTTTTTCCCGGGCATGAAAGGTGTGTACCGGTACCGTACCGAACGGGATTCCGGTACCGGTTCCGGGATTCGGTACCGGTTCCGAGATTCGGTACCGGTTCCGAGATTCGGTACCGGGAAATCGGTACGTATCGGGTTATTCCCGTTTTTTGTTAAACCATGTTGAGCTCAATATTTCTTTGCAGCTGTGTGATATGATGGCGATTAGAGATTGTCCTATTGTTTTTGCAGCCTTATTTTTGTGAAATAAAAGATAAAGAAGGTAGACGTTGGCCAGTTTATACACATTGCTGACAAGTTGATTTACTAAATCATGTTATGAACAGACATAACAAAGAAGCCAGCAAATGCACCAGAAACATCAAGTGAATCTGCAATTATCACTTGCATCATGTTTTATTTCAGAACCTTATAACCAACTGATAAAAAAACTAAACTTGTTGGTGTTTTTATTTGTGACACTTTCGATAAGTCAACAATGTTTCGCTGCATTTTATTTTATCAGTTGAGTCAACAATATCAGTAATACCATTAAAATAATACAATCAAAATACAGTAATGATTGAGATATAAACATGTGATATTCTCTAAAATGCAAACATCAAATGAACGACAAATTCATGAAAACCAACCCTTCAAAAAACACTTTCCGCTATATGAGTTACAAAATACTAACATTTGGACTTGTTTAAAACTAGAGTAAATTACAGCAATGCTTCATGTAGTTAGTGGTAAATTACATTATTGTATATACTAATTACGAATATAATTAGATATATTGTTTGCTTTCATGTATGACCTTTTGTCCTTTATAAGCCTAGATCAAAGACTAAATGCGAGAGCAAACGATGTTTCTATGTTCATATGCTCAATTAGTATCGGCAAGGAACCAATACAGTGATATATGTTAAAAAGAAAAAGAAAATTAAACATACCTCCATACTTTTCCAATGATAAAGATTGAGATGACTTGTGTGATTGATAATAAATTAGGGTTTAATTTTTTGGAAGATTTTGTGAAAGAACTGTGGTTGTTACTTGATGACGTATAGTCTATACCCGGGTCACGAACCCGGTTAGTGAACAACACTAACAATTAAGCCCACCACGAATGGGCCGCAACTGGACTACCAGTTATGCGGCTTGGGTCGACAAGGCCCAAGCCCAAAGTTATTTCCGGATAATATATAGAATATCTTCTAAATAAAGAAGATATATACTATATACCCGATGTCGGCTAACACGCCGAAGAGTAGGGAACACGAAACCCACTAGGGTTTCATGCATATATAAAGGGCACCTAAGCCCTCGGTAAAGGTACGATCTTCAATAAACCCTAACCATAAACTAAACCCTACGTTCGATTACTTACTCTCACGCCGGAGGATAATCGGGGGAGACAATCCCTCGATAAGCCTAACGGTGTTTGTTCTTTTTCTTAGTGCGCAGGTCTCATCAAGCATTAAGATTCGAATTGGTACGAGAATAGAAGTCCTATCAAGGAACGCCCAACTTTTGTATCAACAAGTGGCGCCATCCGTGGGACCCTACACTAAGGATTTTACCAAAAAACTAGAATGACGAAACACGGAAGTAATAAGAGTCCGCATGGGAAGAAAACGCAGGACGATCCACTAGGAAAGAAGCATCAAATTGATACGGCTTCTAAACAGGCCTCTGGGACAACCAGTACGCCTCCAAACTTAGGAGCGCACCCAAATCTGGTCTTTCCTGCAGTGGAATCGCTTACCAGGTTTACCCCCGCTATTACGACAAGTACTAGTGAGATAGAACTGGAGCGCACACCTCTTGCCATGCCAGAAGTAAACTTCACTGAGCCTCCCAACGCGCCTATACGAAACAAGGATCCAGCTTTGGAAACCGACTCTATCGCGCTAGAAGGAGTTGTCTCCAAATTAGCCCCAAGTGACTTCGTATCTCAAAACTACGAAGCCTTGACTGCGCTCATGCGAGAGGAGGCAAAGAAGAGGTCAAACCAAAGTCTGCACGCCAGACTCAACTTTGACCCTAATCCTGACGCATCCCCACCGCGCTACCGAAAGGAAAGACGCGAGAGGGATAGCCGTAAACAGCCAGTGTTCGCCAGGATTGGAAGGAAGGTTGTGGACGATGAAGCAGCCGACCTTCAACATCTGGAAGAGTCTGAAGAGGGGGAGCGGCGCGCCAATGTCCACGCTAGGCTTGGCAGACGCAGAATCCAAGATAGGCTTGGGCGACGATGTTCCCCAAGTGAAAGCCCCTCAAGCTCTGACTCTGAGGATAGTCGGCGCAAGCGCCGCAGAGGAGCAAGCTCAGACTCTGATGATAGTCGACTCAAGCGTCACAAAAGAGTCCGCTCATCCTCAAGAGATTCCTCGGACAGCGAGACTGGACACTGGAAATCAAGAGGGAAATACCGCGACCAGGATGATGAAGACATGTCTCTCCCCTGGCGTCGCCAAAAGGTTGATGCGTTTACTAGGCGCATCAGTGACTTTTCTGAAAATAAGAAAAGGCGCATGCCTGCTAATGTCAAAACATATGATGGGACAGGTGATCCTGATGATCACCTAAAAATTTTCGAATCAGCAGCCACTATCGAAAATTGGCCACAGCCTGTGTGGTGCCATATGTTCAACTCCACATTAGTAGGAAATGCGCGCAACTGGTTTAGTAAGCTTCCACGCAGAAGCATTGGTGGGTTTGAAGAGTTGCGCAGAGCGTTTCGCTTAAACTTCACCCAAAGAAAGAAGTGCGCAAAAAACCCTGTCGAACTCGCTAGGGTTAAACAGCGACAAGGGGAATCCACAAGCGCTTTCATGGAACGCTTCAAGGACGAGTGCATGAAAGTCAAGGCGTGTCCAGAGATACTCAAAATATCGGGTTTTATGAATGCAATCAATAACCCAGATCTGATAAAAAAGCTAAATGATAAGGTTCCCCTAACCTTCGATGAGCTCATGAAGCGCACGAGGTCTTTCGTCCAAGGAGAAGAAGCCGCCGCGGATAGCAGGAAAAGCTATTCGAACCATAGGTCGCAAGAAGAGTCAAGGAGACAATCCAATGACCAGAGCGGCAATCGTAATAGGAGTTACCGTAATCAAGGCGGCGGAAGGGGAAACGACAAGTATACCCCATTAACAAAAACTCCAAAGGAGATATTCGCAACAGAAGGAGCGAACTTCCCGAAACCACCACCAATCCGCACCCCAGAGGATAAGCGTATAGGGAATGGTTATTGCGAATACCATGGACAGAAGGGCCACACAACTAACGATTGCGTCCAACTGCGCCAATTGATTGAAAAATTGGTAAAGGAAGGAAAGATGGACCACCTCGTAAAAAACATCAGAGAAGGGAAAGATAAACAAAAACCAGTGGCCAAGAAAGAGACGCCAAGAGAAAAGGCAGATATCATCTACATGATACAGCCATGGCTGCGCGCGACAAGACAAAAAGTTAGTCAGCGTTTCTCTAAGGGAAACGAAATCTCTTTCCCCTCCCTGACTGCGAACAACGCAGTGGTGGATCCACTTACCATTGAAATACATACGGGGGGTCACGACATCCGCCGCATGTATATAGATGGAGGTGCATCCGCTAATATTATATATGAACACTGCTTCAAGAAACTGCGACCTGAGATACAGAGTCAGTTGATCCCAGCCACAGCACCGCTCACTGGCTTCACAGGAGAGAAGATATGGCCCACGGGGCAATTGCGTCTATTTGTAGAAGTTGGTGACAAACCACACTCTACAGTTACCTGGATGGATTTCATGATAATCAGATCCCCCTCTCCGTACAATGGTATCATCGGGAGACCTGGAATATCATCTATCCGCGCCGTGCCATCCACAGCGCACGGGATGCTAAAGTTCCCAGTGGAAGGAGGTATTGTCACCCTTTACAATACCACCACACCACCCAAGGAATGTAACGAGGTGACAAGTGACGTAAGTATTGTTCCAGAACAGCGCGCAATCAAAGTCCCAAACCTAACGGTCGCCATTCACCCTGAATACCCGGATCAACAGGTATCTATTGGTGGGTCTCTGTCTGACAAAGGCAGGTCAGCTATATGCGCACTCTTGCAAAATAATTTGGATATTTTTGCATGGGAACCTAAGCATATGACAGGAGTGCCACGCTCCATCACAGAACATAAGCTGCAAATCCGACAAGGATATCCTCCAATACGACAGAAAAAGCGTGGACAAGCTCCAGACCGCGCAAAAGCCATCCTGGAAGAAGTACATAAACTAGTAGACGCAGGCATCATGCGTGAAGTCTACTACCATGACTGGCTCTCTAACCCAGTGATGGTAAAGAAGAGCGATGGCAGTTGGAGGATGTGCGTAGACTTTACAGATCTCAATAAAGCATGCCCACAGGACTGCTACCCGCTCCCGGAAATAGACTGGAAAATTGAGTCTCTATGCGGATATCCCTTCAAATGCTTCCTGGACGCATACAAGGGATACCACCAAATTCAAATGGCGGAAGAAGACGAAGAAAAAACGGCCTTCCACACAAGTCAAGGGGTCTACTGCTACACAAAAATGCCTTTCGGCCTAAAGAACGCAGGAGCAACATACCAAAGATTGGTAGACACTGCGTTCGAAAAGCAAGTGGGACGCAACTTGGAAGTATACGTCGATGATCTCGTCATCAAAAGCCATACAGAGGAAGAACTGGTGCGCGACATGGAGGAAACGTTCAAAACACTTAGGAGAATCAACATGAAATTGAACCCCAAGAAGTGTACGTTTGGCGCGACGGAAGGCATGTTTCTCGGGTATTTGATAGAACCCGATGGGATCAAGCCTTGCCCAGAGAAGACTCAAGCAGTCATTGACCTCCCCTCACCGCGCACACTGAAAGAAGTTCAGTCACTAAACGGCAAGCTAGCCGGACTGAACCGATTCTTATCCAAATCAGCAGACAAGTCACTTCCCCTATTCAAGACACTCAAGAAGTGCACCAAAAAGGGAGACTTCAGGTGGACTGCGGAAGCAGAAGAAGCTTTCCAACAGCTCAAGCAACACATAGCAGCGCTCCCAAAGCTTGTTGCACCCCGACCAGGGAAGAGCTGATCATGTACCTATCTGCGACCCAAGGAGCAGTCAGCGCAGTGCTATTGACAGACAGGAACTCCGTCCAAACACCCATTTATTTTGTTAGTAAGGCGCTCAAAAAGACAGAGATCAACTAACACGGCAATGGAAAAGTTGGTCCTAGCTTTAGTGTTCGCAGCGAAGAGACTGCGCAGGTACTTCCAGGCGCACCCAATCGCTGTCATCACAGACCAACCCATCAAACAAGTTATCTCGAAACCCGACGCATCGGGACGCTTACAAAAATGGAGTGTGTTACTGGGAGAGCACAACATATCATACAGACCGCGCACTGCAATTAAAGGGCAGATATTGGCCGACTTCATCATCGAGAAGCCGGACACAGACACTCCACTTGCGACAAGCAAGGAGGAACTTCAAGAACCATGGACTCTATTTACTGATGGATCCTCATGCGTAGATGGATCAGGAGGTGGCCTTATTCTCACCAACCCAGAAGGAGTTGAATTCACCTACGCACTGCGTTTTGAATTCACAGCCACGAACAACGAGGCAGAATACGAAGCACTCCTAGCGGGGTTACGTATCGCAACTCAAATGGGTGTACGTAATCTAGAAGTAAACGTCGATTCACGACTAGTGGCTAACCACGTGTCAGGCGAATATGTAGCAAAGGAGGAACACATGATCCAATACCTCGAAAAGACCAAATCTCTGATCCAGAACTTCGACAGATTTGTCATCAAGCAGGTTCCAAGGAGTGAAAATAGAAAAGCAGATGCGCTGAGCAAAATTGCATCCACCAGTTTTGCGCATCTATCAAAACAAGTTTTGGTGGAAACCTTGAAAAACAAGTCAATCACAGAGATGGAAATATCCACGGTGATAGAAGAGGAACATCCTACGTGGATGACGCCAATCATTGACTTCATCAGCAAGGGTATACTCCCCCAAGAACAGAAGGAAGCTCGAAGAATCCGTCGCACAGCGCAGCGATTCGAGCTCCGAGATGACGTCTTATATAGACGCTCATTCTTACAACCATGGCTTAGGTGTGTTGGACCTCTCCAGGCAGACTATGTACTTCGAGAGATCCACGCAGGCTCATGCAGCATGCACTCAGGACCACGATCCATAGTAGCGCGCGCCCTTAGGTCTGGATACTATTGGCCAACTATGCACCGCGACGCACGCGACCTGGTACGAAAGTGCAATGATTGCCAAGTTCACAGACCCATTCCGCGCCGACCACAGCATGAGCTAACACCTATTACATCGCCATGGCCATTCTACAAATGGGGTATCGACATCGCTGGACCTTTCCCCATTGCCGCAGGAGGATTGAAATTCCTCATTGTGGCAATAGATTACTTTACCAAGTGGATCGAAGCAAAGGCAGTAGCGACTATAACAGGTAACCAGGTGAAACGATTCGTGTGGGACAACATAGTATGTCGTTTTGGATTGCCTGGAGAAATTATCTCGGATAACGGAAAACAATTCCGTGATAATCCGTTCAAAGATTGGTGCGAACAATTGAACATCACGCAACACTTTGCATCAGTAACTCATCCACAAACCAATGGTCTGGTCGAGCGCGCAAACAGAAGCCTTGGCGAAGGAATCAAAGCGCGCCTGGACAGACACAAAGGTAGATGGGTAGAAGAACTATCACATGTTCTTTGGGCGCACCGAACAACCATTAAGGTTAGCAACGGGGACACCCCCTTCTCTTTGGTCTATGGGACAGAAGCTGTAATACCGGCTGAAATTGGAATGCCAACCATCCGTACTGCGGAAGTTAACATGGCAACCAATGATGATGAGCGGCGCATAGACTTAGATCTATTGGAAGAGCGACGTGAACGCGCAGCAATACGCGAAGAGAAAGCCAAGTCGAGAATGAAAAAATACTATGATACCAAAGTACGCAGCACTTCATTCAGACCAGGCGACTTCGTATACCGCGAAAACGACTCAAGCCGCGCAGAAGACACTGGGAAGCTAGGACCAAAGTGGGAAGGACCTTACGAGGTCATCGAGGCACTTGGCAATGGAGCGTACAAGCTACGCGACAAGGACGGAAATGAGCTACAGCGAACATGGAACGTCCGCAACCTTAAACGGTGCTATCTTTGAAGAAGGCTACGGCCTAACATGGACACTCATGCACTTTAGAAAGTGCCCTCAATAAAGATCCATGTAATTTTATTTTTTATGTATTATCTAGATAAAACATTCTTTTTCAAAACTTGCAAGTATTAATAAAACGTTATGGTTTCTAGCTAACTCCATAACACATTTAACTTTATTGTTTGCATCTTTATCATTGTATTTCAATATTGTTATAATCTTGCCTACATGGCGTGCATGCACACACTAAGACCCACGATGGCAGAAAGGATGAGTAAACCTAATAAACTACTCGTTGAGTAAGAGGGTTGCAAACCCATCAACACCGGATCACGAATCCTTGTTAAACACCTTGCGCTCAAGACGTTGGCGCAAGTTCCTCACGCACCCCACGACGGATGCGCGATAGAGCACACTGTGCGCGTTTAACAACTCAGGAAATCAAGACTCTTGATTCCTTTAAAGTAAAATACGACAAGTAAACTTACAAAAATACATAGACGACTATGATTAAGTTGGAAAAATTCAACACACGACTACGGTCCTTAAGGAAATTCATACACGATTATGATCCTCATTTTCTAAGTACGCTTAAACACTTAAAGATACCTTCACGAAAGGATACATGAGTCACAAAGAACTACGAGTTCAAAAAAGCATAAGTACTTAGAAATTATAAAAACACCAAGTACAAAAGCAACTTTTTATTTATAGAATACGTTTCTACAAAAAGGCTTATACAAAAAGGCTAAATGCTATAGGCACGCCTTAGCTGGCTAGAGCCCCCACCAAAAGCCGCTTCCTTTGCATCCTCGAGTCTCTTCAATAACTCTGCATCATCAAGGGAAACAGCGGCCACACAGACTGGCACACCATCGGACCTAGGCTGATGCGCAGCGCCTATGCCGCACAGAATGGCCTTTCCTTTCTCGCCTTTCTTCCGTGCGACCCTGGAAACATGCGCATTTAGCGACCTTTGCAAAGAAATCTCTTTCTCAAGACGGAAAGGATTCAGAATGTCACGAGGCTGAGCAAAAATGGGTACCTTCAACTGCGCCACATCAGGCTTCAAGTAGAAGTCCACCTGCTGATCTGCATTATCCTGCAGATGCCTAGGAAGAGTGAGCCCCGCCATGATCACGCTGATCGGCTGGTCCTGATCACGCTCCAAGAGAGCGATGTGCGGAAGCTCAAGCTTCTTCAGCTCCTCCATGGCAGCAACAAGCTCAGCATGGGCATCCGCCTTATACCCAGGCACCTCAGCAAGCGGCACGGTCAGCAACTTGGCCTCCGCAAGCTTGTCTGCGGCCGAGGTCTCACCGTGCGCAATAGCGCAATTCACAACCTTCCCAAAGGATGCGGTGACCTCAGGATGCTCCAGCGTGCACATGGCAGCCAAGCGAAGACCATGGCTGACCAACCACCTACAAAATAACACAAGTGTTAAAGAAAGAAGGTCCAACATATATACAGGTTATAACGAAGTAAATTAGCATATACCTGCGCTCAGCCACAGACTGAACAAGATGGGGGTACAGCTCCTCATCGTACTCAATGCTGAGCTGGCGGAGCTTCTCCTCTTGCGTCTTCAGGGCAAGCTCAATGCGGCTGCGGAACTCTTCAATATTGGCAAAGTGCTTGCTCCTATTCTGTTCCAAGTACTTCAGCGCCCACAACGAGTTACGCCTCTGACGGTCTGCAAAAGCGCGCTCCCGCTCCAACTCAGCCAGCACCATGACCTTCTCCTCACCCATTTTTCGCGCAGACGCCTCCGCGCACTCCAGTTTAGCCTTGGAGCTCAGCTGCTCAGCTTTAGAGCTTGCTAACTCAGCCTGCACAGACGCTAATTGCGCCCGCAGTCTGGAAACTTCATCAGACTGGTACACCCTGGCTTGCGAAACCAGCTCAGACTGGCGCACAGCTATGGAGGCCAACTCCTCCATCGCGGAGTCAAAGGGACTTAACTCCACTGCAATGTCCTTCGATGCAGACGCCTCAAGGGGACTCTCCTTGGGTGGCGCACTCTCATCAACAACACCAGCAGGCTGTTCACTGTACGAAAAATCAAGAAGCAAGATCAGCGTACGGAAAACAGTCAAGCATATACAAAATCCTAAGGGATTACTAAAAACTACTTACGTGGGGGGAGGAGTCGAGGACACGTTTTTCTCCTTCTCAGCCTCAGTTGAGGACACGTCCTTCTCCTTCTCAGTTTCAGTCGTGGACGCACCTCCACCAGACTTCTCAGCTTCCACACTGAAGACACGGAGCAACACGGTTAGAATAAAATACAACTTGACAAAAGTTTATAACTAACAATCCAGATACTTACTCCATCTGCACCTCAGTAAAAGATGGGCCTTCCCCAGCCTCAGTCCGCGGCCTCTTGGAAGGCCCTTCACCATAACCACCAGACGCTCTCTTCCGCGTCAGTGGGGAGCCCTCCTCCATATCACTATCAGAATCCTCTAAATGGATCAAGGGGGGAGGAGGCTGCGCAGTCTCAGGACCCTGCTGCACAGGAGGAGCCACAGACTGAACTGGCTCAGCTACCACCACATGAGGGGAGCCTTCGGGATCTGGGATAACCAAATCCACGACGCGCCCTGCCGTCGCCTGCAGAATAGTCTGCTCACCGTCCCCCAGAGGACGCACTCCCACCGCCACAGCACGCGGATTCTCCAGCCTCACAACAGCGAACAGATCCATCTCTGCGCATCAAGTAAACAAAGGAAAGCAAGTTACATAAAGTATGGAAAAAGAAGAAGCGCTTACACTACTAACGACAGTAAGGCGACAGAAGGAGCACCCACCCGTGCCATCCGCATTCAAGAATGTGGGGACCTCCGTCTCATGCTCGAAGTAGTTGCGACTGATGCCCATATGCACCAGGAACGCCTCCGGATATGGCTTGATGGGAATACGGTTCTCATCAATGATCGCCGCATGATCCGCGTTATACCACGTCTCAGGGGGGCGCTCATCCTTGGGCAGATCGGCACGGGTGTAAAATGGAAAATGGTCAGGGAAGACGGCTTCATCAACCCAAAAGAAGTTTTCCCTCCAATCCTTGAGCTTATCTACCTTCTGCACGTAACACTGTAACTTTCCAACGCGCTTCGAGAAGGTAACCCACCCATTTGACCACGTTGCGTGATAAAACGCGCGAAATAAGTGGAGGGTTGGGTGAATCGCCAACAAGCGACAGTTCACCTCAAAGTTAGCAATCTTCCCAGCACCAATACAATGCAACTGGGAGATGTGGAGATTGTAATAATTGAGTATGTCACTCAGTAACACGGAGATGGGGACGCGCTGATTCGCCCACTCGAAAAAGCGCGTATATAACCCCACCTTCCCAGCAGGGAAATCCGCGATGGTGTCATTCGGACCGGGTACCTCTGGGCGCAGGCCCATAGGGATAAAGTAATCCGAGGTGAACTGAATCAGTTCATCCTCGGTTATGTTAGAATGAAAATCATGAAGTTGCGCTACCATATTGTGACTCAGATTATGTGCGCACGCGCAATTACCTTTGAATTATCTTTTTTTTGGAAGAAGATTTGAAGATGTGAAAATGGTGGAAGTGTGATTTTTAACTGTGGATGTCACAGTGAATAAGCGGCGGTAGTTTATATACTTTTCCTATCCACCACAGATGATCGCCACGTGTACCCCACTAGCTCAAATCGTGTGGCTAGGATAAATGACGGGACAAGGCAAGTGGGCAACCTCTCCACTTCCCAAGGTACCCCAATTGCACTTTTTTGGACTAGATACATTCCACGTGGATTTTAGGCGGTATATTTTTGAAAGCTTCCCGCGTACGCGTGAGGAAATATTTCGACAAGACCTTAGTCTAGCATCCGCAGGTCTTACCCTGCGCACACTAGACTGGGGGGACATGATGACGTATAGTCTATACCCGGGTCACGAACCCGGTTAGTGAACAACACTAACAATTAAGCCCACCACGAATGGGCCGCAACTGGACTACCAGTTATGCGGCTTGGGTCGACAAGGCCCAAGCCCAAAGTTATTTCCGGATAATATATAGAATATCTTCTAAATAAAGAAGATATATACTATATACCCGATGTCGGCTAACACGCCGAAGAGTAGGGAACACGAAACCCACTAGGGTTTCATGCATATATAAAGGGCACCTAAGCCCTCGGTAAAGGTACGATCTTCAATAAACCCTAACCATAAACTAAACCCTACGTTCGATTACTTACTCTCACGCCGGAGGATAATCGGGGGAGACAATCCCTCGATAAGCCTAACGGTGTTTGTTCTTTTTCTTAGTGCGCAGGTCTCATCAAGCATTAAGATTCGAATTGGTACGAGAATAGAAGTCCTATCAAGGAACGCCCAACTTTTGTATCAACATTACTTGTTAGTAACAGTAGCGTTTTTTTTTTGGTGACATTTGGTTTGCTTGTTGCATGGAACAAATGGGTGTTTGGATAAAACAATTCATTAAAAAACATGGACTATTCTAATTTCGGTACCAAATCGGGATTTCCTGAATAAGTCCCTTCCCGAACCCGAAATGTCCCGATTTTTTTTTTGGCCTTATTTAGTAGTCCCGGTACCGTACCGTATAACAGGACTCGGTACCGTTTCAGTACGGTACCGGTACGATTCCGGTTCGGTTCCGGGATTCGGTTCGATATGCTCATCCCTAGTTTTAAAGTATCACGCTAGTAATAAATTAAAACAAGTAAAAACATGTATCACAAGCATTTTAAGCTTAAAATGTGCTAAGAAAATGTCATTTAACAAGTTTCATTTTCACCTCTTGACGACTAAAAAAGCTTTTTTGTTTTTGTAACTAACTAGGAAAAGTTGGTATAAAACACTATGAACTAGTTAATCGGTAAAAGTTAAAATTTACTTTCAGCTTTGTGTTCATAATTCGATCTAAAATTATCAGAAAGAAGAACTGGATCAAGATGTGCTAAAAAACTTAGACTCATGATTTTATTTAGTTTCAAAAGTAGAGCACAATACATTTAAATGAATGTTTCATCATTACTATACATCATATTTAACAATTAGTTTGATACATATAATTTACATATGAACTTAATTTTCTTGTCAGTGTTAGAAGTTATTTAATATATAATTTAGCCACGTAGCATAAAGTAAGGTTAGCTTGGTTTTTTTATATGCAGGAGGATTACTACAATGAATACAAAGGCTGATATTGGTTCTAACGCATAGGTCTCATTATATTATATTATATCACTACTACAAAAAAGACCTTTTAGACCGGTTAAAAACGGCTTTTAAACCGGTTACACGGGGGGTCTAAATAGGGGGAGGTCTAAAAGGTGTTGAACAAAAAGACCGGTTTACGCACCGGTCTAAAAGATGTGTTTTAAAACCGGTTCATTGTCATATAAAGACCGGTTCACGCACCGGTCTAAAAAAGGTCTTTAAGACCGGTTGTTATGATATAAACCGGTCTTTATGTGGCTTTTTTTAAATAAAAAAAATGGGTTGTTTGGGATTGCTCATAAACTTTTTAAGCAGTTTTAATAAGCAATCCCAAACAAACCCACTACATGCAGTAATCTAGTCTCAACAGGTAATCCCAACCTGTCTCAACATGTACCAAAATATACCATTTTAGACCCGTTACCCAACCAGCTCAACCCGATTAATCTGCCACATGTAATTCCAAGTAAGCCATTGGAGAACTTTCGTGATGGCATTTGAGAACTTTCGTGACTTTTAATCAAATTTCTTGCAGAATAGCTTAACACATATTTACATTTGAGAAGATGAAAACATGTATTATTGGTTTGGCAGAGGAACTTACAGATGGCTTATCAAAGGAAATCCAAACTAAAAGCCAGTAAACAATTTTGCATAAAGCGATCTGATGCTTAATTCTTTTTGTGAAAGTGTTTTGTATACAAACATTTGAAAATAGTTGTTCCATCAGCGCCAGTTCCTGGAGATGGCTCCTGTGTTTTTGGTCTGTTTAACTAGAAATAGACATCAATTTGGGAAATTAGTAAATTGCACAAAAACAAGAACACAACAGCCTAAAACCATAAACATTGAACTTTGTGTGGCTACAAGAGGAAAAATATTGTCACAAACACAATTTAGTACAGTTTCAATAGTTGTGCGTTCATAGGCCTACCTTTTATTGTAACCAACTTACTATCTCTTGCACTTGGATTGATGCTCGGTGCACTCCTACCTGTCCCTAGTCATGCATCAACTTTTCACGAACATCCAACAGGGGAATTAGGACCTACATCATAATACATAGAGACGCTGTCATTAACCATATGTATTATGTATGACCCTGCTTCATGCAGTAATTTGAATTAATGTATTATGTATGAAAAAGACAAAAAGGAAGGAAAAAAAAGAAAAAGAAAAAAAAAGAGGCGCCATTTTCAACCCATTTTATCATGAATGAATTGATTTAAAAATTTTAGTTAAGTAGGAAAAAAGTCAAGACAGTCTGTATAATGCATAAAACCTCCTAAATCACTTTATCAAGATATATTGTAATAGCATAGTTTTTGACATTTTGGAATGATATTTAACACACTGAGTAATTGTAAATAAGTACGTAATAACTTAACAAAAAATGTTTCCGGTTAACCCAACCACATAACCCATACTAAAATTGCCCGCTTTGACTGTTACCCAACCCGGCCATTTTTCCACCTCTAATAGAGGCATAGAAAAGAAGAAATTATCAAATTATCAAGTGATACCTCTGATATATTCTTTTCAATGGTTGTCCTCTCCGGTGAATCCTGATCGTGAATCTAAAACCACACTATAAAGTTAACAAGCCAATTTACGACAGCAACATACAGAACACCAAAAATAATCCATACCTTGCTTGTCTGTTCTAACAAATCCTCGATAGCAGAAGCAACATCAGGGACTGACTTGGAAACGTCCCCACCATTTTCAGTGAACTTATCATCTGTAGATATAATACTACAGACAGTATCTTTGTGAATCGATCTAGAAGACAGTGCACTTACGACGTTACCATCTCCAGAAAGCCTTGGTTTTTTACTGCAGACTGCTGAATATTTGACCTCCTTTCTTATTTTGATGACATCAACTTTGCCATCAATAATTTTTGGGTCCTCTGATTGACTTGTTAGTTGAGATGCTCCAGCTGTGGAGATCATTCGAACTGCCTGAGTTGGGTACTGACTCGTGATGCAAACTCCTGCTTCTCGGTCACTGATAGTCGCTTCTTTTGGCAAGAATTGACTGGAAGCAACAATTTTGTTCTACCAAGTATATCAAATGAAACATTTGTTAAGTGGGGAAAACAAAGAGCAAAAGAGACACTAAAGATGGCAAACCAGGTGAGCCAGACGTGTTGGGTAACGGGTGAAACAGGTCCTGATAATAATTTGCAAATTTCATGTGCTAGTCAAAACGGTTCAGGTCGGGTTGGATTGAACTAGCTCACCAACATTCTTCATTCCATGTAGATCTCTATATAACTAATATATCAAATATGATTTAAAAACTACATAATTATATGATTTCTTAAAACTGCCATCTCTACAATAACATAGTGTCGTGGATTTCATGTACAAGCATGAAATAGTCAAAGGGAGTTGTCTGACAAACCTGCCTAGAATTCCATGTACATAGATGAAATAGAAAAAGGGAGTTGTGAACAAACCTGCTTAACACACTCCCAAATCCATTCAATTGTAACTGATTGCATCCCATATCGACAAGCAGCCTCATACTTTGGACCCTCACTGAATTTGCATATTAAATAGTTAATCTTTTTGGTCAAATTATTATTCAATCTTCCTCCAAGAACATAGCATAAGTTTCTTAGCAACTCTCTATCCTTTTCCTCCTATTGGGATACACAGAATCGAAGCCCTATAAACCCAGGTAAAGGAACTTTGCATTGAAGTGGAGAGAAGAGAATGTGACTGCTAATATCAAGCAAGTGGCCATCCTACAACAGAAATGATCAACTTTTATTAGCTGTTACCAGTTTTGATGGTAACTGCAAACTTCAATAATGCATACAGTGATACAGACGACATAAAAGCAAGTATACAAAGATTAAAAACCAATCTGTCAAGTGTAAGCTCCTTTAAAGTCATATGTACAAACTGACAAGCCATTATAGAAGACTTGCATAGACTTAAATTGGCAGATTGGGCAGCATCGAACTGTATGCCCCCAACGTAAGAAGTGTTGGTCAACATGGATGCTATATATTCTACTTATTATAAATTGTTCATGACATCATTATATTCTAGTAACAAACGCAGAAGAGAAATGTCACAAATAGACATTCAAATAATATCATTAAATCCTTGCATACAATTGTTTGTTATATGTTCAGGTTAAGAAATTAGATATTTTATTTGGCACATGGTTATATAATAACAGCTGATTTAGTACCTGAAGACATGACCGAATCCAGTGGGAGGAGACATTAGTAACACCACTAAATTGTGCTGGACTGCATAGGATACCATGGGATTCGACAGTGTAATCGACATTTTTTACACCTTGAGTATCCACCACCTCACCGCCCCCTTCTTGAATCCAATCAACAACTTCAGGTCTCTGGACGAATAGACATATATATAACAAACGTTGATACATTCACAATAAATCCATACAAGAAGATCCAAGGACCTCAAATAACAATCAAACACAAATCGATCACTAATCATATTGCTTCTTTAAAACATAATTATTGCAAGTAACTTTTATAATGAAGATAACATGTATTGACTACCTTCATCCTGGCTTCAGAAACATCGATTTTAGCTTGATTTGCAGCTTCTTGCTGTGTTTTTTGACCTAAATACGAGAAATACTCGTGTCCAACAACGTCTACAAGCTGTTTAACATTAGCATTATATGGTAGTAAGCTCCGTACAAAGCCCAGATATGAAACATAACTCGATTAACTTGTAACCAAAAAGTAAAATTAAACCCTATGTTCCAGATCCCTAATTGTAAACTAACTAAAATTTCAATTTAAAATTGTAACTATAAATAAATAAAGAATGCAAACCTTGAGAAAAAATAAACAAAATTAACACATAATAGAAATGATTCTATAGGCAATCGAGTTTAAAACCACCATTAATGGTGGTACCGTAGGAATTAAAAATTCGGACAAACAACCCCTTAATTTAAATCATCAACACCTCGAATTTATGATTAAATGAATGTTAGAGCAAGAGTGTATACCTGATTGTTTTGATAATTTTAAAACACAAGCAGTGAATGGGAATACCTAAAAAGTGATTTGGGATTTTGGGGGTGTATGTGAATGTGGGTTTGGTAGGTGAAAAGAAGAAAAGAAAGCAAAGTGAAAAGTTTAGGAGGGAGATATCCCGCTCAATGCTCAAATGAAAAATCAAACAAATACCGGGATTATATAGACCCGTGTAAAATAGACCGGTTTAAATAAATTTTTTTAGACAGGTGTAAAATAGACCGGTTTAAATAAGTTTTTTTAGACCGGTGTTTTAAATATCAACCGGTCTAAATGTTAAAAATACATTTAGACCGGTGTCTTCAATTTGCACCGGTTTAAATAACTCTTGGCGGGGTAAAGTCCTCATTTAGACCTGCATTTTTTTAAAAGGGTCTAAATAAAGGGGTCTAAAAACCATTTTTTGTAATAGTGTATCTTATATACTAAAACCCGTTTTTGGTCTCGCTTCGGATGTGTTGTGCGGAACAGTGGTTCGCACAGTGCTTCGCACAGTGAAATGGCTTAAAGTGTTGTATGCTCGGCAGTTAGTGTAGCTTGAAAGGCTTGGTGATTTGTACCATAACACACACTCTACCGACTGTGCTTTACTAATACCTTTCACCGCCTCTTTCCTCTCACTAGAAGCTTCTCTCTTCACCTAAACACTGTATCGTTTTATACTAACTCAAATTTCCAGAACCCTCTTCCCCATCTAAACCACCTCATCTCATTATCCCATTCAAAACACATACCTACCATTAATCTTGGTGTGAAACAATCCAAAAACTTCTCCAAATAATAAAAATTTCGGCAACCCAAATACACAATCATGTCTAACTGGTCGTTGGGGCTTATTGGATTCGAAGGGAAACTAATCAGATGGCAACGATTTGTAGGTAACGGAGTGTCAAAATAAATATCATGACAGTAAGCATCAGGCGTGCGTTTCCCATCGAAGAACAAACCCTCGGTACTAAATCATCATCAATTTCAGGCCACTTTTGAACTCTTTACTCTATATTTCTCTAATCAATTCAAAGTTTGTTTGGGGTTAGGCATGATTTGTTAATTGTTAGGGTTTATCTTAAACTTCAGATGATGTCAGAGGCCGTAGATGATGTTCTTGATGATGATGAAGTTTGATACGAAACAGATGAGCTAACAAATCAGGTAACCTTCACAATTGTTATTTTTAGTTTTGGTTGTTTTTATAATTTTTATTACCTTGGGATGTGGTTGCCTCGAGGTCGACTTAGGATACAGGCAACCTATATTTATATGGTTTGAGATTATGTGTTTGTATCTGTAGGACTGAAATGAATTTTCTAATTTTAGTAGCCTGTGTTTGTTGTTATCAAATGACATTTAGTTTCGAGAGTTTGTGCTATTGTGAATGATACAAGTAGGTTACGTATCGGTTTACACAACTGAAGCTTCATGTGTTTTTCTTGCAGGTGCAACACTAGCTTATGAGAGTTGCCACACTTCTGAGTCTTCCGCCCTGCATTCATGGTTATTGTCAAGGGAACAAAGTAACTAAAATTCATATTCAGGTATGAGTTTCAGATTATACCATTAGGAAAGATATGAGTTTCAGATTATGTATGTTGATTGCAGGTTTATTTTTTTGATTAGAGTGGTGAAGACACTACATTACAATGTCAAACTTTTGTTGGAGGTAATTTTAATATGCATAGGAGTCTGATGTCAGTTTGGGAGCAAGTATATTTATAGTCATTTTTTTTTTTTTTTTTTGCAGGATTTTCGCTGGCTACTGATGATGCCACCTTGCGAGAAGCTTTTAGCGCATACGGGAATGTTTTGAAAGGCAAGGACGTTAAAGTAAAATAGTTCATCTGTTTTAGTTTCGCTTTGGTGATTTAAGGGTTGCTTAATATGCTTGCAATGTTTTAGATGGTAAGTGTGATGATAGTTGTATATATAGCCTACCTTTACACAAAAGAATCATCGGCATATAGGACACACCTACAAGTATTGTTCTGTAGCTTCATAACTAAACATGTGGATTTGAATAGAATATAATGATGAGCAGATTTGAAACTATTATCTTTGTCACGTAATAAAAATGAACAATTATATGCCAGAGTCATACATCTTGACAACAAAACTGCAAATATACTGTTACCTGATAATTAGGCACCTAAGATATGCGAACTTGGGTTATCCAAACAGGCCCAACGAACCAGACTTTTAGCTGATAATTGCTACCTAAGGTATCCGACTTTGGGTTATCCAAAACAGGCCCGATGAACCAGACTTCAAATTATATAAGACGTACACCTGGCTATGTTGATCCAAATTACTTTGAAACCTGCATACCAACTCAAAAGGTTGATGTTTATATGTTTGGCGTGATAATGCTTGATGTTTTGTGTGGAAGGGAACCAATAGATAAATGTTTGATGATCAGAATGAGCATATTTTGACAAAATGGGCTCACGAATGCTTCAAGATGTATAAATGATATATTACCAAAATAGTTATGAACTATGTAACATCCTAAAGCATATTGTTGTTATAGGTGCGTTTATGTTTTTTTAAGTAGATTAGTACTTTTGCATAATTCTTATGCAATTTTGTAAATTTTTGTGTAGCAAAGTGACCTTAAAATGTTGTTTGGGCACTCAATTATTTCCTCGATGTATTTATAAATCTTATTATAACATGTTATTATGCTTCCGTGTTTTGTGTTCGTTGGCGTGTTTACATTACTCATCTTCTTCTGTTATCGGTTGCTCTTTTTATAGCTAGGCGGGGCACGCTTCGTAGAACACAAAGCCGGCAGGTTACAACGACAGCTGCTACTGTGCAGGAACGCGCGGGTACCATTTTTTTTTCTGGCCAGGTCTAGCAAATAAAAAAATATGACAAATATGAGAGAAGCTAAACCTTCGTTACTTTTGGCAGAACGTCAGGTTTACAGTCGTTGCAACAGTTTCAGAGATTGTGGGCAGAAGACCGTGGTTCTTCCGACGTTGCCGTGATTGCAGGCACAAAATATTCGATGATCGTCCGCACGCGCAATGTTTTTAGCATAAAATTCCAAGATTTAGACATTTGAATATCCAGTTTGTTTAAAGATCGATGGGTGTGAACTGGGTCAGTGCTGGATCAGTTTATATATTATTAGTTGGTTTGATCTTAGGATCATTTTTAGGATCATGTAATAGTGGAGTAAGTAGTAGGTTTGCTAGAGGGAATGATATTAGCGCTGATATGCCATTGAATAGTGATGTCTTTGCACTTCCTGTTGGTTATAATGCTCTATAATGCTCCTGAACAGGTTAACTATTAGTCTCTATCTATCATTCTGTTTTGCATTCATGTAAACGGGTAAACTTTTGAGGTTTTCCCGTGTTCGTTACTCGCAAGGGCGAGTCTGTAACTTAGATGGTACGCACTTTAATATAAGCAATCCTAAACACCACTTCAATGCGACTTAGTTTCGGTATATGATCAGATCAAATAACATTCATCAGTTTAAGTTAAATGGATATGATCAAAAACGTATTTTACAGCTAAGATTATAACTATAGGTTGATGATTATTTATATTAGTGTAGATATAGATTATGCATATGTTGTGTATCTATTTATATAGATGTAATGGATTATGGATGCGAATCCTATTTTGAGTTATCATTATTTTGGCAAATTTCTCCTCTTTGTTTTTTTAGAACTAACTAATAGTTTGGAAATTTTTTTTAATACTATTACATTAATTAACTATATTAGAAGTTGATTCACTCATTCACAAATCATGCAAATGGACCAAATGGTATTTGTAATACTCGATTTAACTCACAAACTGTCAAATGAAATCCGTTAAATTGATAAAAGAGAGAAGCATGCTAGATTTAGTTGAGGTATTATGTTGCACTTTTCATACTTCACATTATTTAACTTACTAAATTCATGATAATGAAATACACTTTAATTCGTCGTAGAAATTCATATATGTTAAAGTCAAAATTTCAAATGATTTGCAGAAGATGTGTCTGTGTACGGTCCCATCACTCAGTCACAGTTTCTTGGTAATCTTGGAATAAATTTTTGCGTGGAAGCGTTGCTACAGAACTGCACATACTGCCGGTTGGTGAGGGATGGTGAAGCCCCATTTTGGGAAGGCCCGGATGAACAGACACCCAGAGGCATGGGTAGTCGGTATCTGGCAATGGCTATTCTTAACAAGAATCAAGGCATTCCGTGGTTGGTTGATGAAAAAGGAGCTACCAAAGTGATGACGTGCCTACAAGAATGTGAAATATCAGGCAGCAAACATGACGCCCAGACAAGAACAAAATCAGCAGTTGTTATCCAAACTAATGTTCGGAGATAGATTGCTAAAAGAAAAACAGTTCAAATGAGACATCGTATTGCAGTGATCCAAGTGAGTATCATAACTTTTGTTCTTATGCTCATTATGTATATAAAAAGAAGTGCAAATGCTAAAGTGATTTTTTTTAGTCATATTGGAAAGGATATATTGAGAGAAAACATTCGAGAGAAGATATCAGATATCTTTTTGGGACACACAAACTTTATTGGCCAATATAGTCCTTTTGGTATCTCTTTTGAGTTTCTGTTTATGGAAGAATGGGGCGACGCAAAAAGAGCAGAATGTAACAACTTTGAGTTTATAATCCAATTATAATGTAAAGTTACCCATGTTAGTGACGGAATGTCTATTAAAAACAATGTTTTTCACAACACTTTCATGCAAAACACACCCGCTGCAAAGCGCGGGCTACCCCGCTCGTTTGTACTATATTATGTTACATAGAACAAATAGGATCTCATGTCTTAATCTTTTTTAGAACATCTAAGATCCTTATGAGACAACATGATATTAGTTAGTGAATGTATTTCACTTTATAAGAGAATATCAGCATTAGTACGTTTGTGTTTATGAGGTGCTTATTTGGTTTGAAAAATAGCAGCTCATAATGTTAAATGTGTATCCCTTTTTTGATAAGAAGATCCTATGTTTGGTTGACTAGATGATGATGTGAATTGGTATAAACCTTGATATGCTAATCAGTTAGGCAAACAAAGAATTTTGTTGAGTTTAATATTTACGTATAATCGTGTTCAGTACAAGAACCAGATGGTAGTAAACCATGGTTTGCATTGTCTTAGGTTTCTAGTAAGGAAAAAGTAGTTTTTTTTTTTTTTTCCTGTATAGTGTTAAGACTTGAATTTGGAAGTACATAAAATTTTCTAAAAAGGTTCATTTATGGTTATAGCCTATAGGAGATTCTATAGATGTCTTGCTCTTTTATTATTAATATTAACGACCATGTGATTATGTACCTGCACTTTACATTTTCAAATGGGTAACAACGCATGTTTGACTTTATTGTTATCAAAGGAGAAGTATTAGTTTGTGCTGTGCAGGTCAAATGCTTGAACTTTCGGAAGCTATTAGAGATTATCATGATACTACTGGTTCCCTCATATGGTAATTAAGTTAATATACCAACGAAAGAGGCAAAGAGCATTCATATCTATAGCTGAAACTTTGTAGTTCTTTTGAGTTTGTTAATTATTTTATTCTATTGAACCACAATATTTTCATTGCATTTTGTATGTTTTAATGCGTTCTAATGTAAAAAAAAAAAAAAAAAAAAAAAAAAAAAAAAAAAAAAAAAAAAGAAAAGGTCGTGAAGTTTAAAGACTTAATACGTTGTTGATATAGTTTACTGAAGTTTCATGGCATGGTTTCCAAGTTGACTGATCATATTTACTCTTTTTTCCAGTTATACACAATTGAGATTAAAATACATGGTCTTTCACATTGTCAAGCACCACTGTCACATATTGATATCATGGAAACAAAAAACTAAATGAAAAAAATAAAATAAAAAATATCTTAGTTAGCCAAAAAATTATTTAGAGCAAATATTAGAAACATATAACAAATTAAATGATAGATTTTGCACCCAATGACCAGTTCACATCCTAAGGCACTTCTTCTAATGCCTTAAACCGCCGGTTAATATATCAACTAATAGTGCTTATTGATTGTCACAAGGTCAAAGTTGCCAAGCTTGAAAGATCGTATTGAATTTAGGAATATCTCATCTACGTATTCATCAAGGGAAACACTAAGCTTTTAATTTGTCTCATAGGACTTGACTTTCCATTTTTTTACACGTAAGCGTATTTTGCCGGATATAGAATTGAAAAATCATATTTGTAAACATTGCCATGGATTCTTATGAAAGTAGTTGCACATGTAAGTCTATGATTCTATCAGTTTATATTTGGTTTTTAAACAACTGCTTAAAAGAGTGGACGAATTGTGTGTCAATCCAGCTCGGCATGGCCCCTTCAGGCCATTCATGAAAAAATTACTCATTTTGACTTCTAAAATTGCCAGACAACCCATCTTGCTATTGATCAATGCATGTATTCCAAATTAAACCATGATTGTAAGCAATATTATTAGTTGTAAGGCTTTTTATTTTACATTTGGTACTTTCAATTCGTTTTTATTATAAAGCATGTCATTTATAAAATGATCATTTATACATGTCTTTTTATACATGTATTTTTGTCAATGCTTACTTTAAGAGCGATAAATATCATCAAATCAGTTATTAAACTACATAAACTTACTATAACTTTATAATTAACAAATTCTAAGGATAATGATGATGTTAAAACTTTACCATTGTTGTCGACTTTTACTAAACAAATGTTCATTAAACTACACGTATTTTTTAATATATGAAATCAAAATAACGAAACTAGCCCGCCCATTGGGCGGGTTGTTAATCTAGTTTAGTATAAATTACTACTCATTGCACACAATGTTTATGTATAAAACATGAACCATTTAAAATCACAATACCTCATTGCACACAGTGTAAACATCGATAATGGAGAGGTGACCACCAAAACAATTCAAAATACAATTCAACTTCATTTTCTTTCTGCGGCATTCGGCTTTTGAAACATTCAGCTTTAGCTTCAGCAACATTATATCTCATGTTGATAAGTTCTTATTTATTTCTTCCGAGTTTATCAAGGAGGTTCCCTCATATGTGAAGTGCACATAGATATGTATATTTGAACATACACCAAATTAAAATAATCCATGTGGAATTCTGGTCCAAAGCAAAAAAGACTTGAACATATATGTTAGAAGCAAAGCAACATTCATAACCAGCGTTGGTGGCAAATATGTACTATATGAAAGCTCTAATCGCACCGAATACAAACGGGTTAGGACTATCTCTAACAACGTGGGAATTAGGGGATCCTTACGACTTGGTTCCTACATAAGAAGTTTAATTAGTAAAAAAATGAATGCAATTTCAAAATGAAATGCTAAGAAATCCTTACACAATAAAGACTAATCTTGAAACAATTAGTCTTTAAAATATAAAATAAGAATGATATAATATTTGTTAACTGATACAACTATATACTTAGCTACTGAACCAAATCATGTCGAAAAAACTTGAGGTTATGGTTCATGAAACATTAATAAATATATATATATATATATATATATATATATATATATATATATATATATATATATATATATATATATATATAAACCCCTCAAACTCAATGAAAGACTAATTGTTAATAAAATTTTTAAGGGTAAAACAAAACAAAATTTTTTAATATTATATTAAAGATTTAAAGTTTGATTAGTAGAAGATGAAAAGTAGATATACAGTTTGTATGATGAACTCTTGCTAAAATTATCACTTCTGCTATAAAACTCTTTGGTTTTTGTTAAAGTCATTCCTATAGCAGCAGCCATAATAACAACAGTAACTAACCATAAACAAACTCAATAAAGCAAATACATGGGAGTGTTTTGGCACGACAAATGGGACTCCAAAACCAGCTCGATAAATCCATCAAATTTCTAGGCTGAACAGAAAGGACTTCATGATCAGCTTCTCACACGCTACAAAAGCTAAAAAAAATGCATGGAGTATTTCGGCACGAGGCATGGATCAAATTTCTAAGCTTCAACAGAAAGGAATTCATAATAAGCTTCTTACACACACAAACCTAAAACCACAAAAACCTCTTCTGTATTAACTAAGCCGAAACACAAATATGATGAGATTCGTACATTTAAAATGATTTATTTTTATGTCATATGATAAGAGCTCAGTAAAACGGCCTAATTTGAGACCTTCAAAAGTGACATCAATGCAAAAGTTATCTCATGTGGCCCAAATTAACATAGGCCGCATATGAACAATTGTTATATAATCACCTTCAATAGATCTATAAACATGAACACATGTAATTCATTTGAAGCCATTTTTTTTTGCCGAAATCACTTAGACATGAATTTCGATTTCGAAATTAAAGCCTACTAAATACTTGTTAACTAAACAAACCTGCTAAGATGACAATAACAGAAGGCCCATAACAATTGTTCACAGTTCACACTATTAGCTTATAAACAATGTTGCAAAAATCGGCTGAATCGGCCGATTAATCGCCGATTAATCGTTAATCGGCCCAGTACCTTGTAGAATAGTGAAAATCGGCCAAAAAATCGGTCAGGCAAAAAAATCGGCCAAAAATCGGCCGAATCGGCCAAAAATCGGCCGATTCGGCCAAAAATCGGCTGAATCGGCCAAAAATCGGCCGAATCGGCCAAATCGGTCAGGTTTAAAAAAATGAAAATTTAGGCATTCTACTTAAGTTGGGGATCGTTTATTTCACTTATAATGCCCAATGAGCCTCATAATCAGAATTGGAGCCTTTTATTGAGGTTTGGAAACATAGTAGGCTGGTAATCAGTTACGATCTTTAGTTTGGTCTCCAGAAATACCCAAAACATGCAAAAAATGCCAATCTGATTAATCACCGATTAATCCCGCCTCGGCCGATTACTCGCTGCAGGGTGGTCGACCGCCCAGCTACCGATTCACGATTTTTGCAACATTTCACACTATTAGCTTATAAATGAAACTATTGAAAAAGGGAATTTATCTCATGAATCATATATCAAACGAGGGAGAAACGCCCCCGCCGCGTTGCGGCGGGGCAAAACTTTTCTTTTTTTTTTTTGTTTTTGTTTACATGCATATAGTTTCTGCGGCGCTGATTGTGTTGTGTATGTGATTTTAGTAAAAAAAGAGAAGAAAATATTAAAGAGGTGAGTTGTATGCGAATAACAAAACACCAACACATAGTTTATGTAATTCAATTCATTGAAAACATTACTCACAACAACATAAAACTACCCCACAACATGTCATGAAATTCTAAGGAAATAAAAAAATCTTATATAGCTTTAAGAAACGTTTAAAACGCACACCTTCGCTACCAATGTCTTGCCAGTTCAAGGCTCTCCGTACACTATGACACCATTGAGTCGACGTCGTCTTGAACATGAGAATGGTAAAGAGTATGATAATTACATGAAAAACTTTTCTTTGATAGCAAGTTGGCATATGTTTAATGCACTCTAAAACAATGATCAAAGTAACAGTTTAATTACCTGCCTACATTTATCATTTACCTGCATATTTGATTGCCGCATGACGAATTCTTGTACGTAGGCGTTTTCACGCTTCTTCATGTAAACAACTTCCAGCAAAATAAGCAGTCTGCAGTTTGGTTGTACCTCAACAGTAAAAAAAAAAGAGAAAAGAAAAGAAAAAAATGCTGCTTCGTTGTATTCCAGGTTATGGGCAGGTCACTATTTTGAGCTAATGTGCTTACAATGTGACCCTATACTTAACTTACAAATAAACTGAAGGAAGTTAGGAGCTAGTGTGCGAAGCGTAAGTGCTATTTACCTGAGCGTACTGGTGGGACCGTTTGCGTGAACTATGACGCGGCTCCTTGGGCATGTGAGCGCATTCTCGACCTTCCTCTACCACGCCTGCCACCCCTGAACGACTCATACCCAATGTCTGCGAGCAACACTCCCCTGATACGCAGATGTAAGGCCTGCATCGTCAGCTGTGGTTAACAATCTGAAAAAGCATGAAAGCTCTGAAATGTGAATACGAAGACAAAAACATAAAAGAAACAACATTGGTGAATGAAAAACTGCAACAGGTTACATAACATTATGCCTAGAGAAACCTGACGGCGTTGCCTTTTGGATTGCTCATTTAGACAAAATAAGTCTGACAGGTGTTCTTCCATACGTTTTTTTCCCTTCTGTGCAGTAGTAAATCTGGTACATTCACTATTTCCCCGCACCTCTTGACCTGAATGTTGCACCTGAGCGTCGTTCACATCATGTTTAGAAGCAGTACCGGTGGCAAAGTCCAAAACAACTACTCCATAGCTCAAGGCTACAGAGGGCAGCACAGAAAACCGAAAAGTCTTTTTTTTTTTTTTTTTTTTTTTTTTTTTTTTTTTCTAAACGGCCAACAGAAAGCGACTGTTACCTAAATAAGGCTGCTGCAATTCTTTAGCCACTGAAGGCACGAAAGGTACATTCATTGAAGTATTGAACAAACAACGTTAGCATCCCCAAGTGAAAGTTCCTGTGAACCTGGATGTCAACCAAAGGTAGCGTTAATTGAAGACAAAATACAACTAACGAAAACATGACACTGCAGGAAAGCTAAAACCAAAACTTACCACTATTCTGCGTAAGCAGATGACCTGTGGAAGCAAACCTTTTTTGACAACATACCTCCGCTATAGGACATTCAGGCGCACGGTGTACAGGCTGGTTGAGTTCGATGCTGGTAACAATGCCCATAATCCACACACCCCCTGAATAGGCTATTCATACCTCCATTATTTTCTTCAGAACTTTCCTTCGCTTCCTGCATTGCAACTTTTGACACCAATCCATCATTCTTTTCTCCATTATTTTCATTATCTCCAACAGGGTAAAAAAAAAAGGATAAAAAATGTAAAAAGTTAAGAAAAAAAAAAAAAAAATCAAATACTACCCTACGCACGGGCACAGCAGGCAGGTACATCACATGTTGGTTGTCTCGAAGTAGGAGCAGCAGACGCATACACGGTTGAACCTGGTGCTGCAAAAGATATGTCATGAGAAACGGTAGTCTCCAGTAAAATAAAAGTTTGCATACGAAAAAAAATATAAATCCAATAGAATCTAATATCATATTACAATAGCACCATATACCTCGCGCAGGCGTTGGCGTTGTATGGTTACGAAAAGGTGGTTCCCGCCCCTCAAATGTATCAGCTACATGAATAATAACGGGTTCAACAAACGATGAGATCGTTTTCTAAAATTTATGAAAGAATAACAGCATCTACAACACACTACCTTCGCAAGCGTTATAAGCTCTCGATGACTAAAATCCAAAGTAACTGGCTCTCGAATTGGATGAGCAACAGTCTCTGAAAAATTAACAGAAGCGGAACAAAGACGTAAGAACAAAATCACAAACACCATGACAATTTTATAAAAAAAAATTACCTAAAGAAGACAATGTGTGAACAACAGCCTCAGGAAAACATTCCTGAAAATCAGTTTCGCCAGTGGAAAAAAAAGCAACCAAAATCAGTTTCGCCAGTGGACAATGCGGGAACCAGAGGGGGCAACTTTCACCTAAACGTGGTCAAATTCGGTTGTCTTCAAACGGACCGAATGAGGCGAGCCAAAAAATATGGTTTTAAAAAAGAGGGTCAAACGACAACGTTGTTAATAGTATGGTCGACACTAAATTCTCTTCTTTTCTAATATTACAAAGGCATTAAATAACATTAAAAAAAGTAGTTTCATATTCTTCTCGCAAAATTTACAAATCTTTATTTAGGATTTTGTTTTGATATGGATTATGCATTTTAAAAGAACCAGATAATAAATTTTCGATGAGCTAATCTATAACTGATCATTCAAAACTAATTAGTTGACTACTCGAAATTGATTTCAAAAAAATATAATCAGATAATCAGTTTGCAATAGCAATCCAAAACCCCCCCCAAACCCCTGATGAAATTGGAATCTAAATTCAATCACTTCATAACTTTAACTTCCATAGCAACTATTAGACAGAAAAATTAAAAACGCACTAAAAAACATACCAGCGTTTTCAAACCCTCTGTCGGCTCTTTCAATTGACTTTAACTCTCCGACAAACTAAAACTTCACACCTATGAACAAAAACAACAACAAAAATTTCGACTATTTAAGCAACAAAACCCAAATTAAACCCCGCAAACAGAATAAAACCCGGCCCCAAAAACAGAAATCAAACACAATCAAAGTATATCGAAAGGCATAAAACCCACGTCCGAATCCTTTGGACTCTCGATATCGTTAACTATGGCCCAAAGCTTCATGAATGTCAATATACAAACTTTATCCGTAAGAAAATAGAATAACACCTCCTCTTAAAATCTAAGAATACTCAAAAGTCAAAAGTAACAATTCAATTAGGGTTAGTAAACTTACACAATAAATTTGATTTAGGCATTCAAAATCAATCGCTGCTGCTAATATTTGGTTCTGATCAATCCACCTCCGTGTGCATATTCCATGCCTCCCATACATAATAAATTTGATTTAGGCATTCAAATCAATCGCTGCTTCATCTTCTTCCTCTTCTTACGGAAACCACCAACTGTCCACTCGGTATTAGAATCAAAAGGCAGATAAATGGTTTGATCATATTTCTTTTTCTTGAGATGGTAGCTTCTGGATAACGAAGTGGTGGAAATGGCGGTGCAACTCTATCCAAGACGTATATACCTGTATAACATCTGGACTCAAAGCTGGGCTTTTGGTGGGCTAACCAAACGGGCCAACCGGTTGAATATAATATTATCACCGACCATGGAGATTACTATAAAGTAGTAATACATATATTTTGTCAATCAACATTTATTAAATTATGATATGGATATAGTCCAGTTGTACCAGCATACAATAAAAGCATTAATAAGCCGCTAAAAACAAAGATTGTTGCAGCGTTATATATGCCAAATGTCTAATTTCCGTTGCAGCTACAACCCAAAAGCATGTATAGGTGTTTGACAACCTTTCCATATTTGAAACTAAAAGTGTTTCACAGCAAGTAAACCAACATAATTGCACCCTTAAATATCTGCAAAGGGAAATGATATATTGTCTTAATAATCTTCCTAACGCAAAAAAGATAGTTCAATAACTTAAATCAGTTGAACAAACATGTTATACACAGTCAGGCTACACATTCCTCATCTTTAACTGATCACTAAACATAAGAATACAACACATACAATCAGGGGCGGAGCCAGGAATTAACGTTAAGGGGGGCCGAACACTGCACTGTGAAATGGTAACGGAAAGCATTGTATATGTGATAAATATGTTGTGTTTTAATTTGGGATGATCTCGGTAACAATCCCGTCCCGAATTGATGCTCCCGTTTTTTTCCCGGGCATGAAAGGTGTGTAACGGTACCGTACCGAACGGGGTTCCGGGATTCGGTACCGGGAAATCGATATATGTTGTGTTTTAATTTGGGATGAGCTCGGTACCAATCCCGTCCCGAATTGATGCTCCCGTTTTTTTCCCGGGCATGAAAGGTGTGTACCGGTACCGTACCGAACGGGATTCCGGTACCGGTACCGGTTCCGGGATTCGGTACCGGTTCCGAGATTCGGTACAGGGAAATCGGTACGTATCGGGTTATTCCCGTTTTTCGTTAAACCATGTTGAGATCAATATTTCTTTGCAGCTGTGTGATAAGATGGCGATTAGAGATTGTCCTATTGTTTTTGCAGCCTTATTATACAGTACCTGTTTGTGAAATAAAAGATAAAGAAGGTAGACGTTGGCCAGTTTATACACATTGCTGACAAGTTGATTTACTAAATCATGTTATGAAGAGACATAACAAAGAAGCCAGCAAATGCACCAGAAACATCAAGTGAATCTGCAATTATCACTTGCATCATGTTTTATTTCAGAACCTTATAACCAACTGATAAAAAAACTAAACTTGTTGGTGTTTTTATTTGTGACACTTTCGATAAGTCAACAATGTTTCGCTGCATTTTATTTTATCAGTTGAGTCAACAATATCAGTAATACCATTAAAATAATACAATCAAAATACAATAATGATTGAGATATAAACATGTGATATTCTCTAAAATGCAAACATCAAATGAACGACAAATTCATGAAAACCAACCCTTCAGAAAACACTTTCCGCTATATGAGTTACAAAATACTGACATTTGGACTTGTTTAAAACTAGAGTAAATTACAGCAATGCTTCATGTAGTTAGTGGTAAATTACATTATTGTATATACTAATTACGAATATAATTAGATATATTGTTTGCTTTCATGTATGACCTTTTGTCCTTTATAAGCCAGATCAAAGACTAAATGCGAGAGCAAACGATGTTTCTATGTTCATATGCTCAATTAGTATCGGCAAGGAACCAATACAGTGATATATGTTAAAAAGAAAAAGAAAATTAAACATACCTCCATACTTTTCCAATGATAAAGATTGAGATGACTTGTGTGATTGATAATAAATTAGGGTTTAATTTTTTGGAAGATTTTGTGAAAGAACTGTGGTTGTTACTTGTTAGTAACAGTAGGGTTTTTTTTTTTTTTTTTTTTTTTGTGACATTTGGTTTGCTTGTTGCATGGAACAAATGGGTGTTTGGATAAAACAATTCATTAAAAAACATGGACTATTCTAATTTCGGTACCAAATCGGGATTTCCCGAATAAGTCCCTTCCCGAACCCGAAATGTCCCGATTTTTTTTTGGCCTTATTTAGTAGTCCCGGTACCGTACCGTGTAACAGGACTCGGTACCGTTTCAGTACGGTACCGGTACGATTCCGGTTCGGTTCCGGGATTCGGTTCGATATGCTAATCCCTAGTTTTAAAGTATCACGCTAGTAATAAATTAAAACAAGTAAAAACATGTATCACAAGCATTTTAAGCTTAAAATGTGCTAAGAAAATGTCATTTAACAAGTTTCATTTTCACCTCTTGACGACTAAAAAAGCTTTTTTGTTTTTGTAACTAACTAGGAAAAGTTGGTATAAAACACTATGAACTAGTTAATCGGTAAAAGTTAAAATTTACTTTCAGCTTTGTGTTCATAATTCGATCTAAAATTATCAGAAAGAAGAACTGGATCAAGATGTGCTAAAAAACTTAGACTCATGATTTTATTTAGTTTCAAAAGTAGAGCACAATACATTTAAATGAATGTTTCATCATTACTATACATCATATTTAACAATTAGTTTGATACATATAATTTACATATGAACTTAATTTTCTTGTCAGTGTTAGAAGTTATTTAATAAAGGGATAATTAAAAGGTTATGAAGGCATTGACAAAATACGGGGTGAAATCTAAAACACAACAAACTGATAAAGAATAGTACGTACAAGAAATCTTCAAATGGATTAGCAGGGGCCCAACTTAATATTTTTATTGGACTTTCACAAAAATTGTCAACTTGATACAAATGAACGTCGACTTATGGGCTGGTTGGGAGGGGCCCAGTACCCCCTAGTCCCCCACCTCCTCCGTCCCTTCATACAATAAATTGGCTAAATTGCTAATTTCATTAAGAGCTCAAGTTACAACATCCTAACTAAAACCCCAGGCCTACAGTAAACACAAAAAATAAATTGATAACATGTTAATTTGATTATAGAATCAGGGTAAACAACGCTATTGCAAAAACCTAGGACAAAACATGCGTGATACATTCTACAAAATAATCCTGACACATCACGAATTATAAACATTCGTCTACAAGTTTTACATTAGCTAATATGATCTGACAAACATCAGACTCCGAACCTACTTAAGACCATTACAGACAATCTCCCACAAGGGAATAATTGCAGAACAAGGGGGATCAGAAGCTTCCTGCAAAGGAACCAGGGGAGAACTTTCCTTGATCTACTCTCTCATCCCTGCTCAAACTCCTTCCCTAACACAGTTCTCAGTAGACCAGAAACCACGACTAGACACTCGGTTTACAAAACCGAATACTAGGAAATCGTCGGGTATTGAGCCAATCTTGGAGACCGTTAGAAAGAAGTCATTCACCCGACTTAAAGATGACTTCAAATTTCTAAATACCTAATAATAACTGAGACACGCATTAGGAGTAATACAACAAATGGATTACTCAGTTCAATTGTACGATGCTACCTGATAGTCAAAAAGTACAGCAAAAGTTAGTCAATTGGCTAAAAAAAAAAAACCTCGAAACAAAACTGACGTAAAAGGCATACCAGATCAAGGCAGGAAGGGAACAAGTAAACAACTTATTCCTAGCATACCTCCCCAACGACCTGTAAGCATCTGTACAACCGATCTGCGAACACCAGTCGGCATCGTTCGCAGATTCTTGAAGAACATCACCCAAGATAAACAAGCAAACTAGTCCTGGACGTATGGTGAAACATTTAAGTTTCACCTCAAGGTGGCCAAGCCCACATTGAGTATACGGTGTAACATTAAATTTCTCATCAAGACGACCAAGTTCACCCTGATAACGCTTAGAAAAAATGATAGAAAGCCATATGCTAAACCCTCTCCATCGTCCATTCTAACATTCACTTGTAATATTTCACCGGGATCAAGAAACACCCAAGGGATAGCAATGTTAGACAAGAATGGAAGACGAGTCAACATCTCCGCATCCAACCCCCATACACGGGTAAAGTATTCGAGAAAAACAATAATGTCTTCGCCATCATCGTGACTAACTTTCATCTTTTAGTTACACTAAAAACAAACCGAATGAGCATTTCTTCTCAAAACAAAGAAAGACAACTGGCCTTCGTAAAAATACGAAAAACGTACAAAAATTTTTTTTGTGAAGGAATTTTTTAGGGTTTGGGAAGAGATCTGGGAAAAACGAAGATGAAGAGAGGACTTTATCGCTTCAAGTTGTAACTTCCCCACTTTTCTAGCCCTATTTATAGGCAAAGAAAACAAATCAGCGGATCACACTTGGTAAAAGCCCATTGGGTCAACACACATTAATTAAATGGGGCGCATGAAACTCACCCTGCAAAGACACGAGTACAGTTGACATCAACATAGACGTCATGTACAGTTGAAGGGACAAGTCAAACACACATCTCAAGAAATGTCAGGATGACGTCGCCTACAGTCAATAAGACAAAAGCGAAGCATCAAATCCCAAAAATAGCGAATCATCCCAAAAAGAGATTTTCCTACACTCCCCCATGTAAACATTAATACCAATATTCCCAACTTACTTAAAACCATGATCGAGGTAGAAAAGTTTGCTCCAAGTCATCATCACTAAAAAAATTAAAATTAGCCTAGAAACAGGGAGCCTGAGAAAGAACCCTTGTAGCGTAGCATGGACTAGAGGACTCAGTTAAAAAGTCCAGCATCATATCATTAGTGCATGATCTAATACTAGACTGGTGGGACTTGATAGCGTATCAATATTTATCACACCCCGCCGAATGGCGGAAATGCGAGGCGCGACGAAACCAATATACATCGCAATGATATAGAACAAATATCAAACATAATATTATAAAAGAAAATCCCAACGGTTACATCGTTAATTCAGAAATACATATCTAAAAAGACAAAGACCACATTTTCTTAATACATAAATTTAAAAGATAGCAATGTTTTAGCCCGACACTTGACTAAAATGAAATCCATGATGCAATGTAACACCCCGTAAATTTCATTGTAGCAGCGGAAGACTAAACGGGGTATTACTTCTTAGATCACAGTCATAAGTATAGAAAATGACTCGAAAGAGACGTTTTGAAAAGCATTATCATTCATTGAAAGCTTAATATTTCAGAGTACAAAACATAGTTTCAAATTGTTGGGATTTCACAAAAGATATGAGAAAGTTTGTAACGAATGATAACATCATTTAACATCATCAATGGGGTCCAATGCCAGCTCCGTGCCTTATGCCCTTTAATTACCTGTGATAAAACATGCTAAAAATGTCATCACAAAGGTTGAGTGAATCCATAGTGTTTAAGTTGTAATAGTTTGAACATAAGCTGAATAGTAGTAAAACAATGATATTGTAGTGTAATATATTGCCCTTAGTCTCATGACACGCAAACGTTAACATCGT
This sequence comes from Artemisia tridentata subsp. tridentata, assembly GCA_021014915.2. Taxonomy (NCBI): domain Eukaryota; kingdom Viridiplantae; phylum Streptophyta; class Magnoliopsida; order Asterales; family Asteraceae; genus Artemisia; species Artemisia tridentata. The sequence continues at coordinate 78,529,008 of CP139503.1, read as the reverse complement.
GTGATATCATAAAATGATATAAATAACTGACATCATAAAAATGATGTAAGTGATAATGCCCTCGTAGTAGGAGTTTTCCATACTCCTATTGATTCTCAAATAAAGTGCATCTGTTCACCATTCCGGCTAACTCAAATGGGGCGTCAATGCCAATAGATCTGTTCACTATATTCGCGTTCACTCGCAGTGATTAATGGTTCATGATATGAGGGACTTTTAGTGGCAATAACGGTAACTTAGGCAATATCAATCGGGATAGCATACAAAAAAAAAAAAAAAACTTGTGTTCATGTTTAGAGCATGTATCTCCCCACGGGGTTGAAAACGTATAAAAATGTGGGACAATGAACTCACCTCGGTGATACAATAGTCAAGTAGAAATCAAGTGATGTAAGTGAATTGCTCCGGCTTGCGACCTAGAGTAATATGGCAAGTGTTTAGATTCGTTGGTTTAGGACTCGATGTGAGTATTATTAAGTGTTAGATTGTCGATGCTTGTGTGAAGATGTTTAAGGTTCAAAAATAAAAGTCCGTAAAATTATTTTTAGTTATAATTTTTGTATCGATTTAATTATATAAGTCCTTGGAATTACAATGTTTATAATAAACTAGTTTAGTATGACAAAGTTGGTGGATGAGAAGATGAAATATTTATTTTAGATATTTTAGGTTAGTGAACGATATGTTATTAAAATGTTTGTATTATTTATTTTTAAGTTACTCGTTAAATTATATTAGTCCTTTGAAAACGTTAGTTATGTTTTGATATTGTCGTGTTCATAAAGTTTTAACGTAATCTCTGTTGTAATTATTTATTCCTTAAAATATTATAGAGTTACAAAACTTACCCTTAACTTATACAAAAGTTACATTTTTAACCCAATGCTTATACTATTAATAATTTTAGTCCAAAACTTTCAAAATACTCTTTTTACCCAAACTTTCTGCTAATGACAGCTTCTACCCTCTGTTTTTACTCAAAAGTCACAATTTCTGTTTCGATCATTCTTTTTCCAGAATTTACGCTTTTAACCCAAGTTTCGTAAAATTTGCATTTTTTGTCCAAAAATTTATAAATCTTAAAAATATATTCTCTTTTTGTTTACACAGTTTTAATTGCTTAATTTGAGCTTATGGAAACAACTTATTTTGAAAAGGGCCATACGAATGGCGAATGGACCTTAAGGCCCAACTAAGGTGCATTTGGTTTGTAAGGACAAGTCAATGGTCTGTGTTAAAAAAAATAAACCCCAAGTGACCACGCCCAGATTCGAACCTGGATGGGATGATTATGTACCAACGACATAGCCACTGAGCCACAGGCTCCTTGGTGTTGTGTCTTGCATTTCATATGCATTTAAAGGGTTTCACAACTGTGTTTACAAGGTAGTTATACTACGTGGTTTCAAACGTGCATGGTAACATATTTGTGCTTCGCCTATATTTCGCTTCCATGCTCAACTGATTTAACATTCTATTAACATATGAGCTATCAAGCTTAGGATTAGACGATTGTGACCAAAACATGCTCACATAAGTCACGCGACTTAGGTGAGTTTTTACCACTCAAAATCCTTCGTGGCCCAAAATAGTTTTAACCGCTTAGAATAGGTTGTAGAAGTTTGTTTCACGTTAAGCACTTACCTCACATAATTGCTTATTCTTTTAGTTTCTTAAGTCATTAAGTCGTTTATGTTTTAAGTGTGTTCGTGACTCTTGTTGTGAAACAAGTTCGGATTCGAAACTTATAGTATGTCGAGTATATTATGAATACAACTAACGAGACTTAAGTTACTCTACATATTGAAATGGGCTCGAAAAACTTACGACACAAAAGAGGTGGTGATGAAGTACGAGTGGAAGAAAAAGGCACGAACAGGTGAAAGTCCCAGCCAAACAGAAAACATGGGGGGTGTAGATGCTTAGGCTATGTCTGAGGCTATGCCTAACTTGCCCAATGATTCACTACTCGGGAGAGGTAACAAACTCTGAAGTGATGAGGGAATCATGGAACTTATAAAGGAATTGATGGCTAAATGTACCAAACTGACAAAAGATGTTCTTGACCTCCAACAACTTACAACTTCTAAAGTTACTGAAATCAAGGGGTTGAAGACCAGAGTTAAATATTTGTAAGGGAGAAAGAGGTCAAGAGCACATATATTCAAAAGATTGAAAAAGGTGGGTACAGTTCAAAGGGTGGAATCCTCTAGTTCTGAATATGTTCTCAAGGTTTTAAAAGAGGATGCTCCCAAACAGGGGGGGGCGACGAGAGCATGGTTGCAGGGGAGGATACTGAATTTGATGCAGCTATGGGTGATGGTGATGAAAATGAGGTAAATGTTAGTGATGAGCAGAATGATTTTGTTGTTGCTGATAAAGCAGGGAATGTGGTTGCTATTGATGCTGGATTAGGTGTTGGTGAGGGTACAAAGGTTGCTGAAAAGTTGGTGAATGAAGCAGAAAAAGTTAATGTTGCTGAAGTAGTTTCTACTGCTAATGTTGAAGAAGTGCCAGTTAGTGCTGCTAACGAAACTTTTAATGTTGTTGGTACAAAAACAGTTTCTGCTGCTAGTGTTGATTAGATGAATGATAAAACTGTTTTAGCACAAGCCATGATTGAGTTGAAGACATCAAAACCACTAGTAAAAGGGGTTGTCATTCAAGAACCCATACCAACAACAACCAAACAACCACAACCTACACAGTAAACTGGAAAGGGAAAGAGTGTACTTATTGAAGAATCACCTGTTAAACAAATGTCAAGAGCAGCACAACTAAAGCATGATGCAGAGGTTGCAGAAGCTTTAGCTGCTGAATTTGAAGAAGAGAACAGGGTTATTGCTTAACAAAGAAGGGCTGCAGCTGAAAAAGAAGCTCAAAAACTAGCATTGATCAATGAATGGGATGATGAAAGAGCCCAATGTGATGCTGATTGGGAACTTGCTCAAAAACTTCAACATGAAGAGCAAGAACAGTATACAATTGATGAAAGGGCTAGATTGCTAACATAGTTCTTTGAACAGAAAAGAAAGATTTATGCTGCACAAAGATTAAAGGCAAGGATGAATAGACCACCCACTAAAGCTCAAAGAAGGAAGTTCATGAGTCATTATCAGAAGAACATGAAGGGTCGGAAACTAAATGCTCTAACTCTATTGATGCAAATAATTTTCTAAAAACGTTATTTATATCTTTAAATAACTCCACATTTTGATGATAACAAAATGTGAAAACACTTTACGTCAAAATTAACGTAAACAAGTTTTTAGTCGAAATATCCCGTTTTCTACGTAAATCACTCTAGGTATGAACAAACAAATTTACAACTTGACTAATGATCAAAGAAGTGAATTTGGGTTTCAAACCTCACATTTTTAATGTGACAAAACATTTTTTTCAAAAATATACTTTACAAATTATTTTTGAAATATAAAGAAATGTTTTATTGGAAAAATAAGTTTAAAAATCATAACAGCTATTTTCCCCCCAAAATCAGCTCCAAACTTCCCCAAATAAACTTTCACCACTAAAAACAAAAAATGGAGTGTCTTTGTCTGGCACGGTACCACTAAATTTAGTGGTACCGTGTGGTATTTAGTTGCACCGTGACCCTATAACGGGCAAATTTCTTCTGCCTATAAATACCAGCCCTCTTCACAGTTTTTGGGCATCATTTTTCACACAAAACTTTCTGAGTTTAAAACTCTTATCACATATTCTCTTCTTTGATCATTTAGTTAGTTTTTCTTTTGTTTAAAGAGTGATCCTATCATCCAACCAAGGGATCACCTTCATTTCTCTACTAGTGCAAGAGAAGAAGAGTAGATCATTATGATCTTGTTGAGATCTTGGAGATCTCTTGTGGCTTATGTGCTTGAGTGTTGATCAAGGGTAGATCGGGTAGACCGTTTCAAGTGGGTTGATTGTGTGATTTAGTACGGATCGTCTGGATCGTGGTAGATTGGTACTAGCTAAGATTAGTACTTGACATTTAGCTTAGTGTCGGAAATAAGGATAAGCAACGTTGTATGGATTTCTCTGCCTGAAGGGAGCTTTGTTGGCATAGTGCTTAGAACTCTTGAGTTTGGTACTCGGGGAGTGGAGTAGGGCGAAGAAGAGCTTCGTGACTGAACCACTATAAATCTTGCTGTCTCAGTTTGATCTTTCCATCTCATTACTTTATACTTATTGTTTATATTAGATAGTATAGCTTAGTGTTCATACTGGTGTTGATTGATTTCACAAAAGAATAGAATCAAAGTTTCTCACAAGTAAAGTTTTATAACTAATTAAAAACATCTAAAACTATTCAACCCCCCTTCTAGCTTTCCACAATTGGTACCAGAGCCACGTCAGGCAAGATTTTAAAATAAATTGTATTTTAAAACTTGAATCGATCAATGGAGTTCGAAAAATATCAAGAAGGGCAATCTATGCAAAGACCACCACTTTTTGAAACCGATTGTTTTATATATTGGAAAACAAGATTTGAAACGTATGTGAAATCAAAAGACATTGATCTTTGGCATATTATTACCGAGGGTGACTTTCAACCGATTGAAAAGAATCCGAAAACAAATAGGGATGAAATAGTTCCCTATAATAAACAAAGTGATACCCTTAAAAGAAAACTAGCCAAAAATGATGAGGCTAAAATGATGATTTATAATGCTTTGCCGAAAAAGGAATTTGAAAGAATTTTTATGTGTAACACGGCAAAAGAAATTTGGAAAACTGTGTTAGTCACTCATCAAGTCAAATAGAACAAGATAGATCTTCTTGTGCAACAATATGAACAATTTTCCATTCTGGAAGATAAATCTATTGATAATGCCTTTGCAAGATTTAATACTATTATTACTAGTCTTAAAGCTCTTGATGAAGGTTTTTCTAGCAAGAACTATGTTAGTAAGTTTCTTAGGGCTCTACATCCCAAATGGAAAGCAAAGGTCACCGCCATTGAAGAATCAAAGAACTTGGCGACATTATCACTTGATGAACTAATAGGAAACTTGAAAGTTCATGAAATGATAATCAAGAAAGACTCTGACATAGTCAAAGGCAAAAGTGAGAGAGTTAGATCTCTAGCATTGAAAGCCAAAAAGGAGTCTAGTGATGAGGAAAGTTCGGATTCCGATAGTGAAGACGAAGAGTATGCATTAGCCGTTAGAGACTTTAAGAAGTTCTTTAGGAGAAGAGGTAGATTTGTTAGAAAACCTCATGATGAAAAGTAGTCGCTTCAAAAGAACTGAGATGAGAAGAAAGGAAAGAGTGATAGGAAATGTTTTAGATGCGGAGATCCTAATCATCTCATAGGAGAATGTCCCAAACCACCTAGAACTAACAACTAAAGAGCTTTCGTAGGAGGCTCTTGGAGTGATAGCGGTGAAGAAGAAGAGAAGAAGCCCGACGACGAAACATGTCTTATGGCTCAAGCTTCAAATGAGGTACATTCTGACTCTTCTTATTATAGTGATGATAATTCAACAATAGATGATAATATACTATATGATGAATATAATAAACTATGTGAAGTAAGTTCTAAAATCATAAATAGAAACAAAACACTAAAAGTAACATTGCATGAACTCGAAGTGCAAATTTTAGAACTAAAAGACCAAGTAAAGAGACTTGAGAAAAATAAAGAAATAGATATTGGATGTTGGTCATGCATATGTCTTCGGGTAGAGAATGAAAAACTCAAAGAAAATGCGGTTCAAATTATTAAGTTTGAAAAAGGAACAAAGGCACTTAATGACATGCTTGAAAACGTTAGGTATAGTGAACATGCCGGATCGGGCTTAGGATTTGACCCAAATAAATCTTCTACAAGTGAAACTAAACTAGTAAAATTTGTAATACCTGAAGAATCTGAAATAGAAGAGGATGGTACCACTAAAGGTACAGACGGCACCACTAAAATTAGTGGTACCGTGGTACTGTCTGGTGCTAAAGTCAGAACAGGGTCGATTTTAAAAAATAACTTAAGTCCTAAGCTGAGTCACATAGTAGTTAATAATGTTGAAGTACCTAGCACTGGTAAAAAGGAGGTCAAAAGATTTTACAAACCTTTGTCAACCCCCGGACTTGGATTTGTAAAACCTGATACTAGATAAAAAACTCCTCCACCTAGAAAAACAAATGTTCCTAAACCTTGGTCAAGAACTCCTCTACAGAGAGGTAACTTTAGAAGATAAAGTTATCCAAGTAACTATCTCGTAACTTGGAATAACCGTCAACTACAAAGTTACTTACCATGGGAAATTTGTCCTCCATTCCAACATCCAAACCAAATGCCAGAAATGCATGGGATGTTTAAAACTAACAACTTTGGACCCATGAGATACTGGGGACCAAATGTTTAATTTTCTATCTTGCTAGATAGATATGATTGAGAATCGACTTGGAGTTCGACGAATGAATTATGATTAGTGATTGCACTAATCTCATGACGGAAAATCAAAGTCTAGTCTCATTTTACTTAGCTTACAACGAAGGTATAGTCACGTCTTCTAGTTAAAAAGGCAACGTCTCAGGCTAAGGTATGCTTTCTCAAAACTTCCTCATTATTAGATATATTGAGCATGTAGAGTTCTTAGAATCTAAGTTAGTGAGTGATGAACTCAAATAAGTACATTTTATTATCATCATTTATCCTATTTATTTGACTTGTTTTATTATATTATATATGAGAATCGATACATTAATGTTTACTTTAGTAATTCTCAGGTAAAAACAAGCATTATGTGAAACTTGGCAATTTTGGACTAATTATGGAGCAAAACAAGCGAGATGTCAAAAGTCTACTGAAATCCAGAAGATGCGCCGTATCTCACTCAACAGATACGACGCAATATCATACTTACATGAATTCGAAGACCATTGCCTGACTTTGAAGAATGCGCCGCATGCAATTCTGTCATGCGCCGCATATGAAACTTTGGTCAAAGAAGAAGATCAAGCTCGTTCTACTCCAGATACGCCGCAATATACTTCTAACATACGGCATATCACTATCAAGATTTCACCAGTTACAATCCAAGACAGCTAAAGTACATGCGCCGCATACAAAGATCAAGTTACGCCGCATCTGAAGACGGTGTATGAATATTCCAGAATATATTAATCTTGGACCCTACGCGAAGTTAAGTCAATGCGCCGCATCTATCAACTCAATGCACCGCATCGATCCCTCAGACATAAACTATAAATACCCCAAGGTCAGACGAATTTAAGAGACCATATATATAACCCTAGAGCCGAATTCAGACGACCAAGCAGCACAAGACACACCTCAAACAAAGATACAAGAGCTGTAAGAAGGTCCTGCATGTATTTAGTTCATTAAGTAGTTTTGTTTTATTGTTTTAGTACGCTTTAATTCATCAGGATTGACGGGCTTGTGTCATGTGACTACGGAAGATCATGCACTCCCCTTAGTATTGATTTCCCATTAATTAAAGTTTATATGTTGATGTCTTTGGTGACTTTTATTAGTGCATTGATAACCTCTGTGTCTAGCTGAGTCTTGCTTGGGTCGCCATGCCCCTTCCTCGCCTATTTATTCTAGCGTCTCTAGAAAAATAGGATAGACATAAGTAATCATTAAGGGTTTACTCGCCGATAAGATTAGAGCCAACGAGAAATGTTTAATTATATACACTTCATATAAAACTAGCAATAAAACAAGTGACAAGCTATTTAATTATCAGGACAGGTCTTCTTATTGTCTCGAGTATCAATCTGTGTACGTGTGTGCTAATCGCTAATTCGTGCTCATTAGTTATTTTTCTATTTAATTATAACCAAACCGTGCCAGTCTCTCAGGCTGAACCACCTTGCGTTAGATTAGGTTGTATAACTAACTTAGGATATTAAAATACTGATTAGAATAACGAGATAATACGTTCCACTCTTAGTGATCGACACTTTGCTTACCATTATATTCATACTGACCGGGTACACTGCTCGTTAAGTGTGTGTGTTATTGATAAGTCAGCTAAATATAAATTTAAAAATTGAGTAGGCATTAATACTGCTAAACCGCAACGACACATCACGCGCATCAAGTTTTTGGCGCCGCTGCCGGGGAGTGAATTGTTATTATCTGTTAATTTGATTAAGTATTTTAATTAGGTTTTTCTTTTTAGTTTTTTTTTAGATTCTAACCACTAACCCTGTTGTATATTAGATAGATTCCATTCATTGTATAATTTGCATATTTACTGTTTTTGTGTGTTTTTGTTTTCTATAATTTTTGTTTCTTTTTGTTTGTTTTTATTTTTGTTTTTCCTTTTTTTGTATTTTTCTGCATTCTGCTGTCGTTGTATTGTGCTGATACAAACGATACGGCGCATCTGTTTTCACAGATACGACGTATTGCATTTAATTTTTATAAAATACAACGCTTTTAATAAATTCGAGTACGACGCATCTTTCCTCAAGATATGGCGTATTCTGTTTTTAATAAGAAATTTTTCTAAACCCTAACGCCATACGACGCATCTGTTTTAACAGATACGGCGTATTTTCTATTTAAATTAAAAACAGTTTTTCAAATTATTAAACAGAAGTGAGGCATCGATCTTCATCGATACGGCGCATCTACTAAATCAAAAATCTTGTATTTTGAAACGTAACAAAAATACGGCGCATTAGCTTTTGTTAATACGACGCATTTAATTTTAATAAATATAATCGATTTTTGATAATTTAAACTTGATACGGCGCATTCTAATTCATAAGCGGTGTATCTGTTTTCTGAATACTTTGATAATAAAATTGAGGATACTGAGAACGAGGTGGTGGAGTTTGAACCCGAAGTATTGAAATAAGGAGCTGAACGTGAGTCTAACTTGAAGACTCTGGAATAAAGACAAGTGCTGACCGGGAGACAACCCAAAGGAAGAATTTTTACTTTTCTGTTCTGTGTCGAGTCTGTCAGACCTGCAGAAGATGCGGCGCATCTACATCATAAGATGCGACGCATCACCTGCACTGGTCATATCTTATTTCATTTTCTGCATTTTTATTTTTGACTTTAAAACTTTCTGTCAGTTTATTTAATGCGGCGCATCCCTGGTTAAGGATGCGACGCATCTTTTATTCTGATTCGTATTTATTCCAGGCTCGATACGGCGTATCTTCTTCCATAAGATACGGCGTATCGACTGACCTGATGATTTACAGTTTAATTTTTTAGGTTTTATTTTTACTAACTACTAATGTATTATGCAAGTTTGAACCTTCTTAACTCAGGTGTGTTAAATTCTAAATGGTATTATAGATTCCTGCATTTTTGTGGATACATCATTTATGAAGCTTAAACGTTCTCATCCACAAGAAAGTTGATTTTTGCTCTTATACGAATAATGGAGGATCATACCGAGCAAATCTCTGGGGAGTTTTTCTGTTCTAATTCTTTTATTTTCCAGTTTTTAACCTTTGACACAAAAACGAGGACGTTGTTTAACTTAAGTGGGGGGATGGGGAATTAGAACACTTACTTGTCCTAAACTTTTTCAAAATTTGCTTAAAATGCGCTTAATATATCAAAATTTAAAATTTTTTTAGCATGTTTTTGTTTAAAGTCTAAATTACATAACCGCACACATAACTCTATTCTTTCAAAAATATTAAAACTTTAGTGTGCTGGTGACTTGTAAACTTTAGAACTTGGCTTGTATTCTATTCGAGACCACCAAAATGAGTATTATCTATATAATTGGAGTGACTTGTCTAAATTGGTAAATTTCTAGGATTACACCCAAATAGCCTTTATATGTTATGTGATATTAACTAACTACACTGGTTAGTTAACCCCCGTATAAACCCTTTGTTTACTCTCACTTTTAGAGTAAGATACCCCTAGAAAAACCCTCAGAGACATTCCTTTCGTTTCTTACACCTTTGTTATAATGTTTCGATACACCCTTACACCTTAGCCTACCCTGTAGATTAAAATCCGTGGTTAATTGATTTAGGCAAAGTGTGTTTCCTTACATTACCTGTGTTCGCGTGCGTAATTCATTATCTTTGGTTAGGTCGGGAAATTGCACAATGCAATTGGTATAAAAGTAAATATTGTATAACTTTTAGTTTATTTTTCGTGTGTTTGCTACTTTCACTATTACAGTTATTTCTGAAAGTATGAAGAGTATGGAAAAATTATCCGGAAAAATAGTGATAGAAAAGTTGTGAAATTTTACACATATATGTTGATGTCAAAAAAAAAAAAAAAAAAAAAAAGAAGGGAAAGTTGGAAGTTTGTTTTAACCAACTAATGTAAAGTTTTGTATTAAGTGGGAGATATCACCACTATTTGTTGTTGTATTTTTTATTTATGGATTGAATGGGAGTTGGCCGTTATGGGAACGCCAACTAAGGTTATTCTTTGATTAAGATTTTGTTGAGTATAATTCGTGTCTACCTAAAGCGTGTGTTTCAAGTGTTAAAGCGTGAGTTATTCAATGATATGATTCTTATTCATGGGATGGTTGGGAAAGTGATTAACCACACTTAGGATTTTAATTTATCTGTTTTGTTTATTTTTCATTTTACACCAATTTGTATCCCAAATATTATCCATACCCTATATCATTCTTCATCCAAACCTTTGATTTATAGAGATTAGGGATTTGAGCAATCTTAAGTATTGTAGTCGTGGATTCGACTATGTATTTATGATTTTGTCGCCCTTTTTGATATAATATTATTGGTGAAGATTACTTAGTCCTATCTTTAGCCCATTCGAGTTAAGGAATTGAGCAATTGCGAGTATCGTGGTCATGGATTCGATCATGTATTTGTAATTTTGTCGCCTTTTCTGGAATATGAGATCGATAGAGATTAAAAAGGATGATCAACCCTTAACCAACAAACCCTTTTTACCGCTTTAGACTTGTTACTCCTTGGCTTTAGTGGGGGAGATGCGTATACTTGCCAAGCCTATAATAGAATATTCGTCACGACTAAGCAACTAAACGATTTAGAATTGTTTTACATTAAAAATTATTTTGGTTTCTACTTCGTTAAGTGTTTGGTTGTGTGATTATGACAAAACGAATATGTGCTTAAATATAAAAATAAATCCTAATATCTTTTAGGATACATTTTCATATGATTAATTCTAAGGTTTACCTGGGGACAAGTAAAGTTCAAGTGGGGGGATATTTGATGAACTCAAATAAGTACGTTTTATTATCATCATTTATCCTATTTATTTGACTTGTTTTATTATATTATATATGAGAATCGATACATTAATGTTTAGTTTAGTAATTCTCAGGTAAAAACAAGCATTATGTGAAACTTGGCGATTTTGGACTAATTATGGAGCAAAACAAGCGAGATGTCAAAATTCTACTGAAATCCAGAAGATGCGCCGTATCTCACTCAACAGATACGAAGCAATATCATACTTAGATGAATTCGAAGACCATTGCCTGACTTTGAAGAATGCGCCGCATGCAATTCTGTCATGCGCCGCATATGAAACTTTGGTCAAAGAAGAAGATCAAGCTCGTTCTACTCCAGATACGCCGCAATATACTTCTAACATACGGCGTATCACTATCAAGATTTCACCAGTTACAATCCAAGAAAGCTAAAGTACATGCGCCGCATACAAAGATCAAGTTACGCCGCATCTGAAGACGGTGTACGAATATTCCAGAATATATTAATCTTGGACCCCACGCGAAGTTAAGTCAATGCGCCGCATCGATCCCTCAGACAGAAACTATAAATACCCCAAGGTCAGACGAATTTAAAAGACCATATATATAACCCTAGAGCCGAATTCAGACGACCAAGCAGCACAAGACACACCTCAAACAAAGATACAAGAGCTGTAAGAAGGTCCTGCATGTATTCAATTCATTAAGTAGTTTTGTTTTATTGTTTTAGTACGCTTTAATTCATCAGGATTGATGGGCTTGTGTCATGTGACTACGGAAGATCATGCACTCCCCTTAATATTGCTTTCCCATTAATTAAAGTTTATATGTTGATGTCTTTGGTGACTTTTATTAGTGCATTGATAACCTCTGTGTCTAGCTGAGTCTTGCTTGGGTCGACATGCCCCTTCCTCGCCTATTTATTCTAGCGTCTCTAGAAAAATAGGATAGACATAGGTAATCATTAAGGGTTTACTCGCCGATAAGATTAGAGCCAACGAGAAAGGTTTAATTATATACACTTCATATAAAACTAGCAATAAAACAAGTGACAAACTATTTAATTATCAGGACAGGTCTTCTTATTGTCTCGAGTATCTATCTGTGTACGTGTGTGCTAATCGCTGATTCATGCTCATTAGTTTAGTTTTCTATTTAATTATATCCAAATCGTGCCAGTCTCTCAGGCTGAACCACCTTGCGTTAGATTAGGTTGTATAACTAACTTAGGATATTAAAATACTGATTAGAATAACTAGATAATACGTTCCATTCTTAGTGATCGACACTCTGCTTACCATTATATTCATACTGACCGGGTACACTGCTCGTTAAGTGTGTGTGTTATTGATAAGTCGGCTAAATATAAATTTAAAACTTGAGTAGGCATTAATACTGCTAAACCGCAACGATACATCACGCGCATCAGTGAGCACTAACATAATGGACGTGAAAAGTGCATCCCTAAATGGTTTTGTCAACAAGGAGGTATATGTAGTACAACCTCCGGGATTTGTTGATCAATAATGTAAGCATGTTCACAAACATATATCACACGTATAGATTAGATTATAGCCGAATAGTGTAGGGTTTTTAGAGAGAGAAAGAGATAGTTGGAACCTTGAGAGAGAAAGTGAAGTTGTAAGATTAAGATGAGGTGAAACGTCCAAACCTCTCCCTTGGTGGGAGAGGGTATTTATACACATACATAATACGCCCCGTGTGGGCTGTGGAGCGAGCTGACAGTGGGAAAAGACCCGACCCACTCCACGAATACTATAATAACTAAACTATTACTAATAATCCTACGAGCTACTTAATGCTAATGAGTACTCGGGGTGACCGAGTCTTCCATTGACGTACAGGCACTACATTAGCAAACATATTTCCTGTTGTTTTCCAAGTTTGCTTGACATGCTTGGCTCTCCAAACTTGCTTGACAAGGGTTTTGTTGGATGACTTAAAAAATTTCTCAACACATTTATCATGATTACCCGAAATTAAACAATCATTACATGTTTTGCAAAGTGAATTAGGATTTGAATTATGATTCCGTTTTTTCAAATCTGACTTATTGTTCCTCATGTGGTCTTCTACTTTCTTCTTAGGAACATTTTTAGCTGGTGAAGTCTTATAGTTCTTTATATTTCTCCTAGGTTTTGACTTGCTAGCTTTAGTGTCTCTGTTAACTCCTATAGAAGGACTGATGGGAATCTTAGTCTTTTTCACTTCCAGTTGCTGAACATGTTTTGATGTGTTGGGATCTGAAGTTTCCAAGGGTGCCTCAAATGTTACATGCTTGTTCCTAGTCATTGAGGATGATGCAATAAACCTATCTCGCTTGCTATCAGTCTTAGGACATGTGCCAATGACGTATTCTAAGAGTTCCTGAGATCGTTTAGTGAGGAAGCAGGCATCTACAACTGCACTATCAAGTGGTTTATCTATCCTATCCTCTTCTATGATCTTACGAAGGATATCAAGGCTATCCTTAAGGTGAGTGAGATATACTTGATGAGCAGACCTATTGTTCCTAAGGGGAAACGGAATAGGTACAACATCAATTGCATACTTACTACAAGCAGGAACCTTTGAAATAACATTATCACTAGTGATGACTGGCATTTTCCCTTTCACCTGAGTCTTTAGATTCTCAATCTCATTTAGCAAAGAAGTTATCTTTTCATTGTGATTGTTACGTGTGACTTTAATAGAGTCATATAACTCTTTGTAATGCTGTTTGATTTTTGAATTTTCAGCTTGAAAACACTCATTTTCATATTGTAATTTATTGATGGTGTCTTGATAATGCAAATTCTAAGAATCTGAAGACGATGGTTTATGGGTGTCAATCACATCACTCTTGTTTGATTTTAATTGGACAATTTGGGCCCTCAATTTTCGAATCGTGTTAGTGTGAGCTTGAATTTTTTCATCTCGTTTGCTTAATTCAAAATATGCATCAAATTCAGGAGCATCCAAAGATGTCTTGGCATTTGAGATTTTGGTTCTTTCTTCTAACTGTTGATATTTTAATTTTAAATTAAGATTATCAACCTCTAGTTTTGAAAGATGCCTGACCATGTTATCTTGGTCATCGTTTTGAATTTTCTTAAGCAATTTTAAATTCTCCCTCTCAAGCTCAACAATGCGATTCTGGGAATCACTCAATGCAATAGACAACTCATGAAATTGACAAGCAGTTAATGCAGATTCAGTAGCAGTATAAAATACATCCTGTGCAATATATCTGGCAATCAAATTCTCATTGGTGATGAGAATGTTCTTTCTCTCAATCTCATGACTCTTAAGTTCTATCGCAGTTTGGGATACCTCATTTTCCATATCTTTAAACACTTCTTTCATCTCTTTTAATTCAGTTTCAAGGGTTTTTTGCATGCCCTCAAAATGTTCTTTAAGAAGTTTAAAAAATGGAATAACCTCAGTTAAGTAGCACTGTTTTGTTTGTTCAAAACCCCTTTCCCCTTCAGTAATTCCCCTTGGCGTAATTCTCTTCTTACATGTTTTATCAAAATCAGCAAATAGTTGACAAAGAACGTATATGCTAATTAGAGTTTTACATTCTGTGGGAAGAGTCAAAGGAACTAAGTGCTTGGGTGTATTGGGAGGATACACCGTTGCAGCCGCAATTTTCCTAAGGGGTGGATTTTGGCTTTAAGTTCATCGGCATTTCTCTTTTCAATGTCCAAAGACCAAAATATTTGTTCAAGCGTCAACTTAGTTTGAGGTGCAAAGACAGTCAATCGATTTTCCTCATAGTAATCATGGGGTTTGATTATGATTCGATTGGCTATACATTTGAGATCTTTCATTTTTTCAGCCATTCTTTCTCTACTTATTATTTCTATCTCATTACTCTCTTCTAATGATGACACATCGGGAAGGGCATGACCATGCTTAATCATTACATTTGCATCATATAAGGCAGGTTGGGCAACTTTAACACTATTCAGTAAAGCTGATTTAGGTTCACCTACATCCTTTTCACTATGTTCATCACACAACTTTTTATGCTTCTGAATCATTTGAGCAGTTTTTCTGGTTTGGTCTTGTGTGTACAACTTATTTTCAATCTTATTCTTTAACGTTTTAAGTCTGGAAAAATCATTTAAGAGTTTTGTTTCTTTTTCTTTGAAATCTTGTTTTAGTGTATTTACACATTCTTGAATCTCCTGTTTTCGTTTAACAGTCTGATCCAGTTGTTTTTGTAAAGAATATAACTCTTTTTTCAATGTTTCTTCCCTTAAATTACGTTCTGTTATGAATGTACGCATTTGACTATCCATTTTCTGCTCACGTTCAGTTAGCTCAAATTTTGCACGTTGTTCATATATGGCCACCTGATCTTTATAGATGTTAATTCTAGTGGTCAAGGTGTTATCAGGGATAAACGCTGTGTACTCATGCAACACATAATCATCATTTATAACAGAAGATGCACTACTAGGTACAACAGACGCTTCGTTGTGTTTCACATATTGTTCATACTGGATAACATCACTATTTCCCATATTAGTAGTATCTGACTCAAGAGCGTTTGTCTGTTGTACTTTGTCGGGAATCTTTTGTTCATGCAACACATTATCATCATGAATAACTGAAGATACCCCACTAGGTTCAAGAGATGCTTCGTTGTGTTTCACATGTTGCACATTGTTCATAGCAGCATCTGACTCAACAACGTTTGTCTGTAGCTGATGGAGCTCTTTCTCTTGAGAATTCGGGCACACAGAGTCCCTATCAACACTGACATACTCAAACACGTTTATCTGTTGTACATCTTTGGGAATCTTTTTTTGTCAATCATGTCATACAATTTGAGTACCTCAGAAATGACTGAATCCGTAGTTTTTGACATGATATAAATGTGCATGGGATTTTACAATTCTATGATTTAAATCGAGAAATATATTCTTTCGCGGGATTTTACAAAAATCATGAATAAACCGTGATTTGATTACTTGAATGTGTTATGATTAAAGTTTGGATCGATAATGATTGGTGATTGTGTGTTAAGATGATGATCGTTTGATGGACTAGGTGATATGTTGTTTAGTTGAGATTTGGTTCCAGTGAAGTGCCTTAGTTGTATTGAAATTTTGGTCTAAAAACTTCAGGCTTCGAAAGTTGGGTTGAATGAATTAATTTTTTCAACTTGTCCTTCTCCTCGGTCTCACGGTCGTTTTGACAGGTAATTCACTGAAAACGGAGTTACGGTTCAAAAGTTATGGCCGTTTGAAGTTTTCACGTAAAAAGTCAAACCGCAGGATCTTTAGTTAAACCGCAACTGATCAACTCGCAACAAGTCAAGTCACAATTAATCAAATTGCAACAAGTAAAATCGCAATTAACCAAATCGCAATAAGTCAAATCGCAAGTATCAACTCGCAATATCAAATCGCAACTGGTCAAATCGCAATTAGTCAAGTCGCAACTAGTCAAATCGCAGTGACTCAAATCACAAAGATCAAATCGCAGGCTCACTCAAATCGCAGGCACACTCAAATTGTAACCACACTTAAATCGCAGGCTTACTCAAATTGCAGGCTTAAAAATACCCAAATCGCAAAGATCAAATCTCAACAACTCAAATCGCAGGTTAGCTCAAATCGCAGCCAGAGGTACCCAACTCGCAACTATCAAATCGCAAGTCACAAAAGGACAAAATAGTCGCTTTCTTGCAATTTGTCTTCTTTCCCTTTTTAAGTAAAATGCCAAATCGCAGTCCCGATGCCGCAGCTACCAATTTCCCAACAAAACTAAAATCGCAACCAAGATCTTTTACCGAATGCCAAATCGCAACTAAGAAAAACTTTGAAAAACCACACGATTTGACCTAAACAAGCCACTAAACGGATAAATCACTCTCTCCAAACACCAAACTAAGCTCATATAACAATCTTAATCACGAAAGTACAAATATCTCACAATTCTAACCACAAACAAGATCAAACCAAGATGTTTTCCCTAGAAACTATTCGAACCAAAATAAAACCACAAAAACCAATAAGAAATCTGAGTACCCACACACCAAAAGATCAAACCAAGACTCTTGATACCAATTGTAAGCATGTTCATAATCATATATCACACGTATAGATTAGATTATGGCCGAATGGTGTAGGATTTCTAGAGAGAGAAAGAGATAGTTAGAACCTTGAGAGAGAAAGTGAAGTTGTAAGATTAAGATGAGGTGAAAGGTCCAACCCTCTCCCTTGGTGGGAGAGGGTATTTATACACATACATAATACGCCCCGTGTGGGCTGTGGAGCGAGCTAACAGTGGGTAAAGACCCGACCCACTCCATGAATACTATAATAACTAAACTATTACTAATAATCCTACGAGCTACTTAATGCTAATGAGTACTCGGGGTGACCGAGTCTTCATATGAATATTTATATTCCTAACATATAAAAACCATATCATGTTTATAAACTCAACAAAGCACTCTATGATGTTAAACAAGCCTCCAAAGCTTGGTACGACATATTAAAGGCTTTCTTGCTTAAACATGAATACACCATGTGAATGGTTGACAACACACTTTTCATGAAGAAATGAAATTCACATTTCATCATCGCACAAATATTTGTCGACGACAATTATATTAGGCTCAACTTGTCCAGAAATGTACGATGATCGTTCAAAGATCATGCGTGACAAGTTTGAGATGAGCATGATGAGCGACTTAAGTTTCTTCCTTAGTCCTCATATAATACTATTTGAAGATAGTATCTTCTTAAATCTAATCATACTAATATATATATATATATATATATATATATATATATATATATATATATATATATATATATAATATATATATATATATATATATATAATATATATATATATATATATATATGTGTGTGTGTGTGTGTGTGTGTAAGAAACTTAACCGATGAAAACGCCTATGTCCGCGGAGACGAATCTCACAAGATACGATGAAGGTGAGTACGCGGATAGTACTAAGGTTAGGGACATGATAGGTTGTTTAATCTACCTAACGGTAAGTAGACCCGATATCATGTCTAGTGTCTACCCTTGTGCTCGCTTCTAAGAAGGATCCCAAAACCTCTTACCTTGAAGCAGTTAAGTGTATCTTCCGATACATTAAAGGCACTATACACTTGGGATGATACTAACTCAAGGGGACCGGTGTAGAAACTATTGTCTATGCTGACTCTGATAATGCGGGAGATTATGTGGATCGAAAAAGTAGAGTAGCGTTTGTACCTTCATGGGTTGTTGTCAAACTTCTTGGTTCCCCAAGAAACAAATGACTCTTGCAATCTCTACGATCGAAGCCGATTACGTAAGCGCTGGAAAGGCTTGACAACAAGCACTATGGATGAAACAAGCTCTAATCGACTGCGACATTCATCTCGACGACATTCCTATGAAGTGCGACAACCAAGGTGCAATTGAGGTGACCAAGAACCCCGTGCAATGCTCGTGTACGAAACACATCGAAATACGTCATCACTTCCGTCGCGATAATGTCCAAAAAGGAAACATTTCTATTGAGAAAATCCCTTTACAAGACAACATCGTCGATATCCTAACCAAACCTCTCAAACGAGAATCCTTTAACTATCTTCGTCTAGACCTAGGAATGATGGAACACATTTCATGAATTTCACAATCCCCAAGTGGTTAAATACGTCCTTTAAATCCCTCTTATGACTACTTGAATATTTCACTGGAAATATTGAAGTAATCTCTTATGTCTCGTCTCATGACTTTTTAAATATTTTACTGGAAATATTAAGTCATCCTTCACATCCCTCTAATGACTATTTACGTATTTCCTTGGAAATATCAAAGTCATCCTTTCACGTCTAGCTTCATTGTTCAAATCCCAATGGACTCATCTCGTAAAAGAGTTTATCACTATCTAAATATTTCATTGTAAATATTAAAGTCATACCTCATATCGCTCTAATGACTACCTATGTATTTCCTCGGAAATATTAAAGTCATCTCTTATCGTCTAGTCTAGTCATTTTTGTTAAAAGAGTTTATTAGGTATAAGCTCTCACCTCGCGCCAAAAAAAGTGGTCTTACTAATTAAGTAAGATTAATTCGTCAAAAATCAAAATGGGACAAAAATCAGTCTCATCAGTGCACGGCACCACTAAACATTAGTGGTACCGTGTTACCGTGCATCTGATAGTCCCGTTTTCTTCCTCTTTCCCTCTGCCTACTCATTCAAAACAAAACACCAACTTCCCTTTTTGCTGTCGTAACCAAATATCACACCCTAATCCAATTACACTCTTGTCAAATCAAGATCGAGGCATTGCATTTAAAGATTATCAGTCACTACATCTTACCCAACATCAATTGTAAGTAAATTAACTCTAATTTCTTTCTAATTTGAGTCTAGGGTTTGTTGATATATTGGTGCTTTTCAATTTTGATTGAATTTTTATGCAACTAGGACTAGGATTAAACAATGTATAATTTACATGATTCCCTAAACATAGGATTTGCATAAACCCACTTACATTATTTAACTTTAGTCCGAATTTTACTAGTTAAATTGGAATTAGATTAAATAATTTTAGTGGAATCATGTTTAGGATACTTGATATTGGATTAGGAGTCATTAACATTCAAGCTTTTCAACTTGAAGATTTTTGGCGCCAAATTGTCGCATTTGCCAAACACCCCAATTTCATTGTTTTCAAAAAAATTCACACAACTAGGATCATGAAACATTTTTTGTGCATTGTTGATGCAAACTAAAAACGTTTTCGCATGCATACATGATCTCACAAATATTGATCAAATTACATAACTAATATGTACTTTTCGACATATTTGTTTGAGCAAAAGTGAAGTTAGGAGCGTTTGGTTAATCTCATTATTTTTGTTTTAGAGTCGAGATTACCGCACCTCTACATTGTTTGCATATAGGCACACACACTAGAGATGTGATCATCAATAATACAAAATTTAACACACATATACTTATATATTTTTGTAGGTAACAATGCCTCGTAATGATTACTAAGACAGCAAGTCCTATATCACTTCACTAATCGATGATCCAAAATTCCTGATGAGCAAAAAGCTTATCTTCAAAAAGTCCAACATCGATATATACACGAAGGTCGTGTAGTCGATGCTTATTTTTTTCTTTTGGATGGCATAAATGCATGCTTTCCAACAATCGATTTTGATTGTTTATATAAAATAAATGATCAAATTTCTCCTCCTTTCATCCTTGAGTTCTATAGTCGTGTTCGTACCTTCAATGATCTTGAAGGTAATGTCTTCCTAGATTTATGGATTCAAAATCAAAATATTGTTTTTTCCATCACCGAGCTTGGTGACAGTCTAGGTGTACCTTCCTATGGTCAATGTGCCTACACAAAAGACTATTCCTTAGAGTCCCTTTACTATCATCTTGAAAGTGAAGGTACATTTCTAACCAAAATTCCCGATCTTCAAACCATAAAGCACCATGTTCAAATCCTTCGTGTCGCCAACACGTACCAAAAATGTGATGGTTCAATAGTCCACCTCGACCCAAACCGTATCTATCTCAAAGAAATTCTTCCCGATCTCAAAAATTGGGAACTCCTTCGGGAGAACGTTTTGTCCCTTGCGGGTAACCGGGATCATGTTCCGGAAAGTCTAGCCCACATGCTCTATTGCCTTAGTAATGAGGAGCCATACAACCTCGCATACTATATGGCAAAAAGAATGGCTAACATTCATAGTCGGTCCGATAAGCTCATGCCAAATGGCATGTTACTTACTCGTCTCTTCCGTTGGGTTATGGCTAATTACCCACACCTCGATAACATCGACTACTTCCTTGTTGATCCCATTATGAACCCCTTGGTGGACCACAACATCGCACAAAGCAACGTAGTGACAAAGGTTCTAAACGTGGTCGTAAGTCCACTTCCGACGCTACTTTCTCTTCCTCCTCCTTCCATCATAGATCATCATCTCAACCTATGGATGAGGATGATGTTGAAGTGAATGAAGAAGGAACCTCTTGTGCTCGTACCCCTTCACCCGACACATTCATTCGCAATCTTGACACGTCAACCTTCACACCAACAACCGACCTTCCTTACAACAACACCAACTTAAGTGCGGTAATGAGAAGGCAAACGATGATGTACAATCGGCAAGTGTCCATGCACGAGCAAACCATTGGGGGGTTCAAGTCAATTGGGAAGGCACTCAAGGGCATCGGCAACAAGATCAAGAAGTTGGGGAGAACGAGAGATTAAACAATGCTTTAAACTACTAACTTAATTAGTATTGTTAACTCAAGTATTATTAAACTATCTCTCATGGGGTCTTGGCTACGGCCATTTGACATTAACAAGCTTGGCTTAACCATAACTTAGGATTATTAACTTGGCATGGGTTGCTTCGGGTACTTAATGAAGCTTAATTCTTGGTTATTTTTAGCTCATGAGCTTTATTTAGTTCTCATCTTTTATTTTATCTTTTTACATTTTTTTTCTTGCATGATCTAGATGATCATATTACTTGATAGATTGCATGCTTAATAGTAGCCTAAATGTAGATAATCACATATTTTTGTTTGTTGCTAGTTGTGGCTATTGTTATGAAAACTATGTGATTATTCTTTAGTAAATTGAGGCAATAGGATTTGCTGCAAATAGTACCCCTAGAATTACCCGTTTAGGCAGCCTAAATCCTGCAGAAATGGTAAAAATGTCAACTGCAGGTCACGGCACCACTAAATAGGGTACATCACCAGTAAATTTAGTGGTACCGTGGGTGATTTAGTGGTATCGTCCCCTGGGAATACGTTTTTAACTGTTTGCTTTCACTTTTTGACTTCCTTTCCCTTAAATTCTGCAAACATGAGCTGATTCCAACACTCCTAATTCCCTAAACTCACCATCCTACAAATCCATGCATGCCTTTGATTTGGCTATTTAAGCTCTAATTGTGTATTCATCTTCCTCACCATCCCACATTCATCATAAACTCACCATGTCTTCTACCATTGCTACCACCTCACATAAAGCAAAGAAACCAAGACTCAACATAAAACATTCCAAGGAAATTGAGAGGATTATAAAACACCTAGGATATTACTCCTTTATAATGTGTTTGAGATACTTTGAGTGTATGCAGTTAATTGTGCGGAATCTACTTAACCACACTTAGAAGAATGTTGGTTTGTTTAATGGAACAGTAAAGCTTGAATGAACAATGAACACAGTAAGATTAACCCCAAATGATTCAATATTATTTCTTGAATAACACATGTGATCTTGCTATCACTAGGGTTACAATGACCTTAAATCTTAACAAAACTCTATGACTGATCTATATGTGAACGTATAACCTAGGACCTCCTTTTATAGACTTAAGGAGTCCTTTACAAGATAAGTATCCTACCGTATAATTCTAACTAATTAAGAAACACAAAAGATCTATTCCATACTTATCCTTAATACAAACGTTTATCCATGCAGAAATACCTTCTGTTATACTAATAGTACTAACCTAGCAGTTTGTACTGTTAGTTATATCTCAACAGTCTTCATTCCTACACTAGCAGTTTGTACTGTTAGTGCAAATCTCTAGCAGTACTAAGTTGTTAGACATTTAATTCCCAACAATCCTCCCCTAAACTTGTGATTTACCCTAAATCATCAAGTTTCTTAGAATTAAATGAGGATGTGAGGATTCTTCCAAACACTACATGGTTAACCTTAGTCCTCTGGCTTTTCTTGGTTATGAGAGCTGAAATATCTTTCTAATTAGTTCATCTGCCATTTCTTACTCTTCTTCAACTTTAAGCCTTGATGATATCATAACCATTAAAGCTATTGGTCTGAGTGGATAATCCTTTTCCACTAACATATAGATTTCCAAGCCTTCTTTAGTTGAAATCCTATGAACACCACAGTTATCAAAAAGCTTACAAGTGATGTCTGAAACTTTAGCTTGAAATCTCCAAATAGCTTCTCCACCATCTGGTTCATATAATCTTTTCAGCTCAACCCATAGTTCCTTATCTTTGTCATCTGTAGGATCTGAGGTTCTGAATCTTTCTTGAACTAAGCTCCATAATTTATCTAATTCATCTCTGTCAACAGCTCTGATCAGGTCATCAAAGAACTTATAGACTTCAGTCTTTCCTCCTACCCTGATGATTTTCCATCCCTTGATTCTTCTATCTGAATACACTTCCCAGTCAATAATTGGATGCTTTGCTTGAAGGGGATCAATGTTAAGGGATTCTGGAACCACTACTATCATACTATGGATCTGTTCATCAGTCAATGTCTTTCCTTCTTTCTCAGTTGATTCTTCCTGAACTGATTCTTCCTCAGTTCTTTGCTTCTTGGCTCCTTCAGATTCCAACTGTTATGCTCCTCTTTTCACACCTTTACTGGAATCAGTCTTAGTATTTGCATTGTCATGTTTTAAAGATCTCTTAATTCTTGCATAAGCTTCAAAGTATGCCTTCTCAATATCTTCATTAGACATTCCTTTGAAATAGCTTTCCTTCCAGTAATCCTGATGCTTCAAGAAGTTCTTCATAAACCTTAACTGCTCACTTTTTGAAGGAATCTTCTTCTTATAAGCTTTCTTTTTATTCTACTTCTTTCTGATCTCCTTCAATAAATCATTAAGAGCTGAATCTTGTTCTTCTATGGTATACTTAGATCTTTCATCTTCTTGAAATTTTTCAGCTAACTTCTGATCTTCAAGAACCTGAGCAGCAGTTTGTTCTGCTTCAGTCTGATACATCTCTTCAACCATAAATCTTGCCATTTGTTCCTCATCAGCTACTCTAGCTAATTCTTCTTTATGGAATTTCTGGGCTAACTCTTCATCAAGTGCTAACTGAACCTGTTCCTTCTTGGACAACTTTTTAGAAGATGGTTCTTCTTCTGTCATTATGGCCTTGCCCTTGTCTACTCTTGAAATCTTTGGTCTTCTGGTATATACTGCACTAGCAGTACCTTGATATCCAGTAGTAAGAAGATCTTCAAAACTAGCAGTAACTTCCCATTCACTACCAGTACCTTCTTCAAAGAGAGCAGTACCTTGATCCATCTGTTCTGCTTGCCTCCCCTGAGTCTCATACTCTTCATGAACCAAAGAGATATCAGGATCTTGATCCATCTGAGCAATCTTCTTCCCCTATTTGGAAGACTCCTCACCATCATCTGTACTTGAACCCTTGGATGAACTAGAAGAAGAAGATGCACTTGTTGAAACCACCATCTTTGCTGACCTTTTTCCTTTGAGTGTCTTGACAGTAGTCTCTAATTTCTTCACTTTTAAGACAAGTTTGGTGTAGACAACTGCAAAGTTCTTCTTATGAATTTTGAGCTCAGTTTCCAAAGAGTTCACCTTCTCAGACAATTTGGTACAAGTTTCTATCAATTCTTTTAGTTTCACACTACCCTCAGCACTTCCTGATGTGTTACCTTCAGGGAGAGGTGCATCATGGGGCAAAGACTCATAGTCCATCATATGATGAGCTTCTGAGCCACCCTGAGTTTCCATTTGGCTAGGGATTCCACCAGGAGTACTAGGTACTGTTGGTGTTGCTATGGATTGGGTCTTATCTATGTTACTTTTGTCCTGCCCAGCTTCTAAGCCAGAGACAGTAGAAGTAGCCCTTTCCATACTGACAAAGTCAGCCTCATCTGCTACATTTGTATGAGTAGGAACTCTGTGCTGAGGTACATCATAGTCCTGTCTGGATGTAGTCCTATGTGGTGATGAAGATGGTTGTGAAGATGAATGTTCTGATGATGTGGGTGTGTGATGGGAGACAACTAGGCTTGTTGTTCCTTCACCCTGAGCTTGCAACATTGAATCAAAAAGAGGTACTGCTTCCCCACCATAACCCCTTGAAGCAATTTTCATATTACTGAAAAGTTTTTGGGTAAGCTTGGGAGTTGGATAAACAGTTTTGTGTGGAAGCAGTTGATGTTTCCTCATGTTCAAAATTGTTTGAATGAACCTGGGATACATAAAAAATTTTGTCTTGCTATCAACATTTTTAACCATACCTTCAAAAATTAGTTTATAAAAATTAAAGGTTCTGTCAGTAGCCAAGCAAATGAGAGCAATTGCAATAATGCTACTGAACTGTTCCCATAAGGTTTTCTTAGGACTAAGACAGTGAAGGATGGTATGTATTAAAAATCTCCACTGAGGGGCAAAATGACTCTTTTGAAAAGTTAAAGCTTGTGAGTCAGTGTTATACCCCATCCTAGATAAGGTTTCAAAAATATCAGTGTTTGGCATAGCATTAATACCATTGTCATCATTCAAGTGGAGATGCTTCTTGAGCGATGATTCAGTAATAATGATAGATTTACCATCCACTTTAGCTTTTAATTCTTTGTCACAATTTTCAAATGTTTTGACAGTAACAGTCTGCCAAAACTGCTTGATGTGAGAGACATAGATTGTTGGATTTAAGAGTAAAGAATGACTTATGTGAGTACCTTTTAAAAAGTCCACAAACTGATGAAAAGTAGCATCACCCTCTGCTTTTTCTAAATAAGCGACCACATTGTGTTTGTCAGCAAAAGATAAAGTAGCCATTTATTTTCAGTAAAAAATGATTTGACTACTGTGAATAGTGGAATTTTAGGGTAGAAAGTTGAAGAAGAAAGTGAATTGAGATATTATTAAAGGCTTGTTAGGGTTTCTATTGGACCGACTTGAAGAAAAAGTTAACTTTTGATTGAAGATAAGGTTAATATAATAGAATAAAAGTTAAAATATCCAAATAAGAAAACCCTGGAAACAAGGAATTTGAGCAGTACAAATCTCAACTAACGCTCAACGGCTAGTTTCAAAAAGCTGTTATTTTGCACCAGTACTAACGTATATCTAGCAGTACAAATTAAGCCTACCAGTACAAAATTTAAGCCTGGCAGTACAAACTTTTTGAGAAAAAAAGTTGACTCAGCAGTATGAACTTGATTTTAATGAAAAATCGTACTGCTAACAACCATTTTGAAGGGATTAAGTGTAAAGAAAGACACTTAATCAAGATTTCAGTTTAATGCAACCTCTGGTTGTATGAGAACCAATGTTTTCAGTTAGAAATAACTGTCTGTGTACAGATAAACTCATTCAAAGAGCTTTCTTGAAGGGTTTCCAGCTCGTAGCAGTTGTTACCTCTAACACAAGTGTTAGATTCACGTTTGCTCGCTATTCTGTCTACCAGATGTTCTTAGACTTACTCATTATACAAAAGTATAAAATGGTAGAAAGTGAGTTATGTCAGTTACTGTCTGAATAACTAAACCATCAATTCAATACAAAACATCATAATTAGATTTCAAGAAAGAAGTTTTAAGGAACGAGTTAACTTAGTTATAACCTTTGTTAATGAATTCCTGAACTCTGTCCATCATCAACCTATTATGTTAGCAACTTAAACCACCATTTGTTGCTCACACAATGCACTTCTAATACCTTTTTTTTTGCAAAACTCATCCATAACTCTATTTTTTAACTATGTTCCATTGTCACATCTAATGACTTTGACTTTCTTATCCACTAGGTTTGCTATCTCAGTAATAAATGTTTTAAGAATGATAGGAGTCTCATCCTTAGAACCTAAAAAGAAAACCCATGTGAATCTACTATAGTCATCAGTAACAACAAGACAGTACCTCTTATGCATAATACTACTTACAGAAGTTGGGCCAAATAAATCCATATGTTGCATAAACAAAGGTTGATCAATAGAGTTAAAAACCTTGGGCTTACAAGAAGCCTTGTGTTGTTTGCCTTTAAGACAGGCAACACAAGTTTGGTCATTTTTAAATCTTTTCTGAGGCAAGCCTCTTACCAAACCATCCTTTACAATTTTGTTAATGGTTTTAAAGTTTATGTGACCAAGTCTTCTATGCCATAACATAGACTCATCCAATGTGACCTTTGCACAGACAAGTAAGGGCCTCTTTAGGAACAATTTTCTTCATATCAACACTGTACATGTTGCCCTTTCTTGGAACTTTGAGTAATACCTGACTTTCATAAGGTAACTTAAAGTCTGGGGAAAGCAAAAGATATTCAGTATCGGCAAATAGAACTTTGTTC
Source organism: Artemisia tridentata subsp. tridentata (assembly GCA_021014915.2). NCBI lineage: Eukaryota > Viridiplantae > Streptophyta > Magnoliopsida > Asterales > Asteraceae > Artemisia > Artemisia tridentata. The sequence goes on along the minus strand of CP139503.1, from coordinate 78,501,706 downwards.
TTTTTGTCACACATTTGTGAGACACTAAACAGGTTATACTTAAACTCTTGCACAAAGTACACATCCTCAAAGTCCAATTTACCAGTTTTCAAAGTGCCTTTACCGGTAATCCTTCCTCTTATTCCTCCCCCAAAGGTAACATATCCTCCATCCATTGGTTGAAAGTCTAAAAGATAGGACATGTTGCCTGTCATGTTCCAGGAACACCCACTGTCTGCATAACCTTGATCTTCATCATCTTCTTGTGAATGTCCCTGCACATGAAATAAGGAAAATAGTTTCCTTGGGGTACCGAAGCCATTACTGACTTGGGTTTGCCTCGTGCATCAATATAAGTTAAATCTTTTCAAAACAGTTGATGCACCATTTGACTTGATTGGTCTCCAAATCCAACATGCTGAGGCCTTAACAACATTAGCCCTTTTATCCCTAGCAGTGTTTTTAAAGTTTCCAGTACTAACTGCTTGGCTAGCAGTATTAACTGCTGGCTTTGCAGTTGTAGTCTTTGGTTTCCAAATTTATTTTTGTACCGCTGCTTTCATTTGAAAAGGCCTTTTAGCAGTTGTTGGTGCATATTTGAAAGTTGTTTTTGCACCTTTAACTGCTGGTCTAGGGTAAGCAATCATAAAGGGTCTGGCATTACTAACTGCTGGTCTAGCAGTATGAATTGGTTTTGGTCCAGACTTCAATAAAAGTGCTCTGGGTGTCATTCTAGCAATATTAGAGCGAGTTTTAGGCCTGTTTAAGTTTACCCTATGGTTTGAGTTCCTAGATACCCTGTTGTTCCCAGTAACCATCTTTCTACCCTGATGGTTATCACAAAAAGCCTCAAGGTGGTCAAAGCTACCACAAGTGTAACAAGCCTTCTTATACAAGACAAAATCATCACCTAGTTGGTGAGACTTGAGGTTATTCCAGTTTCTCTGGTTACCTCTTGGCTTGTCTGTGGATCTATACATCTCACAATACCTAACTGTTTTCCTAACTAGTTTAACATTTGATTTAGGTCTAACAGTTTCATCATTTACTACCTTAGGAACACTGATTCCTTATACTTTAACTATATCAGGTTTAACCACAACCTGATCTTCCTCATCATCATCAGATGTCCAGTCCTCAATAGTTGGAGCATCTGAATTCTTATCAGTGGATGCCTTGTCCTCAGTGAGTGAAGCATCACTTGCACTCTCAAAGGGTTCACTGATTTCAATAGGCTTATCAACAACTACATTCTCTTTTGGCTTAAGACCATATTCTAACTTAGGTTGTTGAAATTCAGGCAAACCTGTATGCTCTAGGTCTATCCCTGGGGGTGCAAGAATTCCTCTGTGAGGAGGTGGACAAGTCTTATACCCCAACCCAGACTTAGCCTTATTGATTAACTGATATTCAATTAGTTTGTTTACACCCTTAGAGGCATATTCTAAGGTTTCTACACTTAATTGAATATTTTCATTAGCCTTTTTAATCTATCCAACTCAGCTTTCAACAGACTAATCTCAGCATTCTTAAATGACAAATCCCTTTTAAGAACTGCTATATCATCAGCAAAACTAGTCTCATTATTCTTATAATGCACTATTTGCTCCTCTAGGACTGCTAAACATCTCTTATGATTTGACAAATTGTAATTTATTTTGTTTAGTTCAATCATTTGTTCATCATAGTGTTTTCTTAAAGTTTCTAATTCTTTAAGAGCAGTGCATGATTTAGAACAACATTTAGCAGATTATACCTCAGAGTCAGAGAAGGCCATAGGTGCCATCTCAGTAGGTGCTTCCTCATCTTCTACCATGAAACTCCAATCAAATCCTGAGACATCAATAGCTACCATGGCTTTTGAAGTTGGCTCAGCTTCTTCCACAACCTTGGGCTTGTTCCCATAACCTTTGCTCCTGCCATCCTGTTGCCTAGGTCTCCTACATTCCCTTGAAAAGTGCCCCATCCTGTGGCAGTTGTAGCATTCTACTATTGATTTGTCAAAACCAGCAGTATCATTGCTGCTGATGGTGATCTTCTTTCCAGTTGTTTGGTAGAATTTCTTACCCCTCATGCTAAGAAGTGAGATATGCCATTTGAGGTCCATTTCCTCCAAATCATCATCATTAATCTCCTGGAGGTCTTCATGAGACAGCATTGACCCATCATTCTGGCTTGTTAGAAAGGCACAGTAGGTTTTCTCATCCAGAATACCAGTAGTACTGCTTGATGAACTAGCAGTACTAACATTGGGGTTAGCAGTACTAACTCCCACAACAACCTTCACTTATTTAACTGGGCTTGAATTACCAGGAGATGACACAAAGGCCATGTGTCCCAGTGCTTGAACTAGTTCCTCCAGCCTTCTTTACATCTTGCTCAACAATCTTGAAGTTGCTGTATAAGTCCATCAAGCTCATAGTATCAATGTCTGTCTTGTTCTTCTAAACCACCACATGCATAGCCCACTCTACAGGTATATTTCTCAAGAACTTGGAGTTCAGATCTTCCTGAGGTATGTCAACACCAAGAACAGCCAGTTGGCTGACAATCTTCTACAATCTGTTGAACATGTGATCCAAGGACTCATTACTGGTTGCAGTAAAGTTTTCAAAATTCTGCTTTAGGAGAGTCTTTTGTGCCTTCTTGGTTGCTTCATTCCCACCATATCTTGCAATTATTGCCTCAAACAGGGTCTTAGCATCCTTGTACTTGCTGAAATTCAAGAGTTGATCATTTGGAATGGTCATCATCAGCAAACTTCTGGCCTTGAGGTCATTCTTCTTTTGGAGCCTCTCTTCTGCAGTTAGTGGAGAGGTCTGCAGAACTGTCTCTACCTTACCATCAACTGTTGTTGTAGAAGTTGAAGGCTTGAAAGAGATTCCTTCTTCAATAATTTCCCAGAGTGCATAGTCTTGCACCTGGAAGTACTGTTCTATTCTTAACCTCCACATATCAAATTCGTTCTGCTTGAGCATTGGAAATTTAGCAGCCATGTTTGTTTGGGTAGTCTTCATGTCCATTACTTTCTCTTCTAAATCAATAGTATCAACCTGGCTCTGATACCACTTGAGAGGATTATAAAACACTTAGGATATTACTCCTTTATAATGTGTTTGAGATACTTTGAGTGTATGCAGTTAAGTATGCGGAATCTACTTAACCACACTTAGAAGAATGTTGGTTTGTTTGATGGAACAGTAAAGCTTGAATGAACAATGAACACAGTAAGATTAACACCAAATGATTCAATAATATTGCTTGAATAATACGAGTGATCTTGCTATCACTAGGGTTACAATGACCTTGAATCTTAACAAAACTCTATGACTGATCTATATGTGAACGTATAACCTAGGACCTCCTTTTATAGACTTAAGGAGTCCTTTACAAGATAAGTATCCTACCGTATAATTCTAACTAATTAAGATATACAAAATATCTATTCCATGCTTATCCTTAATATTAACGTTTATCTACGCAGCAGTACCTTCTATTATACTAACAGTACTAACCTAGCAGTTTGTACTGTTAGTTATATCTCAGCAGTCTTCATTCCTACACTAGCAGTTTGTACTGTTAGTGCAAATTTCCAGCAGTACTAAGTTGTTAGACATTTAATTCCCAACAGAAATACTTCTCATTGATCTTACACTAGACGATGATGAAGACATTCATACACCATTACCCTCCACCAACTCAACCTCATCAATTTCTACACCATTGGCTCCTTCCAAAGCCATTTCTACTAGGCCAACCACATCATCCTCTTCCACAATTAGGACTACAACACCCTTACTCCCACCTAGTCCTCCTCAACCGTTGGCATTAACATTCACTCTATCGCCAACTACTCCTCTTGAGCTTGGTCACAACACATCATCATTTTCCGCTTCTCCATCACCACAACCATTAATGGGTCACCCCATTCTCTATCCTCTTGAACCACATAGCCTAAGTTGTGCATGTTTTCATCACAACCGAAACCTCATCTTTAACCTTAGGGAAGAATTGAACTTCATGTTCTCCTACCTTGAACACCTCCTAACACCACCACAAGGGCCCATCATACCACCTCCTCCACCAACCAATAGCCCAAACAACTAAACATTGTCATGTTTAGCTTCCAAAAATAAACATCTAGGATCCCTTTTGGAATTGAAGCAAATCTTAGAGCCTCTTGTCACTAAAGATTTATATGTGCTTCTTGTAGTTTATTTTTATGTTTATGTATGACATTTCTCTTTATGAATAGATGGGCTTATTATATGGTTGTTCCATCTTTTATGGCTTTTTTTGCTTCCTAGCCCTTTTCTTAGTTTATGGTTGGATTATCTTAGTTTCTTTATTTTATTTTGTCATGGTTGGATATTTATCTTGGTTGCTACATGTTAGATATTGTATGTGTGTCATCTAACTTTGTTTTGTAGCAAGAACCATTGCTCGATTCCTTGGTGTCCTCCAAACGAGGGGGAATATACATCAAGGGGGAGCCTTTGCGATCTTTTTGCTTCGACAAAAAGGGGGAGAAATGGGATATAAACACATGCTAAAAACTTGTTAAAATTAATCTTTAACTTAAAATGAATTTATGTTTTGTCATCATCAAAAAGGGGGAGATTGTTTATGCAAATAATGTTCTAAAAACGTTATTTATATCTTTCGATAACTCCACGTTTTGATGATAACAAAATGTGAAAACACTTTACGTCAAAATTAACGTAAACAAGTTTTAGTCGAAATATCCCGTTTCTACGTAAATCACTCTAGGTATGAACAAACAAATTTACAACTTGACTAATGATCAAAGAAGTGAATTTGTGTTTCAAACCTCACATTTTTAATGTGATAAAACATTTTTTTCAAAAATATACTTTACAAATTATTTTTGAAATATAAATAAATGTTTTATTGGAAAAATAAGTTTAAAAATCATAACAGTTATTCCCCCCCCCCCCCAAAAAAAATCAGCTCCAAACTTCCTCAAAAAACTTTCACCACTAAAAACAAAAAATGGAGCGTCTTTGTCTGGAATAGTGGTACCGTGTGGTATTTAGTGGTACCGTGACCCTATAACGGGTAAATTTCTTCTGCGTATAAATACCAGCCCTCTTCGCAGTTTTTGGGCATCCTTTTTCACACACAACTTTCTGAGTTTAAAACTCTTATCACATCTTCTCTCCTTTGATCATTTAGTTAGTCTTTCTTTTGTATAAAGAGTGATCCTATCATCCAACCAAGTGGTCACCTTCATTCCTCTACTAGTGCAAGAGAAGAACACAAAGTATCAAGAAGATACAAAGTGTTGTAGTCATAGTTTAGTGCATTTGTAACATTTGTTACATACTTTTTGTATCCTAGCATACACCAAGTTGAATTTTCTTTTGTGTAGTTTGTGAGAGTAGATCATTGTGATCTTGTTGAGATCTTGGAGATCTCTTGTAGCTTGTGTACTTGAGTGTTGATCAAGTGGATCAAGGGTAGATCGTGTCAAGTGTGTTGATTGTGTGATTTAGTAAGGATCGTGTGGATTGTGGTAGATTGGTACTAGCTAAGATTAGTACTCGACATTTAGCTTAGTGTCGAAAATAAGGATAAGCGAAGTTGTACGGTTTTCTCCGCCTGAAGGGAGCTTTGTTGACATAGTGCTTAGAACTCTCGAGTTTGGTACTCGGGGAGTGGAGTAGGGCGAAGAAGAGCTTCGTGACCGAACCACTGTAAATCTTGCTGTCTCGGTTTGATCTTTCCATCTCATTTCTTTATACTTATTGTTTATATTAGATAGTATAACTTGGTGTTCATATTGGTGTTGATTGATTTCACAAAAGAATCGAATCAAAGTTTCTCACAAGTAAAGTTTTATAACTAATTAAAAACCGGTAAAACTATTCAACCCCCCCCCCCCCTTCTAGTTTTCCACAAACTCATTTTGAAGATGCTAAGATTCAAGAGCTTTATGAAAAAGCTAAAATAGAATTAAGCAGTTTTGTGCCTATGGAGACAGAGATGGTGGTGGAGAAGAAAGAAGAAAGCTCTAGTTCTAAGAGAGCAGGTAATCAGTTGGACTCTGATGTGTGGTGTTAGCCAAAGTTTATATATATAATATAGTAAGAAAAACCCGACCAAAAGGTGAATTCTCTCTCTAACCAAGAGTGAATAAACCGAGAGGCCAAAGAAATTCAAACCAAATATAATTCCGGATGTATTGTGTTTTCCCGGGTCGTTAGGTTCTGATGAAGTGTGAATGGAACTTTGAATTCCGTTCGTGATCAAATGATTTGATTAATTGATATATTTTGGGATTATGTATAAAATCAGTAAACATATACTAGAAAGCTTCTAATAAGCATATAAAATAAGCAAGTAAAGCACGAATAAGCGAAAACGCAATTTTAACTAAAAAACGGGCTCTTAAGGAAATAAAACGGGTCTAAGAAAACCTAAAAAACAAAAATTAACCCTAGATGTGAAAATTAGGTTCCTAAAAGTCCTAAATGATTAAAATTAATTTTAGAAAAAAGATTTATATTTTTTTTGCTTTTTATTTTATTTTTAATGAATTAAAAACACTTTTGGACTAAAGATAATATTAAAAATACTAAATTAATATGAAAAATTATGAAAGTTTTTAGAAAACTAGTTTAAGCTATAAGGAGCTTAGGAAAAATAAAAATGAGTCGATAGCTTATTTGGATAAGCTGCTAATAAGCAAAAAGGAAAATAAGCTAAAATGGAAAAAATGGCTTATGTAAATAACCATTGCACCCTTAGTCGAAAAAGACCTAAAGGCGCAGATGGTTGAGGTGTGTTTGATAAAGGTGGTTGAGGTTGGTAAAGATCTGGGGTGGCTCACCCTGGCTTCCCAACTTCCCACTTTTTTTTCTTTTTTTTTTTTGGCAAATTTTTTTTTATGAAACTTATTAATAAGTTAAAAATGAACAACTTTTGTGAAAACAATATTTTTAGAACTTGAGAAATAAGCTTGAAAAATCCAAATAAGCAAATAGTTAACTAAGAACTTAAAAACTAAATAAGTCTAACTGATTAGTACACACAAGCTTCTATATGCTTGTGTGTAATCCTAAAAAGCTTCGAAAACCTAAAATCTAAACTAATAAGCAATTCTAAACTAAAAAAAGCAAGTCTAGTCAAGCAATAAGCTCAGAATCTCAAATAAGCTACAAAGGCAAAACTGCTATTGAAATGGCCTAAATAGGCAACTTTAGGCTACTGAATAAGCTACTAAACCAATAAGAAATTCTATGAAAACTACAAACAGATCAAGTTAAGCAACCAAAGACCTTATAAAATCAGTTTCAGACCTTTTTGAGCTTATTTAGTGCTTAAAATTCAGCTGATAAGACTAGGCAGTAGGAGAATTTGAAAACTGACAAACTTAAGATCAGTCCTGATATACCACTTTTAGTACAACATATAAGCTTCAATAAGCTATGAATTAAGCTGGAACCTATAAAATAGCATTAAGAAATGACCAAAGAACTTATAAAATGATTTTCACACACTTTGAATTAAAAATAAGCTTAGAAAAGAAGCTAATAAACTAAGGGATAATTACAAAAATAGACCATGGATCGAAGTGATTTTCTTTTTCTACCCCGTACCCCGCGCAACTCGCCCCATATGATGACAGGTGTCCCCAGTTGCCCAAAAAATGTCGATTGTTGCCAAAAAAAAAATACACAAGTCGCCCAAAAAATACACTTCCAGATTTCAGTTGCCCAAAAAAGTGTAGGTTGCCCTTGACAAAAAAAATATTTTCCGATCTCGGAGTAGATAAGGAAAATCACTTGGTTGCTTGGGCTATTTTTGTAATTATCCCATAAACTAACTACTCAGACTTTTTTTTGGCTTTTTTCAAAATTTTGACACAGACCTGAAAAAAGGAAAACTAGGACACAAACAATGTGATACTTAACCAAAACATGAAAACAAACTTATGACACTGATTTTGATACAAAAACTAACAACTAAAAAGGACTTTTAATGAACTTATCAAAATAAGCTAATAAAATAGTTTTAAACCTTGAAAATTTGAAAACTAGTCTAAAACCTATAAATCTATTTAGAAAAGCTTGAAATAACTTAAAAACAACTTATAAGACTGAATTAAAGCTAAATCAAGTTGGACTAATGACCAAAATGAAGAAAAACAGGTTTTGACTTATGTTAAAACCTAATTCCAAACACCACTTTAACTAACTGATTTGCTATTTAAAACTGATTTGAGCAAAAAAACTTGTGTTTTCTTGAAAACAAATTAATATTAAGTGTATTTGAAGGATTTTAAGCAGAAATTTATAGGAAATAAGCACTTAGCCAATAAGCAAAGCTTATTGGTTATATTGACTATAAAATCACTTATAAGCACAAAGAGCTATTACACTATGAAATAAGCAACTAAAATAGTAGATCTACAACTAATAAGCATATAGAAGACAAATTAAACAAAAATAAGCATATAATAAGTAGAACTGAATAATAATGTTACACCCCGTGCCCGCTTAGACCAAAAACTTAAACTTTTTATGCTGAAACGCTTGACTTTTACGGACATCTGGTTACTCATTTGACCATTGATAAAATTCTATAAACATTCAAACCTTGATACTATTTTTAAATGAAACTAGACTCAATTACTTTCAAAACGACGGGTGGCACAACCCGTGACGACTTACGGATTAAAAGATATGATTTTTCAAAGATTACCAAAAATATTACCAAGACGCCTAACCGATCGGATGGCTCTCCAACTGAATCGGTTGGGGACTGCTGATCAGACAAAATCACGTTTAGGTCTGTAACTTGCAAACCCAACCTCAAAACTTCACCAAACTTTCCAGATTTATTTAGTATGCTATTGGGCTCATTTTCATATAAAAACATTCACCGTTTGACTCCCCGAAATAGTACTTTACAAATTAGACACATTAAATCCATTTTGACCCATTTCACTACAAAACCACTTATACCACTTCATTTTCTTACCAAACTTAACCATATTCAATAACTCAACATATCAAATGTGTTCCAACGACACTTGACCCATTTACAACCCAAAGTGGGTACTTTTACACATAATCCAAACGCCCCTTTAACTTTATGCATAAACACATAATCTACACTTTAACACACCAAAAGACTACCAAATCGTTTGGACGACCTTAACATACAACTTTCCATACGGCTACACTTTACCAACCCATAAAAGACCAACGGGGGTACAAACTTACACATGAGCCCGGTATTCTACCTAAGCTCCTACACATACAATCTTAATCTCGCATATCCAAATCCTTAATCCTTACATCCAAGCCATCCATATAAACATGCCAACCTACAAAACGGTTAGACAACTAAACCGTAAGCACAAGGCTTAGTAAGTAAAACGACCATAACATATCATTATACTTCAAACCACACATAAGCATCATATACATAAAACACTTACTTTACGGGCTTACTACCCAAGTCTCATCTAACACATAACATCAATATATTCCATAGCATCAACGCATCACATAAGCCACATTCATGGCATCACATAAGCATATTCCAAGTCCATATACTTGACACCAAACATACATAATACACATGTGTTAGAAATCCATATAACACATGTTACTATCATTTTACTTAACTTAATCCAAGCTAAAATAATAGCAAGAACATCATCATCATCATAATTAATCAATACCTAACAACATAACAATCAATAACGTAACAAGGGTTATCAAAACCCATAAAACATACTCACCTTTCATTCTACATCATCATATGATCATATCTTGATCATATGATGAAAACCCACTTAATCCATAATCTATAACTTCATTAATCATCAAGAACATAGACACTTACTTGTGGGAAGATCATTACTAAGGAAGACTATGAACACTTGATCTTCACCTTCTTCTTCTTAGATCATCATTTAGCTTTTCCCTCTCTTTTTCTCTCTAAAGAACCGGACCACAAGCTCCATCTCAATAATGGAGGAAAACTCTAAAAAATCCTGGATATATTTAGTTAGGTGGCAAGTTTGGCCATTTGGCAAGATTGGCCCCTCAAGTCTCATTCCTTCTTATTTAGCCACAACTAACTTTATCACATGTTTAATACTTGGCAACCTAGGCCCCTTTAGTTATGCAACACATTTTATATAACTACATTAATCATACCATGACTATCAAATTTGACTACAATGCAACATTCGTTGACTGGCCAATCACGAAAGGCCTTAATCCATTTTCATCCAGGGTGGGGTCCCAGTGCCCGGGAAATTGGTCTAACAATTCTATCCTCCTTATTTAGATTTTGTCCCTGAAATCTCTCATCTATCACTATCCCAAAACCAATTCACGAAATATACAAGTCCTTATTTTCATGCTTTCTAAGCCATTACTTAGCACACTTCTCATCACAAACTTTTCTAAAATTTCTAACAATGACTACTTGTCATCCGGAAACATCTACTACTTTGACTTTATATAAGTCAAACTTCATCACTATTCTCACATTATATGCCTATGCACTAACGTGACCTTAAGTCATAAATCTGATCAATCTCGCATTTACATAATACCAAATACGTATCTACATCAAAAACCGGAAACTTAATTCAATTTTACAACGTACCGTACAAACGGCACCTTCCAAAAATCTTTCACACGCATCACTTAAGCAATCTTTCTTATTAAATTTCGGGAATGCTTGTCACAACTCGTACTTTCAGGTCCTTTTCAAGCTTCAAAATTTTACTATTCATCTTAGGAAATTACTATTCATGGGTTACTATTCATCATTCCACTATTCATCGTTTTTTAAGTCAGTTTGAGACTTTGAGAAGTTTTCAAAAATTTTACTATTTACGTGACACTATTCAACCCTGGAGAAAAATCACTATTCATTGTCATCATTCATCATCTCGTAAACTAGGTTTACGGGTATTCAAATTCACGTAACCAGTAAGGTTTAACTACGTATTCATCCATCATCAATAAGGGCATATCATATAGACTAGAGTAGTCTACATATCATCAGTAACATCAATATCACATTAAGTCATGCACAGGTTTGTGTGATTTTCATTAACGTATGTTCATTTATTATTTAATTAACGTTACCACTCAGTCATTACTACTAACATTATACCCAACACTCCCGACTATGATCCTAATATATTTTCATGATAATTATAATGATATAAAGATTATATTATTACTTTACCCGATGTTTTTAAATCAATTGCTACATTTTCCGTTAGGAGCATATAACTCCGTCGGTTTGCGATATTTCAACCCGATAATCATTCTAACACCCGATTCTTGCAAGGAATATGATTTTACAATTTTTACAACTTCTTCGTATTTTATTTTAACCCGTCACGATTTATTTCTGGTTAACCAGGTATCCGATAACACTCAATGTATACTCAAAACTAACTAATTCTAATTAATTGGAGACACAAGCCTTAATTGCATATAAAATCCCTTCCACTTTAGCACATGTGCCGCCCCCTTTTTCCCTAATGAGCCAAAAACCAATTAATGTTTCTAGTTTACATAACTTGATTTAATTTCCATAACACATATACATAACAATTCAACAAGCAAAACATCAAATATCTCTCATCTTTTCTCTCTATTTGTTCGGCCAACACTAAGAACACCAAGAGGAAATCATCAATTTTTCAAGCTAAAGTGATAATCTAGTTCCATTTACATCCCTTGTTAGGATTTTGAAATAAAAATCCCAAGGTTCTTACTCATTTCTTTCCAAACTACCTCAAACCATCAAGTAAGTGTTTCATATGATTTTTCAACATCTCATCCTTTCATTTGATCTATTTTGTGATGTATTTTCAAGTATTAATTGTTAATCATGCAAGAACTTATGTTATATATACCATATTCCACACAAATAATCCCTAACAATAGATCTACAAGTTTTATTAATATTCTCATGAAATCCACCATGGTTGGTGATGTTTAGAACCCCATGACACCTTAAGAAGGTGTATGGTAGGATTAGAGTACTTGTGGTGTTGATTGGAAGTGGTATAAACAAGACTTGAACTAGAAAAATGTGATTTTAACAAGTATATAAACCTGCTGTCCAAAAACGTACAAACTGGAAATATCAGTAAACATTGAGACATTTTGGCCTTCATATTTAGAAATTTCTTTCAAAAACGAAACCGTGGCCGCAAGAATGAGTAAAAACCGACTTACGATGAGAAAGTTATGATTTTTCAAAGTTAGACGACGAAAACTATTTTCTGAAAATAGCTTGCTGTTTTTCCGAATTTCAATGGCTAAAATGAGACGTTAGACGTGATCTAGACTAGCCGACCTACTGAAAATATGTTAGTTCATATTTGTACAAACCCGTGGATATAAAGAACATAGCAAACGAGCTTATAACGACCAAGATATACGCGTTTGAAAACCCGACGAACCATGTTTATTTTGACAGCACTAATAGAAATATGTTTCTAAGGGTAAAAACTAGTATTTTTACAAGTCACAACATTGATAGCCGAATTTCTAATTGTTCGAGACATATTTGGTCAAAAGTTAAATATAACGACATTAAGATGTTGTTACAAGGTTTTCAAAAACGTCGAGTTTACCGCTAACACTTAACGTATAATATTTCATGACTAGTTTTACGAGACCATTTGGGCATATTTTCACAAGTTATGAAAAGTGATATGTTGCGACAAAAACATTATACTTGACTATAGAACACCAAACAAGGATCGTGGAGTACCGTTTCAACATATTTACACGAAAAGTAGTTTATAACATGGCGAGACGTCAAAAATGTATTTTTCGACGATAAACGTTGTTTTCAAAATTAACCAGTGGTATCGATAACATACGTATTTGCATGTGTAGCATCATTTCATTGCTTACATTAGACCATATCATTCATATTAGGTTGCGGTTAAAGATCGTGCCTCATTTCAGTACATCCACTTTTGTCATTGTTGCTATCGCACCAGGTGAGTTCTTGGCCCCTACTTTTACTCGTTTTGTAATTGTTTTGGGGGAGAATACATGCTCGTTTTACAATTAAACTCCATGCTTGTTTTACTTGAAATGTGATTTGTCTTTCAAAACATTGTTGATTGGCTAGAATACTTGATTTGTTACTCGAAAGCATTTTGTGTTTACATTTTTCACCCTGGATTATTTCCATATGTACACTAGTACATTAAGCTATTTCATATTGCCTATGTTATGGACTGTTAATTACGTATTATTTTAGTTATATGATGACATTGTCAGATATATATATACTAGACTTCGAAGCCCGCCCGCTGGGCGGGCATGACTTATAAGCATAGACTGGTTTATTTTAGTCAAATTTAAATTATATATGTAAACACAATATAATGTAGTTGTTTATATTTGTTGTTTGGCCTTTTTTTTTTATCACTATCTCCTTAACTATTAGTTGTATGAGAGTGAAACATTATACTTTACTTACCGTATGAAGCATATAATTGTGTCGGATTGCCGTATGAAGCATATAATTGTGTCGGATGGAATTCACTATTATTGAAAGAATTCAATTAACCTTTTAATACATTTTTAGGTAATTATTTTAATTTGTTACTTCAAAGAGAATAAATTTGATTGTTTAATTTAATAAACCGAATTATATTTGAAAAAAAAAATGTGTATCTGGGTAAAGAAAGCATGAATCTGAATTCACTATTATTGAAAGAATACAATTAACCTTTTAATACATTTTGAGCTAATCATTTTAATTTGTTACTTCCAAGAGAATAAATTTGATTGTTAAATTTAATAAACCGAATTATATTTGATAAAAAAAATGTGTATCCGGGTAAAGAAAACATGAATCTACAATCTTACATTTATGGTCAAAGTTTAATAAGAAATACTTAAAAAGATAAAAGTGGACACTTGTTATGGGACGGAGGGATTATTATTGGTAATATTATTTTTTATGGCTTGACATTGTATCTGGAAAAAAATTAAGATAACATCTTTGAAGAACATGCAAGTTGCTTAGCATACTCATTAATAAGCTAGAGTTGCTAGTCTTTTCATATTGCCAGTTATAATTATCTCTGTATCTTCTATACACTAACCATCATTACGTTATTGAAAAAGTAATTGTTCACTTCTCAAAATATCCGTGCTGGAATCAAGAAAAGGTGAACAATGCAATCTTGATCTTACATTTCTGATAACCTTTTTGGTATCATTTGTTGTCTAATTTAGTTTATGAAAAATGAAACCCTGAATCGTCTGAATATTTAATAGCTATCAAATTGTAGTTCTGTATTTAAGCTAACAATATGTAGTTGCATGTAGTGTTTTTTTGTGTCTGATCATGTATTACAATTAAATTGATTAATCATTTTACGTTTTTTTCCTATGAACATAGTAAGAGAGAATATAGTTGATAGGGTGTTGTTTTTTTGGGCAGATGTTGATGTAAAATGTTTGTTATAGTGACCCATTGTTATCATGGTTATAGATCATGTTGGTTGTAAGTTTGTCGAGATTTTTCTGGCCAAATTTATTTTTGTTGACGGTAAAATAAGTAGTGTAGACTCTACAGTAGTTCCGCGAGTGTACTTTTTTTGTTTTGTTTTAGATTAAGTTCTGATAAACTTGAATGATTATTTTATGAACATGTATTTTAGGAAACTGGTTAGTTTGTTAGGATATCGGTGAAACATGTTGGTGCGGCGTTGTTTCATAGTGGGCAAAGAAAGTAGTCCAAGGTCTGAGCCAGTTGTTTTGTGTAATATGAATGTCCCGTTATTGCATTTTACATGAAAAACGGCTGTAAATATCTTTAAGTGTATGCACAATTTCTTCATAATCTGTTACCAAAATATGGTTTTGAAGGGTGAGGAGATAACAAAGGTTTATCTGTTAGGGCTTTCAGGTTACATTAACGCAGTTGCTAAGCTTAAGAATAACTCAAGACTACCTAATGATATCAATAGTTACGATATTCACGTGATCATATAAGTTTTGTTCTCCTTTGGTTTTTTAAGTCGTCACTATTTCCTCCTTTGTTATTCACATGAATATGAAGCACTTTGTGTGAACTTATAAAGGCAGATATATTTGAGGGTATATATATACTTTACAAAATGCTTCATCTTCGTGTGAAGAAGAACCGAAGGGGACAGAAGCAAGTAAATATAAAGGTATCGGGACAGTGTAAGGATGTAACTGAAGTTTGTTTTGAGTTGCTGTGCACCAATGTAATTTTTAGTTGTTTTGAATTATTTTAATCCTTGGCGGTTAGGTGTTTTATTTTACATCGTGATTAAAAATGTAATGGCGTTGTTGATTGTTTCATCAAATAGTTGTTGGTATATTGCAGTTGTATTGCAATGTTATATATTGCAGGGACTGAAATTTGTTTTGTAAGGATTGAAAGTTGTTACTTATGTTGATATTGAAGTGAGCCGATTAAGGTGGGATATAGTTCAGGGGGTGGTTACGTATGATTCTAAGCTTTCTCTTCACTCTTTTACATTAAATGTGGTTACGAAGCTTCTAAATTGGGTGCAAAATTTTTAAAAAATCACATGAGGCACTGGACTGTGATTTATAAAGGGTCTGATGTATTTCGAACTTTGAATGTGTATGATATTCGAGTGGATAATTACTGTTGTGATTTGTTAATTGAATCGAATATGGTTTTACAACGTGATTGTGCCTATTGTAATACCTAATCCAATTGTATTGGCCTGACAGTTTGAATCTTCAGGACTGAAACAACGAAGATGGATCAGCAATTCTTATGTCGTTTTAATCTGGGAACCAACCCAAAATACCAGGTTCACATTCGTGTATATATATATGATTGTTGAATTTTTCCTGATGATATTTTGTACTTTTAGTAACACAGGATTATAAGTGTATAACTTATTGAAACGGTTTGTTTTGCAGATATTGCCTAAAGTTTTCAAGGAGAGATTTTACGATGATGAAGAGTATATTTTTGTTAATGGCAATAACAGACGCAGATATGTGTGTTTAGTTAGGGTGGTTGAAGGTGAAGTTCATGTTCATGGAGATGAGTGGGGAAGCTTTGTTGAAGATAATGTGCCATCATCAGTCAAAAGACTACATTTTGTGAAGGAGGGATTAGACACTTTCTACGTCACCGGGTATAATGAGGATGGTAGTGAAGGCCCTGGTTACGATAGGCGAGTTGTTGGGTCTAGAGTTGTGCGGTGTTTGGCCAGGTTCATGGCTGGAGGACAGGTATGAATGTTTTGTCTTTTCACTTATACATATAGATTGGAATTAAGCGTATTTGTATTCATTATGAGTTAACATTCAACTAAAGTGAGTACAATATAAGTTGGTAAAAAAAACTGATTCTGAGCATCATTTTAACTCCTTTAATTAAAAATATAATAAATATTAATTAGATGCCTGCGAGGAACAAACTGTGTTTGTATCATGAAAATTATCGATTTGTTTGCTTAGTTAGCCTGTTTTCCTGCTTGCGTAATGCAGATTCTGCCAGGAGATTTTCTTCAAGATATATGGAAAGAAACGTTCAAAATTTATGCTAACGGGTTGAGGGTCAAGGTGAGACCTGAGAGGGTTCAGCTGGATGCAAACAGTGTTGTAAGGTCTAACAGATTGTTTGGCAACCGATGGGACAGACTTGTCGATGACATGGAAATTGGTGTAAGACAGCCCATGGTATTCACCAATCTAGGGGATAATAAATTAAGCCTGGCGCTATTTCGTAAGGATGGCACATGCTTGTATCCAGAGACTGTTTACCCAACATTGTTGAGGTTACCTGGTCGTCGAATACCATTGTATGCCATCGAAGGTTTGTATACTTTAATGTTTCATCGTGTGTTTCAAATATAATAAATGTGTTGTAAGACGTTGTGCGTTTTTATTGAATACAATTTCAGACAAAAGAGCCCATCATATCTGCACCTGGAAAGGACATATCAATCACAATGATGAGAATGTTGTCTTTTATGTTGAGCTGAATGGAATCGTCTTGGAGTTCTACAATGTGGTAAGTATTCAAGGAATATGTAGTAGTATTCTTGATTTATCCCATTTAGCTTCTATATATTTTGTTATCTGTTGATGTTTGAAGTCGCCCCTCCCTCTTTTATGACAGACTGTACACGTAGATTTCGCTGGCCATCATCAAATGTATGCATACAATATGGCGCTTCTGGTGCATGATGATGAGAGGTTTCCCGTGAAGGTCCGTACAGTAAACGATACTCAAAGAACAAACAGGGAACATCAAGTGAAGCTGACCGGGAATTTCAGAGCGTTTGCGAACATGTGTGGGTTCAGGACTGGTAAATTGTTGCGGTTCAGATTTGTTAACACTATTCTGGAAACTGTGGAAGGCCAGCAAAATGTGATTCCGGTATTTCACGTTTGTTAAGTTTATCAAAACATCGTATTAGCTTTTGGCTATATATTTTCTAGACAGTTTTAGTATGGATATATCTCCCGTAGGTATGCATGGGTAGGAATGTTTTTATTTGTTGTTTGTTTATATGACCCTTAGGCGTACGAATATAAGGTATCAAACTAATGCATATGACAGTAGTATGTACATGGTATTTGGACACTAACAACACGCTTAACAACTGCAACTGATAATGTGTTGTTATGCACTTTTGCAACTGGTTATGTGCTGCTATTTCCTGTTATGATGTTTGTATCATATTTAATGGTAAATTTATCTTTGTTATAGTACATTGAAAAAAGGCTTAGATAAGGCTTTTGATTATATATGTTTAATTGATACTTTGTAAGAAAAAAAAAAAAAAAAAAAAAAAAAAAAAAGAAAAAAGAAAAACACAAACCAATGTGAATGAAGGATTGATACTGTTAATTTGTATAATTACTATACATGTTTAAACGTGGAACAACGCTTCTGTATAGACAACATCAGCTGTTGTTTCCGAATATTTCTCATCCTCATGACAAAAAAGTATGTTGAAATCTTTATTCGTTTTGACGTGAGATAACACCTTATAAACCTCCTTGTGTGAGAACACTGTGAATTGGAGTAACAACCACGATCTCACAGAAGTTGTGTAAACAATATGGCATTGATTATACCGACATGGTCATGTATTGGTGAAATGATAATATTTTGTTGGAAATAGGTTGGTTATAGACGTCATCGTTCAATTATAGGAAAGTTATTTAAACTATCGTACAAATATGATTTTTGGAATAAGGCATTAGCATATTGTCTTCGAATTCAATTTTTATCCGTTTTAGCTATTTCTAATTGATAATATCCAAAATGTGGAGTATTTTATTCTGTTACGTTCGGAAGTACTGAACTTTCTATCAAGCCTTTTGTTGATAGTCAATTGTGGTATCGTATAGTGGTCCCATAGTTGCGGATATTGTAGCGACGCGTGTATAACGATGTGTCTTTAACTATTTGTGATGATAAGAAGGATTTGTCGTAAGTAATCTAAGAGGGATGATATGTGATTATGCACCATCAAGATTATCTTTTTTTATAAACATTTCGTATATATTTAAGTGAAACTTAAATTCGTTGGTACAAAAAGTACAGTGCAACATTACAGAGACCCCGTAACAATAATAGCATACCCGCTACAAAAATTAAATTTTTAAAAAAATTTAACATTTGAGCAAATACTACATCAGTCATATATAATCAAAAACCAAAAAACACAAACTACTTTCGTTGGTATAAAACGCACCTTACACAAAACACAACATACTAAATGTATTTTATTTTTATTTTTTATTTTTTATTTTTTTTTTAACTACGGGTGATTGAAGTATCCTTTGATCATTATTAACAATTCATCAACATGTTCAAATAAAATCCGTCCATTCTCAGTGATCCTTCACTCTCTTTTTTACGTGATTATTTCAAAAGGTATACTAATACAATGGCACCATACAATCAAAAACCACAAAACACAATGTACGAACTATATTGTTTGTATGTTAAGAAATTGCATCCATGTAATGCTTGATGTAAGCGTGTTTTTATGTAAATACATCAATATTTTTTTTTACAAATGATTGTCCATTTTCCTTTTATATTAAAGTCAACAGTCAATGGTCGCGTTTTTATGTAAATACACCAATATTTGTTTTTACAAATAATTACCCATTTTCCTTTTATATTAAAGTCAACAGTCAAAGGCCTATAAGTGAAAATAAATTTGAGTTAAAGTCAATAAATTAACTTTCCTTTTTCTTATTCACCATATCAGACAAACAAACATAGCATATAAAATATCAAACCTGCACCGATCAAAATACTCGTGTCTGTAAAAATCAAGATAGCCGATTTTTAGATACGTGATTTTTAGAAGCATAATAAGACAATACAATTGGTATATAGGTGATTTTTTGTTGGATTTACATTATATCTGTTATACGGAGTATGTTATAGATTGTAATGGTTATAGTTTAAGATGGCTGTAAGCATTTGGGAGTATTGTGTTTGATCTTATCCTCTACTTAATTTCATTAATCATCATATGAATCAGTGTTTTAGGAGCATAATAAGAGAATACAGTTGGTGGATAGGTGATTTTTTGTTGGATTTTCATTCCATCTGTTATATGTTATAGGATGTAATGGTTATAGTTTAAGATGGCCGTGAGCTTTTGGGAGTATTATGTTTGATATTATGCTCTGCTTAATTTGATTAATCATCTTATGAGTTAACGGTTATAGTTTAAGACGGCCGTGAGTTTTCGAGAGTTTTATGTTTGTTATTATCCCCTGCTTCATTTGATTAATAGTTAGTTTTTTAGTAGCATAATAAGAGAATACACCAGGTAGATAGGCAATTTTTTGTTGGATTTACATTCCATCTGTTATATGTTATAGGCTGTAATGGTTATAGTCTAAGATGTCTGTAAGTTTTTAGGAGTATAATGGGAGTTTGAATCTTGTTGAAGGCAAATAAAGTAATATAGTTTCGGATATAGCTACATGACACTAAAAATTATAGGTGTATGTAAAGGATTTTAGACAGGTTGTAAGTAGATGTACTTGGTTGGGTGTTGATGAAAAATACGTTTGTGTTGTTGTTTAACGCGATTGTTAGTAGTATACTTGTAGTTTGATATGAGCGGTTAGTTATTGCAGTATGCTTGTAGTTGTTATTTGCAATATTGTATTTCATGTTGTTATAGACTGCCATCGCCATAGATAACGGGGATTGCAAGCTTTGGAAAGTTTTGTAGGTCGATATTGCTGATGAAATTAAAATAGTTTAATATCGAAAATAGCTATGTGCTTGCATGGTTTTAGTTGTGATCTAGCTTAAGTATTGATTAATTTGACCTGTTATTTTGCGAGTACGTTTGTTATGAATGGGTACCGTTACATTGTCAGATGGCTGTTTTAGGGAATCAAACTTCACAAAAATTTTTTAAAAGAATTTTCAAGTGTTAGCGTTGGAAACCTTTTGCTTTTGACTTTGCGATTGATTGAAGTGTTGTATCGTACCGGTGGTGATCGGCTATTTACGGGAATCTTTGGGGGGAAACGGATCAGTGTGTAGATCCGGGCATCCTTGAACCATAAATAGTCGGTTTACTCAACCCTGTAGAATTGGGCTCAGATATAGGGCCTCAGATTATTCATCTTGCTTGTGATTAAGCCACGGCGGATGTAGTCTGTACTCCCGATCAGGCTTGAACTACACGGGCAACTGCTATGACAGCTTCTGATCTTGCGAAGACTTAGTGCATGGCTGTACGCGCAATCTTGCAATTTCTTTTATAAAATGTTGTGAACTCTAAATTCTCACTAATACCCTGTGTATGTATATAATAAAGTAGCTTTCAGTTGAAAATATTTCCATGATTGCATGTTTTTTTGCTGTTACTTTTTATCTTGTCAACACATTAATTAGGAAGGGGGCTGTTACATAGTTAGACTCACACACTTTTAGTGTTGTATCATTCCGGTGGTGATTGGTTACTTGTGAAAATATTTGGGGTGAAACGAATCAGCATATAGATCCAGCATCCTTTAATCGCTATCGCGTAATTCCTTTTTTAAGATGTTGTGAAGTATAAGTTCCCACTAACAGTTAGTGAATGGATATGATAAAGAATATGTGAAGTTTAATTTAAATTGATTTTTGTTTTCAGTTTATATATTATTGGTTTTAAAGTCGTTATTGTTATCTAAGCTTAAATTTTGATTAGTTTGATTCCTTATCCTGTCAATATGTTTATTAGAAAGAGAGACTGCTACATTGTTAGATGGTTGCTTTAGGTAACCAAGCTTCACGCAATCTTATAAAACAAATTTCAAGTGCAATGTGTCCATCCTGTACACTCATAATACCTTTTTAAATGCGAAACAACGCTTATTTATAAACAACATTTGTTGTTGCGTTTGTGTATTTCCCCTCCTCGTCGCAACAAAGTACCTTCAAGCCTTTCTTGTTCTTGACCCGAGACACTGCCACATAAAGTTGTCCGTGTGAGAACACTGGTCGTTGGAGAAGCAGCCCTACTTGCGTCAGTGTTTGTCCTTGACTTTTATTAATAGTCATTGCGAAGCACGGTGATACCGGGAATTGTCTTCGGTTAAATTTAAAAGGTATTTTCGTATCTGAAGGACTCAAAACCATACGTGGTATTGCGCAAATAGTGCCGATACTTCTACCTGATATGATTGTTGCTTCAATTATGTTAGTACCAAGCCTCCGAACTTGGAGTCTGGTTCCATTGCACAAACCAGCTATTTGATCAATGTTCCTCATGCACATAACAGGCGTGCCTATTTTTAGTGTCAAGGAATGACGCGGCAGACCGGATATTTTAATGCTGTTGAGAAACTCACACGTATATAAATCTGGATTGAAGGTGGTGTCTTCGTCATCAATACCAATTGAGTCAGAACTTAAGTAAGTCTTCTCATCTCCTTCAAGTAGCCCAAGCATTCTGTCGTTGATCATGTCCACAAGGTCGTGAGTCGGTGCCAGAATAGCCCTTTCTTGGAAATAGGTCGGCTTATAAAGGTTCCTGATTAAATCCGGGTAAGTTTCGTCTATTATTGTACCAACATGATCTTCGGAATCAGGAATCAACATATCGTTTGTGAATTCAACCTTTGCTTCTCCATTGTTTTTACCTCCGATTGTTCCATTCCCAATCGATAATATCCAGTCTGCAAAGTCTTGTATTTCTTTGCGTTCTGAATTATTTGAGCTTGTCCCAAGACGCATGTTAACAGTCAATCTCAGTACTGTACAATGGTCCCAAAGATACGAAGAGTTTATTGTTGCATGTACAACATCGTGTCTTGAACCGTCCGTTATGACCGGTAGGATTTGACGAAAGTCACCTCCAAACAGAACTACTTTTCCTCCGAACACCTCTTCTGACGGGTTTGACGGATGTTTCCTACATATGTCTCTCAGTGTCCTATCGAATGCTTCGTAACAATGTCTATGTGTCATTGGAGCTTCATCCCATACGATTAGTTTGCACACTCTTATCAATTCGGCTAGCTCACTATCCGCTGGAATATGACACATGGAATCGTCGACTACGTTGATGGGAATTGCAAATCGAGAATGAGGTGTTCTTCCCCCTTCCAACAAAAGTGCGGCTATACTACTCGACGCGACATTTAATACTATATCTCCTTTTGATCTAATTGCTGCAGATAATGTCTTGTAAAGGTAGGTTTTACCCGTGCCGCCATATCCATATACGAAGAACATACCCCCTGTTTGGCCATTAACAGCGTCCATTAAAGTATTATATATACTCCTTTGCTCGCCTGTTAATGTACTAAATAGCTTGATGTGTTGTTCACGTAATTCATCTTTGTTGTATTTTAACTCATCCACTACCAGCCTGTTATAATTTGCCATAAATAACATTTTGTTTGGGAAAGGCATGTTTGGGATGTTCCTTAAACTCTTATTGTTAGAAAGAAGCATCTGCTCGATATATGTAAGGCATATGTTCTTTCTTTGCTCGTCCGAGAGTTCCAAATCTGCAAAATAAAAATTTAAATTAACTGTATATTTTTTACACGCTTTGCATATAAGTTGCAGTTAACATATTTTATTGTATTCAAAACCTCGCACCTGGATCATTCCGTTTTATTCGTTCTGCATGTAGTACATCAGTAGCCATTACTTCCCACGTCTTTTCATAAACATATTCTGGTCTGGACATGCAATCCGTCATAATTAATATAACATAAAACTTCCGCAGGTAGTTTCCAGTTCCCCATAGACTGGCTTCTAACAACCCGTCGATATATTCTTTATCATCTTCCAGTAAACCGCGTGCCTGGCAAGCCTCTTTATATGTACAGTATGTAACACCTTCAAATTTTTTAAAGTCGATCCAATCTTGTGCGCCAGGAACCTTGTTAATTATAACTCGTAAATAGAACAGCTCCCCAGTTGCTGGTGACACATGATGTACACGCCCAATGGATGTCCCTCTCTGCCTTCTTACCCAGACTCTCTCTTCCTGCTTCCATACATAGTGCTGTGAAAACTCGTGATAAAGCAATTTCCTCGCCTGTGCATCCATCTTGTTTGTTTGCATCCATTGTAGAAATTTCGTGTCATTTACGGATGCTTTATCCAACGTACAGTCAATGCTTTCCACCGAATCAAATATAACAGATTGTTCACCTTCCAAATGAAATGGCAAGCGCTCAACGGGAGGGAATCTGTAATGGATGTCAAATTTGTAAATCCTCCATGCTGCTTCACATGCTGAAAGGTATCGACAATCATAATATTCTTTAACTTCGTCAATCTCATTGTCTTCCACAGCCGCAGTCGCCCTATCTGGACCTTTGTTTATATATTTGAAGAGATATTTTATGGAACCCATCTGGTTGCACCATTCCACGTTAATATGCGATTGGTAACGTCTAAGCAACCCTGGATTGTAAGGTACCACGTACCCGTTGTGTAACTCTACCCCACTCTTTGTTACAGAAGAACCGTCGTTCCTCCTTCTGTAAAGTGCATAACCACTTTCATCTATGACGGTTGCATCGTTAAACTGTTTAGGGAATCTCTTCGTGCATTTGTTTTTTACTGTACACGGGCAAGTTGGGCGTTGGGGGCCACACGGGCCATGCATCATATGATCAGTAACGATCTCATACAGCTCGGGATCATCTTTTTTATCCGGTATTTCTGCTGAAATAAAGCGATCAATTTGCCGTGTCGTTTTGATTTTATCATGTTCTTCCAGGAAAAGCAATATATGGGCATGTGGTAAGCCTCTTTTCTGGAACTCGACGGTGTAAACAGCTGCAGTAAGTTGATAATGTTAACTACAGTATATAATCATGTACTCGTGAGCCCATAAATAAGCTTCAACAAACACCCTCTCAGTTGTTGTTTGCAGAATGTTTATTTGATTGTTGCGTTTTTTTTAAGTCAGAGTAGGTGTTAAGAAAAAGCTATAGTTAGATAGATGTAACGATGATACCTGCTTTCAAGTGGCCAAAATAATGCCGGTCTTTAAAATCTTTCATCAGACTGTCCAGCTTTTGTTTAAACACTCTGGCTATTGCATCTGGTCTGTCTTCAGACTTCAAGCCCCTATCTGTGACAAAACGTGCAATTTTCGGCCAATTTGGATTGCATGTAAATGTGATAAAAAGGTCGGGATATCCATAAACTTTGCATATTGTCATGGCATCTAAATAATTCTGCATCATATATCTTGGGCTCCCGGTAAATGACGATGGTAATATAACTTTTTTACCTCGTAACATGACACCAGAATCTTCTTGTTCTGCCAGTTTTGCGAGCTTAGAGTATGTCTCACTTCTCAAATCCTTCTGTTGTTTTTTAACAAACGACATCCTTTCAGATTCAACCATAGTGTACGCATCAACGATAAATTGTTGGCACAACCTCCTTGCATTGAGTATCATCGAGAAAACACCTGTCCTTTCTTGAAGTCGATACGCAAAATACTCTCTCATTGTTACTCGTGTTTTCTTGTTTGTTGGTGTATGATCAGTAACACCTACATGGTATATATCTGTCCAGTAACCATCTTCTGCATACGGGAACAACAATGGGTATTGTAACGCCAAATATGATGGGTGCAATTCACTGATCCTTTTAAGACCGCCTTCTTGTAAGTGTAAAATAATGTCTCTTTTATTATTTGTTGCGTCAAAATCCCCTACTATCAGACCTCCAATTTCATCAGCTGTAGGTAGGTTGTAATTTCTGCCATCTCGCTGTCTTGTACCGATAAGGCGCATCCTGTATTTGTTTTCGTCATTTCTCCTGACCAACCGTTATCCAGCCATTTTGAACTGACCTACTAATGGATTGATATTATCCAGCATGTCGCGTAAATCAACAGTCAATTGGTGGTCTACAATATAGTTGCTCGATGTTGACGTGCTGTCAATAGTGCTGTGTAAAAGTAACATAATTATATTAACATTCTATTGTTTATGTGATGAATGCACTATCAATTAAGGATGTCATACCTGACGTTATTAATTCTATTCTGTATTTCATCCTTTGAGTCGTAAATATATAGTTGCGCAAAAACAGGTTTTTTATTTCCCTCTGGCAACAAACTCCCCATTCTATGGTAGTTTTCCCCTTGTATCCTGTAACAATAGGCTCCATACCCTTGATTAACAGATGTGTCCTGCTTTGCACCCATGGACGTGAATGCAAACATTGAATTGTATCGCCTAATGTTATCAACGAAATCTTTGCTTTTTGGATGTTCACCAACCATAAGTTGCCTCAACAATTCAGGTGGATTCTTAACTTCATTTCCTAATTTTACTTTGCCTCTTCCACAGCATATAGAGTATGACTCTTCGCCTGTAGACGGTGAGCCCACCATAACCTCGGCATGCCATAATAGTGCGTCACACGATTGGCATGTGAAAATAGGATCCCCGTGGTCAAAATAATCTGTAAAGAAAAAACAGATTAACTGTTTTTTTCTTAAAAAAAATCCAAAGGTATTTTTTGCTGGAACGAAATGTTGTTTTTACAGGGGCTTGTCTAATGGCTGTACCATTGGATATGCCTTTAAATGATTTTTTTTTGTGATTCTTGATTGTTCGCACAGCCTGTAGTTTTTAAACCCTCATGTCTAGGTATTTTCTGCGCAGTTGTTTTTAAGTTGTCCTGTAGCCTATGTGACTTGCGTTTTGGAGTATGCACACCAGATTCAATTGTTCCCGGATATCTGACCTCTTTAGGCAGCGCTGCAACAAATGTGAGTGAATTAAAATATATCAATAAAAGTATTGCTTAATTTTCTGACGAGGGAATGATAAGTTTATTACGTGTTTTGGTCGCATCTTTGAATGGCCGCCCCTGTGGTCTCTTTGCCGGTACTAGAATTTCACAGTTTGTTTGTTGGTTGATTCCTTCTAGTGTTGATCTGGTTTGAGACGGTGTGCGAGTTGGACGCACGTTGAAATCACCTGTATCTGCCGTAAATTGGGGATGAATTAATGTATTATTAAAAATGTCATTCTAAACAAATATAAGGTGTATACATCGCGTTGCTTAAAATAAACTAATTGAATTACCTGCTTGGATTGGATATAGGAGTGGCCGGCCGATGTGTCCAGGTGTTATTGTTCTCTTTTGAGAAGGTGTGCGAGTTGGCCGTATGCTTAAATCTATGTTATCTGGTGTAGTTTGAAATTGCATTAATATAATTAAACAAATACAATTGTAGACAAATATACGTTTTAAACATCATGCTGGGTAGTTTTAACAATTATGTTACCTGTTTGTACTGGATATTTTGTTGGCCGGCCTATGCTTTCAGATATTGTTCTTTTAGTTTGAGAGGGCGTGCGAGTTGGCCGTATACTGAAATCACTGGTATCTGGCGTAAGGTGAATTCACACAAATATAGTATTATAGTTAAACAAATGTAATTTGCATGTACAATTAGGTTGTAAATATCATATTACATAGTTATAGCTATGTGAATAACCTTTTTGTATCGGATACACAAGTGGCCGGCCTATATGTGTGCTTGTTTTTTATTGCTTTTGCTTCTTTCTTCCTAGAGGTTGGAGTGCAAAATCATTTGACATAGTTGTCATGTTGGTGATGTAGCAACTATAATGTAAAGGTGTCTTTGATGTATATGATACGAAATGGTTAAAGAAATTAAGTATATGCTTAATTTCTATATAATTCGTAGAATAAAATGAATATGTTTCAAAATTGATCAAAATTTGATATTCCATAATTATAGGTTACTATATGATCATCTATTACTATATAATAGCATATATGATAGCAAAATATAATGTTATTTGTTAACAATATACTGTACTATTTATTCGTTTTAAACACAATTTTATGCATGCGAATGATTTGTATATATGATATATGTATAGTATAATATAATTACCAAAGTTTGAATGTATTTAGATAAGTCCAACTATTTAGATAAGTCTGAAGATAAATGTCATTTGGACACATTAATCACAATACTAAATTATATTAGTAACGATTTTTTAGTATATAAGCGTGTTGGTATCTTATTTTAGGATATGGTTGTGTTTTAATATTTTTGTTTTTTCGTTTTTTCCTTCCTTTTTGTTTTTATTATTATTTTTCCTTTTGTTAAATTCTTAATAGAAACGTAGCAACAATTGCGCAAAGGATTTACTCCTCAATTGCGATAAGTTTTTCCTCAATTGCGATAACAACCATTTTTTCAATTGCGATAATAGTCAATTTTCACAATCGCGATAAGACATAACTATAGAATTGCGATAAGTAGAATTCCCCTAAATGAGAATTTTTTTAAAATTCACGTGATAACTACTATCATGTTCTATTACTTCTGCTCCACAGAATTGTTAATGATATATCAAATATTTTTGTAATGTTCGATGTTTGCATGCTCATGTTAATAGTGAATTGTATCTAATTTGTATATTATGTTTGTAATCAAACAATAAAGCACACAGTTATTTAACACACATCAAATTGGTTATCAAACAATAAAATTATGCAACCATCAAAGTCCATACGTAATTATTCAACACTTGCATTGGATACCAAACAATAGAGTTTTAATAAGTTCAAACCTATCTGAAAATAATGTAGACACAATAAAAAAATTCACTACGAAAGTTACATTTGTTTCATGATATTCTGTATCTTTTCTTGGCACTCCAATATTTCTCCGCGTCGGTGATCAATATCATCTTTACACTTTAGTATTGTTTGTTCGTCACTTCTGATTTCTGCTTCCAACCATGCTACATGTCGTCTAAGCTGAGCAACATAACGTATAGGTAGAAAATACCTTACAGGCCCATGGTCACCTCTTGAATTAGATGATAGCTGTTTTGGTGGGGAATTACTTCTTGAGCGTTTTCCTGGTGACTTTGATGGGGGAATAAACAAACGCCCCATGGTATGTTTAATGGCGTGTGATATTGTATCGTCTTTTATAGATGACGAAAAGTTAAATATTTTGTATTGAGGATATCCTAAATCAATATAATATTTTGTATACCATATTTATCTAATACTATATAAAACGGTTTGTATTGAGGATATCTTAAATCTATATAATATTTTGTATACAATATTTACCTAATACTATATGGTAGCATTTATGTTAACAAAATCTTATAATTAGATAAATGATAAACGAATTTCTACTATTGAAACAATATATGTTGAATTATTTAAATGTAATTAAATTGGAATTATTGATCCAATTCACTTCTTCTATGATCTATAATTATTTCATAATTAAATTTTTCTACGAACAATAAAATAATTTCAAGCAACAAAACATTTATTATCCAAATAATTAAGATAACAATTCAAATAACATTACATTATTAATGTAAATTAAACTTTAAGAAATAAACAAACTTTTTTCAATATCTTTGTAAACATCATCAATCTTTTGCCGTGTTTCTGCAATTGTTGCATTCCGGGCAGCAATGACGTCAATTAGCCAAAAACGTTTGAAAGCATAAAGTACCAAAAACAACTAACTTATTATTCAAACTGAAAGTAAATAAATTCGTGAACATGTGATTTCAATCTTCATCGCTGAAGAAGTTTAAATCCACAAGATAATCACCAGTTACCTCATGACCCATCTTTCGTAATTCATTAATCATAGCCTCTGCTTTTAAGACCCTCGATTGAACGCTGTTAAGAACTTGAAGAGACTCCTGAGGATCCCCAACATTTAATTTAAGCCAATCGAGTAGAACAGATTCGGGCAATTCATCTATTGAATCAAAAGTACGTGGAGTAATAAGCATATTATGTAAACATACTTTTTCTGGAAAAAAATATTAAAAATCCTATATGAAATACCTCCATTAGTTTGAGAAGGATCACCTTCTTCAAAAACTGATGCAAGAAATCTCAGTGCATCATCCACCTTAGTATTTGGCTATTTACTGTGCCCCTTGTGGACTCCATCTCCCAATTTTTGTTGTGCCACACCTTCTTTTCCAGGAATGGCATGCGCTTTGTTCTTTGAATCCTGAGCTTTGTTCTTTGAATCATGGTGAGGCTGTGAACTGCTTGCAGCTTGACAGATTTTAGGGTTTGATGATTCCATTAGCTAAATATGTGTTGATCGACATTATTGAGTTATCCATTATATAATTGCTAATTGGTTCGAAATTGTTATTATTGGGCCTTTTTTTATTGTTTTCTTTTGGGCTATCGTATGTTTTGAGATTTTGTAAACATTTAAAAAAAAATAAAATCAAAAAAGAAAAGAAAAAAAAGTAAAAATAAAAACGTACACACCTACAAATCTTAAAATGGAAATCAAATATTCATAATGAAAACTTGTAACTTATAAAATAACAATAGTCTTAGACAAATTAAATTAACGAAACCAAAAAACAAAAGCAATATAAGATATTGTTATGTTAGATCATATTTCATCCTCGCTATCATCGTTCCCACTCGTGCCATAATCAGTAGAGTCGTCGTTAATAAAGCTATGTGTATCATCATCATTAGAATCATAGCTGACAGTATACGCGTTTGAAGCGGACTCCCATATTTCTTCGATGACATTACTGATGTTAAAATTTTTACCGTCCACTTTTCCATCAATATCAGGCAGCTCATCCCACCTTTTTTTTTCAACCATGTTATGTTTGTCGATTGTCTCTCTATCATAAGCCTCATAATCTTCGACACAATCCTCATCAATATACGTATATTTTGAATCTCCTACGAAAATGCCAAGTGTAAAATTATATAAGTAAAATGTATGTTTTAATCTCAAACATGTTTGAAAAATTACCAATAAAATATAAGTGTACAACTATTTTTGTAACAAACAACCTGTCGAGGAGTCTTCAACGATAAGTTCGTCAGGGATAGTGTATCTAGGTTTATAATCTTTTATAGGATAGAAGGGCTCATCAAGATCATCTATATTAACCCACACACCTTCTTCAGATACACTCTTGTTGGTATCATTTTCATCTTCCGTATCTTCATCATAGAGCATATACCTTTGTCGGGTTGATAATGTGGAGTATTGTGTTGTTTCTGAACATGTAAACGCAGTTGGTCTTTCACCCCCATCCATAGTATTCACATTTGTTGTTTGTGACTTTCTATCATCAGATGAGGCTAGATCTACAATTTGTTTTGTTTGTGTTTTTTCATCGTCTGATGAGATGAGATCAACAACTATGTTGTTGACTAACTTGCCATCTTTAGCCAATCTATGACGTTTGTGTGCAACTGGGATAGGCTGCAATTATTGCAAAGGTAGTAAGTTCTTCATATTGATAAGTATTACATAATATGCATCACATTTATATTGGAATATGCTGCAAGTATTAGAAAGCTATTCAGTTCTCACCAATGATTACTTTGCCCTAACAAAATATTACATGAATTAATCAAAAATACCTCCTTATCAGATTGACACTTATAATAGTCAAACTTGCATATGTTTTCACCGGTTTTAGATTTCGCATTCAACAGTCATCGACTGTTGTGTGTCAAACAAACAACCTAAAGAGTGCATAAGAAATCTCAGTATAAACAAATATTTTATGTATAATATGATCAAAAAAAAAAACATGTAATTAAAATTCTACGTGATACCTCGTCGTCAGTCTCATGCAAATCAACATCATTGTCAAATATTTTGCAAACATATGGTTTGTTTTGTTTTTGTTTATTCCATCTTGAAATAGTTGGATAACCACTTACACCAGCAGCATAGATCTGCACACATTGTGTTAACAATTAATATTGCATATCCAACAAAAATAAATGTCAATAATAAACATGTTTATGTTATAATACCTCGTCGTCAGATGGAACAACCTGAAGATATTTAAAAGTAATTAGATTTGGTGATTAATGAATGTGTCATAATACGAAATTATGTTAGAATACGGTCTATGATAATATACTGCTGTGTGCAAGATATTTCAGTATCATACATTAATAAAGTATCAATTATAAGCCTCTTTTATGTAGTTAACTTGATCAGTTTTTTATCATTTAAAGGGGAAATAATCAATTAATTTTTATGTCAAATCAGCATATCTGGGTACAAATCATGCTAAATAAGATCAGATATTCTGTCACACATATGATTTAAATAAAAAGTTAAGTTATTAGCTATTGCACCTCTTCATCATCCGAGATAACAATGGTCGGTATATTCTTATCCAGTGAAGTATTGTTTGGAGATGGAGGACTGTGTCCTGTTTTCGGATTACCCTGCTAAAAGTTTTGTGATTAAAGTAATTATAGCTTATATGATAATTAATAAAACACTCTTAACTTGATAAAGCATACGTAACTTATAAGTATATACCTTGTTTGATCGTTTACACGACATTGTGTTTACTTCTCGTCAACAACAACTGAAATTATATGCTCAGCAACTAACATGTGGTTTAATTTATAGAGTTTGAAGATGACCACTAATTGTTAAATTTTAATATGGATAAAGTTTATAACTATATTTAAAACATATTATGCTTTAAATATAAACGTTTTTTTTTTTTTTTTTTTTTATTAAATTTATATTGGGTGATTATCATAAATATATACATATACTTTTATTATCATCTCTTAATAAGAGCAAATCGGTTGATTTTAGTAAGTAATATAACTTTATGGTTTTGGTTTGTGATTATCATAAATATATACATATACTTTTATTATCATCTCTTAATAAGAGCAAATCGGTTGATTTTAGTAAGTAATATAACTTTATGGTTTTGGTTTGGCCGATTATTTTTATTTTTTATTTTGGGTGTTTATACTAAATACATGTATGATTTCATGTCTATATTTTTATAAGTATAGTTTGGTTACCTTTCTAAATGAATATGGTTTTTATTATAGTCAAAGATTGTGATTATAATATACAAAAAACATGTTTTTATATTTTATATTCTACAACTTAAGCTTTAGATAAAAAACGTGAATCATTATAATTTCCTTAATTTGTTGAATGAATATGTGTTGCACTATATAGACGTGATAAGAATTTTTATAAATAACATTACAATCAAGCAGTTAGTATAAAATTTACGATTATAAACCTATAACACCAAAGGTTAAACGTGCCAT
The DNA here is from genome assembly GCA_021014915.2 of Artemisia tridentata subsp. tridentata. Lineage (NCBI taxonomy): Eukaryota > Viridiplantae > Streptophyta > Magnoliopsida > Asterales > Asteraceae > Artemisia > Artemisia tridentata. The sequence goes on along the minus strand of CP139503.1, from coordinate 78,469,063 downwards.
ACATGTTCATTCAATAAAATTAAAATTTTAAACAAACAAAACCACAAAAAAATTGTTCATGGTGACAATAGAATTCCAAAACAGATATAACATATCAAATTAAACTTTATCTGATGAGAATGCCAGATGGAGTTCATCGTAAGAATAGACTTCTAACTTTTGTTTCTTCCTCCTTTGTCTCCTAACAGGCTTAAATTCTCTCAAAAACTGCTTATATTTTCTCCTCTGCTCTTTCATTCTTGCCTCTTCATCCTTGATTTGCTCCCACTTCCTTTTTTTAATGGCTTGCCTCTCCGAAACCATCCAATCATAGATAGACTCTATGCTTTCTTCCACCTCTTCACCATGGTTACCTTGTACTTCAACTACATGGATATTCAGGCCATTTTTAAAACATGAACACAACATTGGAAAACTGTATTTCAGAAAAACTAATATATGTTTGTTTACCTTTGTTTTCACTCGTTTCTTTCACTTTGCTTGATGCAACATCATTCGACCTGGTGTAAAGACGATATTAGCATTCATTATTTTGTGAAATACATGAAATCTTAACATACATTAGTTATACACTTAGTAGGTTTACCTTGGAGCCATTTTCATATTGTTGCAAAACAGAATAGGCGTGCAAAGATCAGCAGTTTTTTTTACTTTGATAATTAATTTGCATTTTATTTTAGGATATACATATATATTTTAAAAATATATGTATATGATTGTGTTTAGGTTTTGAAAGAAACATGAATAAGATATCTTATTAACATATTTTTTTAATTTTTATTGTGTTTAATCCACATATACGTACATAAATTGAATTACATTTAGATTATAAGCATGTTTTTAGATTTTGTTTATATGGTCAAATATATATTAAAAGAGAAAAGAGTTGTGGGCAAAAACATTCATGTAAATTGTGTAAAAATTGTACCAAACAAATTAGTAAAAATCAAACATTGTGTATGGAAAAAACTACTAAAACAACTTAGTTAAAATCATTCATCTTCATGGCATTACTCTCCTCCTCGCGAGCACCGGACTTGGCTTGAGCACACAGATCTAACAGTAAATCAAGCAATGCCCGATGTCTTTCTTGCGTTTTTTTCAAAGCATCAAGCGAATCTAATGCGACCCCACGGTGTCCTAATGCTTCCATGTCAGCTATCATAACTTGGTTCTTCGCCATCACCCTCCTGAGATGCTCACAGCAAGCGTGTATCAATTTTGCACATGCCAAGTCCACATCTGCTTGCTGCACAAACCACACGCGCATACAATCATGCAACTTGGACGAGCCTGCAATTTTCATTAGATCATATAAAATTTGGAATTGCGCCATTGGAAACATTATGCAAGCTGATTTACATCTTTCATTGTATATTTATTGTATTTAAATACTAAACGGCGTCTACATACATTTAAACTTTGGTAATTATCTTATACCCTAGAAATATGATATACACAAATCATTTCCGGATATAACTTTATATTTAAAACACAATGATAAAATTTAATTAACATATATGTTTATATCTTGTTAAAAAAATGTATGCTATTAAATAGTAATAGATAGATATGGAATACAAAATTTTGTTTAACAAAATTTTGTTTAAATTTAAGTGGTATTCATTATAGATTATACAATTTTTTAACAAATTAAACATATTCAATCTCTTTCAACGACCATTTGTTATATAAACAACTTTATCGAATTTACAATATAGTTGATTCATTAGTAGCAAGGTAACTATATCAAGTGATTTTGCAATTAGACCGAGAGGATAACCAAAGCGAAAAAGAACCACAAACAAATACTTTAAACATTATTAGTATTAACAATTTCTTAATAGACTCAATTGTTTATTGCATGTGATGTGGAATATTGTTCGTTTATAATAACAACTGTAAATAAAAATTAAAAATTCATATAAACAAAACATCGAGTATCCTAAAACTATTGGAAATGGTATGCATGGCCTTTTAAAAACTAAGTTTATTCATGTAAATAGAAAATATAAGAGGACATGTAAACTGTAGATAGATTGCTCCAAAAAATAAGGGTAAACACACAATAAAATGTGAGTTGTAGATAAATAGTTCAAAAAGAATAATCATAAGCACACAATAACATGTGAGGTATATGAGAGTTGTAGATAAATTGTTCAAAGGTTATTTTTAAAAATGTAAAGAGACATCAATCATCCTCTTGCTTTTCTTGTTCATCAGAGTCATTAGCTTGTAATCTATCATCCAATGCTGCAGGGACACCATTGTCGTCGCACGTCATGTCTTTGTGTTCATCATCAGATCGGCTAAGAATATCGTCAGTGGCATCACCGTACACTGATGGGGTATCATCTACTATGTCTACAGATGGAATTACATCTTCACCTGTGGGTTCCTATTACATTTTGCAAAATAAGTAAACGTTTATATTGTATGGTTGGGTAAATTTCAATTGTGGTAAAGGACATTTAAAAATAAAATGCACACTACCTCATTTATATCATCAGATCGTGTTTCGGATTCATCATCAGAACACACAGAATCATACTCTAAATCTTCATCTTCCTCATCGTCATCCTATTTTATATTATGCACAACGATTAGTATACATTTGTATGCAGGCATGTACCATTACTAAATATATCAAAACAACTAATAACAAAACCTGTTCTTCCATGAAACCATTTTTGAAATAGTTGATTGTATCAACATCTTCGGTCACCTTTTCCGCTCGATATGTGTAACTGTTATTGTCATGGTTAAATTCAGAGAAAAAATTTTTGAAGAGATACTTCCTGCCAATAATTTGATTTAGGACATCTGGAAAGTATTGTTCCGTGTCCATACCCTCTCGTTCCATGATTTCCCATGCTGTTGTATGTGTCATTTTATGCAAACTTTTGTCAAAAATCACGACCTGTGTTGTACCACTATGGTCAAATATGCGTGCAATGATTTTCAACCTACAAATATATAAATCTATCATTAATTGTAAACTGTTCAAACATGTTGCATTATTTATTCCACGTTTAAGGATAGTTCCAAAATAATTTTATATAAAGGATGTTTTACATACCTAGACGCAACTGCATACGTTTCCCCATGATTTTTGCAATGCCACAACTGCTTTTTATTCCTTGTTCCCGAGTTCCTTTTTGAAACAATTGGCGTTACTCTTGTATTGCACGTTTTGCAACCCGTGTAAACCCAACCATCCTCACGTTGTATACTATGCACCGTTGCATAAACTACACAGTGTGATTCCTGTATTCAAATACAAAACCATATATAAACATTACTAACGCAGTCTTAATCAGTAATTCAATTAAATTTATATTACATATCGAATAACAAATTTTGACTCACCGGCTCAATAGTTCGAATGGTTCCAACAACTCTCTTTACACAACCGTGCATAAACTCCGCAGGTGTAACAATACGATTATCAATTGAATGCTCCCCAATTTTGAATTCATCCGCATTGTACCCATCCTGCTCCTCATACCTGTACAGTGTATAATTAAGTTTCTTAATATATTTAACATGTCCTCGATCAACAAACTAAAAAACATATGTACAACATCGTTGTGATAACCTTTTCCGGAAAGACAACAATTGTGGAACATCCCTGTTTATAAATATTCTCGTGCCAAACAAAGCATTGTGTATTGACGGCTTGTCTTGTCACAAAACAAATAGAAACAATTTTAAAAGGTATTAATATGGATTAAATAATTTCTTTTGTGCCAATTTTTCAATACATATTTCTAAAAACTCACTATCCCAATATTTCACTTTTGCCAACATCAAAAGAATGTCTATATGACCAAGCTCATCACGCTTGTTGTCGTAGTCATTCCACATTAATGCCCAATTATCCCAAAATGTACAATCAACTCTTAAAGACCTGCACAACACAGAATAAAATCAATATATGGATACAATAGCACACTATTTTGTATACATTATTTTAATTGATCAAGAGTGTGTAAAATATAGTTACTCGGCGTCCTCAAGAACAATTGTCCTGCGTAACTTATGACCACCGGAACTGTTCACGTTAACTATTTTACCAATGGCTACAACTGTACCAACAACATCTGGAAGAAGAAAAAAGGTGTTTATCAAATTTCACAACTAAAATTTTCAATAATATCAAATGCTATTATTACTGTTTATATAAACACGTACCAACACAATCATGATCGTGATACTCATTGTCTGTATCGAGGATACTCGAGAATGGCTCATTAATGAACCCAATAAATTATCATCGATGTGATCAATCCGGGTAACCTCGGTTCCCTTGTAAAAACATATTTTCCACTGGTTTGGTAACAAAGGTAATCGTCCAGCATTTTCAGCTACCCCAAAATTAGAGATTATGTAACACTGACCCTCTTGTAAAAGAGGTTCAAACTTAAACATAAACTCCTTTTTGATATAAATTTGGATACGATTTGACTGTTTATACAAACCAAACATTAGTGATACATACTAAATATACTCAAATATAAATATCTAATAACTAAACTGAAGTTACCTCCTCGTCCTGGAAAACACAATCGAGACTATAAGGATCATGTTCTTCGTTAAGTCTATGTGAATGCCATACGGATACACACCTTCCTTTAATAGCCATGTTTACATTCATCGGATTTATATCTTTAATGAGAATCATATTCCGTTCTTTCATTTCTAAACATGTAAATCAAAGTTATATTCTTTTTTTAATGCATAAAAATCATATTTTATAATTGAACAACAATTTTAAACAAACCTGTTGTAGAAATTTTAACACTGGACATGTTTCTCTCATTGTTTTTTCTTGGGTGAGAATTGCCTCCTATAGATACATAAAGAAATCTCTACCATGTAATTTATATAAATCAAATGATTCAAAATTGTGGTCACTTATAGCATTAATAAAAAACCTGATGGAACTTTTCCATAATACGATATAGATTTCTTGTTCATATGTGAGGGGGCAGACGAAGATGCTACCCGGTGTCTCAAATCATTTTGCTGGTGTTTAATGTATGTAAGTCCTTTAGATTCAAAGCTTGACATTGTTTTCCCTAGCAACAATGATAAAATAAATTTATGTATAACATGCATTAATAAAGGATTGTGGTCTTAAAAACAAATATTCATACCTGGCCGATGTCCATAGTTGGAAGAATCATTGTTAGAATTTTCATACACGGATCGTGTTTCAACATGTGTTGACTGACTAACGTCTCTTCTCTTAAGGCGTTTATTAGATACTGTTATTTAATGAATACATATCAAACACGGTTTAAGATATACAAACACGAACAATTAGTATATTATAACCACGCTTTATACTATTAAAACAACTAATCCAGAAACATATTACCTTTATGGATTAGATGTGACCTAGAGGACGATGAGCTGCTTCCAAAACTTCTCTTTGTTGGTGGTTTAGACACTGAAATTCGCAACAACATAACAATTAATTATATATAAACACATAGTATTATTGTTCTAGTTATTGGGTGATTCAAAATTCTACCTTTAGATTGAGCGACAGCATCAGAAATTGGTACCTCGGATTTCCGACCCGGTGTATCGCTTTCAAATACCGAATTTTCATACATAGATGATGAATCTCGTTGGTCCAAACCTTTACGTGAAAATAATAACATAGTAGCACAGTATAAACACCAAAAAATCAGAGAATAGACAACAAAATAAGTCTATTATTATATGAAAAGCTATTCTAAATATATCATAGATTAAAAACATTGCTGAATCAAGCATATATCTGATGTTAATCTAAAAGTTATAAATTAAGCAACACATGCCCAAATCTTATGCCTGATATATTCAACACATATGTAAAAACTATGTATAGTCCATGTAATCAAAAGATTGAGCAAGTTAATACCGGTTGGTTGTATAATAACATCTGAGTCATGGCTGCCAGTTTGTCTGCCTGGTGTCTCGTACTCATGATGTGGAGGTTTACCTGATACGGAATCATACAGTTATATGGTAGAATAAACCAAACCAATGTAGGATGCATGTAACGATATAAAACAACAACGTACCTTGCGACGAAGAAGTTTTAGCATTTTTCTTCTGCATGGTACTAATCTTGTTTCCTTTAGTAGCTATAATCAATCAAAAAAATATTGTAAACTAAAACATTATATTCATTATACAACAACACAATTAAAAACAGAATAACAATAGAAATATATTGCTTGTTAAAAAACGAAAACTCAATGAATCAACTGTGCTATTGAACTATACATTCTGAAGGGTATCTTGTTAAAAAAGTCATTGTATACAATAAACTAAAAAAACAAAAATTCCGAAATTAACATTGACCAAGAAACACATATATAATTTTTTGGATGATATAACTCAAAAAATAATTTGGCCCAATGGTAATGTCGTTAATATACATGCAACCTTATAATCAACCAAAGTTCGAATCCACCAATATAAGTTTTTTATATAACAATTCGGATTTAATAAACATAAATTTCGGATTTAATAAATATTCCGAATTTTATTTACACTAAAACACTGCTTAGGTGGCATTAATGGCCGTTTACTGGGCAATCCTGCTGCTTATTCATCAATAAGGCTGCTTACTGGGCAATCTTTTATTTGATGACGTCATGTCCATATTGTTATATATATTATGTAAATATATATATATATATATATATATATATATATATATGGCGATATATATATATATATATATAAATATATATATATATATATATATATATATATATATATGGCGACACTGCTAGATTAGATTATAATGTGCCGACAATTGTCAGATTTATTTATATGGCGACATTGTCATAGAGACATTATCACACTTACCTTTATATAGTGACATTGTCACACTTAACATTAAATTTTGTGGTCCATAAATCATTTGACGTTCACTTACACCAAATCATATTTGGTAGTGGGTTGTAAACACACAGGTTGCAAGTCTTGTATGGGCGGGGCTTGGAACTGGGTGGATTTATAACGCCTTTGCTGGGAAATCTTCATTCAATTCCATACATTTTACACTAAACTCTGTGAACTCACCAACCTCGTGTTGACACTTTTAACATGTATTTTCAGGTATAAGCAATAGCACGCTACTGGAGACTTTTGGCAGGGCATGGCATGGTCATAGAAGACTCTGATAAACATTTGGGGACCGTTTAACTCATATAATGGCCTATTTCCGCACTACTTTTAACAATGTAAATTTAACACTTTTGTTAAATAATTTTATTCTAAATGAAGAAGGTAAAAACCGTTCTTTGTACTTGTATTGTGATACTAATTGAGTAGCACCCCAGCGACATGTATGCTTCCGCTAGACCCGATTTCTGAGGGTGTTACAGATTGGTATCAGAGCCTTGGCTATAGAGAACTGGGTGATTTTAAAACCTAGACTATAGCTACATTTACAAAAACTTAACCCTATGACCGCCGCGTGCCTGCCTGCCAAGCTGATGCCTCATTTGTGGTTTGTTGCTGACATATTTAATGAGATTTGTTTCTTATTATCAAATCATTTATACCCACTTATTCTAGTTGATTACTATAGTTGTCTTTTATATAAGCATGCTCACATATCATACACGTCGCAGCATTACGCTTTTTCCTTGCATAGTTTCATCATTCGACCTCAAGTTTGGTCACTTGCTGTAGTCTTTCAGAACGTCTTTTCAAATGTGAAGGACATAGTATTAGTATAACTGAGCTGAGTATTTCAAAATTCATTGAACCTCGGTGGAATATAGACTGGTCATCTATATTCGACACGGGACAGTGGGACATAGGCTGACCACCTATGCCTGACTCAGAGATGAATTTTGCAATACTGAGGACAGTTATAATAAAATTATGTCCGGGTTGCATTCCTACTCGATTTCTAAAGGTTTTAAAACTTCATGTGTGTGTACACAATCGTTGCAAGAACATTCACACCTGCAGCACCTCGTGAACCGCCGCCTAGAAGCACGTCAACTAATCATAACCCAACCTCAAGCTTTCATTTTATGGGAAGCCACTTAGAGCTCCTACTTTTTGAAAACGTCTTATTTACGTATCACTCTTGTTTTCTTGTTTTGAAGAATCATGCCACCCAAAAGAAGTACTCCTACTATGATACCCGCCCAGATCAGAAAGCTGGTTGCCGATAGTATAGAGGCAGCACTGGTGACTAAAAGAGCTGTCGTAGCTGCAGCCGCTGCTAAAGCCGCTTCACGGGCAGAAACCACAGAAGCTGCAGGAACAACTACTAATGGAACTAATGGACATAAATGTACATAGAAGGACTTCAAGAGTGGAGATCCTCCGAATTTCAAGGGCACTGAAGGGGCCACTGCCATGATTCGTTGGTTCGAAAAGATTGAATCTTTGTTTCTTCTGTGTAACTGTCCAGAGGAGTACAAGGTAAAGTTTGCTACTAGTACTCTTGTTGAGGAGGCTATGTCGTGGTGGAATTCGTATGCAAAACCCATGGGAATGGAAAACGCTCAAAATCATTCGTGGGATGAATTCAAGAAATTACTAACAAAGAAGTTTTGCCCACGAACTGAGGTGAAGAAAATGGAAACAGAGTTTTATGAGCTAGTGACAGCAGGAAATGATATCGAGGCATATATCAGAAGGATTCAGGATTTGGCAGCATTATGTCCTACAATGGTTCCGGATACTGAGAAGCTGATAGAAAATTTCATTGGTGGACTACCTAACAACATCCGCGGAGATGTGATTTCTTTTGACCCGCAAACATTAGATGAGGCAATCAGGATGTCTCAGAAACTTATGGCTCAGATAGTGAAGAAAGGGACTACTTCAAGCAACAACAACAACATCAACAACTCCAACAACTACCGAAACAACAACAACAAGAGGATTTGAGACAACAATCAGAGTGGCGATGCTACTCAACCACAACCAAAGAGGCAAGAAGTCGCCAACGCCTATGCTGCAGGTTCAGCTGAAAAGAAAGGTTACCAAGGTACCTGATGAGTGTCTAAATACTCATCATTTTTACCTAATCTGAACTGCCAAAACATCCAAAAACTCTCAGAAATGCATCATAATACTGAAATTATCCCAAAATTGTGTTTTATATGTTTCAGATGCAAAATGTTTAAAAACAAGTGAAAAACGAACAAAGTTTGCATAATTGGCAGTTTCAGTCCCTCAACTTTTAAACGTTGTCAAAACTAGTCCCTGATCACTAAAAACTTGTACAAATATTATTTTAGGTCCTTGGGGATTCATAAGTTGTTAGAAAAGTCCTTTGAAGTTAAAAATTACAAATTTACAACTTTGGTCCCTCATCTTTGAAAAATGTCAGAAATAGTCCTTAAGGTTTTAAAATTGGAATTTATCAAATATAACCCTTGTACTATTCTCAAATGACATAAATGGTCCCTATGATAACTTTTGGAAGCTTGTCACATGAAGTCCTTGAAAATCAGAAAGTTACAAAATTAGTCCTTGTGATTTAGCTACTAAAAACCAACCGGATCCAAAATAAAATAAAACCAACCCATCCTAAACAACCCAACCCATCCCAATCTTATTACTAAGCCCAAGCCCAATCCTTTATTAATATAACCCGACCCAACCCGGTATTTAAAACCAGTTTGACTTAGTCAAACTCTTCCCCAACCTCACAAACCCGCCAATACCACCTCACCCATTGTTTCTCTGCTATACCACCCCCCATCCAATCCCACTCACTAACAATGCCAAAAGCTTTAAAAGCTTCTTCTCCACCTCCCTAAAATGCATTTAATGCTTAAACCTGCTCGAATCCACCACTAGTACTTTTGGCGCCAAATTTCATTTGAGTGGCTCAGATCGATTTAAAGCAATCCAAGGGTGCAGAAGAGTTCAGAGAAGTCGGCTAGGGTTTTCCCAGTTGTATTTAGTATAAATAGAACAATGTAATGGATAATTTAGTAGTAGTTAATTTAGTTTAAATCGCATTTTACTTTAATTAGTTGTAATCTTGTAATCTCTCATTTCCAGTTGTAATTCAAAGTAATTTAAGTTATAAAAATCTTGTTTCATGTTATCTTGTGTCTGAATTTATTGTTGTTCAAAATTGTATGTCTCTGTTGAGAATTTAAGATTCGAACCATCACTAAAAAGCTCTCACAAGCTCCCACACCCTTGTAATAAGCTTATATAAGCTTTATATAGCTTCCTATAAGCTTATTTAGTATGCCTCAGCTCTAAATCTCAAAATACAAGAAAAGTCAACAATGGTCAACATAAGCTCTTAAAAGCTACCATGGGTTGTATAAGCTGATCAAGAAAGTTTTTTGTGGTTTCCTAGCTTGCTTTTAACAAGCTAGATGGTTCTGTCCTATGCATGCTATCCCTATAGCCACTCTCTCACTTGTAAGCCTTTTGATCAAATTTAGCATTTTACTGCATCAGTTGTTTATTGCTTGAATCTTGATCTTATTATGTTTCTGTGGTAATTATAAAGTAATATAAAGCTTAAAATCAGTTGCTTGTTCTTTAATTTTGATAGTTGTTATAATCTCATCATAACAGTCAATATAGCATTTGGTCCATTTCTGTGTTTCATGCTTAGATCTTTGATGTTTTATGCTTCCTTGATCTTGTGTAATGATGTTATGAGTTCTGAAATCAGTGTTGTAGTTTAATTCTCTGAGTTGCTTTGGAAATCATAAAATCAGTTAAGTTAAGGGGTATTTGGATCTTACTGATTCAGTGGTGTTGCTGAGTGTTTGTGTTGTTATTAGTTGTTGTTACATGTCACTTTAGTCAAGAACAACTCAGAGGAACTATAAAAACCTGTGCTTGTTTGATAAAAAGTCAAAATTACTTTTAATCTCACATAAGTTGATCACTGTTGGATTTTTAACTTGTGAAATCCATCACAGTTGTGTAAAACTTGTTAAAATAGCTTAATATCATCTCCTTGTAGCTTATTACATCATATTCAGTCCATTAGAACCAATCAAAACTAACCAAAGTCAACCCTTGTGTTTTTCTGCAAAAGTCAAATTCATCAGCAGACTTAGTGTTTTGGCATCTGATCTTTGATGAAATTGGGATTCAATTGGTGTATTTGTGATGGGGCTTTTAGGATTTTAAGATACCCAGTAGTATAGAGAAGCTTTTTCCCCCCTAAGATTGCATCTCAGTAGCTTATTTCCTAGCTTAATTCACTCTGCAAGTTTGCTAGTTTTCTGATATTTCTGCATAAGCTTTGCAGCTGACCATAGTGCTTAACTTGCTTATTTCTTATGCTTATTGTGCATTTTAAGTTGTTTCATGCTTCTTATAGTTGTTTAAGCTTGTCCTGATCATTTGGTCAATTTTCCTGCTTTTTAGCTTATTTTAGGCTTATTAGCAAACTGCTTATTAGCCCAAAAGTGCTTATCAGGCTTATTAAACTTCAACTTTTATTTTTCTTATCTTTCTAATATTATTTTAGACTTATCCTGATTTTTTTAGATTTTTCCTAAGTCATTTAATATTTTTAATCTTTTTAATTAGTTTCTAATAATAATTAAATCATAATAATTAGAATATTAATCAGAAAAATATAAATCCAATTTTCATAATTTTCTTTTGTCATTTTTAATCTAGGAAAAATATAAAAATATTTTTAGACGTTAAGAAAATCAAAAATAGAAATAAAGTGATAGCTTCTATTTAATAGAATTTATCTTTTTAAATTTTAATTAAGTAATTTTCATTTTTATAATTTTCTTAGTTTCTATTTACTTAGTAATATTTTTAGAAAAAGTTTTAGATTTTTCTTTGTCCATTTAGTATTTTTTTTATAAATTTAAATAGTTTAATAAGTTATTAAAATAATAAATAATTAATAATAATTAAATAAAAAGTATAAAAAAATATAATTTAAATTTTTAAATAAGTTTTAAGTCATTTTACATTTTTAGGTTTTAAATTTCATAAATTTTATAAATTTCAGTTTTTATCCCATTTTAGCTTTCTCGTTACGCGTTTTCCTAATTTAAATTCGCGTTTAACTTTATTGTGCATATCTGTTTTAAATTTGTTATTTAGAATTGTTAAATAAAGCAAAATCAAAAGCAATCTAAATCATCAAATCACTTTAATCCCAGCTTTTCACAGTTTTCCATTCACATCTCGTTGGGAAACGATCCGGGTGATCACTTGCCTGGTTTCACACTACACACGAGTATTCGTTCTGAGACTGTTTATATTTTATCATTTATTACGGTTGACCATTCACAAGTGGTTGACTTGTGTGATAGAGAAATAAAAGATAACTAGTTTGGGAGGGATCAAATTTTGGCGCCGCTGCCGGGGAGGTGTGCTGCGACAGTTGTGTAAGTTTTAGCGATTAGTGATTCGAGATCCTTCTCCCAAGAAGTTCCTATTTCTCAAAAACAATATAAAATACAAAAAAATATTTTTCTTTTCTTTTCTATATATATTATTATTATTATAATTATCATATAAAAATTAAAAACCCAAAAACATTTTCCGTTTTCTTTAATAATAAACAATAAAAATTAACCATCGAGAACCAAGACTGAGTACTACCTAACTGGGGGTACGGCCATAATAAGTTCCCAAACCTAAGATAAAAACTTGCCTTTGTATCACTTGCGAATATCGGCTCACCTTTGATTGATAAACAAACTCTAACGGAGGTTCTAGGATAGTCTGACATTAAATTGTCGGACTGAAAGAAGCGGGTTTTTAAGGAGCATTAAGTTGCCCACCTTTGCTTCTCCGCCACTCTGTGCGTTTATCTTTTAGAGAGCTACCGTACGCTTGTTGATTATTGGTTTAAGTTCACTTGTGTTTTTTCTCGATCTTGATTTTAATTGAAAATTTTTGCTAAGTGCATGCGCACTCGTTCTTCTAGGTCATCAAGCCCTTTTCGTGAGCTTGGAAAAATACCTCGAAGACGTCGTAGACGTTCTGCTCCGTCAGTCGTACCCGAGTTACGTACTGATCCCAAAACCCCTGACATCATGGCTGAAGACCGTCCTATGAATGAGCTGCTCCAAGCTCCCATACGGAGATGCCATTGTTGTTCCAGCCATCGTGGCTGAGAATTTTGAGCTTAAGACTGGGTTGATAAACCTGGTAACCCAGAGGCAATTCTATGGTTTTGACAGGGACGATCCTCAAGATCACATTAGATGGTTCAATAAAATCACATCCACCATCAAATGCAAAAATGTCCCTGAGGAATCAATCAAACTTCTTCTTTTCCCATTTTCCATCGATGGGGCAGCCCGAATTTGGCTTGACAAACAACCCCCTCGATCAATAACAACATGGGAAGATCTGGTTCAGAAATTCGTGAATGAATTCTTTCCTCCTTCTAAAACCACGTATCTCAAAAATGAAATCATGAAATTCTCTCAAAGGTTTGATGAACCATTTGGAGAGGCATGGGAACGTTTTAAAGAATTGCTCTGCAAATGTCCTCATCACGGTTTCACCGATTTGATGCAAATGGACACTTTCTACAATGGGTTAAACCCATCTGACCAAGATTCTCTTAATGCCTCAGCTGGAGGTAATTTTTTGAGCAAATCCACTAAGGAAGCCATTGCTCTTATTGAAAATAAGTCAAAGGTCCGCACTGCACGAGCCAGGCCATATAATTCTCAGGCTAGTGCTGGTCCTTCCACTTCATCTCCCGTGAGTCAGTCTAGTACTGATACTCAGCTTGCTGAACTCACGAAGGTTATTCAAGCTTTGGTTTTCTCCACACAAAAGAAAGAGTCCGCTCCGCAAACTTCTCACACTGCTGAAATCAAAAAGGTAGAAGTTTGTGTTACTTGTGGTGGCCCGCACGCTTACTACAATTGTACTGCCACCGATGGCAATGCATTTGAAGTCAAAGCTTTAGCCGGATCTTCCGATCAAGGAGGTGGTCAATACCATCCTCAAGTGGAAACAAATTACCATGCTAGCAATCAGCATGGACCACCCGGCTTTCCTTCTCTTAATAATCCAAATAGGAATAATCCTAATCAGCAAAGAGGGCAAAACACGCAGAATCAATATCATGCCCCGAACAATCAATACCCACCCCAAAGGGGTAATCAAGGGTATTCAGTTCCTAATTCCCAAAGACCTCTCTCGAGTGAGCTTGATAGCTACATCAAGGTTAATGAGACCAATATGAAGGCAATGCAAAATCAAATCTCTAATTTGAAGAATGAATTTCAGTCCTCAATAAACAAGCAAGGGACTGAGCTTTCAAACAAAATCGATCATTCTCAAAGCGAAGTTAAAAATATGTTTGCCAGTCTCATGGACCATCTTAATCCACCTTCTACATCGGGAGGTCTTCCAAGTAACACTGTTGTTAACCCAAGGGGTGAACTCAAGGCTGTCACTACACATAGTGGTAAAGCTCATGTTGGACCGTCAATTCCTATTTTCTCTCCGGTGAGGGAATTGGAACAAGAAATCAAGGTGACAAAGGACCCGGTGCTTCCCACTAACAATGGAAGTGCTAAATACGTCCAACCTATTGTTGTCCAAAAATCTACACCCACACTTGCTCTTCAACTGTCAAGAATAGATCCAACTCTATCACGATTTACGGTTAAAAGTTTGTCAACCAAACTTAGTTTGCAAAGATCAGCCAGATATTATTCCGAAATGCTCAATGCTGTTCCTGTCAGTGTGCTTGATGACAGTGATGATGACGGAGATACCACTTTCGTCAAAGCCATCACCACAAGGAGTGGTGCTACTTATGAGGGGCCAGCTGGCCCTATTCCTCCTCCGTTATTTGAAATGGAAAAAGAGACGGAGGATACTGTTAAGATTCCTGAAGTCCATCCTCCGGGTATCCCTAAAAAGAAATCCAAACCAGGAGTTGTTTTTGAAATCCCTGTTGAAAGCCCTAAATCCAAACCTTCTATTCCTTATCCATCACGTTTACATGAGCAAAAGCTCCGCGAAAAAGCTAGTCAACAAATGGAAAAGTTTTTCAAAATATTTCAGGAATTACATTTTGACATAAGCGTTGCGGATGCTATCATTCTGATGCCCAAATTTGCATCCATAATCAAACACTTGTTAAGCAACAAGGAAAAGCTGTTTGAAATGGCAAAGACTCCATTAAATGAGAACTGCTCAGCAGTTATCTTGAAAAAGCTTCCGGTGAAGCTTGGAGATCCTGGAAGATTTTTACTACCTTGTGTCTTTCCAGGAATGGTTGAATGCTATGCCTTGGCCGATCTTGGTGCAAGCATCAATCTGATGCCTTATTCAGTCTGGGAGAAACTTTCTCTTCCTGAACTCACTACTACCTGCATGACTCTTGAGCTTGCAGATCGTTCCACATCTCATCCACGCGGCATTGCTGAGGATGTATTTGTGAAAGTAGGAAAGTTCCATTTTCCAGCTGACTTTGTGGTTGTCGATTTCGATGCTGATCCTAGGGTGCCTCTCATTCTTGGAAGAGGATTCCTAAAAACGGGCCGTGCTCTCATTGATGTATTTGAGCATGAAATCACATTACGTGTGGATAACGAAGCTGTTACCTTTAACCTCGATCAAACTTCGAGGTACTCCTCAAATTATGATTCTGAATCGGTTAACCGAATCGATGTCATTCATATTGTTTCAGAGGAGTACTCTCAAGAGTTTCTTGGTTATTCTCATAATTCTGTGAGTGGGGATACCACCACATCTTCTCTACCTATCATTTCCGACTCTTCCCCTTCTCTCACTCCGTTTGAGGGAAGTAATTTCAATTTGGAAGAGATCGAGGCTTTTCTCGAGTGTGATTCATTTCTGGAAGGAATTGATGACGCTGAGATTGATCTAGAGGGAGATATTCTTCTTCTTGAGACATTGTTAAATCAGGACAATTCTCCTCCACTCCCTCCCGTTGAACTTCATAATGAGGAAATTAAATCAGTTGAGAGAACTGATGGATTTCCTGTGGTCGAACTCAAAGACTTACCACCTCATCTTGAGTACGCATTTTTGGAGGGTGATGATAAATTACCCGTCATTATTGCTAAAGACTTAAGTGATGAGGAAAAGACTGCTCTAATAAAGGTCTTAAAGTCACACAAGCAAGCAATTTCTTGGAAACTCTCCGACATAAAGGGTCTCGACCCTGAATTTTGTACTCACAAAATATTAATGGAGGATGACTTCAAACCAGCAGTCAACACCAGCGAAGGGTAAATCCCAAAATCTACTATGTTATCAAACAAGAGGTTCTCAAACTTCTTGATGCAGGATTGATTTATCCCATCTCTGATAGTCCTTGGGTTAGTCCCATCCACTGTGTTCCAAAAAAGGGTGGCATAACTGTTGTCACAAATGAGGAGAATGAGTTGATTCCAACTCGATTGGTTATGGGGTGGCGTGTTTGCATTGACTATCGTAAGTTAAATGATGCCACCCGAAAAGACCATTTTCCTCTGCCCTTCACGGATCAGATGCTTGAGAGATTAGCGGGAAACGAGTACTATTGTTTCCTTGATGGTTTCTCAGGTTACTTTCAAATTCCAATTGATCCGCAAGATCAAGAAAAGACCACATTTACATGCCCCTATGGAACCTTTGCTTATAAACGGATGCCTTTCGGCCTATGCAATGCTCCAGGCACATTCCAAAGGTGCATGATGTCCATATTTTCCGACATGATCGGGAAAACGATGGAGGTCTTTATGGATGACTTCTCAGTCATTGGGGATTCATTCGAAACATGTCTCTCCCATTTAGAAAACATGTTGAAGAGGTGTGAAGACACCAATCTTTGTCTAAATTGGGAGAAGAGTCACTTTATGGTCAAAGAGGGCATTGTCCTCGGCCATAAGATATCAAAGAGCGGGATTGAGGTTGACAGATCTAAAGTTGATGTCATTGGTAAATTACCTCATCCCACTACCGTCAAAGGTATTAGGAGTTTTTTGGGTCATGCCGGTTTCTATCGTAGATTCATACAAGATTTTTCTAAAATCGCCCGGCCTATGACTCATCTTCTTGAAAAGGATGCTCCTTTTATCTTCTCACCCGAGTGCATCGAAGCTTTTGAAACATTAAAGAAAAAGCTTACTGAAGCACCCATTCTGGTTGCCCCCGACTGGGATTTTCCCTTTGAGCTCATGTGCGATGCAAGTGATTTTGCTATCGGTGCAGTCTTAGGGCAACGAAAAGCTAAACATTTTCAGCCTATCCACTACGCAAGTAAAACCATGACTGAAGCTCAAACTCATTACACCACTACAGAAAAAGAATTGTTGGCTGTGGTGTATGCCTTTGAGAAGTTTCGGCCATATTTAATCTTGACAAAATGTGTAGTGTATACGGATCACTCGGCTCTCAAATATCTCTTTGCAAAACAAGATGCAAAGCCGAGATTACTCCGTTGGGTTCTCCTCCTGCAAGAATTTGATATCACAATACGTGATAAAAAAGGAGCTGAGAACCTAGCTGCTGATCATCTGTCCCGATTAGAGAACCCACACCAAGATGTTTTCGAGAAAAAGGAAATAAATGAAACATTTCCTCTTGAGACACTCAGTGCGGTTGCTTTTCGTGGAGATTCTACTACCCTGTGGTTTGCTGAATTCGCAAATTACCATGCGGGTAACTTCATAGTGAAAGGGATGTCGACCCAACAGAAGAATAAATTCTTCAAGGATGTTAAACATTACTTCTGGGACGACCCCTACTTATTCAAAATCTGTGCGGATCAAGTCATCCGACGGTGTGTTTACGGACAGGAAGCTGTTGACATTCTCAAAGCTTGCCATGCTGGACCCACTGGGGGCCACCATAGTCCAAACTACACCGCCAAAAAGGTGTTTGATTCCGGGTTTTATTGGCCCACAATCTATAAAGATGCCCAAGATCTCATCAAAACTTGTGAAGCATGTCAGCGTCACGGAAATATTTCACAACGAAATGAAATGCCACAAAATGCTATTCAAGTTTGTGAAATCTTTGATGTCTGGGGCATTGACTTTATGGGGCCATTTCCATCATCTCGAGGAAATAAATACATTCTCGTGGCTGTTGACTATTTGTCAAAATGGGTTGAAGCAAAAGCTTTACCCACTAATGATGCCCGAGTTGTTGTAAAATTCCTGAAAGCTCTGTTTGCCCGTTTTGGAACTCCACGTGCTATAATCAGTGATCGTGGTACGCATTTTTGCAATGACAAATTTGATAAAGTCATGCAAAAGTATGGTGTAACTCACCGTCTTTCTACTGCGTATCACCCACAAACAAGTGGACAGGTAGAAGTTTCAAATCGGGGTATTAAAAGAATTCTGGAAAGGACTGTAGGAGAAAATCGTGCATCCTGGTCGGATAAGTTGGATGATGCACTATGGGCCTTTCGTACAGCTTACAAAACACCCATCGGGTGTACACCTTACAAGCTTGTGTACGGAAAGGCATGTCATCTTCCGATCGAATTAGAGCACAAGGCCTACTGGGCCTTGAAACATGCTAACTTTGACCTTCAAACTGCGGGTGATCACCGTAAAGTTCAAATGAATGAATTAAATGAACTGCGTGATCAAGCATACGAGAACTCTTTGATCTATAAGGAAAAGACAAAGAAGATTCATGACTCTAAAATCAAGAACCGCGTTTTTAACGTTGGGGATCGAGTCCTTCTTTTCAATTCAAGATTAAAGATCTTCTCAGGCAAACTTAAATCCCGATGGTCTGGTCCATTCACTATCACAAAGGTTTATCCATATGGTACCGTTGAGTTATCTCAAGCTGACGGTCCTAATTTCAAAGTGAATGGTCATCGTTTAAAACACTACTTTGGAGAGGACATACCATTCATGGTTGTCCCGGATCTTCAAACTTTCCCCATGAACCAATGAATGCGGGGATCGAGTCAAGCTAGTGACTCGGTGATCAAAAACATTAGCACAACATGGGTTTTCACCCGTGTCTCTGTTTTCTTTCTCTATTCTACCATCTAGTGTGGGGGAGATGCCCCACATGTTGTATATATGGAAATTTCAAAAAAAAAAAAAAAAAAAAAAAAAAAAAAAAAAAAAAAAAAAAAAGGTGTATATAAAATAATGGCTATTAATATTTCCCTTTCACGTTCTAAGTGTTGGTTTAACAACCGGTTCTTTGAATATTGAGGGCAATATTCAGTTCTAAGTGTGGGGGGGAATTCTAGCGAATTTGATCAAATGTACCATCTAGTACCCCATTTTAGCCAAAATTTTAAAATTTTTTCTCACTTAGAACTCAATAAATGGTTATCAGTCCGCCATGTCTAACACACATAAGGATTGGCTAATCCGAGAGCAAATGGCTCTAGGTAAAGATTTCTCAAATCCGTTATAGCTTACAATTTGCTCAAAATTGTATGGTTTTTGACTCACCATATCCTAAAAAGTGAAGAGTTGGCTAGCCCGCAAGGTTATGGCTTGTGGTAAAGGCAGGGAAAAACCATAATTGGTAATCAGCTCACCAAAGATAATAGTAATAATTTATCTAAGAGTTGGCTAGTCCAGAAGCAAACGGCTTCTGGTAAAGACAAATCAAAACCGTTGACAGCTGATGGTTTGCTCAAAATCATTTGGTTATCATTGTACCAAAGTTCTTACTTGAACTGAAACATTTGGCTACTCCAGAAGTAATGGCTTTTGGTAAAGAGATGAAACCCATTAAGTTTTCTCAAATGATTGCTAGGGACTAGCAATAGTTTAGTGTGGGGGATTGATGAGTGTCTAAATACTCATCATTTTTACCTAATCTGAACTGCCAAAACATCCAAAAACTCTCAGAAATGCATCATAATACTGAAATTATCCCAGAATTGTGTTTTATATGTTTCAGATGCAAAATGTTTAAAAACAAGTGAAAAACGAACAAAGTTTGCATAATTGGCAGTTTCAGTCCCTCAACGTTTAAACGTTGTCAAAACTAGTCCCTGATCACTAAAAACTTGTACAAATATTATTTTAGGTCCTTGGGGATTCATAAGTTGTTAGAAAAGTCCTTTGAAGTTAAAAATTACAAATTTACAACTTTGGTCCTTCAGCTTTGAAAAATGTCAGAAATAGTCCTTAAGGTTTTAAAATTGGAATTTATCAAATATAACCCTTGTACTATTCTCAAATGACATAAATGGTCCCTATGATAACTTTTGGAAGCTTGTCACATGAAGTCCTTGAAAATCAGAAAGTTACAAAATTAGTCCTTGTGATTTAGCTACTAAAAACCAACCGGATCCAAAATAAAATAAAACCAACCCATCCTAAACAACCCAACCCATCCCAATCTTATTACTAAGCCCAAGCCCAATCCTTTATTAATATAACCCGACCCAACCCGGTATTTAAAACCAGTTTGACTTAGTCAAACTCTTCCCCAACCTCACAAACGCGCCAATACCACCTCACCCATTGTTTCTCTGCTATACCACCCCCATCCAATCCCACTCACCTAACAATGCCAAAAGCTTTAAAAGCTTCTTCTCCACCTCCCTGAAATGCATTTAATGCTTAAACCTGCTCGAATCCACCACTAGTACTTTTGGCGCCAAATTTCATTTGAGTGGCTCAGATCGATTTAAAGCAATCCAAGGGTGCAGAAGAGTTCAGAGAAGTCGGCTAGGGTTTTCCCAGTTGTATTTAGTATAAATAGAACAATGTAATGGATAATTTAGTAGTAGTTAATTTAGTTTAAATCGCATTTTACTTTAATTAGTTGTAATCTTGTAATCTCTCATTTCCAGTTGTAATTCAAAGTAATTTAAGTTATAAAAATCTTGTTTCATGTTATCTTGTGTCTGAATTTATTGTTGTTCAAAATTGTATGTCTCTGTTGAGAATTTAAGATTCGAACCATCACTAAAAAGCTCTCACAAGCTCCCACACCCTTGTAATAAGCTTATATAAGCTTTATATAGCTTCCTATAAGCTTATTTAGTATGCCTCAGTTCTAAATCTCAAAATACAAGAAAAGTCAACAATGGTCAACATAAGCTCTTAAAAGCTACCATGGGTTGTATAAGCTGATCAAGAAAGTTTTTTGTGGTTTCCTAGCTTGCTTTTAACAAGCTAGATGGTTCTGTCCTATGCATGCTATCCCTATAGCCACTCTCTCACTTGTAAGCCTTTTGATCAAATTTAGCATTTTACTGCATCAGTTGTTTATTGCTTGAATCTTGATCTTATTATGTTTCTGTGGTAATTATAAAGTAATATAAAGCTTAAAATCAGTTGCTTGTTCTTTAATTTTGATAGTTGTTATAATCTCATCATAACAGTCAATATAGCATTTGGTCCATTTCTGTGTTTCATGCTTAGATCTTTGATGTTTTATGCTTCCTTGATCTTGTGTAATGATGTTATGAGTTCTGAAATCAGTGTTGTAGTTTAATTCTCTGAGTTGCTTTGGAAATCATAAAATCAGTTAAGTTAAGGGGTGTTTGGATCTTACTGATACAGTGGTGTTGCTGAGTGTTTGTGTTGTTATTAGTTGTTGTTACATGTCACTTTAGTCAAGAACAACTCAGAGGAACCATAAAAACCTGTGCTTGTTTGATAAAAAGTCAAAATTACTTTTAATCTCACATAAGTTGATCAATGTTGGATTTTTAACTTGTGAAATCCATCACAGTTGTGTAAAACTTGTTAAAATAGCTTAATATCATCTCCTTGTAGCTTATTACATCATATTCAATCCATTAGAACCAATCAAAACTAACCAAAGTCAACCCTTGTGTTTTTCTGCAAAAGTCAAATTCATCAGCAGACCTAGTGTTTTGGCATCTGATCTTTGATCAAATTGGGATTCAATTGGTGTATTTGTGATGGGGCTTTTAGGATTTTAAAATACCCAGTAGTATAGAGAAGCTTTTGCCCCCCTAAGATTGCATCTCAGTAGCTTATTTCCTAGCTTAATTCACTCTGCAAGTTTGCTAGTTTTCTGCTATTTCTGCATAAGCTTTGCAGCTGACCATAGTGCTTAACTTGCTTATTTCTTATGCTTATTGTGCATTTTAAGTTGTTTCATGCTTCTTATAGTTGTTTAAGCTTGTCCTGATCATTTGGTCAATTTTCCTGCTTTTTAGCTTATTTTGGGCTTATTAGCAAACTGCTTATTAGCCCAAAAGTGCTTATCAGGCTTATTAAACTTCAACTTTTATTTTTCTTATCTTTCTAATATTATTTTAGACTTATCCTGATTTTTTTAGATTTTTCGTAAGTCATTTAATATTTTTAATCTTTTTAATTAGTTTCTAATAATAATTAAATCATAATAATTAGAATATTAATCAGAAAAATATAAATCCAATTTTCATAATTTTCTTTTGTCATTTTTAATCTAGGAAAAATATAAAAATATTTTTAGACCTTAAGAAAATCAAAAATAGAAATAAAGTGATAGCTTCTATTTAATAGAATTTATCTTTTTAAATTTTAATTAAGTAATTTTCATTTTTATAATTTTCTTAGTTTCTATTTACTTAGTAATATTTTTAGAAAAAGTTTTAGATTTTTCTTTGTCCATTTAGTATTTTTTATAAATTTAAATAGTTTAATAAGTTATTAAAATAATAAATAATTAATAATAATTAAATAAAAAGTATAAAAAATATAATTTAAATTTTTAAATAAGTTTTAAGTCATTTTACATTTTTAGGTTTTAAATTTCATAAATTTTATAAATTTCAGTTTTTATCCCATTTTAGCTTTCTCGTTACGCGTTTTCTTAATTTAAATTCGCGTTTAACTTTATTGTGCATATCTGTTTTAAATTTGTTATTTAGAATTGTTAAATAAAGCAAAATCAAAAGCAATCTAAATCATCAAATCACTCTAATCCTAGCTTTTCACAGTTTTCCATTCACATCTCGTTGGGAAACGATCCGGGTGATCACTTGCCTGGTTTCACACTACACACGAGTATTCGTTTTGAGACTGTTTATATTTTATCATTTATTATGGTTGACCATTCACAAGTGGTTGACTTGTGTGATAGAGAAATAAAAGATAACTAGTTTGGGAGGGATCAGTACCCTACCCAAATGCAACAAGTGTCAAAATCATCATAACCCTGGACATTGTCTTAATCCATGTGGCAACTGTAAGAAGATTGGTCATGCGACTAGGGAATGCCAGTTTCCAATCATTGCCAGAAATCAGAAACCTCCAGTGACATGTTTTGGTTGTGGAAAGGTAGGACATTACAGGAATGAATGTCCAAAACAAGGAAATCAAGGGAATCGGAACCAAGGCGGAATAGCTCGTGGTAGAGCCTAGGTCATCAAAGGAGGGAATTGTCAGCACATCAACGACGTGGAGGACGACAACAATGTTCAAGGACCAAGAACTTCTGCCTTAAAAATAAACGAAAACCTAAACTCTCTAGTGTTGTATTTCTTTTGTGTTTCACTTTAAGTTCTATCGTATGAACTTCATGTACTATTACGAATCCCTATCTAATGGATGTTTTATCTTTTATCACCGCAATGTGACTCCAATATCCACATATTTTTACCGAATCCACTCCAGAGACCAACGCTAACTAAAGTCAGGGACTGAATTCCTTTAACGGGTGGAGATTGTCACAACTCGTAATTTCAGGTCCTTTTCAAGCTTCAAAATTTCACTATTCATCTTGGGGAATTACTATTCATATGTCACTATTCATCATTCCACTATTCATCGTTTTTTAAGTCAGTTTGAGACTTTGAGAAGTTTTCAAAAATTTTACTATTCACATGACACTATTCATCCTCGGAGAAAAATCACTATTCATTGTCATCATTCATCATCTCGTAAACTAGGTTTACGGGTATTCAAATTCTCGTAACCAGTAAGGTTTAACTGCGTATTCATGCATCATCAATAAGGGCACATCATATTGACTAGAGTAGTCTACATATCATCAGTAACATCAATATCATATTAAGTCATGCACAGGTTTGTGTGATTTTCATTAACGTATGTTCATTTATTATTTAATTAACGTTACCACTCAGTCATTACTACTAACATTATACCCAACACTCCCGACTATGATCCTAATATATTTTCATACTAATTATAATGATATAAATATTATATTATTACTTTACCCGATGTTTTTAAATCAATTGCTACATTTTCCTTTAGGAGCTTATAACTCCGTCGGTTTGCGATATTTCAACCCGATAATCATTCTAACACCCGATTCTTGCAACGAGTATGATTTTACAATTTTTACAACTTCGTCGTATTTTATTTTAACCCGTCATAATTTATTTCTATTTGACCCGGTACCCGATAACACTCAATGTATACTCAAAACTAACTAATTCTAATTAAATGGAGACACAAGCCTTAATTGCTCATCAAATCCCCTCACTTTAGCACATGTGCCGCCCCCTTTTTTCCTAATGAGCCAAAAACCAATTAATATTTCTAGTTTACATAACTTGATTTAATTTCCATAACACATATACATAACAATTCAACTAGCAAAACATCAAATATCTCTCATCTTTTCTCTCTATTTGTTCGGCTAACACTAAGAACACCAAGAGGAAATCATCAATTTTTCAAGCTAAAGTGATAATCTAGTTCCATTTACATCCCTTTTTAGGATTTTGAAATAAAAATCCCAAGGTTCTTACTCATTTCTTTCCAAACTACCTCAAACCATCAAGTAAGTGTTTCATATGATTTTTCAACATCTTATCCTTTCATTTGATCTATTTTGTGATGTATTTTCAAGTATTAATTGTTAATCATGCAAGAACTTATGTTATATATACCATATTCCACACAAATAATCCCTAACAATGGATCTACAAGTTTTATTAATATTCTCATGAAATCCACCATGGTTGGTGATGTTTAGGACCCCATGACACCTTAAGAAGGTGTATGATAGGATTAGAGTACTTGTGGTGTTGATTGGAAGTGGTATAAACAAGACTTGAACTAGAAAAATGTGATTTTAACAAGTATATAAACCTACTGTCCAAAAACGTAAAAACTGGAAAAATCAGTAAACATTGAGACATTTTGGCCTGCATTTTTAGAAAGTTCTTT
This sequence comes from Artemisia tridentata subsp. tridentata, assembly GCA_021014915.2. Lineage (NCBI taxonomy): Eukaryota > Viridiplantae > Streptophyta > Magnoliopsida > Asterales > Asteraceae > Artemisia > Artemisia tridentata. The sequence continues at coordinate 78,443,987 of CP139503.1, read as the reverse complement.
CAAAAACGAAACCATGGCCGCAAGAATGAGTAAAAACCGACTTACGATGAGAAAGTTATGATTTTTCAAAGTTAGACGACGAAAACTATTTTCTGAAAATAGCTTGCTGTTTTTCCGAATTTCAATGGCTAAAACGAGACGTTAGACGTGATCTAGACTAGCCGACCTACTAAAAATATGTTAGTTCATATTTGTACAAACCCGTGTATATAAAGAACGTAGCAAACGGGCTTATAACGACCAAGATATACACGTTTGAAAACCCGACGAACCATGTTTATTTTGACAGCACTAATTGAAATATGTTTCTAAGTGTAAAAACTAGTATTTTTACAAGTCACAACATTGATAGCCGAATTTCTAATCGTTCAAGACATATTTGGTCAAAAGTTAAATATAAGGACATTAAGATGTTGTTACAAGGTTTTCAAAAACGTCGAGTTTTACCGCTAACACTTAACGTACAATATTTCATAACTAGTTTTACGAGACCATTTAGGCATATTTTCACAAGTTATGAAAAGTGATATGTTGCTTCGAAAACATTATACTTGACTATAGAACACCAAACAAGGATCGTGGAGTACCGTTTCAACATATTTACACGAAAAGTAGTTTATAACTTGGCGAGACGTCAAAAATGTATTTTTGGACGATAAACATTGTTTTCAAAATTAACGAGTGGTATCGATAACATACGTATTTGCATGTGTAGCATCATTTCATTGCTTACATTAGACCATATCATTCATATTAGGTTGCGGTTAGAGATCGTGCCTCATTTCAGTACATCCACTTTTGTCATTGTTGCTATCGCACCAGGTGAGTTCATGGCCCCTACTTTTACTCGTTTTGTAACTGTTTTGGGGGAGAATACATGCTCGTTTTACAATTAAACTCCATGCTTGTTTTACTTAAAATGTGATTTGTCTTTCAAAACATTTTTGATTGGCTAGAATACTTGATTTGTTACTCGAAAGCATTTTGTGTTTACATTTTTCACCCTAGATTATTTCCGTATGTACACTAGTACGTTAAGCTATTTCATATGGCATATGTTATGGACTGTTAATTACGTATTATTTTAGTTATATGACGACATTTTCAGATATATATATATATATATATATGGCGACATTGTCATGGCGACAATGCTAGATTAGATTATATGGCGACATTGTCAGAATTTATCTTATGACGACATTGTCATGGCGACATTGTCAGATTTATTTATATGGCGACATTGTCAGATTTATTTATATGGCGACATTGTTATGGAGACATTATCACACTTTACTTTATATAGCGACATTGTCACACTTAACATTAAATTTTGTGGTCCATAAATCATTTGACGTTCACTTACACCAAATCATATTTGGCAGTGGGTTGTAAACACACAGGTTGCAAGTCTTGTATGGGCGGGGCTTGGAACTGGGTGGATTTATAACGCCTTTGCTGGGAAATCTTCATTCAATGCCATACATTTTACACTAAACTCTGTGAACTCACCAACCTCGTGTTGACACTTTTAGCATGTATTTTCCGGTATAAGCAATAGCACGCTACTGGAGACTTTTGGCAGGGCATGGCATGGTCATAGAAGACTCTGATAAACATTTGGGGACCGTTTAACTCATTTAAGGGCCTATTTCCGCACTACTTTTAACAATGTAAATTTAACACTTTTGTTAAATAATTTTATTCTAAATGAAGAAGGTAAAAACCGTTCTTTGTACTTGTGTTGTGATACTAATTGAGTAGCACCCCAGCGACATGTATGCTTCCGCTAGACCCGATTTCTGGGGGTGTTACAATGCTCACCAATTAACTTATCAACTTAATGCATAACTCACTCTAGGTGTCTATCCTAAGGTTTCACACATTACCTTAACGCCGCTATAAGTTTTATTCATATCTATCTTTTCTTATGATGTCTAACATATTTTAGTTTTCGCTTTCTCATATCACTATCCGTACTCATGTCATATCGGCTATACATAAGTCCACTCATTTATAACTCTTTATTTACATAAAAAGGCATCCCAATCCATTTAAATCAAGAAACCATAAACCATCCTACTTATATGCTCCCAACATAACATTCGTACTTGTTTTACTTTCTATCTTTACTAGCCCTGGATCCAATCTCGCTAACTTTCCATGCATGCCATAAAGGCAAGCTAACCACCATGCCATAAAGGAAAGCTAAACATCCATGCCATAAAGGCAAGCTATCATCCATGCCATAAAGGCAAGCTAACCACCATGCCATAAAGGCAAGCTAAACATCCATGCCATAAAGGCAAGCTATCATCCATGCCATAAAGGCAAGCTAGGCCATCTCAAAGGATGCCAAACACATGCCATGAAGGCAAGCTAACAACCATGCCCTGAAGGCAAGCTATCAATCCATGCCATGAAGGAAAGCTGGGCTATCCCGAAGGATACCATAAACACATGCCATAAGGCAAGCTGGGCTATCCCGAAGGATACCATAACTAGAGCATTGGATCCAAGCTATATATGTTTTATCATCTTTACTCATTTTATCTTCTAAGCACTTCTATCATTAGGCACACACTATCATTTATTCAATTTTCATTGTCTTACGCAATCTCAACATTCAATATCATGCTTACTATCATCTAGACAAGTTTCTATATAACACTTGTCGATTTATTATCTTTGCATTTCCACAATGCCATCTATCATTCATCCGTCAACCCCAAGTTGACTCATACACTTACTATGTACCATCTTTATTTTAGACAAGTTCTATATAATGCTTGTCCATTACAACTTACACATCTTCTATGTGTTCTTACCACGCACTTTTACTATACCTGTCAACCCCTTGTTGACCATATTCTCAACTTATACTATCACTTCATTTAGTTTATTCAACTTGTACCCATATAAACATTACATAGGTTTATTCTATCACACTCACATAAATCTTATCATACACATTTCAATATATAATGACATGATTATATTCATGTTTTACAATTCTTTCTAGCGCACTTCATATCACTTATGACTTCTAGCGTAATATGAAACTCATTCATCACTTCTACTCATCACGCTTAACCATCTATTACTAATGCGTTTAACTTATCATGTTTTATATGTAACATGTTCTCATCACGTTTTATTTGTACTCTTAACTTTCTCATTTTAGTTACTTATATAGGAATTTGTGCCTTCAAGAATCTAATCGTTATTATATCAATCGTGCCTCTCAAAACATCAACTACAAACATACTTCGCTTTTCACTTCTTACTTATCTCAATCTTTCTAAGCATTTATGCTTTTTCAAATAATTTTCATACTTAAATTATTTCACATATCAATGTGTTCTCTCAACTTTCTTTCGACACTAAGTCTTCACATAACATGCATTTCAATGCATCTATCTCAACTCATACACTTCTATGCAATCGTGCTCTCAAGCACACCACATAAAACTTAAACATATAATAAACTACCATAGACTTAACATCACGTAAGCAATCATATCATAACACTTAACACTTATCCAACTAGTGTTAAAACATTCATAATCAAAATCAAATCATGAAGTCTATGGCATCATATATCACATCGCATAATCAATCTATGTCTAAGCATCACCCTTCTAATTAGCCACAAGCACTAGTCTACCTTGTAACTAAGGCATCACAAAACTATAATTCACTTACTAACCCGTCTCTCATACTACTTAGCTTTGCTACTGGCATTCCATAACTATAACTCTATTATACAATCACATAATCGCAATATAAACACCGGCACCAAGCGAGGTGCTCGGCCGACTAATCATTTAAGTATCTCAAGTCCCTATGGACTTGTATCTTAAACACAACAACACTATTACAAACATACATCATCTATCATCAATAGGCTCAACTAGCATAAAACATAATTCGTCTAACACTTAGCAATTACTTTTCACGCGACTAACACTTACGTCCAATGATTCTATGAGTGGTTTAAGTCTAGGAAATCCTAAAGAAAACCTAATTCACTTAAACCGAGGCTCTGATACCAATTTGTTACACCCCGTGCCCGCTAGAGCTATTACACTATGAAATAAGCAACTAAAATAGTAGATCTACTACTAATAAGCATATAGAAGAAAAATTAAACAAAAATAAGCATATAATAAGTAGAACTGAATAATAATGTTACACCCCGTGCCCTCTTAGACCAAAAACTAAAACTTTTTATGCGGAAACGCTTGACTTTTACGGATATCTGGTTACTCTTTTGACCACTGACAAAATTATATAAATATTTAGACCTTAAGACTATTTTTAAATGAAACTAGACTAAATTACCTTCAAAACGACGGGTGGCACGACCCGTAACGACTTACGGATTAAAAGATATAATTTTTCAAAGATTACAAAAAATATTACCGAGACGCCCAACCGATCGGATGGCTCTCCAACCGAATCGGTTGGGGACTGCTGATCAGACAAAATCACGTTTAGGTCCGTAACTTGCAAACCCGACCTCAAAACTTCACCAAACTTTCCAGATTCATTTAATATGCTATTGGGCTCATTTTCATATAAAAACATTCACCGTTTGACTCCTCGAAATAGTACTTTACAAATTAGACACATTAAACCCATTTTGACCCATTTCACTACAAAACCACTTATACCACTTCATTTTCTTACCAAACTTAACCATATTCATTAACTCAACATATTAAACGTGTTCCAACGACACTTGACCCATTTAAAACCCAAAGTGGGTACTTTTACACATAATCCAAACGCCCCTTTAACTTTATGCATAAACACATAATCTACACTTTAACACACCAAAAGGCTACCAAATCGTTTGGACAACCTTAACATACAACTTGCCATACGGCTACACTTTACCAACCCATAAAAGACCAACGGATGTACAAACTTACACATGAGCCCGGTATTCTACCTAGGCTCCTACACATACTATCTTAATCTCGCATATCTAAATCCTTAATCCTTACATCCAAGCCATCCATATAAACATGCCAACCTACAAAACGGATAGACAACTAAACCGTAAGCACAAGGCTTAGTAAGTAAAACGACCATAACATATCATTATACTTCAAACCATACATAAGCATCATATACATAAAACACTTATTTACGGGCTTACTACCCAAGTCTCATCTAACACATAACATCAATATACTCCATAGCATCAACGCATCACATAAGCCGCATTCATGGCATCACAGAAGCATATTCCAAGTCCATATACTTGACAGCAAACATAAATAATACACATGTGTTAGAAATCCGTATAACACATGTTACTATCATTTTACTTACCTTAATCCAAGCTAAAATAATAGCAAGAACATCATCATCATCACATTCTTCCATCATCATCATCCTTCATAATTAATCAAAACCTAACAACATAACAATCAATAACATAACAAGGGTTATCAAAACCCATAAAACATACTCACCTTTCATTCTACATCATCATATGATCATATCTTGATAATATGATAAAAACCCACTTAATCCATAATATATAACTTCATTAATCATCAAGAACATAGACACTTACTTGTGGGAAAATCATTACTAAGGAAGACTATGAACACTTGATCTTCACCTTCTCCTTCTTAGATCATCATTTTGCTTTTCCCTCTCTTTTTCTCTCTAAAGAACTGGACCACAAGCTCCATCTCAATAATGGAGGAAACCTTTAGAAAATCCTGGATATATTTAGTTAGGTGGCAAGTTTGTCCATTTGGCAAGATTGGCCCCTCAAGTCTCATTCCTTCTTATTTAGCCACAACTAACTTTATCACATGTTTAATACTTGGCAACCTAGGCCCTTTTAGTTATGCAACACATTTTATATAACTACATTAGTCATACCTTGACTATTAAATTTGAATACAATGCTACATTCGTTGACTGGCCAATCACGAAAGGCCTTAATCCATTTTCATCCAGGGTGGGGTCCTAGTGCCAGGGAAACGTGTCTAACAAATAAGCAGTTTAATAAGCTAAAATAGGCAAAAATGTAACTCACTTGGTCCTTTGCTTCAACAAGGACTACAAATGCTCCAAGAGCGGATCTACAAGCTTCAGCTTGTTTAAAACAAGCTGGTGAAGTCCAATAAGCCCATCCAAATTTGGCTTATCATCCAAAGTGCTTGTTTCACCTTTAAAGCCAAATTGCTTAAACACAATTGAGTACAATTCAACCTTTAATAATAGAAGCTCAAAGCAAGCTATGGAAAAGCTTATTTGAGTTCTAAACAGTATTTAAGAAAAGAGCTTATTGAGAGCTTATTATAGCTTATTTCAACCAAATGAGAACATTTTAAACAATAAAGTAAATGAGATAATGAAATAAGGTAAACTGAAATTTATTAATACTTAAAAACTATTACAAAGCTGAAAATTAAGACAGAAATTAAGCACTTAATAAGCTATTACACGACTTAAAATAAAGACTCTCAAAAAAAACTTCCAATGCTTGGTGAAGAGGCTTCTATTTATAGGAGATCCAGGGAGCTTCTAGGGTTTCTTCCATCAAATCCCAGCCCTTCAATCAAGTATGTCGACATCATTCTTCAATCAATGCCCTTGGATCAAGTGCCACATAGTACCCACCAATCAAATGCTTGATTTTTGCCAAGGTGGACAAGATATGAGCTCATTCTCAGCCTTGTCAGCCTCCTAGAAGGGTTAATTTGTACTTAAGTGAGGTGAATTAGGGAACAGAGTAAAAACGGGGAAGAATGTGAACAGTAAACCTTCTTTTCCTGCTTTTTCTATAAGGGTTGACCTGGGTTTATTTTATTTTGACTTCGGGCTATACCTGGGTATAAGGGTTGGTTGGATCCGAGTATAAGGGAGTGGACTGGTCTATTGGATTTGTTGGGCTTAGCTGGATTTAAAGAGTGGACTGGATCCGGATTTTGTTTTAATAGAATTTGGGATTTAACAAAGGTTAGACTAGGACTAACTTTGCAAAATTTTTGGGACTAATGCTGAAAATGATTTTGGACTTTTGATGAAAATGATTTATCAGTAAGGCTTTGGTTTTGGAATTCTGGGTTTATGGCTGATAAAAAAAATGTAGAATCCATCTCCGACCTCGGCTTTTCTTACTCTTTCCATTCTCGTGCTCGTTTCCGTCCGTTTTGTCTCTCTTTTTGTCATTTTCTTATATCCTTTACCTGCACATAGACAAACACAAAAACAAACGAATATAACATTTATTGTCAGTTTTTGGTCTTTTAAGTCCAATTTTGATAAAGAAAATGTATGTGATTTGACGCATACCAAAATCCCCCAGACTAAGGTATTTCTGTGTCCTCACGCAATGTCATCACATCACGCTTTTAAAACCAAAAATTTCAAAACACTTTTTACTAAAAAATTTGAAAAGTAGAAAAATGTTCCTCAAAAGAGATTAAGAAATCAACAGTTCTAAAAACGCCCCGTTTGACCATTTTATTATATAATATCTTTTTGTATTTTTCTAATATAACGGGATGTTGACTTTTATTATTTAACAAATAACTTTTAGGATCACGGATTAAGAAGCATTTTTCATTATTTAACAAATCATTGTTAAATACATGTTAGATGCCAACACTACCCATAGATGCTAATTGTGTATGCTCAGCTACTTCTTGCTCCCTTATTCCTATTTTCTCTAAAGATTTTATATATATATAAAAAAAAATGAGTTTTTCTTTTTATTTTGATAGATTTTTTAGTCCGATAAAGGCACTAAGTTTAGACGCTAACTAGTTTAAAATCCTTCCCTCGAAAACTGTTGCCCGCAAAAATGAGGTCCACATCAAGGTCCTAATTTAACATGATTTAGGGGATATCCTTTTTATTTCGACTGAAACAACTCATCTACGAGTCCAGAGACAGAAGCTTTATTAGGATACCCCCGAAGTCGAAATTTGGCATTATTAACATTATTAAGCACATATTAGTCCTAGGCCTTTTAAACAACCTCGACAACGACAACTAACCGTGAGAAATCGGGAGTCTTATTTTGACCTTGGATATTTTTCCTCTGCCTTTTTGAAGTTTGAGTCAACGGGAGCGAACCGTCAGGAAACAGAAAACTTTTATCGGCTTTGGATTATTATTGTTTGGTTTATTATTACATATTTTGCCAAATTCCGAGTCCTGCGATCCATCAACAACCGAAACAATAGCAGGTACTATCAGGAATCAGTAGTTTATTTCCCCGTAACACTGGCAGTACCTTGATGTGTACCCAACTTACATAAGCAAGAATTTTCTAAAGAAGGAGTAAAAAGTAATTATCGCCAAGACCGTGCACCTTTAATTATTTTAAAAATTTATATATTTTTGGGTTTATTTAGCTGATAGGAGCAAAAAATCACAATTAACCTCTATGAGCTCTAAAGAGAACCACTACTCGCGCTTAGCATCTAACTTATATTCAACTCTATCATTTTTCGTTCTTCGCAAATTTAAAATCTTAAATAATAAGATCCGCGAATGCTTAGTCTAATAAAATCAAGTTGCGGATATTTAAAGTCAATTATGGAAACTTGTAAATTCTTGCTAGAATTCGCGTTTTATAGCTTCTTGTATAAGAGACAAGCATAACTTTCAATTATAAATGTTAAGGGGACAAGCTAGAGCTCAACACGCTCGATCAAGTGAAAATTTTATTCCTACTCTCACCAACAGAAAGTCAACAATGTGTCAAAACACTAATTATTTTTTTCCAATTTTTTTTTAAATTTTCTCATTTTTTTGGAATTTTTGAGGAAAAACGGGATTGCGAGAGTATAAGGCAAAATGCAAGGTAAAATCAGATTGAAAGATTACCTCCCCCCCCCCCAGACTAAAACGAGACATTGTCCTCAATGTTTTGAAATAAGGGTCCTTTTAAGCAAATCTAAAGCCGATTATTAATTATGCTAACAGATAAACATTAATCGATAAGATTTAGGATATCGGATTTTCCAATAAGCACTGAAGGATGAAACTCGAGTCGATGAAAGACAAAGCCACAAGCACGAGTGTCTTCATAATTCGGGCAAATCCTAGACATAAAACAAACAAACACGAAACATGAGAAATGAAAGAGGTGGGCCTCCTCACATTACACTTATTAGAAAATAGAAAGAAGATAAACACGGGTTGCCTCCTGAGAAGCACTTCTTTATTATCGAGTCGTTTAGCTTGACTCGCCCCGAATTTAATTGTCCATGGGGAAAGACTGGAGGTCTAATTCAACCTCCAGTAGGATCACTTTCAAAATATTCGGATGAAATATTA